>JASPKZ010010272.1:0-652500 GCA_030220185.1 Diploptera punctata
ACGATTCCAATTTTTTTTATTTAAACCAGATTTTTGCTTACAGTTCGCGACTACCCTCAGAATGTAATTTTTGCAGTTTTCGACATTTTTTTAAATTAGTATTTTTAAAAATAGCCTTGGAAAAAATAACTCGTTTCCAAATATTTTATTTTAAGCTATTTTTTGGCATATAACCATTATAGCCCTCTAGACTGTAGTTGTTGCAGTTTTCGACATTTTTGAAATTATGTAATTTCGTGAAATATCCAGGTATGCTTGGCAAAAAAAAAAAAACGATTTTCAAATTTTTGATTTAAAACCAGATTTTTTGCATTATAGTTCGCTGACTAGCCCTCTAGAATGTATTTTTGCAGTTTTAGACATTTTTGATATTATGTAATTTTTGATAAAATAGCAAAGGTTATATATAGCCTTGGAAAAATAAACTCGATTTCCAAATTTTTTATTTTAAGCTGATTTTTTGCATTATAATCCTCTAACTAGCCCTCTAGATTGTATTTTTGCAGTTTTCGACATTTTTCAAATTATGTAATTTTTGTGAGAAAATTTTATATTTCTTTTATTTTAAGCTGATTTTTTGCATTATAATCCTCTAACTAGCCCTCTAGATTGTATTTTTGCAATTTTCGACATTTTTGAAATTACGTAATTTTTGTGACAAAATCCAAGGAAATCCTTGGAAAAAAATTTTCCAATTTTTTTATTTTAACCAGATTTTTTTGCATTATAGTTCGCCGACTAGCCCTCTAGAATGTATTTTTGCAGTTTTCGGCATTTATGAAATTATGTAATTTTTGAGAAAATAGCAAAGGAAAAAGATACTCGCTTTCAAAATTTTTTATTTTAAGCTGATTTTTTGCATTATAATCCTCTAACTAGCCCTCTAGATTGCATATTTGCAGTTTTCGACATTTTTGAAATTATGTAATTTTTGTGAAAATATCCAAGGCCTTGGAAAAAGAAAACACGATTTTCAAATTTTTTATTATAACAAATTTTTTTCATTATAGTTCGCCGACTAGCCCTCTGGAATGTATTTTTGCAGTTTTCGACATTTTTGAAATTATGTAATTTTTTAGAAAATAGCAAAGGTTATAGCCTTGGAAAAAGATACTCGAATTCCAAATTTTTTTATTTTAAGCTGTTTTTTTGCCTTATAATCCTCTAACAAGCCCTCTAGATTGTATTTTTGCAGTTTTCGACATTTTTGAAATTATGTAATTTTTGTGTGAAAATCCAAAAAAAAAAAACTATTTCCAATTGTTTTATTTTAACCAGATTTTTTGTATTATAGTTCGCCGACTAGCCCTCTAGAATGTATTTTTGCAGTTTTCCACATTTTTTAAATTATGTAATTTTTGAGAAAATAGAAAAGGAAAAAGATACTCGCATTCAATTTTTTTATTTCAAGCTGATTTTTTGCATTATAATCCTCTAACTAGCCCTCTAGATTGTATTTTTGCAGTTTTCAACATTTTTGAAATTATGTAATTTTTTTAAAAAGTAGCAAAGGTTATAGCCTAGGAAAAAGATACTGGATTTCCAAATTTTTTATTTTAAGCTGATTTTTTGCATTATAATTCTCTAACTAGCCCTCTAGATTGTATTTCTGCAGTTTTCGACATTTTTAAAATTACGTAATTTTTGTGACAAAATCCAAGGTTATATAGCATTGGAAAAAAAAGTACGATTTCCAATTATTTTATTTTAACCAGATTTTTTGCATTATGGTTCGCCGACTAGCCCTCTAGAATGTATTTTTGCAGTTTTCGACATTTTTGAAATTATGTAATTTTTGAGAAAATAGCAAAGAATATACTCGATTTCCAAATTTTTTATTTTAAGCCAATTTTTTGCATTATAATCCTCTAACTAGCCCTCTAGATTATATTTTTGCAGTTTTCGACATTTTTTAAATTATGTAATTTTTGTGAAAATATCCAAGGAAAAAGAAAAGACGATTTTCAAATTTTTAATTTTAACCGGATTTTTTGCAGTTCGCTGACTACCTCTCTAGAATGTATTTTTGCAGTTTTAGACATTTTTGAAATTATGTAATTTTTGAGAAAATAGCAAACTTTATAGCCTTGGAAAAATAAACTCGATTTCTAATTTTTTTATTTTAAGCTGATTTTATGCATTATACTCCTCTAACTAGCCCTCTAGATTGTATTTTTGCAGTTTTCGACATTTTTGAAATTATGTAATTTTTGTGAGAAAATCCTAGGTTATAGCCTTGGAAAAAAAAACACGATTTCCAATTTTTTTATTTTAACCAAATTTTTTGCATTATAGTTCGCCGACTAGCCCTCTAGAATGTATTTTTGCAGTTTTCGACTTTTTTGAAATTATGTAATTTTTTAGAAAATAGCAAAGGTTATAGCCTTGGAAAAAGATACTCGATTTCCAAATTTTTTATTTCAAGCTGATTTTTTGCATTATAATCCTCTAACTAGCCCTCTAGATTGTATTTTTGCAGTTTTCGACATTTTTGAAATTATGTAATTTTTGTGAAAAAATCCCAGGTTATAGCCTTGGAAAAAAAACACGATTTCCAATTTTTTTATTTTAACCAGATTTTTTGCATTATAGTTCGCCGACTAGCCCTCTACAATGTATTTTTGCAGTTTTCGACATTTTTGAAATTATGTAATTTTTTAGAAAATAGCAAAGTTTATAGCCTAGGAAAAAGATACTCGATTTCCAAATTTTTTATTTTAAGCTGATTTTTTGCATTATAATCCTCTAACTAGCCCTCTAGATTGTATTTTTGCAGTTTTCGACATTTTTGAAAGTATGTAATTTTTGTGAAAATATCCAAGGTTATAGCCTCGGAAAAAGAAAACACGATTTTCAAATTTTTTGATTTTAACCAGATTTTTTGCATTATAGTTCGCTGACTAGCCCTCTAGAATGTATTTTTGCAGTTTTAGACATTTTTGATATTATGTAATTTTTGAGAAAATAGGAAAGGTTATAGCCTTGGAAAAATAAACTCGATTTCCAAATTTTTTATTTTAAGATGATTTTTTGCATTATAATCCTCTAACTAGCCCTCTAGATTGTATTTTTGCAGTTTTCGACATTTTGAAATTACGTAATTTTTGTGACAAAATCCACGGTTATATAGCCTTGGAAAAAAATTTTCCATTTTTTTATTTTAACCAGATTTTTTACATTATAGTTCGCCGACTAGCCCTCTAGAATGTATTTTTGCAGTTTTCGACATTTATGAAATTATGTAATTTTTGAGAAAATAGCAAAGGAAAAAGATACTCGCTTTCAGATTTTTTATTTTAAGCTGATTTTTTGCATTATAATCCTCTAACTACCCCTCTAGATTGTATTTTTGCAGTTTTCGACATTTTTGAAATTATGTAATTTTTGTGACAAAATCCTAGGAAAAAAAACACGATTCCAATTTTTTTATTTTAACCAGATTTTTTGCATTACAGTTCGCCGACTAGCCCTCTAGAATGTATTTTTGCAGTTTTCGACATTTTGAAATTATGTAATTTTTAAGAAATAGCCTTGGAAAAAATATACTCGATTTCCAAATATTTTATTTTAAGCTAATTTTTTGCATTATAATCCATTATAGCCCTCTAGATTGTATTTTTGCAGTTTTCGACATTTTTGAAATTATGTAATTTTCGTGAAAATATCCAAGGTTATAGCCTTGGCAAAAAAAACACGATTTTCAAATTTTTGATTTCAACCAGATTTTTTGCATTATAGTTCGCCGACTAGCCCTCTAGAATGTATTTTTGCAAATTTCGCCATTTTTGAAATTATGTACTTTTTTAGAAAATAGCAAAGGTTATAGCCTTGGAAAAAGATACTCGATTTCCAAATTTTTTATTTTAAGCTGATTTTTTGCATTATAATTCTCTAACTAGCCCTCTAGATTGTATTTTTGCAGTTTTCGACATTTTTAAAATTACGTAATTTTTGTGACAAAATCCAAGGTTATATAAGCATTGGAAAAAAAAATTCGATTTCCAATTTTTTTATTTTAACCAGATTTTTTCCATTATAGTTCGCCGACTAGCCCTCTATAATGTATTTTTGCAGTTTTCGACGTTTTTGAAATTATGTAATTTTTTTAGAAAATAGCAAAATTTATAGCCTAGGAAAAAGATACTCGATTTCCAAATTTTTTATTTTAAGCTGATTTTTTACATTATAATCCTCTAACTAGCCCTCTAGATTGTATTTTTGCAGTTTTCGACATTTTTGAAATTATGTAATTTTTGTGAAAATATCCTTGGAAAAAGAAAACACGATTTTCAAATTTTTGATTTTAACCAGATTTTTTGCATTATAGTTCGCTGACTAGCCCTCTAGAATGTATTTTTGCAGTTTTAGACATTTTTGATATTATGTAATTTTTGATAAAATAGCAAAGGTTGATTGTATTTTTGCAGTTTTCGACATTTTTGAAATTATGTAATTTTTGTGAGAAAATCCTAGGTTATAGCCTTGGAAAAAAAAACACGATTTCCAATTTTTTTATTTCAACCAAATTTTTTGCATTATAGTTCGCCGACTAGCCCTCTAGAATGTATTTTTGCAGTTTTCGACGTTTTTGAAATTATGTAATTTTTTAGAAAATAGCAAAGTTTATAGCCTAGGAAAAAGATACTCGATTTCCAAATTTTTTATTTTAAGCTGATTTTTTGCATTATAATCCTCTAACTAGCCCTCTAGATTGTATTCTTGCAGTTTTCGACATTTTTGAAAGTATGTAATTTTTGTGAAATTATCCAAGGTTACAGCCTTGGAAAAAGAAAACACGATTTTCAAATTTTTTATTTTAACCAGATTTTTTGCATTATAGTTCGCTGACTAGCCCTCTAGAATGTATTTTTGCAGTTTTAGACATTTTTGATATTATGTAATTTTTGAGAAAATAGCAAAGGTTGGAAAAATAAACTCGATTTCCAAATTTTTTATTTTAAGCTGATTTTTTGCATTATAATCCTCTAACTAGCCCTCTAGATTGTAATTTTGCAGTTTTCGACATTTTTCAAATTATGTAATTTTTGTGAGAAAATGTTATATTTTTTTATTTTAAGCTGATTTTTTGCATTATAATCCTCTAACTAGCCCTCTAGATTGTATTTTTGCAGTTTTCGACATTTATGAAATTATGTAATTTTTGAGAAAATAGCAAAGGAAAAAGATACTCGGTTTCAAATTTTTTTATTTTAAGCTGATTTTTTGCATTATAATCCTCTAACTAGCCCTCTAGATTGTATTTTTGCAGTTTTCGACATTTTTGAAATTATGTAATTTTTGTGACAAAATCCAAGGTTATATATAGCCTTGGAAAAAAAAACACGATTTTCAAATTTTTTATTTCAACCAGATTTTTTGCATTATAGTTCGCCGACTAGCCCTCTAGAATGTATTTTTGCAAATTTCGCCATTTTTGTAATTATGTAATTTTTGATAAAATAGCAAAGTTAATAGCCTTGGAAAAAGAAACTCGATTTCCAAATTTTTTATTTTAAGCTGAAATCCAAGGTTATACCATTATAAATGCCGGACACACCCTCTATATAGTATTTTTGAAGTTTTTTAAATTTCTTAAATTTTGACATTTTTTTGGAAAAACACAGACTGTAGCCTTGGATAACTCTATTTTGAGATAATGGATTTAGACCGGAGTTTTTGCATTATAAATCTCGAATACACCCTCTAGATAGTATTTTTGCAGTTTTTGAAATTTCGGAAATTTTGACATTTTTTTGAAAAAACACGAAGACTGAAGCCTAGGATAACTGTATTTTGAAATAATGGAGTTAGACCGAATTTTTTGCATTATAAATCCCGGACACACCCTCTAGATAGTATTTTTTGCAGTTTTTGAAATTTTGAAAATTTTTACATATTTTGGAAAACTGTATTTTGAAATACAGGATTTAGACCAGATTTTTTGCATTTTTAGTCACGGACACACCGTCTAGGTAGTAGTTATGCAGTTTTTGAAGTTTCGACAATTTTGACCTTGGAAAAGTGTATTTTGAAATAATGGATTTAGACTGGATTTACATGTTCATTTCCCCAAAATGCCCTTTTTTTTTCTTTTGATATTTAAGATTATATTCTTGGCATAACTGATTTAATTGATGTAAAGAGCACTGCAAATTATTTTCTTTTTCTTGAATAATAACCACATAACCCTTTGCTCCATATAGCGTAGTAAAACGTACTGAATGTGCTTTGTCGCTGCCCCGCATAACGTACCAAAGCGTAGTAGACTGTAATAGGGCTGTATTTCTACTTGTATTTATTTTCTTGGAAAATTTTATTATTTTTGTCATAGTTTGGTATCTGTGGAATGCA
This sequence comes from Diploptera punctata, assembly GCA_030220185.1. NCBI lineage: Eukaryota > Metazoa > Arthropoda > Insecta > Blattodea > Blaberidae > Diploptera > Diploptera punctata. The sequence goes on from JASPKZ010010272.1 coordinate 6,352, forward strand.
TTAAAAGTGGCAACAAGGCTTGCTTTGTACATTTTCGTAAATTTTTTAACGGTATTTTCTTTGTGTACCGAACCCTTTTTTGAAAACCTCTATCGGTTCATCTGTAACAATTGTTAACGAAAGAAAAAATTCAGGTCTTAGGAAAACTATTTCTAGTTTCAATCCACTGTGCAGTGAAGACATTGTGGCCGCGATTGATGAAGAAATTGATTATTAAAGTGATGGTTGGAACGCTGAGTAGAGGGGTAGCTTAGCGCAAGACTGTTATATAGAGCAAGCGTGTGACTGTGAACAAGATTTCCAAGCGTCAACTGCCGAGCCTAGAGATAACCAAGGAAATAATATTATTACTCTTTTAATAAAATTGGTCCTCAGAATTAAAAAAAAAATATATTGTTTACTTATGTTGTACATAGTTTGGAGGCTGGAACAAACGAAAGATTTTTTCCCACTATTCAGGCCTATAGATAGTAATTTCAATGTCCTGATTTCAGAAGAAAATAATATGCCGCGAAAATTGAGAGGAAACAAATAAATAAAACTAAAATGGGTGGAAACATACCTAAATGAAATTAAAGCTTAAGTTGGAATTTTAATACTTTTGATAGATATTTTTATTGTCAGAAACATAGTACAATGTATGACTTCAATTAGTACGTAATTAATGTGGTGTTTTCAACCAATCAATGCTGATATATTCATGGACAGTATAAAGAGGATTTAAAGTCAATGCTGATTTATTTATTTTTAAATTTTGAAACAAGAAAATACTCTATACCGTCTTCAAGACTATTGAATATATTCACGGATACCATCTTATATCTATTTTGAGTTATAGAAATTTACATTAATTAGAGACTATTTTTTGATATTTGTGTATGTCCTATTATAAGACAAGCAATGACTCTTAAGCGATTCGAAAAACATTGCAGTATCTCCATTTGAGTGATGTTATGGGAAGAATATTACGAAATAATATTGAAAGTGCGCCACACACTGAACATCATATAGGAAATATGTTAGGGCTGATTGTAAGAGGACTTATAAATTTATATCACAGTGAGATAGGAGCGCAAATTAAAACTTAGTGTTAATTTAAAGAGTTTAAATTTTAATTTAGGTAGAGTGATTTTTAAGTAGGGTCCATAGTGATATATGTGTGACTATATGAATATAACAATAAATATTGTTTATTATGCAATTGAGAAGAACAGCTAGACACGAAAATGGTGAGTACTCTTACTAAATTAAATATTTAATAATTTAGTATTAGCGAGTTTAAAAAAAATATTCAAATTCGGTAATCACTGCAAAACATTTAATGGGAGACAAAAATTATAATAAATTATTTTTAAAAGTATAAAACTCAAATTTTGTCGGGATATTATATTAAAATTATCACGGCATATGGGGGAATTTTTTCTTCAGATATAAAATAAATATATATATATATATATAGAGAGAGAGAGAGAGAGAGAGAGAGAGAGTAATAAGAAAATAAATTGGCAAATAAAGTAGTAAGTAAATTTAATAAATTTCAACAAATATACTTTATCCGTATTCGAACATTGGAATTGCTATATGTAATCAATGATACTACTTTCTCTGTGTACATTGTTTTATTTATTCAATAATGTTATTTTTTTAAACATTGGCATAATACTTTCAACTGGAATTTAAAATTTAGAAATTGCCTAATTAATACGGTTTCTTAATATATTGATTTTAAAAATATATGTTATGGATATTGTAAACAATACCACGCCGTAGCGTAGTGGTTAAGGCACTGCGCTACAAGCCGGAAGGTCGAGGGTTCGAGTCCCGGTGGGTCAGGATTTTTAAACTGACACAAACCTTCTGGCGGCACTATGACCCTGGGGTCGACTCAGCCTCTAACTGAAATGAGTACCAGACGCTTGTTCTGGGGTAAAGGCGGCCGTCACGCAGGGCTGACAACCCGGCTGACATCAAGTGCCGATTGTCAAGAAAAAGTGGGAGCCTTAACCTCCTACTACCCCAAGGGCCTCCTGAGGCCTGTAGTCGGAACACTTTACCTTTACTTTACCATCTCCATAAGATGTTCATTTAAGATTAGTTTATATATATATATATATATATATATATAGTATCTTTACATATTTGCTTAATTATTTCATGAAGAAATTCGTAATTACAAAACAACCAGATTCTCATGTAATTTGTTTCACATTATTTTCAAATAATTATTCCACATATGCCACTCTTCAATTAAAATAGTCGAGAAGACATTTAAAATTTAAATACCCCAAAATGAATATGTCGCTCCACAGCTAACTAGTAGAAATCATTGAGCGGGGCAAAGGGAACTGTATTTTTGAAATAATGGATTTAGCCCAGATTTTTTGTATTATAAATCCCGGACACAACCTCTAGATACTATTTCTGCAGTTTTTGCAATTTCGAAAATTTTGACATTTTTTGGAAAAACACCAAGACTATAGCCTTGGAAAACTATATTTTGAACTAATGGATTTAGACCGAATTTTTTGCATTATAAATCTCGGATACACCCTCCAGATAGTATTTTTGCAGTTTTTGAAATTTCGAAAATTTTGTCTTATGGAAAAACACCAAGACTATATATAGCCTTGGAGAACTGTATTTTGAAATAATGTATTTAGTTCGGATTTTTTGCATTATAAATCCCGGACACAACTTCGAGATTTTTTTTTTTTTGCAGCGTTTGAAATTTCGAACATTTTGACATTTTTTGGAGAAACACCACGTCTATAGCCTTAGAAAGCTGTATTTTGAAATAATGGATTTAGACTTGATTTTCTGCATTATAAATCACGGACACACCCTGTAGATAGTATTTTTGCAATTTTTGAAATTTCGAAATTTTGACATTTTATTTGGAAAAAACACCAAGAAAGCTGTATTTTTAAATAATGGATTGAGATCGGATATTTTGCATTATAAATCCCGGACACACCCTCTAGATAGTATTTTTACAGCTTTTGAAATTTAGAAAATTTTGACATTTTTTGGAAAAACACCAAGACTATATATATATAGCCTTGGAAAACTGTATTTTGAAATTATGATTTTAGACCGGATTATTTGCATTATAAATCCCGGACACACCCTCTAGATAGTATTTTTGCAGCTTTTGAAATTTTGAGCATTTTGACATTTTTTGGAAAATCGCCAAGACTGTATTTTTGAAATAATGGATTTAGACCGGATTTTTTGCATTATAAATCCCGGACTCACCTTCTAGATAGTATTTTTGCAGTTTTTGAAATTTCGAAAATTTTGACATTTTTTGGAAAAACACCAAGACTATAGCCTTGGATAACTGTATTTTGAAATAATGGATTTAGACCGGAGTTTTTGCATTATAAATCCCGAATACACCCTCTAGATAGTATTTTTGCAGTTTTTGAAATTTCGAAAATTTTGACATTTTTTGGAAAAACCCCCCCTCCCCCCCAAGAATGAAGCCTAGGATAACTACTGTATTTGAAATAATGAGAGTTAGAACCCGAATTTTTTGCATTATAAATCCCGGACAACAAAACACCTCTATGATAGTATTTTTTGCAGTTTGTGAAATTTTGAAAATTTTGACATAGTTTGGAAAACTGTATTTTGAAATAAAGGATTTAGACCAGATTTTTTGCATTTTTAGTCACGGACACACCGTCTAGGTAGTAGTTATGCAGTTTTTGAAGTTTCGACAATTTTGACATTTTTTGGAGAAACACCAAGACCTTGGAAAAGTTAATTTTGAAATACTGGATTTTAGACTGGATTTACATTGACGATTTTATTATTAATTTAAAACCTTCTCATTGAAGGACCTGTTTTCATTTCAATTTCCCCCAAAATGCCCCTTTTCTCTTTTGATATTTAAGATATATCTTTCTTGGCATAACTGAGTTAATTGATGTAAAGAGCACTGCAAATTATTTTCTTTTTCTTGAATAATAACCACATCATCAGCATACATTAAAACATTTAATACTATATAATGGTCCATTCTTATACCTATATTAACATTTCTTTTCCAATTGTGGATGTCACTAACATATAAATTAAAAAGAGTAGGTGTAGAAACTATACCTTTGTCTTACACTTCTCTATATTCAAAAATATTCGTTGATGTGCCTATATATAGCTATATATATATATATATATAATATATATCGAATTGAGATTTAACAGACAAACTTTTTATCACATAAATTAATTTTGCTGGATAGCCAGCCATGTATTTCCATAACTTTCTATAACTTATCTCTGTCAACACAATTGAAACACCTTCTCAAAATCAATAAACGCAAACATGCATCTGTTGGTTATGTTCTCTTCTTTTTAAAAATATTTGCTTTGATATGAAGAAATGAACTACTGCTGATCATCCCATTGTAAACCCACTTTGTTCTTCAATAATAATAATAATAATAATAATAATAATAATAATAATAATAATAAAATAATAATAATAATAATAATAATAATAATAATATAAATAATAACAATATAAATAATAACAATATAAATAATAACAATAATAATAATAATATTAATAATAATATTAATAATAATATTAATAATAATTTAATAATATATTAATAATAATATTAATAATAATAATATAATTAATAATAATAATATTAATAATATTATTAATAATAATAATAATATTAATAATAATAATATTAATAATAATAATGATAATAATAATGATAATAATAATAATAAGTTGGCAAAATTCTCATTGCATCTCTATTTACACAATATTTGGATGACTCTAAATAAATATTGGATAATTGTAAGGATTTGGAATTATTTATCAGATGATGAAAGGCAAAATAATTTCAGTACATACTATATATTTCTTTTAATCCAATCTATAGCATGTATAACAATGGCACCATACTGTAATCTAACATAACCTCAAAAAATTTCAAATACTTTTTAATTATATTTAATTTAACTTATTCCTTTTGCACCAATTATCAACAAACTCTCTCTCTCTCTCTCTCTCTCTCTCTCTCTCTCTCTCTCTCTCTCTCTCTCTCTCTCTCTCCCACATATAAAATTAAATTATTATCTTATGACTAAATTTAAATAAAATTTTATAATCAATTTTGGTAAATCATTCAATCAGTATTATTTTATACTTTAGGCCCAAACAGTTTGAAATAAAAAAGAACTGAACTTGTAACTTATTCTATGTAACCATTAACACTGGCAAATTATTGCAGCACATTATCATTGTTAGGCTGAAAGTTCAGCAGTTAAATACCAATATGTTAGTACAACTACAAGTCTTGTTTGGTTCTGCTATTACACAAACAATACATATTTTTACATTCAAAATATTTTTTCTCATGTAGAAATTCTGTACAAATACTTGTTGCTACTCAACTATATAGAACATTCCTTTCATCTTGAAGTAATGTCAAATCTAATAGCAATGGTGAACTCATTATGTAGTACGGTATCTATAGTATAGATTTAAAAAAAGTGGCACAAAAATGTTTGTTATCAGCAGACCTACCATTGACATTGTTTTAAAATTATGAGTAGGTCTACTATTTAACTTAATCACAATTTGATTATATATATATTAACTTATACTCATCATGTTAGATAGTTAATAAAATAAAATTATCTATTCATAAGTTAAATATGGGAAATAATATTACGAGGCTCTTAATTCAAATAATGAATGAGTCACTTCTTATCTTACTTCACACTTCATATTTTTTTAAACAAGGGAACTGCAGTTTTCAAGAGGAGTCCCCTCTTATCTTCAGTCAACATTATGACTACCAGATTTTGCTTGGAATTTTCATCTATAATGTTGCCATCTGGTGTTGATCTGATGAACCTCAAGATCAGGTCCCATTCATCGGGAATTTCAAAATTAGATCCATGAATTTTTTAATTCCCGATGAATGGCACCTGATCTCGAGGTTCATCAGATCAGATCCATGAATCAATGAAAATCCGGTATTCATAATGTCAGCTGAAAATAAGAGGGACTTCTATTGAAAACTACTGTTGCCGTGTTAAAAAAACACATTAAGAAGTGACTCATTCATTCATTGAAAATTATTTATGAAGTCTTATGTTTGCTGTCGTGGTCTAGTGGTTATGTTCCTTGTCTCTAGTCCCCAGAGTCATGTGTTCAAAACCAGCCGCGATTGATGGATTTTTTTAGGAGGGAAAAATCCAAGGGACAAGTCCTCCGGAAGGGACTATAAAGTCATGGGTCCCAAGTCTGAAGATTTTCAGGCTGATAAAATATCAGGCATGTAAAAGAACTACAAGCCTGAATAAAAAGCCAGTGTGCAAAATTTAACTCACCTTCATCCAAGTAATATCTTTGTTGCCTACTAGATATCTCACTGAGGTGATGTGCTAACCACAAGTAACTCGACATCTGTAGGTAAATAAGCCTAACTAAATTACCTTGGTTAAGAAACTTCCGCTAGGGAGCACCAAAGTCCCCACATAGGGCATAGGGAGTATATACACACAGGCAAGCATATAAATAAAGACTTTTATTATACACAATCTCAATAAATGTATTAACAGATACTGATAATGTGTGGCATTTTATCCATTTACATGATCCTGAATTAACCCATTGACTTATTAATATTTCCTCCATAATTACACCCATATTTACCACTTAATTTTAAGAAAATTAGCATAACCAAAAAACAATGGCTTATAACTCGCGATCTATCAAGAGAAATCGAGTATGTTATACACCATTGAATAAATCGTTCTCTCAGCTTTCCAACGGTATATAACATATGCTCTCTATTGACAAAACTAAAGAAGAAGCTACAGCTGCTCAACTGGCTCACAGCCGTCTGTGTAAGAATGGGCTTCACTTGATCAGCCGGCTGGGAGCCGTCTGTGTAAGCCAATGGGTTAAATCAATATGAAATCAAATAAAACTGGGCATAAAATTTCACTAATAATGTCACAACATTAGAGATTAATACTAAAAATCTCGTAAATATGTTTTTTTAAATTTTATATTTTTATTTATATAATTCTTCTGTACATGTGTTGTCACTAAACTCTTCCAATTTTGGTGAAATCTTTTGTGTGTGTCTGAGTAGGTCTCTTGATGGTTTAGATTCACAATTGAACCCTCTAAAACCATTACATGTGGGACTTCATCTAAAGTGAAAATTTAAAAATCACTCTAGCAGTCACAATTTTTTATGTTTCACAGCAAAACTCAGTATATTGTATTAAAATAAGCTGAGGTAGGCATTATCAAAAAATGAGCAAAATCTGACAATTGGAAGTGGAGGTTTATATGACACCCAAAATTAAAAACCGCAGAAACAACCAATTTTGATGAAATTTTTTTTGTGTCTTATTAGGTCTCTTGATGGTTTAGATTCACAATAGAACCCTCTAAAACCATTACATGTGGGACTTTACCAAAATTGAAAATTTAAAAATTGCTCTAGCGGTCACAATTTTTTATGTTTCATAGCAAAACTCAGTACATTGTATTAAAATAAGTCAAGGTAGGCATTATCAAAAAATGAGCAAAATCCGACAATTAGAAGTGGAGGTTTACTTGAAACCCAAAATTAAAAACTGCCTAAACGACAACCAACTTTGATGAAATTTTTTTTGTGTGTCTTATTGGGTCTCTTGATGGTTTAGATTCACAATAGAACCCTCTAAAACCATTACATGTGGGACTTCACCAAAAGTGAAAATTTAAAAATCGCTCTAGCGGTCACAATTTTTTATGTTTCACAGCGAAACTCAGTACATTGTATTAAAATAAGCCGAGGTAGGCATTATCAAAAAATTAGTGAAATCTGACAATTAGAAATGGGAGTTTACTTAAAACCTGAAATTAAAAACCGCCTTAACAACCAATTTTGATGAAATTTTTTGTTTGTGTTTGAGTGGGTCCCTGTATGGTTTAGATTCGTAAATGAACTCAGCTGTGATCCAGTTATAGGAATTTTTTCATGTCAGATCTATAGTCGTCCGCTTTATCAAAATATTCCGTGCGACAACAATGTAACGTCATAATACATGCTTCTTGGGACACAACAGATTGCAGTGAGGAGTTTTCTTGCAAACTTATTAATTAGTCAATTTTACGATATAAAAGTAACATTTTTATCGTCCGGCCATGACACGAGAATTAAACATTCAGGCAAGACAATGTCTGCTGGGTCCGCTAGTTTATTTATATAATTAGAAACAAGAAACACAAACAAAGAAAGGTGACTGCGCACCATAACTGATGATGAACTACAACCCAAAAGGTAGAAGAAAAGTTGGTAGACTAAGAAAAGATGGGTCCGACAGTGTTAAAGAATGGAGCCTTACACCTACAAAGCTTATTCTATGAAGCTGATGATGTTACTACCTATTTATACCAATTCCTAGAGCCACGACTAGAAGATAAAAACTGTTTTTGTACTAAATGCACAATTCCTGTTACTCTCCTGATAAAACCGTACATTTTCAGTAAACAATAATTGCATTGGTAACTTAATAAATAATCTGGAAAATTGTTGTGTGAACCATTTATACACTTCATAACTTATATTAGTGAATAATAAGTAATAAGTTTTGATTTTAATTAAGTATTTATTTTAGTTTGAGAGCGTACGACCTCATGGCCATGAACCTAAGGGTTCAATAGTGCCAGTGAGTTAGTTATTTGTTGAGTTTTAGATCTTTTTTTAATTCTGAGGCTGAATAATCTTAAAGATAACTAAAATGTAACCAATGAACTCAATCATTTTACACTAACTTCTCTCCTGTCATTAATAAAGGACTCGTCCCTTTTGTCATTTGTTTGAGGTTATAATTGAAGGAAAAAGAGGATGAGGCGCAAAGTAATTATATGAAGAAATACTGATCACATTATAGACATAGCTTTACCCTCCATATTTTTCTCATTGTATTATTGTATTATAGAATAACTTGAGTTGCATAGACTTTAATACAATAGAACACAAGATTATGGCTTTTGAAAATTTTCTATAGGATCGTAACAGGCCTTGGCCTAATACTTGGAAGGAAGAAGAAGAAGAAGGTTCTCACAAGACCAGTATTAAGATGTGGTAGTGAAACACGGACAATACAAAGAAGAAATTAATGCTGAATAACAGCAAATGAGATGTGATTTATGGACCATACAGCAGGCTATACAAAGTGAGACCATAAAAGAAATAAGGAAATTATGGAAGAGTTGGATGTAGAACCCATTCTGCACATACAAAACTACTTGAACAACTGGAAAACCTATCTTCAACAAATGCCATCTAACAAAATTCCAAAAGCTATGCATCGTTACTGCCCCCAAGGCAAAAGATTGCTGGGACATCCAAAAATGCACTGGGTGGAAAATTCCTCTCTGAGACTGTTTAACAGGCCACATGGCCTAATATTTGCATGGATGATGATGATTATCGCTAATCTTTTAATATCTTTTAATTGCTCAAAATAAGAAATAAGTTGGTAGCAGTTTGAAACTTTTGTCAGAATTTTTCTGTTTATTTTATGATGGTAGGTGAAAGCAGAATGAAAAATTGATTGCTTAGAGCCAAAGGCATTTTCTTCTAGATCATTAGAGGAAAGATACAAATGGGTTAGAAAAACCTACACTTGCTATTGAGTTTACATAAACAATTTCTTCAAACTTTAGGACTTTTAATACAATTTTTAATAGTTTAAAGAAAAAAAAAGCAGAAGTGGTTGAGAAGTTTCTTTTTTATTTTTCCTGCATTTTCACAATATGACTATAATAGGAATTAGCAATATACACCTTAATACAAAAAAGTAAATTGTTACCTACTTAACCTTTGGAGACGTAACTTTTTTTTTAGGTATAGGCATATATCATATGAATAAAATAAATTAGTAAACCCATTTGTATCAGGTTTAAATGCTCAATGGATTTTCCCAGAAACCGGAATTAAGTTACTGTAAATTATATTGTCTATTTTCAGACATCCAAAACAAGCAAAAGATAATGGTACCTGAAATCAGAGTAAGGGTAAAGGCCAAAATACATTCGTCTACTATTCATAGATGTTAAAAAATATTACCCTGCTGAGAGATGTGCAAAACATTGCAAAATATATCAGACATAGTTAAGCGAGTGTACCTCGTCTTCTGAGTTGAAGCCATTTAACTGCCGGTGAGTCTACCTTGTCTTTTGAGGCGAATGAGTTAAAATACGAGGCTTCATCAACACATCTGAAAATGTCTTTATCACTCCTGGGAAATTGTAATTATTGATCTGTGCCTATAAAAGAAACATTGACTTTCATAATAATAAATTTGCAAATGCAAAATACGGTATAAGATTCAAATGGCACTTTTGATATAGTGCTTAAAAGAATTGAAGACTACGCCAATTTTGAAATATATTAAACAGTACCAACTAAATTGGAAACACCATCTCGAAAGAATGTGTTCAAATCAGATCCCCAAAGCTGTTTATAATTATATATACCAAGAGAACGAAGATCTCTGGGCCGTCCTATGAAACGCTGGAGGGAAAATTTTCTATAGGATCATAACAGGCCTTGGCCTAATACTTGGAAGGAAGGAAGGAAGGAAGAAGAAGAAGAAATTTGCAAATGCAAAATATGGCATAAGTTTCTATGGCACTTTTGATATAGTGCTAAGAGGTAACAATTAAAAAGAAAAATATTGATTAGAGGCCTGTTATTAAAGTTTGAGATACATTTATAAGTTGTAAATCTAAAATATAGTAACAATGCTTTTGGTTAATTTAATATTTAAAGGAAGTACTGTAACACTATAAAGTTTATTAAGTTATGTGGGTAGGAAATAACACTATGAGGTTTATTTTAATATTGATTAGTTGTTTCTTGACTCAACTCATACTTCTTAACTCCCAAGCAGACAACTTCACAGTTGAGAATGTCACAAATGAAGTGAAGAAACTTGAGTCTGCTTTGGAGTTAAGAAGTATGAAGTGAGTCAAGAAACAACTAAACAATACTATAAGGTTTATTTTAATTATTATGAGATATGGAAATTTAAAATCCACAAATTACTTTCACAACTGTGAACGTAATACAGCATTGAGAATGTCATGTTGTGAACGTAATACAGCATTGAGAATGTCACATTGTGAATGTAATACAGCATTGAGAATGTCACAAATGAAGTGAAGAAACTCGAGTCTGCTTTGGAGTTAAGAAGTATGAAGTGAGTCAGGAAACAACTAAACAATACTATAAGGTTTATTTTAATTATTATGAGAAATGGAAATTTAAAATCCACAAATTACGTTCACAACTGTTAACGTAATACAGCATTGAGAATGTCATGTTGTGAACGTAATACAGCATTGAGAATGTCACATTGTGAATGTAATACAGCATTGAGAATGTCACACATGAAGTGAAGAAACTCGAGTCTGCTTGGGAGTTAAGAAGTATGAAGTGAGTCAAGAAACAACTAAACAATACTATAAGGTTTATTTTAATTATTATGAGATATGGAAATTTAAAATCCACAAATTACGTTCACAACTGTGAACGTAATACAGCATTGAGAATGTCATGTTGTGAACGTAATACAGCATTGAGAATGTCACATTGTGAATGTAATACAGCATTGAGAATGTCACAAATGAAGTGAAGAAACTCGAGTCTGCTTGGGAGTTAAGAAGTATGAAGTGAGTCAAGAAACAACTAAACAATACTATAAGGTTTATTTTAATTATTATGAGATATGGAAATTTAAAATCCACAAGAATAAAGAGAAAATAATGAATTTTGAAATTTCCAGGGAAAAAAAGAAAACAAATAGAAGTTTATCGGTCAGCCAACAGAGGGAGTAGAAATCAACCTACAAGATCACCAAAGCAAATTCAATAGTTTAGGAAGCATTGACAATGGCACACAGAGTGTAGAAACTGCAGTCTGCAATAAAAATACAAATACGAGGGAAGTCAAAACAGCCAAACTCATAATAATTAATGTTTTTAGTTTTATTCTTAAGAAACACCAAGTGAGTTAATTCAAGGTAATAGCATTTGAGGCTTACATTTGAGAGGTTCCGAGTTCATACTAATGGTGGACCAACCAGATTGGAGTTTTAAAAATATCCCTAGCCATAGGGCACAAAACTCCAGGTTTGACCCCCCCAAATTTTACTCTATGTAGAATTATTTGCATGAAAGTGGGACTGGGTAAATGTTAATGTTTACTTGAACAGAAAAATTTTTGCCCAGACCGAGACTCGAACCCAGGACCTTTGGCTTTCTAGGCCAATGCTCTACCATCTGAGCTACCGGGGCGAGTTCCAACCTAGACGCAAATTTTTCTCTTATATACATTGTAATTCCCAGCACCAAATGCTATGAAGCCTTTGCTTCTATCTTTGCATATGGTGGCTTCTTAGTTAAGAAGACATTTATCGGGAATTTAAACACTATTTTATAATTCTCTTCAAATAAAAATTTATCCTTCAGTGAGAAGTGTTAAATTAGTAATAAAAACATCAACTGAATCCCTACTGGCTTTATAAAGCAGTGTTTGAATTCCCGATAATTTTGCGTTGTACATTATTTTTTGCGCCTTGATATTTTCAAAATAATAAATAATAATAAAATAATAACATCTTTGTCGGAAATACTTGTATTCATTATAAACAACTGACTAACATTAATAGTGTGGCAATGTTTATTAGTTGAGACTACAGCATGCTGTGACACCAATCACTCATAAAATAGCAGCAAGTACATATTTATTGTTTTATATTGTTTCAAATAAAGTTCAGTTCATTTAAAATGCAGTGATTTGTTAACATGTATATTAACATTTTGGATATATTTTTGTATATACATTGTACATAATATACAAAAAGGGCAGTGGTTTTACTTCCTGCATGAGGTTTGTAATATGTAATATTACAGTATAGTTATTTAGGTTGGCAACCACGAAATGTAGAAGTTGAACTTTCGATCATAGTCGCCATTGCTGTAAGTACGACAAAATGCACTATCGCACAAAAAATATATTTACATTACTTCCTAATGAAAGAAACATTCTATATATATATACCTACAGGATCTATAATTGACTTCATATTACATTACCATATAAAATCAACACAAAAATTTGGCCTAAATACTTCAATGTTTATCCATTATAAACAAACCAAAGATCTCTAAATGTGCAATATTCTAACAAGTGACATAAAAGCAACATAAGTTCTCTTTATTTTTTTTTTGTTTGATTATGATTTTTTTATATAAATTAACAATATTCAAGCTGCATAGTGTTTACAATAATGCTTAGGACTGTTTTCATTCAATAATACACTTTCTTGTTACGAAAATATATGTACACAACTACACATCACATCACATCTTTTCTCTAAGTGCTAATTTTATTTTTCATATATTTTCATTACCATATTTTACGGACGATAAGACACACTTTTTTCTTACAAAAATTGCCTCCAAAATTCAGGTGTGTTTTATACTCGAAATTAATATAAAAATGTCCAGTGTTTGATTTAAAATTCCCATCAGTTTTAAAAATGGCATATAATCGATGCCGTGGGAAACCTATCTCTATCTGGCAACACTGGATTCAACTGGCAGCAGCAGTGCACCAATGAGATGAACATGAGTTGCGGGGATTCATAAGCTTGCTAACACTGTCTCCCTACTGCCCTGCCATCACAAACCCAGAACAATGTCTAGCCTATGATGCATCATTGCAGTCTTACGATGCCAATGAACTTGAACAAATGGATGATGGATGAAACCCAACGTGAATTCACGCCGAAGGGAGCTTTAAAAGAAATACAATCAAACAAGTGTGTCAGTGAATAAAAAAGTCTCGTGGTCTAGAGTGAGAGAAGATAATATTGTTAAATCTTTCAAGAAGTGCAGCATAAGTAATTCTCTCGATGGCAGTGAAGACCATCCTATATATATGAAGAGGACAATGATGATGACAAAGAGGAAGAAGAAAGTTCAGATGACGATTTTCAGGGATTTTAAAGATCAGAATGGTTTTATAAACTAAATTTTTTTTTTTAGTCTGGCTTTGCAATCTAATAATAAAAATGGTAAAAATGTTATTTTTTTCAAAACAGTTGCTTAACCCATCCACCTCTCATTTAAAGTCGGCTCTGCTACCCCAGAAATCTGATTTAAATCCCAAATCCTACCGCATGGCATTTAAATGTAACGCAGCAACTTAATATTACCTCCAGTAAGTAAAAATGGATTTAAAAACCACTAAACTGATATACAACAGGGTTATTCTCAGATTTCACCCACTTCCAATCACTTGGCGTGATATGACTTTGTTTTTTTGCAGGTGGCGGGACAATAAGTTCATTATCACTCTCACCGCTCTCTTCTTCAGCAGAAGTTGCTTCCGGAATCACTTATAGATTCATGAATACTTCTCTCATCACTAAATATATCAGAAACTTTTGAATCACTGCCTAATTCACACTCTAATAATTTCCTAATTCCATCACTGTCAATACCCTTAACTTTCCTTGGCGCCATTTTTCTTACTACTGACACATTTTTTTTTCTGAGGGTAAAACTCGTTCCGGAAATTTCTAAATGGCATGGAGGGGATGAAATAGCATTCTTGTGAATGTGTAGAAGAAGAAAAAGTGTGTTAACAGATATCTATGAGCAGCAAAATAAATTAAAAATGTGTTTTTTCGATCTCTGCACTGCGCGACCACAGGTCGTCATACAATTTTAGTGCTTAAGAACGTCATGCGACCTTAGCTCGTCATCCGATTTAAATAGGTTAAAAATTAAGGTGCGTCTTATAGTCGATAAAATATGGTAGATGTATTTACTTCTCTTCTTCTGAACATTTTCTACAAGTTTCAATATTATTTTATTTTACATTATCTCATCAGTAGACAGGATTTCATTTAACAATAACTAACTCCTTTATGCAGATTATAACTACATAATGATCACTTGGAGGTTATTGTCCAAATGCATAGAATAAAATACTGGTACATAGCAAAACAAATCAAACTTCACTATTTATCAATTGGGCAGCATTATGCACCAACCGGCTATGCGCCATTATGTATGTTTCGAGAAAAATATGTTTAAGGTTTTCTTTTACATTTTAAACTCTAAAGGCTGTCCACTCTTAAAGTGATCCTCATCAAAATAAAACCATGTGAACTGCTCGCTTTTCATTGGTTATGGACACCAACGTATGATGTAGAAACAGTAAGTATGTGAAAAAGTATAACTCTTCAATAAATTTAAAAAAAATATATCTGAATATACTTTTTATTCTTCATGAATAAAAATAATAATATTCAAAACATAGAAAATAATCTAAAATATTAATTATATTATTTTTAGTCTGATCATCTTATCTCAATATTAATGTTGATTTGTTCTTGGACATGTTTCAAAACAATTCTATTTTATTGTCAGCTTGTCCAGACTGGTTTAATTTATGTTGCATTATGTTGCACACCCTGGATGTCGATGTCAGCTCCATCCTGTGGAGGTTCTTTGGCCAACCACAGGATGGAGCTGACATCGACATCCAGGGTGTGCAACATAAATCAAACATTAATATTGAGGTAAGATGATCAGACTAAAAATAATATAATTAAAATAACCTCAAAATATCACTTCCTAAAATTAAATATTATTCTAAAATCTAATCAATAATTACAACTGAAAATTGCTTTAATAATAAAAGATTCTGGGCTATGTGGCTGTGGTCTATAACTGGTGTTTCTTCCAGATGTTTCTCCCTCAACTCTGGGGGGCATCTTTAGTGGCAAATGCTTCTAGGTGGTGCTTCCTTATCATAGACTCGACTGTGAATAAGCGGCAGAATGTTGGAAATCTTGAGTTCTGCTTCTTCGGAAGTTGGAAATGTCCGCTGATTAACAGTAATGTAGTCAGTTGGTGTTGGATCCATTTTGTTTTCTTATTTGAAGCCAACGACAAGTTAATCTGATTGATGAATTGCAAGTTTGCTGTCGGGAACAACAAGCATGGAACCTGCACCACAAGACTTGAAAATAGAAATAGAATCAGAAGGAGAAGTTGAAACTGACTACATTACTATTGATCAGCAGACATTTCCAACTTCTGAAGAAGCAGAACTCAAAATTACTTCGGATGCTGTGAAGGATGAAATAGAAAACATAGACATTAAAGAAGAAATTACTGAGAATTTGGTTGCAGCATTTACTGTTAAAGAGGAAACTGAAGATATTAAAAATGAGTTACCATCACTGAACAGTTAGTACTGACTGTGAAAACTATAACAAAGGAATTAAAAATAGAAATAAAATCAGAAAGAAAAGATGAAACTGACTGCATTACTGTTGATCAGTAGACATTTCCAACTTCCAAAGAAGCAGAACTCAAGATTTCCAACATTCTGTTGCTCATTCACAGTCGAGTCTACGAGAAGGTAACATCATCTAGAAGCACTCGCCACTGAAGATGCCCTCCGCAGTTGAGGGAGAAACGTCCGGAAGAAATACCAGTTATAGAGCATGGCCACATAGCCTGGAATCTTTTAATATTATGATTACTGGCTGTAAAAGCCTGCATTCTACAATTAAAATAGTTTATTACATATGGATGATGCATTTGGGTCGTGCTTCAGTCGAATCTGATACAACAAAATGGCTGAAGGTGTTGAGTCTTCTGTTGTGCTGCCTATAAATTTTGAAAACACAAGTCTGGCAAATCTTTGACTAGTGGTCAAAATCAGTTATTTTAAATGTATTTCACAAGTTCAGTGAAAAATCTCACCAGCTTTCCTGTACTCTACCGCATTCAATGATCACAGGTTTTATATACTTCACATGTGCTCCCTGTCAATGTGACAGTAACTGTAGCGTGAATGGCGGAAGCATATGATTGAGTTTGCTTATGTTAGGATCACTCTATGAGTGGATAAGGTATAGCAAGAGACATAGAGAGTCAAAGATCCTGGGTTCAAACCCCAGTCTAGGCATATATTTTTCTTTTCAAATATAATTTGTCCATCATTAAGATGTTTAAAAAAACGAATGATAAAACTATTGAAAGAAGTACTACTGGCTTTATAAGTAATGTTTAAATTCCCAATAAAATGTCTTCTTAATAAAGAAGCCGCCATTTGCAAAAATTGTAGCAACGGCTCGTAGCATTTGGGGTTAGGGAATTAACTATGTAGAAGAGAAAAATACACATTTCGATTGGAGGCCTAGGTAGCTCACTTGGAAGAGCATTGACATAGAGAGTCAAAAAGTCCTGGGTTCAAACCCCAGTCTAGGCATATTTTTTCTTTTCAAATAATTCTTTCTGACTTGATAGTCAATTATATGATAATATATTCAGTTACTTATCAACAATCTAAGGACCGGAATATTTGATGCTCAGCTGCAAGATGCAAAATTTAGATTGACATTTATGAAGATCTAGTTTCATAGCCATTTGTTACATAAACACAGAATCTCTGAGAGGACTGATAGCGTTTACATTTTTCTTTAATAATAAGGCTACATTTAAAGAACTGGCGCTAAAAGTGTGCATACACTTACTTCATGAGCCAGTGCAACAGATGGCATCAAAATTTCAATTTTTTTAAAATGGCACTTAGCTGGATGATGTATAACATCGTCCAATTAAACTCATTAATCCTATAAAAGATTCAAGTGAGTCATAATTTTATCTTAAAATGGTTTTATTATTACTATTATTTTTAATCTTAAGAAGATTTCAATTTTTTTCTGCAATGAATCAGTTAAAAAAAATCTTTCAACAAATCAAACAAATAATTAATTATCTTATTGTTTATTTTTTATTATTTCACTCACCTCGGAATGAAGTATGAGGTGAGTGAAATAATAAAAAATAAACAATATTAAAAAACCTCATAGTGTTATTTCCTATCTACATAACTTAATTAATTATCTTCTTTCTTAGTGTCCCCTTTTGGGGGAATTGAAGAAATAAAATGGAATATGACAAAGAGACAAAAACGTTTAATGAACATGACAATATAGGTATATTTTCTTTTATTATTACTGCATCACAAGAATTTACTTTCATCTTAAATTTATCTTTCAGGTACTTGTACAGTTTGTGATAATTATTTCATTCATAACAAACAATTTTCTGCACTTTCTTATATTATTATGCAAACAGATGACAGTCTTTAATTGGATAATAAAAACAATGTGATTCATTTAAAAGTCAATTATCAAAAATAAGTAGAACAATAACTTTAACCAAGCAATCATTATGTAATAATACTTATAAAGTCGCTATTCTTGAGTCAAAAAGTAACATAATTTATGATGGAAATCAATTATACTAATTTAAATATATGGATTGTCCCAAATTCTTTACCAGTAATTCATACAGACAGGTATGATTTTCCTAAAAAGGAATACTTTATCTTCCATGAATATTACATATATATATAATATTTTAATATAAGAAAAAAAACTCAAAACGTGGCCTAGGAACAAGAAATTAAATGTTGCCCATAAACAATATTTTATATTTTTCTCTTCAAATTTAATTTCTCATTGAGTGAGAAGTGATAAATTTAATATAGTAGTAGTAGTACAGGGCTTCCAATATAAAACCGGACCGGCCTCACGGAGACAATTTGCAGTGTAGATGAACAAAGACTAACTGCGGCAGAAATGAAATTTATGAGACATACTGCAGGTTACTCAAGAACAGACCATAAAAGGAATTCTGAGATTCTCAAAGAATTACAAACAGAATCAGTCATGGAATATGTACAAAAATACTGGAAATCTCACATAAGAAGAATGAGCAGAACAAGAAAGAATACCACATCAAATCTTAAATTACCAGCCACCAGGCAAGAGATCTTTGGGCAGACCCTTCAAACGTTGGATTGAGACCGTAACAGACCACTAGGTCTATCACATGAAAGGAAGAAGAAGAAGAAGAAGAAGAAGAAGAAGTAGAAGTTAGGCCTTGTCTTCAGACATAAAATGGAAAAAGGAATTTTTACTCAACTTCCGAGCCAAGTCATGACTTTGAGAGAATAAATGAGCCTATTAGGTGATGGTTACAAATGGGTTCTGGTAAAAATTGAGTTATTCTTCATGCATTTACCAGTTATCATTGTAAATAAGTCCCTGTATTAACATGAGAATTTAAAATATGTACCATATCCATATCAGGACTTCATTGATATTTAATTAAATTATTATTAACTTCTATTGAGAAAGAGACAAATATTGGAAAATATAAAATACAATTGATTTGGAATGGTAATGGATAATTATTAAATAACTAAAATTTTGAGACAATCCTCATTAAATTCAATGAAAAAAATAGAGAAAAAATAATGTATATAATATATATATATAAATGTTAATCATTACGTTATAATTTTACATTAAAAATAACAAGATTGGAAAATATTCACTGTTTTTATCAGAATAACAGAAACGTCGTAGGATGAATTCCTGGAACATATCTTTACAAACAAAAAACAAAATCATATCGTTGACAGAATGGTAAGATGCTGAGAAAGCATTCTAGCTTCAAAAAGGCATTGTAATACCATTCCATACTACCTGGAATTCTTTGTACAGTCCACAGGTCGTAACAATTGCAATTACTCCATCAAACTAGAATTATAAGTTACATTTTTGTAACATTATTAATTTGTTTCAATGGTGTCTACACATAAACTCTCATTTGCCAAGGCAAGTGTCTTCAATTTTGTACAGAGTTTAGCACCACATCTATATAATTTTGACGAGCACTGAACCTGCTTTTTTAATCGCTTTCTAACACTATAACACGTCACACTTCTAACTCTCAACCCATACTTGTGAATAAAATTCAAAGGATTAATTTTACAAATAATATAACAACATATTCAGTGAGAAGTATTAAATTAACAATAAAAACATTGAAAAAACCCTACTTGCTTTATAAAGTATCTTCTTAAAAAAAGGAGCCACCATTTGCGTGATTGAGCAACAGTTCATAGCATTTGGCGCTCAGGAATTAACAATGTGTTTAGATTGGAGTGCTCAGATAGCTCAGTTGGTAGAGCATTCGCATAGAAAGTGAAAATTCCAGGGTTCAAACCCCAGTCTGAGCATATATTTTTCTCTTCAAATATCTATCCTTCATTGAGATGTATTAAATGAATGATAAAAACATTGAAAGAAGCCGTACTGGCTTTATAATGTAATGTAAAATTCCCAATAAAGGTCTTCTTAATAAAGAAGCCACCATTTGCATCACTGACCAATGGTTCATAGCATTTGGTTCTCAGGAATTAACTGAGTGTGTATAAGAGAAAAAAATTTGTATTTAAACTGAAGTGCTCAGGTAGCTGAGTTGGTAGAGCATTTGCATAATGAGCAAAAGGTCCTGGGTTCAAACCCCAGTCTGAGAATATATTTTTCTATTCAAATATAATTTGTCCTTCATTGAGATGTATTAAATGAATAATAAAAAAAACATTGAAATATATACTATAATGTAAAATTCCCAATAAAGGTCTTCTTAATAAAGAAGCTGCCATTTGCATGATCGAGCAATGCTTCATATCAATTTGGCACTCGGAAATTAACAGTGTGTATAAGAGAAAAATTTGCATTTACACTGGAGTGCTCAGGTAGCTCAGTTGGTAGAGCATTTGCATAGAAATGCAAGAGGTCCTGGGTTCAAACCCCGGTCTGAGCAAATATTTACTGATGTTTTTATTATTAATTTAACACATCTCATTGAAGGATAAATTAAATTTGAAGAGCAAAATTTTGCCCAGACTGGGACCCAAACCCGGGATCTTTGGTTTACCGTACCAATGCTCTTACTGAACTACCGGGATGAGTTCCAATCTAGATGCAAATTTTTCTCTCATATACATTGTAATTCCCACACACCAAATGCTTGAAGCAGTGGCTTCATCTTTACAAATGGCGGCTTCTTGATAAAGAAGGCATTTATTGGGAATTTAAACATTACTTTTAAAAGCCAGTAGGGCTTCTATTGATGTTTTTATTATTAATTTAACACATCTCATTGAAGGATAAATTTAATTTGAAGAGAAAATTTTTTGCCCATATCGGGACCCGAACCCAGAACCTTTGGTTTACCGTACCAATATATTTTTCTATTCAAATATAAGATGACAATGACTCAACTTACTTATTTTAAGTGAGTATGTCGGGTTCCCCAACAGTTAAAATGCACAACTAGCTATAATAAATTACATTTTTTTTTCAGAACTTAATAACTGTTTTTTATTTCGTTATGGAACTATATGCTTCAATTATAGGAAATTTAATCTGAGATCATTCAAATTATATTGATCAAAAATATAGCAAAAATGTATCAACATTATTTACTAGTCCACCGCTGTGGTCTCAAGGTAGCATACTGCCTTGTCACGCAGCGGGCCCGGGTTCGATTGCTGGTCGGGGCAGTTTTTCTGGGTGAGGTTTTTATCGGGGTTTTTCCTCACCTGTAAGACAAATGTCAGGAAAATTTTAAGGCCCAACAGTCCCCGAAATCATATGGCCATCATCATCATCCTTATCATCATCATCATCCTTCACCGGTGTGGAAAGCAACGGGAAGCTACCACACCTACAATTCCCTAGTAAAGCTGCAAGCATAGCATGAAAATGCTATGATTGCAGCGAAGGACCTGCCTTCAGGCAGGATTACTATTTAATACCTCATACTGTTATTTCCTACATACATTAAATAAAGTTGACTATTCAAGACGTAAGGAAAACAAATAAGATACAAACTGTATGAACAACTGTTAACAAGATGGTGGTATAAAAAATTCAAGAATTTAACGAAAATTTTTTTGAGAACTAAGATGAACATTAAAAGATATTTAAAATTAAAAGAAATTAGAAATAAAGGAGCTGCCGATATAAAATTCATCAACAGATGTTCGGAATTGGAAATTACACCAAAATACAAGAAATATGAGGTGGGTCAAAATATCCAACTCAAATATAATGTGTCAACATTTCCATTAAATTTTTTTTTTAAATATATGTTTAACTAAAAACTACGTAAAATTTAATCCCTTAATATTATTATTCACTAGTATGTCTTCAAAATATTCTTTCTTCTTTTTTTTACATCTCTTCTTTTTAAAGTCATTTTTACTTCAGTAACCTGAAAACTTTGAATAATCACAGGCAAACAATTAACCAGAGCCACTTAACTTAGTTCAAATAGCACCACCACAAATATCCACATAACTATATCATAAGTCTTGCTTTTAGGTGGTGCTACAAAAATTCTAAGCTAATTTGTTTCTAAATTCATGGGTGTCCGAAGCTACATTCAAGACAAATCTGGTACTGCTATATATATATTAGTCTTTATTCACAATTTGTCTCAGCTTTAAATGCATTTATGTACATATGAATGAAGCATTGGTCCACAATGGTGATTGTTTAACACTTTAGATCCAAGGGCCCATCTCCTTCTCGAGCAATAAGGCTGCATCGGAGCGTCCCATCACTCGCAGAATGTTGAGGAGGTCAGTTACAGCTGTTGTGTCCCTGTGTCGCGCTTCCCATAGATCTAGAATGTGCTCTGTAGGACTGGCTTTTGTTGCAAAGTAATTTATGTACCTGAAATAAATAATAGAGTTAACAGAAATATTTTACATTGTCATTATAGAATTCTTAGAATGTCATTTACAGAGAAGATGTAGGTAGTTAGTCTTTCATTTAATGACTCTTAACATTTAAATTATTAGCAATTGAATTAAGTTGGTTATGAAAGAACAAAGATATTTAGTTCAGATGTCTCTATTTCAGGTTCTTTAACAGGTGATAGACATCGGATTTGTAGGTTCTAAAAATCATATTTTAGGTGCATAAAATAACTTCTGATCACATACAAAATAGGTTCTAAAAATATATTTTAGGCAGATTCAGGTTTACTAATTTTAATATGCATTTATCAATTAAAAATATATTCTTAATTATTATTATTTTGTTTAATGAATGAAGTTTCAAATTTATGAAATAATTTTTTTTTAAATTAATATTGGGAAGTAAACATTATGAGAGTGGACGCCATGGCTGATGAAGGACATGATATTGTCTGAAACCGTCGGTATCAAAGAAGTTTGAAAATGTATGAGGTGAGTCGATTAAAATATGTTCTCCACTCACTATTTATGAAATGATATTATATTAAATATAATATATTATATTTAATATTTAATATATTATAACTCCGCCATGGCCGGTCCCAAGCCCGGATGAGAAAGGAGGAGGGGGAGGAGTAACAACCTCGTTAAAAAACCAGGGTTCAGTTGGCTCCGACTGATAGTACTCTGTAAGGGCCCCTAGCCAGGGTTACGGTGAAGACCTCAACGGCAGAGTCGGCGCAGGAGGAGTCCTTCATCACGGCGGATCTGGCGGAAGAGGCAACCCTATCTCTAAGGGAAATAGAGAAACGCTGCCTTGCGGTGAAGAGGGATCTTCAAAGGCTATGGGAGGAAAACCCAGACAGAAATTTTCCTGGTCCTCCAGGTTGGGGGTTTATGCTGTGGGCCAGCTCCCCACACATTAGAAAAAAAAAACAAAATGCTAAAAGACCAAATCAATCAAAGCCGGACGGAAAAAAGTATGAAAGACAAAAGCAACGAAAACGGACATGGAATATAGGCACGTGGAATGTACGAGGAATTAGAAACAAAATTAATGAAGTAGTAGGAGAATTATTCCAGAACAACATAGATATTGCAGCAGTGACGGAAACAAAAAAGAAAGGATCGGGAAATTCATATTTAGGAAATTACATACATTTTTGGTCAGGTGTAAATAAATCAAAAAGAGCTAAAGCAGGAGTATCAATGTTTGTAAAAAAGAAATACAGTAAAAACATAACAGAATATGAACATATTAATGAAAGATGCCTAAAGATTAAAATGAAGCTTATGGGAAGAACAATGGTGTTCTTAGCAGTCTACTCACCAACAGACGATGCTGCACAGAGTCAGAAAGAAAAGTACTATTCAGTATTAGTGGAACAAATAGAGAAAATACGAAGTAATGAAGAATTAATACTAATGGGAGATTTAAATGGGAAAGTGGGTAGAAGAAACAATGACGAAGCAGTAGGAAAATATGGGGAACAAGAAGTCAACGATAATGGAAATAGAATCATAGAGATGTGCAAACAACATAAATTAAAGATAGTAAACACATTTTTCGACCATAAGGATATTCATAAATTTACTTGGGAACGACCTAGTCTCAATCAGAAATCAATAATAGACTACATAATTGTAAAGCAAAATACTTCCTTATTTATTAAGGACTCAAGGGTTAAAAGAGGAGCAAATTGTGGTTCTGACCACTATCTACTCACAGCACAGATCATCCCCAAATTCCCTACAGGGAAAAAAGTGCATGATGAAGCAAGGGAATCAACAATGCAACCGAAGCAGGAAGAAAAATTTAAACTGTATTTATTTAATCAGGATAGTATCAAAAACTTATATAAAGAAAGACTGAGGATTAAAATTGAGAATTTGGATTACAAGGAAGACGTAGAAGAAGAATATAATCAATTAAAGGAAATAATACATTCGGCAGCAAAAGAAGCATTAGGCACAATAAATAAAAACAAAATACCCAAGATTGGTGGAATGATGATATTGAAGAAGTAACCAAAAAGAAGAAAAAATGCTACTTAGAATGGTTGGCAAATAAAACAACAGAAAATTGGATAGAATACAAGAGAACAAACGCCAAAGTTAAAAGGAAAGTGATAGAAGAAAAAAACAAATTATGGAAAAGCAAATGCCAAGAAATAGAAAGTTATATAGGAGGATCACAATCATCAGAAGTATGGAGATTTCTAAAAACACTGAAAACCAACCAAGGACCCAGCAAGATAAATTTGTTAGCAAAATCAGACGCAGAAAAACATTACAAAGCTTTACTGTCAGAAACTAGAAATGAGTTTATGGAAACAACAGAAAATCCATCCATAGAAATGAACGCCCTGGAATTTGATACAATAGATATAGAATTAGAAATTCAAACCCTAAAGAATAAAAAGGCACCAGGGCCGGGAAACATACCAAATGAGTTAATTAAATATGGCCCAAAAAATTTAATAGGTAGATTGAGGGACTTGTATAATAAGTGCATTGCAATACAGAAGATTCCTGATGAATGGAAAATAAGCTACATAGTACCAATATACAAGAAGGGCGATAGAAGAGACGCAAAAAACTACAGAGGACTAAGTATAAATAACACATTATATAGAATATTTACGAAGTTATTAAAAACAAAGTTACAAAAAGATGTTAAAGACAAATTAGGAGAAGATCAAAATGGATTCAGACCAGGAAGGTCATGTGTTGACAATATATTTGCAATACAACAGTTAATTGAAAAACGGACTGCAGTTGGAGAAGAAACCCATTTGACAATGATAGATTTAGAGAAAGCTTATGACTCAATTCCGAGGAACAAATTATGGGAAGTATTGGAGAAATACAATATTGACAGAAACCTAATAGAAATTATTAAACAAACCTATAAAGATAACTCCGCTTATGTTAAAATGGGAAATATAATGTCTAATCCTATAAACACCTCAAAGGGATTGAAACAAGGGTGCAGTCTATCACCAATTTTATTTAATATTTATGTAGAATTTATATTAACGAAATGGAAACAAAGCTGCAAAGGTATGGGGATCCCAATAGGCAATAGATTTTTGCTGACATTACAATTTGCCGATGATCAACTGGTTTTAGCGCAAGACAATTTTGATATGGAATTCATGATAAAAAGGTTGAAAAGCACATATGAATCATGGGGTCTCACAGTAAATTTACAAAAAACAGAATATCTGGCAATAAATAGCAATGAAAGAGAAAACTTAGTATTGGAAGATGGAATCCAAATAAAGCAAGTGAAACAAACTAAATATTTGGGAATGATTATGGATAACATCGAAGGTATAGGCAAAGAGAACATAAAACATAGAATTGAATTGAGTAGCAAAATAATATCATCATTAAATTCCATATGGTGGGATAAGCATATTTGGAAAGACACAAAAAAATATATTGGTAAAACATTGGTGGAATCTGTTGCAATGTACGGAAGTGAGGTATGGACAATCAATAAGTACTACAAGAATAGACTAATAGCTCTAGAAATGGATTATTTACGAAGAAGTGCCAGAAAGTCTAAATTAGAACGTGTCACAAATAAGGAAATTAGAAACAAAATGGAAGCAGAAGAAAGCATAATTGAAAGAATTGAGGAAAAGGAATTAAAGTGGTTAGGACATGTTTTAAGAATGGAAGATGAGCGATGGCCGAAGCAACTATATGAATGGCATCCTAACAGAAAGAAGAAAAAGAGGAAGACCAAGGTTAACATGGAAGGAAAACATGAAGACAGTAATGCAAGCTAGAGGGCTAAGCATCGAAGATGCCCAAGACCGTAGGCTTTGGAGGTTTGGCACGGGAAGACGGCAGCAGCTGTAAAAACCCGAAGATAGATAGATAGAGATATAATATATTATAAAATAATTATTAAATTTATAGTTAAATACGAGAAATAATATTATGAGATTCTTATTCAATAAATTAATGAGTTATTTCTTATCTTATCTCATAGTTTATGTTTTCTTAAACACAGGAACTGAGTTTTTCAAGAAGAACGTCCCTCCCATTTTCAACTGACATTATGACTACCAGATTTTCATTGGAATCTTTATCTATAATATTGCCATCTGGCGTTGATTTGATGAACTTCGAGATCAGAGTCCCATTCATCAGGAATTTCGAAACTCATGGATTTCAATTTGTTCTTCTGAATATATATCTTCTCCCAAACTGTCAATTCTGAAGGTTTTTCCAAATGTTTTAGAAGTTTGGCCTATTTTTCAATTTTATGATTCTCCAACAAACTATGTGCTACAATAGCTGATTTTTCAATTTCATAAACATAAACTATGAGGTAAGATAAGAAATAATTATTAAATATTGATTTTTATTCTTGGTTTAGTATATTTAAGATTGTAAACACAGAAAAATAGCAGGCCTACATATTAAACACATTAAATTCGTAGAGCTAAGTACGTACTTTAAAGGGAAATATGAAACAAAATTAACTCACCTGTATGTTGTAAACGTCACAGAATATAATTTTCATATTCGATGTAAAATGGGGAAACACATGTATCCACTGTTTAATTAAAGATGACTTGGAAACTGGAACTTTTGGCATAATGCAATGTTCTTACAAAATGAAATTACCAGCCGGTTAATGGACAGCATCTCGCCTAGTGACACACAGACTATGGGGTGTTTTCAGACACTTCGGGATTTTAACATAGCATGCCATGCAATTGATTTCTGAAAGAACTTCCAGGGCGTGTTAATTGTTCAAATATAACACAATAATTTGAGGTAAGATGACTCCAGATTAACCTTTTTTATTAAAATTTAGCCTCTGCAAAGATGTTGGGCCTTTTTATGTAATTGATCTTGTGGTGAAAAATGTTATTTTGTTAATACAAGAACTAAAATAAATTTTAAAAGGATAATATAACATTTTTTATAGTTCAAAATTATCAAGATGTGACAACCAAGTATTTGGGAAGGAGAATAACTTACTTGTTAACTTGTAGCATTAGTAATTCCTAGAATTAATTTGGTTATTATTTGGGACCACACAATAAGCTTTTGTTATGCAGTGGTTGGCAGGTACATGTACCTAGTGAAGCGAAACTAATGTTTATTATTATAAAAGTGTAAATTTGATTGACGTGTTGAATATGGTCAAATTTTCAAAACAATACATTTTGTAAAAGGAATACTTGAGCCAATTTTAAAACTTCCTTGGGAAAGGCCAAGAAATTTTTATTGTTAAAACGCAGTGTGGTTAGTAGCCCATACACACACATAGAGTGTGGTTAGTAACTCATACATACACACACAGAGTGTGGCCAGTGGCTACCTTACGAAAACAGAGTGGGCTAGTTTATCATACTACGAGTATTCAGCCTGTTGCTCCCATATTATTACATAAAAGTGTGAATTAGTCTATCGTACGTAAAAATACTAGGTAAGTCTAGATTTGCTCAAGTAGCCTTCAAGATATTATTAATTTGTTGTGTATTGTGTTGTTCATAAGAGGTTAACAAAATAAACCCTTTTTAATTAATTACACAACTCATTGTTATTGATCATCGAATTCCTTGTCTTTCACATCGGTAGAACCCAGAAATAAGCTTAATCTAAAATACGCCCTAAAGAGACCCTCGTGCCTTTTCTGGCTGCAAACTCCAGAGCATTAGCTACATACATATATACATTTTATACAGTGATTTAATTAGTGATAATTTAGTTGAATTTCTAGAACTCTAAAAACATTAAAGCATGTACAGAATATTATCTGGAAAATGACATTCTGCAATTTATGAGACTTTTGCAGATGGAAATATGATTAGGAAGATATTTTACAGTGGAAGTAAAACATCTTTAAAGATTATATTAAATTAATGTTGGGAAGTAAACATTTTGAGGTATAATCATTAAAATTCATTGGAGAACATATTTTTTAAACAACTCACCTCATAGGTGATATCGCGATTTCAAACATAGTTACGTTATCTTCAGCCATAACTCCGGAGTTATGGCTGAAGATGAACATGACTATGTTTGAAATCGCGATATCATGGAAGCATGAATCCTAAGAGGTGAGTTGTTTAAACAATATGTTCTCCGATGAATTTTAATCTTTAAAGATACTTACTTACTTACTTACTCACTGGCACTATCGAAGCCGTAGGTTCATGGCCGCGCGGACATAAGATCTCCATACATCCCTATCCTGAGCTAATGCTTTCCAATCATTCCCTGTATAATCTACTTCCCTCAAATCATAGTTAATGTTATTCTCCCACCTCATTCTTGGTCTACCAACTGGGCGTTTTCCCTCTGGCTTTCCTACAAGAAGCTTCCATGCACGTCTTTCATTTCCCATACGTGCAACATGTCCTGCCCATCACAGTCTACGAGACTTAACTGTTCTTATTATATCTGGCTTCCTATAAAGACCATGTAGTTCATTGTTATGTAGTCTTCTCCATTCACCTGTCTGTTCATCTCTCTTTGGTCCAAAAATTTTCCTAAGAACTTTATTCTCAAATACTCGTAATCTCCTTTCCTCCCTTAAAGTAAGAGTCCATGTTTCGCACCCATATAATATAACTGGTAGAATAATAGTTTTATATATTTTCAGCTTAACGTTTTTTGAAAGGAGTTGGGACATCAAAAGTCTCTGCAATGCATAATAGCATGCATTTCCAGAATTGAGCCTATGTTTAATTTCTTTGTGCATCTCATTCCTATTTGTGATTATTGTTCCTAGGTATTTGAATTCAGCCACTTCCTCAAAATTTCCCTCATTTGTCATTAGCTGTCCATTTCCATTATATACTGAATTTCTACCTGTGACCACATATTTAGTTTTACTGATATTTACTTCCAGTCCTAATTTCTTAGTGTTACTCAATAGTGTGTGCGTGTTGGCCTTTAGTATCTCCTCGCTATCGGCCAATAGTACTACATCATCAGCATAAACTAACAGCTTATTAATACCATTCAGTTGTAAGCCTTCCTCATTCTCTAAAGATTTAATGGCATGCTCTAGTACAAAATTAAATAGTAGAGGAGATAGTGCATCTCCTTGCTTCAACCCATTCTGGATTTCAAAAGTGTCTGAAAACTGTTTGCCTACACGCACCCTACTATTTGAGCCATTTAGACACATTCGTATAAGTCTAACTAACTTTTTAAGAATTCCGAACTCCAGCAGGATACTATATAACTTCTCCCTCTTAATTGAATCATATGCTTTTTTGAAGTCTACATATAGTTAATGTACAGTGCCATTATATTCCCATTTCTTTTCTAAAATCTGTCTTATACTAAAAATCTGATCTCTTGTAGACCTGTTTCTTCTAAATGCACATTGATGATCTCCTAGAATGTCATCAATGTAGGGAGTAAGTCTGCTTACTAATATATTTGTAAGAATTTTGTATGAAGTTGAAAGTAATGAGATGCCCCTGTAGTTGTTGCAATCAGTTTTATCTCCTTTCTTATAAATTGGTACGATAATTGATTCCTTCCATTCATCTGGAAGAGCTTCTTTTTCCCAAATCATACTAAGCAACCAGCGTATTTTGTCTATCAATTTTTCTCCTCCTGATTTTATGAGTTCTGCTGGGATCTCATCTGAACCTGATGCTTTATACATCTTCAATTTTTCAATCGCCATTTCAACCTCTAATGCACTTGGCTCTGCGACTAGCATTTCTGCTGTCTGTAACTTATCCTCCTCAATGTCCTGTTCTGTATGTACATTTAATAGCTGATTAAAGTAACTTTTCCATCTATTTAATATACTCCTAGAATCTGCAATCATATCCCCATTTTCATTTCGAATTATGTTTGTTCTAGCCTGAAACCCTTTCTTCTCTATACTAATTCCCTGATATAATTCTCTAATGTTCCTATTTTTTGCATTCATTTCAAGATCATTAATCTTCTCTCTCAAATATTCCCTCTTTTTACTCTTTAGTAACTTAGTGGTTTCCCGTCTAATACTACCCAATTGCTCTAAATTTACCTCATTTGGCTCGTGTAAACATTTAATTTTTGCTAGTCTTCTTTTCTTAACAATGTCGGCACATTCCTCATCAAACCATTTCTTGTTTTGCCTCTTTTTTAAACAACCAATGCTTTCTGATGCTGAAAATTTAATAGTATCTCGTATAGCCTCCCATTCTTTATTTATATCAGGTTCTTCTTCGTTTGCCACATTGTCATCTGAAGATTCCAGTACTTCAAATCTATTAGCAATTTTGATTTGGTATTCTTGCCGCATTTCATCATTTCTCAAGTTTTTTAATTCATATTTTACAGAATCATCTTTAGCATTCGTTCCTCTCATAAGAGATAGCCGTTGTCTGATTTTCACTTTGACCAGATGATGATCCGAATTGCAGTCTGTCCCTCTAACTGATCTAACATCAATGATGCTACTGTGCCAGCGTTTATCCACTTTAAAGATACTTATGACATTAATTAAATATATGTGGAAATAACATTATGAGGTTTATTTTAATTATATCTGAGTTGTGAAGCATCAAGAATGTCGCATAGTTAGCGACGAAACCGGTCTGCATAAAAATCAAGAAATATGAGGTAAGTCAAAATTTCCAACGCAAATATAATTAAAAGAAACCTCATAGAGTTATTTCCTATACATATTAAATTAATTTGCTGCTTTAAAAGCAACAGGATCAATTTAAAATACAAAAAAAAATGAATTGAATCATGAATTTCAAACTTTTATTTGCAGGCATACAAATGCATTTTATTGGAAAAGACTGCATTAGTATGCATCTGGCAAGCTTTATGTTTAAGTTTTTACATGCATCAATATTTGAATGTTGTTTACATCTGAAAAATAATGAAAAGTTATGGGAAATACATTTTTTTTTTATTTTCATTGCTCAAAATTTTAATACCGGTATAAATAAAATTAAAGGAAAATGCTGTCTCTGATATCGGCTGTATAAAATTCATGGTTTTTACTACACTCATCCCTGGGAATAATCAGGTAAGTCCAAAACTGGCACAAACAAGATAGGTCAACATATCTGTTTTTCTCAGTGGCTTCCTCCCTTTTAGACTTATCTAAAACAAAACTTGTCTATTATAGATAATAGAATGAAGAATTGACTCGTCTTATTATCATATGAAGCGGCATAAAGAACAGTATCCATTAAGAAAATATTTTAAAAATTGGAAAAAATTGACTTATCTGATTTTTCCCGGGTTGAGTGTAAATGATCTAGTGAATTAGTAGACAGCAAGCCACTACCCTATTGGAGGCATGAATGATTTTACTATACATTAGCTCAAGAAGGAGGTAATGTGGCAAGTCCTATGTTTCAAATGACTTTACTCATTTTATAGGAGAGAATGCCAGTGTGGTCATGAATGAATGAAGAATCCCAGACTTCCTTTAAAACGTAGTAGGAACTTTTTGTAATACAAATTTAATAGGAAATGACTCTATGAGGTAAATTATTATTATTATATAAATATGAATCACAAATGCATAGTTGAATATGGGAAATAACATTATGGGGTTCTTAATTCATTGAATGAATGAGTCAATTCTTATCTTACCCAATACTTTGTTTTCTTAAACACGGGAACTGCAGTTTTCAAGAGGAACATCCCTCCCAATTTCATCCAATATTATGAATCATATACGAGTCATATTATCGGTTGAAATTGGAGGGATGTTCCTCTTGAAAACTCATATATGAGTCATAATATCAGTTGAAAATTGGAGGGATGTTCCTCTTGAAAACTCATATATGAGTCATGATATCGGTTGAAAATTGGAGGGATGTTCCTCTTGAAAACTCATATATGAGTCATAATATTAGTTGAAAATGGGAGGGATGTTCCTCTTGAAAACTCATATATGAGTCATAATATCAGTTGAAAATTGGAGGGATGTTCCTCTTGAAAACTCATATATGAGTCATAATATCAGTTGAAAATGGGAGGGATGTTCCTCTTGATAACTCATATATGAGTCATAATATCAGTTGAAAATGGGAGGGATGTTCCTCTTGAAAACTCATATATGAGTCATGATATCGGTTGAAAATTGGAGGGATGTTCCTCTTGAAAACTCATATATGAGTCATGATATCGGTTGAAAATTGGAGGGATGTTCCTCTTGAAAACTCATATATGAATCATAATATCAGTTGAAAATTGGAGGGATGTTCCTCTTGAAAACTCATATATGAGTCATAATATCAGTTGAAAATGGGAGGGATGTTCCTCTTGATAACTCATATGAGTCATAATATCAGTTGAAAATGGGAGGGATGTTCCTCTTGAAAACTCATATATGAGTCATGATATATGAGTCATAATATCAGTTGAAAATGGGAGGGATGTTCCTCTTGATAACTCATATATGAGTCATAATATCAGTTGAAAATGGGAGGGATGTTCCTCTTGAAAACTCATATAAGAGTCATGATATTGGTTGAAAATGGCAGGGATATTCCTCTTGAAAACTGCAGTTCCCATGTTTAAGAAAACAAACTATGTGGTAAGATAAGAAATGACTCATTCATTCAATGAATTGGATACTTCACACTTCACCTCATAAAAATATGCTTTTCTCACGTGACATGCTACAAAAGCCTCAGTTATACAATATTTACATAATATTGTAGATTCTATTCAATGTTATGTGTAGTTTGTTTTTAGCTCTACAAACAATATTCCAACTTGACAAAAATTGAATTCAATTGACAGAATTCTAACCTACCTGTCGACATTGAGTCTTTGGGCCAACATCCTCCAGTCATTTCCTCGAGCATTTGGTGGATCCAAACACAAACACAGCTGTTTCCGAAGAGAACGATGGAATCTAAAAAAAAAAAATTTAATAAATAACAAAATCTAATTTATAGTTAAATATGGGAAATAACATTATGAATTTCTTATTTCAATGAATGAATGAGTCATTTCTTATCTTACCTCACAGTTTATGTTTTCCTAAACACGGGAACTGCAGTTTTCAAGAGGATATTCCTCTCATTTTCAACCAATTTTTCAACTACCGGATTTTTGTTGGAATTTCCATCAAATCAACACCAGATGGCAATGTTATATATGGATATTCCAATGAAAATTCGGTAGTCATAATATTGACTGGAAATGGGAGGGAAGTCCTTTTGAAAACTGCAGTTCCCAAGTTTAAGTAAACAAAGTATGAGGTAAGATAAGAAGTGACTCTCATTCATTGAACAAAATCTAAATTTATAAATGCAATATAGCAGAATATTTTGGTCCAGCATGTTTCTGGGATCCCCTCAGGGGTCCCCATCTAGGGGATATGTGGATGGCGACCACAAGGTGCCCAAGCTGAGCAAAATCATTACTTCCACTTACTTGTGTTTTACTCCTTCTTTCGTTTCTTATATCTAAAGTGGTATTTATTCCTTTCCATATACCAATTCCCTCTTTCAACTTTCCTATCCAGTCTCCCTTGACTGAACTCTTGTTTTCTTCGAACCCGATGGTATTAGAGTACTTGAGGCCTAGGGGATCTCTTCATTTCTTTTCTCCTAAATATTTATAAAAAAACGAGTGTAACGTAGTTTGCCTCCGCTGGTAATACTAGCAGGTGCACTCTGGGTCGTGCAAACTGAACTACAATAGATGTTCAACATGTTTCCCAAAGCAAATATTATTGGGAAGCCTGCAAGTGAATGATGACAAATCAAGAGCTTCACAACATTTGAATACTACTACTACTATTGTTTCTGGGATAAATAGAAAGTAATAATCCCTGATTTCAAGTACCTGGGCATTTGGTAATATCACAGTTGTGGCTAGTACAAATATGGTATTTGGATTTAAGGTAATAATATAAAAAAAACACGGACTTCACTTTCATAAAATACATGTGCACATTCATTTAAAAGAGAAACAATGGCAGCTTTCCGGCTGTGTTTAGCTGAACACCTATACCACATGCATGTAACAAAACTGCCAAACTGTATGCTGGGTAACAACCCTGTCATGAATAGAGACCGGATTATATGCATTTGCATATTTATAACTTATTCACCTGTTATTGCATATTTCAATTAAATACTAGTGATAATGCACATTTCTGCACTATATTTACAACATTTTTAAAATCTGTTGTTTTACAAAAACATTTTGAGGCCATCAAAAGTGTAGTAAACGATTTCGGTAGTGCAGAGGCTTTGGCAGTTTGTCAGTGCAAGGAAGCATTTAACGATTTCAGTATTTAAAAAAAACACATAGCTGTGATTAGCACTCATTTTTCCCATATACCTGCCATTATTAAAAACCTTGAAATTCAAGATTTGGCATTGATTTAATCTATTCAGTTAATGGATAAAATCCGTCAACTGAACTTCTTATTGCTGGAGGTATTCCCAAGCAAACTTAAGGAAAAGTTTGAAAGCATTTTGAACGATAAGCCAGGCTTTGAACCTTTGTGTCAAATTAATAGTTTTATAAATTGGATGAGCGAGCTTTTGTCAGAAATAATAAGGGCCAAAATAGCACCCAAATTCAATACTGCCCAATTACTTCAGTTGACATAGAATGGTCCTTTTCTGTTTACAAAACATGTTTTGAGTGATTGAAGACACAACCTTAATACCGAACATTTGGAACAATACCTGATCATTTCTGTTTAGAAATAATAGCAATATGTAGAATATTTTAATTTGTGAACAATACTTTTGCCTGATACTAATTAATAATTTATTATTTATCACTGATACATAATATTAATAAACAGATAATAAAAATACTAATTATTATATTAATTTAGAATTAAAATATCTAATAAAGTAATAATTATTATGTTATTTTTATTATTTGGTATTGCATATATTAACATTTTTCATGCATATTTTGAGCTTGTTATGTTTCATATAATCCAGTCTCTAGTCATGAACTATGAAACACCTGAGAGGATGTAGTGCACTCCAGAAATTTTGGAAAGGGACAAATGGACAGATATATTGGGAAGCAAGAAGACAAATGACAATTCTTCCATGAAGTGTCTGAGCATTGGCTTAAATAAATAAATAATTTCCTAAGATTTAAATTAAAATTAGAATTTTTCTCTTCAAATATAATTTATCTTTCATTGAGAAATGTTAAATGAATAATAAAAACATCATTAGAAGCCTTACTAGCTTTATAAAGTAATGTTAAATTCCCAATAAATGTCTTCTTAACTAAGAAGCCGCCATTTGCAAAGATAGAAGCAATGGTTTCAAAAGCATTTGGCGATAGGGAATTACAACGTATATAAGAGAAAAATTTGCATCTAGATCGTAACTCGCCTCGGTAGCTCAGTTGGTAGAGCACTTGGCCCGGAAAGCCAAGGGTCCCGGGTTCGAGTCCCGGTCTAGGCGAGAATTTTTCTCTTCAAATATAAAATTCTTTACACCTCACCTCACATCCAGTCTTCTAATTATACTGGTTTCAAAACCTCGGCAGCTTCATCTTCAGTAATTTCTTGTTGAGTGATGTTATGACAAGAAATTACTGAAGATGAAACCATCTAGGCTTTGAAACTGGTATAATTAGAAGACTGGATATAAGGTGAGGTATAAAGAATTTTAATTTAAATCTTAAATTAAACCTCATAGTGATTCTTCTATAAAAGTTCAAAATAATTTCTTACCTGAATGGTGAAGTAGTCGTTGGATCAAGTGTGGTCACCATTGAGCTGCATCCACTGCTGGTTGTAACAGTGAGAGCTCTTGGTGGCCTTGACAGAGCTGGACTGCTTGGAACCTAAATAAATAAATAAATAAATGATTAGGATCTCATTCATAAAGCAAAAATTATAAGACTGTAATTTTTCTCCTATTCATTAACTTATTTATCTGTATCGTCAATTATCTACGTATCATAGACAAAACACATACTGTAAAAATATTATAGAGTTGAAGCATATTTATTACATCTGTTTCCATCTTTTCTCTTCTACAGATACTTTCCCTCGTAAAAATAATATGTAATCTCCAAGTTAACTCAGATGAAGAGGATTTCACATAAATATGTTTTATTACAGAGAATCACTATTGGTGCATCACAATTTTATTTTAACCATGATTTTTTTTAACTCTAGCTTACAACCCTCAGATCTTAACCAGATCTTTAATATTTAAGAATCCAAATTATAGCTATAGTAAATATTTCTGATCTGTCTTTTTAATATGTAACATATCTTTTTTAATATCTAATAGCCAACCTGAGGAAGTTGACTGCGAAAAGAAAGCCATATATGAGCCAACAATTGACTATTACGAAGATATATACCAATTAGATAGTTTAACTGTCACAGGATTGATGATCGGGGCAAGAGGTACTATACCAGGATTCTTAGGTAAATTTTGGAATTTCTTAGATTTGGACACAGTGTATCTTTCTAAAATTGCCATCGCTACTAATAGAGGATCAATTTCAATTTTAAGAAACCATCTTTACAAAATTTCTACTTTACAGTTTTGTCCTTGAGGCAATCCTCAATGAGGAAAGTTGTATATAATAAAAAATAGGTATATAATCATATACACATAAGCTCTTAGGAAAAATATAACTTTATGAGTTTAATACAGAATTTGTATTAAATATTATATTCTCATTATAAATAATACAGGAATATCTAAAACATAGTCAGCCTTTCCTGCTTTGTCTGTCTGATTTTTGTGGATATATGCGAACTTAGAAAGCATTAAGAATCAGTTCAACAAAGATCCCATCCTTGACTGAAAATGAAGAAGAAAAGATGATAATTCTTCACCTGATGAAA
The DNA here is from genome assembly GCA_030220185.1 of Diploptera punctata. NCBI lineage: Eukaryota > Metazoa > Arthropoda > Insecta > Blattodea > Blaberidae > Diploptera > Diploptera punctata. Next base: position 43,873 of record JASPKZ010010272.1, read on the forward strand.
CTGTAAGATTTTCTCTTCCACTTCACCAATCCATCCCATCCAATTAAAATTCTGATTATATTTGGTCTAATAATTAAAAATATTACAGATATTACAATTAAGAGAACAAGAAAAATAAAATGATTAATTTTAAAATACAATAGGAAGCAACATTAAGAGGTTTGCTTAATAATTAAAACATTTTGCTTGTTCATTCTTACCTCTTACAGTTGTTTTTGTCGAACATATGTTTCAAGGCTTCTTAGCCCCACCATCAATGATTACAGACTGAAGCTAAGAAGCCTTGAAACATATGTTCGACAAAAACAACTATAAGGGGTTAGAATGAACAGACAAACTGTTTTAAATTGATTAATATCGCTGGTCAACATGATTTTTGTCTCATGAGTACCAATAGTTGTGCTCAATGCATTTTTTATCGTGTTTTCAAATATGTATTTGGAATTTCTCCATCACCAACAGTTTTTTTATTTCAATTTCAATTAATGGATTTAAATAATTATTTTTTTAATAAACATTTTTTTGTCCAATTGAACATTGTAAAATAAAACGAAATGAGCTAACTCAGGAGATTTCAGCTATGGAAAAGAGATATCAAGGCAAATGGAATCTTAATATGCTGGCCGATTATTGTTGGACCATCAAGAGGGATGCTCCTCAGGTGAAATATACGTAGCAGAAAATCATCACTTCTTACTTTCTAGGTGAGTCCGAAGTTCAAATATTGTGTAGTTACGAATGTAGAAAATATGAAAGTGTTTGAAATTATAAATTCCTGTCCCTCGGAAACCTTGCGCGATGGAGAAAAATCGATATCATATTTGAATTCAGGAGAAAAAATACTATCAGAATCACATATTTTTCTTTCTGAGACAAAAAAAAGTTTCTTCTTTGTTGCTCAGTGTATTTAAATCACTATGAATATAATCATCATAAGTAATGCCACGAGTGATTTCTAAATTATTGATAAATTTACGACTCATGAAGTGAGGAGTGAATTTATCTAGATAATTTGGAAATCAAGAGTGGCATTTGTCAGGACTATTTAACGAATAAAATTAAGCTGTTTACTCACAAATCATTATTTAACTATAGTTATTTTTAAATATTTATATATTTAATGTAAACAGCGATGTTTGAAAACAAATGAGAAACGATTGGTATGCTTCATTTGCTTCTTTTGTTCATCACTGCAACCAGATCAGCCAAAGGATCGCAATGTTGTAAGAATGCACCCTAGTGGAGAAATTTATAACCAACGTTATAGGTATTAATTAATTAATTAATTTCTGATGTCCTATGATGTAACTATGTCAATTATATTTTTCTGCAACGTCATTTCCTGGAAAATAATTTGTTTAAGAAAGTGCAAACAGTGGTTTCTTTTTTTTGTGGTATAATCAATTGTTACAAATGTTTTTATATTATCTCTCACATGCGCATTCTGCCCACATTCATGCACCATATATACAATCTGGTAGCCATATTTCTTGGAGGGTCAGTCACTGCAAAATAATGCTATGACCTATTCAGAATGTTAAAAAGGAGGTGCTTTCTTTATTATGATAAACTTTAGTTGGTAAATTCTAGGCAAAACACTACTGTGACTGGTTGTAAATAAAAAATCATTGAAATATGATTGGTCATTGACTCCCATTTGGTGCATGAGTTAAATAGTCTCTATAAAGAATTCATGGAGAAATGAAATAAACACATACAGTAATAAATAAGTTGTAACTAAAATTAAATCAATTAATACTCAAATAAATTAGTAGTAAAAGATTACATAAATAGAAAAATAGATACAGAATACAAAAGTAATTGTAAAAAAGTCAAGGATTGATTTATATAATTGTCTAAGAAAATGTTTAGTAATCTTATTTATGAATTATTTTTTAGTTGGGCAGTCTTTGACACAAGAAGGCAAGGAATTCTAGAGATGAGTAGCGGAAAAATGGATGAATGACAAGTAGTGAGATGTTCTAAGTAGAGGCACAATTATACTTAGTTTATTTCTCTAATGCATGTTTGGATTATGGGAAAATAAAAATAGAAGTCATTTATGAATAACAGAGAAGGCATCATTACTAGAAAAAATCTCAAAACCCAGTAGAATTTACCTACTTATAGGACAGATGAGGTAGAATTTACTGTGTTTTCAATGAAAACAGATTGTAATAATGAGTGAGTCATACCACTGTTATATTAGGAGTAGAATTATGTACGTCTGTGTTCACTCTAAACATCTGGCGATGGGTCTGGCTTCCCTTTTGGCACGCCAGTATTCGGAAGGCCACTGTATGCATCAGTCTGTCAGTGCGTTCCAGAGTGAAGGAACAGTGTAGGTGATTGTGCGATGAGCTCCAGATGTGATGAAATGGTATTTCCTGCACAAAATTACATAAAATTGCATAAATTGAAGACTAAATTTTTAAGCAGCATGCTTGGAAAAACCAGAAGGTATAAAACGAGTCCTTGAGTATTAAAATGGGCCATGGCATCTTTGATGCATTTGCATATAAGCATGTTTACAGATAGATCAAGAGTATATTATATATATATATATATATATATATATGGAGAGTATAATACATATATAAGAAAAATAAGTGTTTGAATTGGATTCGCCTGGTAGTGTAATGGATATCACGCTGAGGTACAGACTCAGAGATCCAGGTTCGAATCCCGTCCAGGCATTTATTTTTCTTATCATACCATATATATATATATATACATTTAAATAAAAATAAATATAAATATAACTATATTAAATATAAATTCAATATAAATTTAATTAAATATAAATTTTATAATCAATTGAGTTGGTGTTTACTTGATGAAAATCCATATTTATTAATTAAATAAAAATAAAATGTAGTTTTATTTGATTTTCATATTTATTATACCCTAAAGAAGGTACAGTGTACCGAAACAGCTGTAACTAAATTATATAATAAATATGAAAATCAAATAAAACTATGTTTTATTTTTATTTAATTAATATAAATTTTATGTTTATAATATTGTATTTTTCTAGTGTTTCCAAGTGTCTGTTAAAACAAAATATTTGTTCTTTGTATTACTATTTATAATATATTATTTAAATCAGTATTTAGAAGAAAATTCTATGTTCTTGAAATATGACATAATGCACATAGCCCATTTTAATATACAAGGGCTCAAATATAGAACTCTAAAATATGAGAAATTTTTAAGTTGGATAAAATACAAGGTGAAATGGAAGATGGTAGAATAAGGTTGACCACATAAAAGAATGAATACTGGAAGATCCCAAGAATAGTACTGGAATTTAGGTTAGGAGGGAAGAAACGAAGAGATAGCATGAGATATAAATATAGAGAAGAAGAATGGGTTCAGAAGAATGTCAAGAAAAGGAGGTGAATGGATGGAAACGATGGAAGAGAAGACATGGAATGATCGAGATAAATGGAACTGTGTCCAAAACTCAACCCCCAGAATGAGTACATGAGACTAGAAGCAGATCTAATATTTCAAGGAAGTCACACTATGAGGTTTATTTTAGATATTATGAGTTAGAAATGTATTCATAGCTATTTTGAAGACTTAAGTTTCGATGCCTTAGGCATCATTGTTAATTCTTTCTGTCAAAACGGCAGTTGGTAATCCTGTAGCTTGATTTCTGTGATTTCTGCTCCCTCTGTTGGTTCCAAATCAAATTTTTTCTCTGGGAATTTCAAAGTTCATTATTTTCTTTCTGTTTGTGTGTATGTAAATTTTCTCTCAAGTTGTCACAAAAAAAAATATTGATTTGGAAGTTCATCGGTCAGCCAATAGAGGGAGCAAAAATCAACCTACAGGATCACTAACCGCCATTTTTGACAGTTAGAAAGAATTGACAATAATGCCTAAGGCATTGAAACTTAAGTCTAATATGAGGTGAGAACATATCTAATCCTGTAGCTTGATTTCTGTGATTTCTGCTCCCTCTGTGGCTGACTGATGAACTTCCAAATCAAATTTTTTCTCCGGGAATTTCAAAGTTCATTATTTTCTTTCTATTTGTGTGTATGTAAATTTTCTCCCAAATTGTCACAAAAAAAAATAATTTAGAAGTTCATCGGTCAACTAACAGAGGGAGCATAAATCAACCTACAGGATCACTAACTACCGTTTTGACTAACTGCCTAAGGCATTGAAACTTAAGTCAAATATGAGGTGAGTAGTACGTATCTAAATCATAATATTTAGAAGCAGATCTACCTAGTATAGACCCAAAGAAAAAAAAGTGCTTTGGGTGATATACACATGTGCTTTTAACATGTTAAATATGAAATTATTTTTTTAAATACTTTCACATATGGGTGACTGTTTATTCAAAGAAATAATATTATAGCTGTAAACACTTACAGGCTTATATGGTAGATGGTGGCGAGTTTGAAAAGAGTAATTTTCCTATTTATTTATTTTGCATACCTGATAGTCAGCTTGAGGTTTGCTTTTCCATCCTGGTCCAATGTCTTCCATACTAAGACATAAACTTGTACCACCATCTTGAAATAACATAGTTTTAGGTTTATCCATCAAACATCCACCAAGTTTCTTTTCCATTTGGAGTACTCCCTGTAAAAACCAACACAGCTGGCTTAATATAAAATTATGTTAATAATTAATCATTTTTATTATTAAAGTTTAAATAAAATACTGGGTTAACTTGCTTGGTTACTAGTTCTTGTGTTAAAGAATGTTGTGGCTCTTAGATAAGAGTAGAGCATAAATAAACTCTTAAAATATTTGTAGAATTGTAACAGGAATATATGACTCCTAATACAAGATAATAGTAATAAATAAAATTAATTGATAAATAAGAAAGAATGGAAATTTGAAATCACAAAATAATATTATTTGGGGAAATTTCCAGCACAGTTCCCACAGAAAGCAGAAGCAAACCCTTTATGACAGGCCATAAATATGTAGCCTTCAATGAGAGTAGTAACTCTTAAGCTGGGTTTATTGAAAAACATCATGTACAGAGCGGTCCTGCTTGCTTTACCTGTATAGGAAAACCCAAACTTATACTAAACATGCTGTTTTTTTTTTTTACCTGTGGAAAGACAAGAAAGTAGGTAGTTTTTTTAATAAAATTAACACCTCTAGAAGACATGTGATTGAAATCTCTAGCCAATAAAAATCAGAGTCAGGATGTATAACCATATATGGAAATAAAAGGTCCTGATTTTGATACTAAATTCATTAGGACAGACCAAAAACACTCTCATCTCATATCTCTTAAGGACCGGATTGACACTTGAGAAAAAAATGTCTCAAATCACGGGACTTAGTAATTCCTTCAAGCTAAAACAGTGTGATTATAAAGTCTCAGTACATTTTACAGAAATCGCTTACATATCGTATTTCTGTTACAGCCATTCGAAAGATACAAATATGTTCACCATTGAAGAGCGGATAGAGATTGTTGCTGCGTGTTTAAGAGGCCAGTCGTACGAGGAAGTTAGTGACAGATTCCAAAGGAAACCATCATGGGAGACGTGTATCTTGATATGTTGCAACTTTTCTTACAGCTACAGTTACAGCAAGATGGTATCGTTGATACAGTGGTGTTGCAACAAGATGGAGCAACACCACACTTTTCTCTGGCTATACGCGGGTATCTCAATGACAGGTTTCCCAAAAGGTGGATTGGAAGGGCATCTCCTCGTATCTGGGCACCTCGTTCGCCAGACCTCGCACCCCTGGACTTTTTTGCTTGGGGTTCATCAAGCAACAGGTGTACAGAACCAAGTTTCCTAATCTGCAAGTGCTGAAAGAACGCATACGCCAAGCGAGTGAAATAATTACAGAGGATATGTTGGTGCATATTTTCCGGGCGACGGCGCGTCGTTGGGAAACATGTTTTGAGTTTGATGGAGGTTATGTTGAACACTAACTTCATACTAGATACTGCCTTATAATTTTTGTTTTATTTGCGCTACGTTATCAAAATACAAAATGTACTGGGACTTTATAATCACACTGTATTTCTATAACTACAAGTTACAGTTCTAATGAAGTTGGTCTTGAACATTCACACCAACTCAACTGTCTAAAATTAATTGTGTGTATTCTTAGTGCAAATTTAATTATATGAAAATTATTTACTTCATTTAGGGTTGTCTGTTTCCATGCAAATTTCCTTCCGGTCCCTAAAGAGATAAAAATCACAGTGCTCCATCCTAATAAAACCGATTGGCTACCGTGCTAGGGCAATCGACAATTAATATTACGATGAATAACAATCTAAGTGCCTTTTACTACCTTAAATTAAGTGTATGATATATCAGGATATCAGAAAAATGATATTGTTACCTCTAGTGCTGCCATGTTGTCTTCCAGTGTATAAACTCGTACATTGTAGTCAAGGGACTGTGGATGCAGGATGGGTGATGGAGCAAATACAGCCAACCTCAGAGCCTTAACAGCCTTATTGGAACCACCAGCAGATTCTCCAACCAACACAAACCGAGTCAGCTGCTCTGTCACTAAGTACACCTGACCATGGTCCAGCTGTGTAAAGATTGGCGTGTTAATTGTTTCCTCCCCAAGAGTAACTACTTTCTGCAACAAAAACAATATAATCTTATCATTAGGGAAAGGATTTTAAGATGAAAATTTTGGTCGTAAAAGGGGGGAAAAAGTTCTGAAAATATATACTAAAAGGTGCAAAAAAAGGTGCTGCTGAAACAATTGAATTAAGGTTTAAACCAGTTTATATAATATGCATATTATTTTGCACCAAATTTTTCTTCTTTATAGAATCCATTCATAGTTCTTTAGTTTATTGCAATATTTACTTCACAGATGGAATATCAAAGAATGATGCAATAAGTTTCGATAAAATGCATTTTGAAATCTGAAAGTGCATACAACTTATCCTTCTTAACATTCACCATGTTATTGTTGTGAAAATCCAGTTGTAATACTAATAAAAATATGTTGTGGTTCAGACTAGTAAAACACAGCCAACAACTAGTCTGTAGATAAAAAACTGTTAAATTATTGCCAGTACTAACTGAACTTATTTTAAACTGTTACAGCAACACTGTTGGAATTCAAATTTGACTTCACAGCTGAAGATTGGCGATTGTTGCTGGGATATAAATTACTGGTGGTTTACATAAATTATATTTTAATATTTTATTATTTACTATTGTTGACTTCACACTGCAGATTGACCAGTGTTTCTGGGGTATAAATTACGTAAATTATATTTTAATATTTATTTAATTGACTTCTGATTGAGATTTTTAAAGCTGTTCAAGAAGAAAAAACACATTTTTCTGTCCTATCTTTTAAAAATGTGGAGAAAAGATGCTGAAGCATAAAAAGAGGGAAAAAGGGGCAAAATGTAGTAATCTCAAGAAAAGGTGCAACAAATTGTGTTCATTTCGCTTCATTTCATCCCCCCAAATACATGTATTGAAATATAGCTATATTTTCAGAAAGGTGCAAATGTAAAGTAAAAAAGTAAAGTGATCCCACAACAGACCCGGAGGCCCTTGGGGTAGTAGGAGGTTAAGGCTCCCACTTTTTCTAGACAATCGGCACTTTTATGTCAGCCGGGTTGTCAGCCTGCATGACGGCCGCCTTTACCCCAGAACAAGCACCTGGTACTCATTTCCGTTAGAGGCTGAGTCGACCCCAGGGCCATAGTGCCGCCAGAGGGTTTGGCTCAGTTTAAAAATCCTGACCCCAATGGGACTTGAACCCTCGACCCTCCGGCTTGTAGCTCAGTGCCTTAACCACTACGCTACGGCATAACATCTCAAATTCCTTTCCCTACTTATCATCAAAATGTCTGAGTTATGTGCGCCAACATGTGAAAAACTAATTTTAATAGTCAAATTACATGTTTTGTCTCTTTCTAAATTTAAATAATGCTGACCTGCCACACTGGTGTTTCCTCAGGTTGGGAGTCACTGCACCATACCGATACTGTCCAGTGCCCATGTTTCAAACTTGCACAATGATGAAAGTTAACAATTACTGGCTTTTTGAAAGTAACTCCTGTTGGTCCACACATGACTACTGGGCTCAGCTGTGTCTGGCGATCTGTAATAAAAAGCACATTAACAATAAATAAAAAAACTTGGTTAGATAAACCCCATTATACTATATATAAATTCCATTAAAGTAATATTTTAGTTTCGTGATTTATTATTAATTATGTTTTTATTATTATTATTATTATTATTATTATTATTATTATTATTATTATTATTATTATTATTATTAATCCTGGGTTCAAACCCCAATCTGAGCATATATGTTTTCTCTTCAAATATATTTTATTTTTGTGTTAAAAAGGTAATGTAATCCCACTACAGGCCTTAGGAGGTTCTTAGGATAATAGGAGCTTAAGATTCCCACCTCTCTAGACAATTGGCACAAAATGTCAACTGGGTTATTTTGAGAATAATTATGGCATTCTTGATAAAGATGCCTATTAAATTAACATTAAGAAACTAAAGCTATTACTATGATTGAAATAAGTAAATTATAATAAAATATTGGTCTTGATAGTTTGTGTGACAGCTACCTTTGTCCCCAGAACATAGTCTGGTACTCATTTCTATTAGAGGCCAAGTCACTTCAAGACCATAGTGCTGCCAGAAGGTTTAGGTCAGTTTAAAAATCCTCAGTCCAACACAACTCAAACCCATGACCTTCCAGCTTTAGTGTATTGTCTTATCCAATTACTCGTACATTATGGCATGTCACCTATTTTTTGTTTCAACATCATATTTTTACTTAACTCTTTAATCATGAAAAAATAATATGTATCCATTCCTCTGGCTCATATAACAAACTTGAACTCACCACATATTTTCTCATTTAGTCTCTGTAAATCAAATCCTTTTTTTATTATGACTTTTTTAATTTGGTTTTCCCGCATTGTTCTATCTATCTTCATTCTTTGTGTTCTGATTTTAAACTTACCTTTGGAATTCTATTGTTTGATATTTGTGGTATGTATTCATGTCGCCATATTCTATTGTTTATCAATGTATTATAATATTTTTTTAACTTTAAACTTTATTGAATAATTGTTTATTTTTTATTATTTCACTCACCTCATACTTCATAATAACTTAATTTATTGAATAACTTCATTTTTTATTATATCACATCTTGTTTTCCTCCAATTCTTCTTGTAAATTATATATACCATGCTTTCATTCTACTTATATGTTGTAGCCCTACCTAAGTTCTCGTTTAGTAAAATAATACTGGAAGATATTACAGTTTATATAACATAAGCTCTCAAATACACTTCTATAATTTTCTGCACAAAAATTACATATATTGATTAACCCATTCACTTAAGGTTTATATGCTCAATACATTTCCCCAGAAACCGAATTTAAGTCACTGTAAATTATATTGTCTATTTTCAGACATTCAAAACAAACAAAAGATAATGGTACTTGAGATCACAATAAGGATGAAGGCCAAAACACATTCCTCTACAATTCATAAATGTTAACAAAAGATTATCCTGCCAAGGATGTACAAAATATTGCAAAATATATAACAGGCAGAGTTAAGCGAGTGTACCTCGTCTTCTGAGATGAATGGGTTATTCATGTAATATCAATTATGCAGTTATTTTCCTTTATTCTCTATTTCAGCACTATTTCTCTATTATTACACACTAGAAGTCTTACATAAATTAATACAACTATCTATAGTGTTCTGCCCTGGGGCAGGTCTTTCACTGCAACCATAGCATTTTCATGTTATGGTTTACAACTTACTAGGGAATTACATAGGTGTGGTAGCTTCCCATTGCTTTCCACACTGATGGACGATAATAATGATGATGGCCCAATGATGTTCGGGGACCATTTGGGCCTCAAAGCTTCTGACATTTGTCTTACAGGTGAGGAAAAACCCCAAAAAAACCTCTCCCAGGAAGCTTGTCCCAACTGGGAATCGAATCCAGGCCTGCTGTGTGACATGGCAGCATGCTACCTCAAGACCACAGTGGTGGACGTAAATTAATACATAATATTTTCAAATAAAGTAAGAAATAGTTTATGCAGTTGATAAATTTAGTAATCTAAGATATTTTATAGAATTTTTTTATGTACGAATTAAAATGTAGATATAAGAAAATTTACTGTTAAATGTACTTCGTGTAAGATTTATACCTGAGAGTTTAGGTCGATGTCTGTCTTCTCTTAGCACAGCAATGAATACTTCTTCTCTCTGACATCTTGATAAAGCTCCCTCTGGTATGCTCAATGAGATGCCAGACTCAGGTAGGCTGAGCCTCGCTCCTGCTGATGTTACAGTAGCGGAAGCAACACAGTCTGCATCCACTCCTGCTACAACTGAGGGAGGTGGAGTTGTAGGTGTTGATTGGGCAGCCACATCGTAAGTGGAATCAGGTCTTGATGCTGTTGATAAACAGTTACAATTTCAAAATATTTACTCATATATTTTCATAAGAATATTAAATTATGAGAAACTCAATATAATTATTGTAAATCAATGGTAAAGAGAAACATTTTTGCCTGAACTGGGAATTGAACCCCGAACCTTTAGCTTTCCGTGCTAATGCTCTGTCCACTGAGCTAATTCAGGCTTCATTCCCATCCAAGCAAAAATCCTTCTTTACCTTACTCTACTGGTCCCACATTCAATCGCTATGAATCATCATTCACAAATACACAATGAATGGCTTCTACCTGAAGAAGACATGAAGGGAATCCACACAGCTATAGCATTATTTATTAAATTAATATTGAGAAGCTAAAGCTATTACTATGATAGAAATAAGTAAATTAATGAACATAATTAAATTATTGTAAATCAATGTTAAAGAGACAATTTTTTGCCTGAACCAGGAATCAAACCTCAAACCTTTAGCTTTCCGTGCTAATGCTCTGTCCACTGAGTTAATTCAGGCTTCATTCCCATCCAAGCAGAAATCCTTCCCTTACCTTACTCTACTGGTCCCAGTGGACAGAGCATTAGGATGGAAAGCTAAATGTTCGGGGTTCGATTCCCGGTTCAGGCAAAAATTTTTCTCTTTACCATTGATTTACAATAATTTAATTGTGTTCATTAATTTACTTATTTCTATCATAGTAATAGCTTTAGCTTCTCAATATTAATTTAACTCAATATAACCTGTTATTTACTAGTCTAAATAACACTGCCTATTTAAGTAAACCCCCATTACATAAGTGATTATGACAGAAAAGAACTACAGACTTTTTAATGTTTTTATAAATATAGTTCATAAAAAACTTTAATCTTAGATAAAATTATATGACGACTCACAATAAAAATGAATTGAATCATGAATTCTTCTTACCCATGCATCTATGTTATTTAACACAGAACCACGGTATTGAGAGTCATCACTCCCAATCTCAGGGGCACGCCGTAGCGTAGTGGTTAAGGCACTGAGCTACAAGCCGGAGGGTCGAGGGTTCAAGTCCCATTGGGGTCAGGATTTTTAAACTGACCCAAACCCTCTGGCGGCACTATGGCCCTGGGGTCGACTCAGCCTCTAACTGAATTGAGTACCAGGCGCTTGTTCTGGGGGTAAAGGCGGCCGTCACGCAGGGCTGACAACCCGGCTGACATAAAGTGCCGATTGTCTAGAAAAAGTGGGAGCCTTAACCTCCTACTACCCCAAGGGTCTCCGGACCTGTTGTGGGATCACTTTACTTTTACTCCCAATCTCAACTGTTATCACAACTATCGATTCTTCATCATGCCGGTCACTTTCTAAACTGCCATCTAGTATTGATTTGAAGTACTTTGTAATCAAATTTTGTTCGTCCAGAAACTCAAAATTCATGAATCTAAGATGGTTTTTCTGAATGATTAAATTATTCAAACTGTAATCATTTTTCGGTGCTAATTTAAAGTTGAATTTGTTGAAATTTTTTTTAAACTTGTTAAATAATAAGGCGGCCGGCTGACATAAAGTGCCGATTGTCTAGAAAAAGTGGGAGCCTTAACCTCCTACTACCCCAAGGGTCTCCGGACCTGTTGTGGGATCACTTTACTTTTACTCCCAATCTCAACTGTTATCACAACTATCGATTCTTCATCATGCCGGTCACTTTCTAAACTGCCATCTAGTATTGATTTGAAGTACTTTGTAATCAAATTTTGTTCGTCCAGAAACTCAAAATTCATGAATCTAAGATGGTTTTTCTGAATGATTAAATTATTCAAACTGTAATCATTTTTCGGTGCTAATTTAAAGTTGAATTTGTTGAAATTTTTTTTAAACTTGTTAAATAATAAGGCGTGGTATGTCTCAAAACCAACAAAAATGAAAAGATTGAAGACTGCAACAAATCAGGAATTTATCAAATTTATCGTAAAGATTGTGAAAAGATGTACATAGGGAAAACAAAAAGGAATTTAAATACAAGATTGAAAGAACATCTTAGAAGTGTTAAAAATGGAGGAACAGAAAAATCTGCAATAGCTGCACATGTTTGGTCAGAAAAACACAGAATTGAAACCAAGGCAAAATTACTTAAACAATTAGAAAAAAACAATTTGGGAGAAAATTTAGATATGTAAGATTAAAAACAAAACTAAGGATTTTGAAATACCCGGTGAAAATGAAAGGGGATTGATTTGGAAGTTCATCGGTCAGCCATCAGAGAGCACAAAAATCAATCTACAAGAGAGAAAACCACTGGACGGCAGTTATGATCGTGGTATTGCATAAAAAATGTCACAAATGCAGTGACAAAACCTGGGTCTGCATAGAAGTCAAGAAATATTAGCTGAGTCAAAAAAACAACTCAAAATTAATTGTTTTAATAGCATGTAAAATAGATTTTATCTATTAAATGAAGTAAAAAGAAAAAATTAACATGTCAATTCATTCATTTACTTGTTTCTAAACCTCATATACCTTCAAATCGATAAAACGAGTTCAATGACACAAAAAATCATATTTTAATCAACCTCAAGCCATAAATATTTTTAAATAACGCTATAAAAAGTTTAAAAAAATTTTATATGAATCAGAAACATGCAGAAGAATTTATTAACTTGGAAATAAGTACCTTTAAGTTATCATATTTGAAGAGAAAAATTATACGCTCAAACCGGGGCTTGAACCCAGGACCTTTGGTTTTCTAGACCAAGTGCTCTACCAACTGAGCTATTGGAGCAAGTTCTGATCTAAACGCAAATTTTTCTCTATATACGTTGTAATTCCTGTGCACCAAATGCTATGAAACCTTTGCTTCTATCTTTGCAAATGGCAGCTTCTTTATTAAGAAGACATATATATGGGAATTAACTTCCAGTAATTGTATTATAATGTACACAGTGTGTTTAATAAATCTTTATAATATATATGGGAATTATACATTATATTATAAATGCCAATATGGCTTCTTTCAATGTTTTTATTATTCATTTCATAAATCTCAATGATGGATAAATCATAATTGAAGAGAAAAATTATATGCTCAGTTCGGGGCTTGAACATGGTCTGAGCATACAATTTTTCTCTTCAAATATGATTTATCCATCATTGAGATGTATGAAATGAATAATAGAAACATCGACCATTAAGTTATCTTTAACAACTTGGGCAAACGTTGTTTGTTTATATCTAAGACAGTAAGACTAATAAATTTTTTGGTAACTTTTATATTATAAGCTGAGAAAGATAAATTGCTTTGTAAAAACCAGTTTTTAAAAGAACTTATTCATATTCATAGGTGCAAATTTTGTGCTTAAAGCGATAAAGTGCTTAACATAAAACAATGTAATAAGAAATAAAAAAGGTTACCACAGGGAATGTCCTCATGTTAGTTACCATTAGGCCTCAGTCTTAGGTCAATTAAAAACCATACTGAAGTTTGCTATATAATCATAAATCAAGCTGGTTGAGTATAGCTGTGGTTTCTGATCTTATATGGGCTACCAATATGTATTTTTTTCAAAGGGGAGGTCAGAGCTCAGATACTAGAACATGAAAAATTGTTTTAATGTTATATTTTAAATTAACACTTTCCAGAATTGGATATTGTTTTTCTTTCTAAAATAAAACTATATCCAATTCTAGAAAATGTTAATTTAAAATATGACATCAAAATAATAAGCTCCATCACTTAAAAGTAATGTTTAAATTCTCAATAAAAATACTTTGAATAGAAATCGTCAGATGACATTGTTGATAGCAATGGCTATCGGTTTTCGGACAAAAGGAGAATTGAATAAGTGGAAAGAAATTTGATGTTCCTATTGGAAGTTTGAATGGCGTAACGGTTATCACACTGACGTACAGAGTCAGACATTTGGGGTTCGACTCCCGATTCAAACATAATTTTTCTTTCTAAAATAAAAAAAATGAAAAAATGTATTCGTATTATCAGTATTATTTAATGAAATTTTAATATTTTATAGCAAAAGTTATATCCAATAGTTGGGATCTTTATTAAATTATTTAACAGAATTGAATACCATAATTTATTGTAATAGATTGCTTACTCCCAAGCTGTGGTGGACTAGTGGTTATGCTCCTTGCCTCTGGACACGAGGCGTCACAGATTCAAACCCAGCCAGGGTCGATGCATTTTTTAGAATGGAGAAATGCAAGGAGCAAGTCTTCCAGTAGGGATTTTAAGCTATGGGTCCCGAGTCTGAGGATTTTCAGGTTTTGAAAAGAACCTTAAGCCTGAATAAAGAGGGCTCTGAGCAAAATTTACCGATTTTCATAATATTAGTAATACTTTAGTTGCCTACTAGATGTCTCATTAGGTCTGTATGTTGACCGCATACCATCCATGACATCTGTAGGGAAGTAAGCATAACTAAATTAATTTGGTCTAGTAACTACTAACAGAGAGGCTAAAGTCCAACATTGGGCTGTTTACTTGTAGACAGATAGATAGAACAATAGAATGAGTGACAAGAACATCACAAGTGACCCTAATAGACATTTGTTTGGACAGATCTGTTTTCCTCCTCAAATAGAGAGGATTTATATTTCAGTAAATTTTATTATTCTTCTTCTTCTTCCTTCCAAGTATTAGGCCAAGGCCTGTTACGATCTTATAGAAAATTTTCCCTTATGGGAAATTCTCGTATAAGACTTGAAAGCATAATAATAGTCCCTTCGATTGGTTGCTGGCCAAAGGAAGGCAAGATCAGTGATGGGGCTGACATCTTATAGCCTCTGGTCAGGCTTTTCTGGAGAAGAAAAGAAAATAAAGGAAAGACGAAATGGAAAAAAGGAAGGACTCCCTAGCCCTCGGATGCCCTAATAGCGTTGGGAACGAGTGCAAAACACAAGTAAGTGGAAGAAATGTTTTGCACAGCTTGGGCATCTTGTGGTCGCCATCCACATATCCCCTAGATGAGGACCCCTGAGGGGAGTAAATTTTATTTCAATGTGATAACATAAGGATTTTCAATTGTAGAATTATATATATATATATATCCTCAACTCGTTTCTAACTCAGGATCGGGTCGAGGAATGAAATGAGATGAAGCCCCTATTTTATAGAGGTCTGTGAATAACAAGGGTGTCGGCCAACCACTCCTGACGCACCATCACAGGGATGGATGGATGAATGAATGAAATGAAATGAAATGGATGAGATGAGAAATGGTGGAATGAAATTTGTGGCATGGCAAACGGGACAAACCCCGAGGAAAACCTGCCCAGTTGCATTTCGTCCACCATGAAACCCACTTGGTGTGACCAAGACTTGATCTCAGGATCCAGCAGTGAGAGGTGAGCGTCTAACCACGTGCACCCACAGAGCTGCCATAAAATGATACAATGGAAATAATATTTAGCAATACTTTTTTTTTACATGAAATTTTTATTTTATTTTATTTACGCGAATCAATTGTCTGACCTCAACACAGAGGCTAGGTCAAAGAACGTAAAAAAAAGTTATGTAATTATATAGAAGAAATTTTTAAATTTTACAGAATAACAAAATAGTATAGGTATAACATACATCAATAATATTAATATATAAGAGCTGTTCCTTAACAATTAAACCTCTATCAAAACATCAATACAAAGATAATTTAAAATTTAGACACAAACTTTCTTAATATTGGGCAAGAGTTTGTCTATCTCAAAACACTTAACATGGGGATTTACGCCAAAAATCCACCTACATTACACTCAGATTCAACCCAGGAAGTTACACTGTATTTGGAATAGGGAACTGGGTGCCATTTTAACAGTTTTTCACGAGAGAAATCTTTATATAAAACTGAAGATTGTAACACAGCAGGTACATAGTTGTAAGTTGTAGCCGTCCAAGCCACCCCCTCTTAAAGAAAAAAACTGTTACCACTTGTCACTGAGCTCTTGTGGATCTGTACTATCCTGTGTGAAAGTGTCGACTCTCATATGTACTATAAAAGTAGTTTGCATGCCATAAAAGAAAAACTATGTTTTTTAAATGTATAGTACATAGATTTGGAAAAAAACTACTGCTAACCTTGCCCCTCCTCCTCTCCATAACAAACAAATGCCGTTGTTATGAGTTTGGCAACATCCACCCTCTGTAGGTAGGGGGACACTGGCATAGCCCATGTCTGTAGTAACTTCCTAGGTTGAATTAGAGTGTAGTCGCTGTTAAAACAGAATAGCCAACTTTTCTTTATGGGGCACAAGATTATCCAAAAAACTGTAAACTAATCTAGTGTACACTAACTTGCCCATTTTCTCAATCTAACTTGCCCATATTTTCTCAACTAATGAAATAAAATGAGAATAGATGGACTCCTGTCATAGAATAGCCCTGAACAATTGGAATAGTTGCCCCAAAAAGAAATCTAAACCACAAAACTTCGAAAGTTGAGTTTTCAGTGGATTAGTGATATATCCGAAGAATATCATGGCATGGTGTAAAAAACAATCCCTGCTCTCTTCCATACTGATTTTATTTATTATAAGTAATGCCACGAGTGATTTCCAAATTATCGATAAATTCACGACTCACGAAATGAGGAGTGAATTTATCTAAAGAATTTGGAAATCAAGAGTGGCATTTATTAGGACTATTTAACGAATAAAATTAAGCTGTTTACTCACAAATCATTATTTAACTATAGTTATTTTAAAATATTTATATATACTTAATGTAAACGGCGATGTTTGAAAACAAATGAGAAACGATTGGTATACTTCATTTGCTTCTTTTGTTCATCACTGCAACCAGATCCTAATATTATTTATTGCCAAAGGATCGCAATGTTGTAAGAATGCACCCTAGTGGAGAAATTTATAACCAACGTTATAGGTATTAATTAATTTCTGATGTCCTATGATGTAAATATGTCAATTATATTTTTCTGCAACGTCATTTCTTGGAAAATAATTTGTTTAAGAAAGTGCAAACAGTGGTTTCTTTCTTTTTGTGGTATAATCAATTGCTACAAATGTTTTTATATTATCTCTCGTATGCGCTTACTGTTGACATTCATGCACTATATATACAATCTGGTAGTCGTATTTCTTAGGGAGTCAGTCACTGCAAAATAATGCTATGACCTATCCAGAATGTTAAAAAGGAGGTACTTTATTTATTATGATAAACTTCAGTTGGTAAATTCTAGGCGAAACACGACTGTGATTGGTTGTAAATAAAAAATCATTGAAATGTGATTGGTCATTGACTCCCATTTGGGGCATGAGTTAAATAGTCTTTCAAGCGAATAATGATCTATATGTAACAAAATGGCGGAAGAAGTTAGTCACATCATGAGTAGCAGATTATGGGTTAGATCTGTTTTTGGGGCAACTATTCATTTTAGAGTCAATTTTAGTATACTAAGTCATGTCTCAAAAAGCTGTCCAAATACTGACCAATTACATCTGGAGATTTTATTCTGAATAATCGGAACAGATTGTAAGATTGACTTCAGTAGCATGGATAAGTTTATTTCAAAGTGAAAAGTAAGATATTGGCCCATTATTTTTTAACTGATTCCTACTTATATATCTGACAAATGTACATATGTATTTTGTAGCTCATTCCTGTTGTAATGGTATATTATTTTTGACAATGAATAAAAATATTGCCCTCCCCAAACAAAGTAGTTCATGTCATGCATTTAGATACCTAATACTGAGGCCTAACTACCATTAAATTGCAGTCAAGTATTACTATATCTCAAGTTACAGAAGGAAAATCTGATATTTCCTTTAATCTGGACCTCTTTATCCATTGAAATGTATATTGTAAAATATGATACAATATTTTAATAAAACAATAAAAAAAACAAAATGTAGAAATTGCTTAAGTATATGTCAAATTAGACAACAGTGACTATATAATCACCTTAATGTCAGCCATTAGAAGAAGAAGAAGAAGAAAAAAAAAAAGGAGAAAAGTAATAAAAAGAATAAGAAAAAGAACAAGAAGAAAAAGAACAAGAAGAAAAAGAATAAGAAGAAAAATAAGAAGAAAAAGAATAAGAAGAACAAGAAAAACAATGAATTAGGAGAAGAAGAAGAAGAAGAAGAAGAAGAAGAAATAGAATGACGAGGGGAAAAAAAGGATCCAGAAGCCACAATAATAATAATAATAATAATAATAATAGTTTGGAACAAGAAGAGAAGCATTTTTTGCAGACTTTTGGGAAAATAATTATGGAAGAGGTTAATGAAGTGCTTTGTGTAGAGTGTAGCATTGTAAGGTGCAGAGACATTACGACGGAATGAGGAAAAACGACTGGAAGCTTTTGAGATGTGGATATGGAGAAGGATGGAACGTATAAAATGGACAGACAAAATTAAAAATAAAGATATGCTAGACAGAGTGGGTGAAGGAAGAACAATGCTGGAACTCATAAAGAAGAGGAAAAGAAATTGAATTGGCCACTGGCTAAGAAGAAACTGCCTGCTGATGGATGCCCTAGAAGGAATGGTCAATGGAAAGAAAGTTAGAGGCAGAAAAAGATATCAGATAATAGACAATATTAAAATAAATGGTTTGTATGCAGATACAAAAAGGAAGGCTGAGTTAAGGAAAGAGTGGAGTTTGCAGTGAAATACCTGGGCAGAACACTATGAATGAATGCATTAATTGCTTTTACTGTAGTATGACTCATTTGAATAAATTGGAATGAAAAATTGAGTAAGGGGACAAATTAACCATATGATTTAATGGGAATTTTACAAGAGAGAGAAAGAGAAAAAAGACTAATCACAATCAACCATTTCTACTTACAAAGAAATTGTCAACCATGTATATCTAAATCTACATTGATGTTTCTCCCAGAGAAGCACTGTGATTTATCAAGGTCTTGTCCAGAAAAAGTATCTGCCATTTTTAACTGCAAGGCATAGACACTGAAGCCATAATCCAGCAATGGCAACCCATTGTACAGAGCAGATGGGCTCCCTGCTTTGAGTAAGGGCGAAGCTAAGTGAGGCAGGACATAGTGCAGATGGCAGATAGTGAGTGTTATCCAATCTATCAATTCGGGAGTTCCCTATAGTTTAAACAAGAGATTTGGCGCTAGATTTTAGTGCCTTGTAGTTAAAAAGACAGTTTTTTTACACAGTTTTGGTACATCGCAACGCTTCTCTGGAAGAAATTTTAATCTGCATGCAATGGTTGACAGCTCCCTTGTTAGATCTAAACATTGCTAGTTTTTCAGGTTAATATAATTAAGTTTCTCAAATTAGATCTCACAGAAACTTTTTACCCTACATCCCTAACTAACTCGCTGGCTCTATCGAACCCGTAGGTTCATGACCGCGTGAACATAAGCTCTCCATACATCCCTATCCTGAGTTAATGTTTTCCAATCATCCCCTCTATAATCCACTTCCATCAAATCATGGTAAATGTTTTCTCCCGCCTCATTCTTGGTCTACCAACTGGGCGTTTTCAATCTGGTTTTCCTACAAGAAGCTTCCATGCACGCCTTTAGTTCCCCATTCGTGCCACATGTCCCGCCCATCGTAGTCTACGAGACCTAACTGTTCTTATTATATCTGGCTTCCTATTAAGACCATGTAGTTCATTGTTATGTAGTCTTCTCCATTCACCTGTCTCACCCCTACTTCACATAATTCATACATTTACACTTCATCCAAGAAATGGCTTTCTTTTACGTTAAATGTTTTGTAATGATTCAGGGTCCTCAGAGAAAAAAGGCAGTATATCAGAGGGCATTGGAAGGCATTTATCAAATAATGAAGTTACAATAAATTAATAAAAACTAGAGAGTAGATTACAAGGTGCACAACAATTAGTAATTTTAAAAATGGCGTGAAACACAAAAAAAATACATTGTTGATAAAATGAAGATAGTAAAATGACTGCAATTTAAATGATGTAATCGCAAGACGCCAGATGCTTGTCTCACTCACATGAGGAACAGAAACTACTGATGCTGTGGTTAGAGTCAGAGTGTAAATGCTTCTCACTAGATGTCTCCACGGGAGGAGTGGCAGTGACAGGACAACTGCTGCTGTCCATCGAGTGGCTGGACGTCGATGGAGACGTCGGTGGATCTCCTGGGGGACTGCTCAAGTGAGGAACGTCGTAGTGGTGCTCGCTGCAAGAGCGCGACAACTTCGGAGGGTCAGAATAAGGGTATTCGTAGCAGGGGGGCACAGACACACCCACAACTGTCTGCGTCAGATCCGGCTGTTGGGTAGGATGCTGCAGCGACAGATTCTTTTTGTCGTGTTCTGGGAAGTATTCTGGTTGATACTCTGAAACATACATACATTTACGTAAAAACAAACGAGTCCAAAATTCGAGTTTTGACAATCACATTAAACCTTAGGCCAATCGATTTCTTTTATTTAATATTTATAACAGAACAGTAGAAAATGAACGAGTAGAAATTACTTAAATGTGTGTCGAGTTACACAATATACCCAGTAATAATAGTTATGTATGATATAGTTTTCAGTGCGGTCCGCCACATTAAAAAAAAACCTACTCGAGAAATTACTGCTTGCTTTACCAATTTAAGTGTTGTTAACTTCTTCACTAGAAACTTAGGCTAAACTTTACAACCTGTCACGCGACTTCACTAATTCCTTCATAAACTCCTGTCAAATTTTATTCTTAGGGTTTCATTTTTTCAAATTATTTCCTACCATTTACAATGATTTTTACATATTTTCTAACGATTATTTGAATATATATTTTCACGATAATGAACTAGATGAACATGTGATTTTAAGAAATATTTTGTGTTCCATTGCAGCCAACATAGAGTCTGTGACAAGTAACTTACACTAAATTCAATCAGTGTGCATTCTTTCACAGGTTAGAGTACTTAAATTGCATTAGGTCAGCTTTTAGGGTCGTTGGTAACGCGAATTCAAATATCGATGTTGGCTGCATCGCGCGCGGCGGAGAGTGAAGGGCCGCAATTTTGAGGTGGTTTCGCTGAGTCACATAACTTTCGTTTATGTATAGATTTTGACTCCGAGAAGTTACGACGTTCATTTGTCAGCTCTCGTAAAGATCCATCAACTGCAAATATAAAAGATTAGTGTGAAATAGTTATAGTAAATATATATGGTGTTTAAGTACAAAATTAAAATAAATAATGCAACGTCGGCCTATACTCGTTCAAATAGCCAAATCAAAATATAGAGATCGCATACGGTTAGAAAGAGCTTCTCAAGAGCAATCCAGTGGTACCACTAAGACACCACATGACATAGCGAAGCGGTGCCGGGAACGTAAAATAATGAAGGCGTCCGAGCGGATCAACGACGGCATCAGTATGTCTACAGCTGGGGCGGCCGAGCCTATGCCAGAGGATAATGTAATCGTCGAAGGACTTCTTAGTGTTCGAAAATGATTATGGCATACATATAATAGGCTCAAATAAAATAGTATGTACACGTATTCACGTAAAAAACATACGGAGTAATCACGATGCAGCCACATCCCGACTTTTTGAGGTTAATAATGACATGTTTAATGATAAAATCTATAGATGTTTTCGATCCATTTACGACTTTTAAAGACGGGAAAATATACCGAACTGACGATAGACGCACGTTATGGATTCCCAGAACCCAAAACAGGGGAAGCGAGATTCTTTTTGACCTTACGACAAATGTAAATTATTTTTCCAGTAACGTAACTATGGAGCACAAAAATAACTAAATATATAAATAACCGTTGAAGAAATAAAATGTTTTGAAAAGCCATCAAAATGTATCACAGAGTTCTCGGAGTACAATGTTTTCTAGTCAATTTATTAAATGTTTCAATTTATAGAGGTTTATTTTGTCTGCCAAGAATATAAATAAACTTTCTAACAAGATTTTTCTGAGAATTTCGCCTCGGTATGCACAAATTAAAAATCCAACCACAAAAGAAATGAGAAGGGGTGGGAAGAGGCAGTTAATAAAGTGACTGAGACGAAATTAGAATATTGCGCGCTCTGCTAAAACACAAGAGGAAATGAGACGAGTCAATTAGATGCTTGGAGGAACTTTGTGACGCCTGGCATCATCCGTTACCGCGGTCATGCCAATAAAACTAAACAGATTTAACATCGAACTTTACGTATTTTCTAGACTCTAATCCCATCTCCAGAAACACGTTTACTTTTATGATCCAAGCAAGGAAATAAGGATTGGCAAGGAACTTAAATGTACGCATAGCGTACCATGTAAGGGATGAAGTGATCATTCTAGGATTTACAGCCGGTTACCCGCATTAAAACATCAATAATGTTTGGTTGTGTCCAAAATAAATTCCCCATGAAAAGAAAATAGTAGTTATAATATTCTTGAAGACAACTACAGTAAAATCTGTCAGACTAGTTAGAAGAAACGTAACCACTAGACCACCGTGGCCCACAGCTTTACTAAATTGCCCTGGGTTATTTGCTCCCCTTACCCCGTGTGACGATGAAAAGATAAAGAGAAACAATGTGTTACTGGCACACTTTATAGAAATAAATAATTTGAAAAAAGGTCTAGCTTTTCGATGGTATGAGCCACTAAGAGTAAAAATCCAATTAGAGAATAAAACAGTAAAACAGGTGAGCATTTTTAATTACCTGGGATGCAATGCGTCATATAGAAAAAGTGAAGGTACTGAAAACAAAATACTGTAAAACCTGTCTTAGCCGGAACCTTTATAAGAAGGAAACCCGCAGAGACGGAAAAAAATATCCAGAACAGTACGATTGTATATGTATAAGCTGGAAACCTTCATAACGCGGAAACGGAATGGTTTTTAAAGTACCAATAGTTAATTTTTACTTCAGTAAGACGGAATATTTTTCTTAAGCAAGTTCTAATTACAGCATTAGTGAACACACATGAGAATTCTGCATATGACGCTTTCTGCATTATATCGTTTTACCTTCTTGTGTTGCCACTGCATTGCGGGGATACCCTTGCTTTTCCATGCCTGCTTATGTTACCTGCGAGGGAGTTGGGAAACTCTTCAGTCTTCCTGCAGTTGAGTTACTTCTCGCTTTTGTGTAATAAAGTTGTTTTGTATTGCCGTGCAAACTAAGCTGTGTTACATACACTATTTTATCTGCATTTCAGTTCAATACGTTATATCTGTAAAGCGTGCATGTAAAACCCTTACACTGCGTGAGAAAATTCAAGCTTGTAATTTGGGAACCCTTTATAAGAAAGAAAACTGCCAAGACGGAAATATATTTAAGGAACCGTCAGGTTGCTTTATAGACAGATTTTTCTTGAGTTCCGATATAGAAATAATGAGTGCATAAAGTTATTACAGAGTAGGCCTACATCTTTTAAATTAATTCCTTTGATATTTTAAATTTCTTCTTTGCTTTAACGGGAATGAACAGAAATATATCAGTAATTACTATTAATTTAAAGGCTAAACTTTACAACCTGTGACGCGACTTTTTTAATTCCTTCATAAACTGTCAAATTTTATTCTTAGGGTTTCATTTTTAAAATTTGTTCCCACCCTTTACAATGATTTTTACATTTTTCTAACGATTATTTTAATATATTTTTTCTATGATATTTAACTACTAACGTAGCATGAAGACGTGGCAGCCATATTGATTATAACGAATATTCTATGCAACAACAAAGACATCTTCCAGTGTAGCCAACATAGAGTATGTGCTAATTAACTGTACACATATACTTCGCGATTTCAGAACTTACTATTTATTTATGAAGATATTAGATGATATAAGAAGAAGTATGAGGGAGATAGGTCTGGAAGAATTCGAATGCGAAGATAGAGAAGAATGGAGAAACAAGATAAAAATTTAAAAAGCTTTGGGCACAGGAAGATGTTTTATTACATTGTATATCTGTTTATGTCAGTAGGAGGCGGAACGCTGACCACGGACCACTCAAATGACATCTATACGAAAACAAGTGTAACTAAATTAGTATGGTTCTAATTCTTCCCTATAGGGGGAGAGTGCCTAAATCTTTGTTAAAGGAAACATGGGCTTACAAGATACATATCTGTTTATAAATAAATCAACTTTATTTTTGGGCGTTCCATTCTTTCACAGGTTAGAGTGCTTAAATTGCGTTAGATTAGCTTTCAGGTTCGTTTAATATCGTGTATATGTTGGTTGCACCCCGTGATTCCATAGTGTAAACCGCTTCGCATTTGTTGGCGCATGCGCATGGTGTATGATTGGAACTAGGAAAAATGTTTCGCGTTATATTGTAAAGTATACCCAATTTAAATGTCAGCGTTACATAATGATTCACAAGATTCCTGGAGTAAGATAAAGTGACGTTTATAGGAAGTTGGGAAGGAGGAAAATAATGAAGAAACAGAGAAGGAAACAAAAATTCTTTGAAAGCGAGGAAGATCTAGAGCGGAGCAGGGGAACCTTTTCCCTTATGTTTAAAGCAAATTAATTTACGTTTCGTTTCGTTTCCAATGAAAGGAGGAAGTGAGATGTATGTAGCTTTCGTTTGTCAATTAAAACAAAACAAAGAATTAAAAATGTTCTCTGGTTTCATAAGATTAGGAGCAATTAAACATGTCTCAACTCAATAAATGCAGCAACGAGTAGCAAGAAAGGAAACAGATCCCCCATCATTTGTCATTCCATGTAGCAAAAGTCATGTCACAGAATGCAGTAAAGAAAACACAACAGCCTCCTATTAAAATGCCAAACATATTCCAGTCTCTATTTTCAAAACTAGAACTCACCCTGGAAAAGTGAGTGACACCATGGCTAATTATAAGGCGAAAAGGGAGGGGTTATGCCGGCACGTGTGAAGAGGGGGGTGTTGAAGCTCTACACTGAAATCTGACAGTTTGTTGGTTTAATGAGGTGCATGGGGGTGTGGTGGGGTGGTCTAGGGTGTCTCGAAGGCTATCACGACCTCTGACAGCATCTCTCTCTCTATCTCTCTCTCTCTCTGTAGAAGTACAGTCTCATCTATATGGTCTTTTATCTATAATTAACTCACTGGCACTATCGAACCCGTAAGTTCGTGGCTGCGCGGACATAAGCTCTCCATACATCCCTATCCTGAGCTAATGTTTTCCTATCATTCCCTGTATGATCTACTTCCCTCAAATCATAGTTTGTTATTCTCCCACCTCATTCTTGATCTACCAACTGGGCATTTTCCCTCTGGTTTTCCTACAAGAAGCTTCCATGCACGTCTTTCATTCCCCATTCGTGCCACATGTCCTGCCCATCGCAATCTACGAGACTTAACTATATATGGCTTCCTATAAAGACCATATAGTTCACTGTTATGTAGTCTTCTTCATTCGCCTGTCTGTTCATCTCTCTTTGGTCCAAAAATGTTCCTAAGAACTTTATTCTCAAAAACTAGTTATCTCCTTACCTGCCTTAAAGTGAGTCCATGTTTCGCATCCATATAATATAACTGGTAGAATAACAGTTTATTTTCAGTTTAACGTTTTTTTAAAGGAGTTGGGACGTCAAGAGTCCCTGTAATACGTAATAACACGAATTTCCAGAATTGAGCGTATGTTCAATTTCTTTGTGCATCTCATTCCTATTTGTAATTATTGTTCCTAGATATTTGAATATGATAGAGAATATAATTAAAGAGTTTTTTTTTTGTCTAAACCGGGATTTCAACCCAAAATCCCTGTTTACGCATTTTTTTCTCTTTAGTTGCATTAACTATTACGTGCGAAAATCAAGCCTGATTACATTAATTTAAATATTACATTCGTAATCTGCTGAAATGATACAGAATAAATATCATATTGTCTTCATAGTACAAGCGACTCTGTTACAATGTGAATAAGGTACACGAGAATTTCAAATAGAGAAAAGTTCGTGTTTGCTCCAGGAATGCCTACATAGCACAATGGTTAATGCGCCAGCGCATAAAGCTGGGGATCTTCGGTTAAAATCCCGGTTTAGGCATAAAAATACTCTTCTTCATTTGTCTTAACTACTGTAAGGAAACAACAAGCCTCTGCATCTATCTCAATATTACTTTTGACATTAGAAAATGCTGAAAAAATTAGAAAACACAACAGTAAAAACAATCTTAATTACTTCTAAGGGACGTGACAGAAACTTCATATCAATGGAAAGACTTAAAAATATACGAACTAGATAGTTTTTATAGTTTTATACGGATAATTAAAAATAATTTTTATCGTGTGTTATTGAGTTACATTAATTATATTAAGTAATATAACATCATTAATCAATCAATCAGTCAGTCAAATTGGCCTCGGTGACCTAGGAACAACTTAGCAAAGAACGATGAAAATTATAACAAATAGCGGTCACGTCAAGATCCACTGATTTCACATGCATATGGCGTGTTTTTTTTATTTCTACACGTTTCCATTGCGTAGTGGTGTAATCCAAAAATGAATCGTGACTTCTTGGGCCATTCTGTATATATTTATCTAAATTTTTAATATTTTTCACCATCTTCCCTGAAAAACATGTAAGAATCATATGATTGTTATTTAAAAATAGGCCAATTTATCATTCCAATTTTTTTTATAGAATATGTTAATGCATTTAAAAAAATGAGATGAGATTTTTAAGAAATATTGCAGGATATACTCTGCTGGATAAGAAAAGAAATGAAGATATAAGAAAGGAACTAAATATTTTCAAACTTACAGATCGAAGAATTAAATATAGGAACGACTGGAAAGAACATGTTGATAGAATGCCAGAAGGAAAATTTCCAAAATTATTGTTGAATTATAAACAAACACAGGAAATGAGAAATATTGGACACCCACACAGAAGATGGTCTGAACAATTTTAACAATTCTAGTTATCATGAAACCGGAACGAGCCAACAGGCTTAATCCTTGGATGAAGAAGAAGAAGCGTTTGATATATATATATATATATATATATATAGACAGTGTTCTCGCGACATCTAGTAATAATGGAGAGTATAATACATATATAAGAAAAATAAGTGTTTGAATTGGATTCGCCTGGTAGTGTAATGGATATCACGCTGAGGTACAGACTCAGAGATCCGGGTTCGAATCCCGTCCAGGCATTTATTTTTCTTATCATACCATATATATATATATATATATATATATATATATATATATATATATATATATTGATTTATTTAAATTATGAACTCAATTTCTTTAATCAATACCATAATTTTGTTGAGTAAATTATAAACATATTAGGTAAGTTAGGCCTATGTTAACATGAAATGTCATTTAAAATGAAAACCGTATCCTTTCCTGGAGATGAAATCGATCGAAGGGATGTTAATTTATTCTAAGTCGGGTAAAGATACATGGATCCATGATGACATCAATGAATTTAATTCGTTGATGAAAATAGCAGGATACTGGAGCTAAATTTATCCCCAGGCAATCACGCCACAATAGTCATTAAATAAACAAAATAACATAAATATATTTTTTTGACAATGAATGAATAAAAGTGAACATAACCAAGCAGCAGCCTACATGGCCAGACATGTTTATATTTATTGCTCCGCTAAATATGGAGACAGAAACGGTTATGATATTGTGTCATAAAATATACTAGGTCTAGAAATATGAGGTCGTACGTAGCCTGGAACAATAAGGATAACCAAAAAAGTCGCTTTTGTTGGTCATATTCTTAGATTATACTAAGATTTATCACGCACTACACTAATGGCTTCTGTCACAGCAGACATACAGACAATTTCTTTGTAAAATCGTGTCTCCATAATCCAGACACAATTTCTAATATAAGTAAATATACACTATTCAAGCCGTTCAAATGTGTGAACTCACCTATTCATCTTTTATTGCAATAGAAGTAATAGAGTAAGTAACTAAGGTTGGCAACCACGTAGGCGATGACGTCGATTATGTGTATTGCACTAAAAAATTTACAGAAAAATAAATGAAGGATCAGCATCATCCGTTATGAATTAGGCCTTTGTAGAGCTGTTTCGGCCCCATCTAGCCGTATTTAAGAGGTCTTTCTGGCCGACGATGTCCTTTGGGTTTATATTGCATCATCATTTTTGGGATTCTTGAATTATCCATTCTTCTTACATGGTCTAGCTAGTTTAATTTATATCTGTTGAGTTTTTCTCCTACTGATTCTACTTCTTATATGTTCACACATAGAATACATTATATAATTGAAATGGACAGCTAATGACCAATGAGGGAAATTATGAGGAAGTGGCTGAATTCAAATGCCTAGGAACAATAATCACAAATAAGAATGAGATGCACAAGGAAATTAAACACAGTTTTTTTCTGAAAATGCGTGGTATTATGCATTACAGGGAGTCTTGACGTCCCAACTCCTTTCAAAAAACGTTAAACTGAAAATATATAAAACTATTATTCTATCAGTTACATTATATGGATGCGAAACGTGGACTCTTACCTTTAGGGAGGAAAGGAGATTAAGAGTATTTGAGAATACAGTTCTTAGGAAAATTTTTGGACCAAAGAGAGATGAACAGACGAGAAGACTACATAACAGTGAACTACGTGATCTTTATAGGAAGTCAGATATAATAAGAACAGTTAAGTCTCGTAGACTGCTATGGGCAGGACATGTGGCACGAATGGGGAAATGAAGTGTTGCATGGAAGAGTCTTGAATGAAAACCTGAGGGGAGGAAACGTCCAGTTGGTATACCAAGAATGAAGTGGGAGAATAACATTAACTATGATTTGAGGGAAGTAGATTATAAGGGAATGATTGGAAAACGTATGCTCAGGATAGGGATGTATGGAGAGATTATGTGCGCGCGCCCGTGAACCTACGGGTTTGATAGCAGTGAGTTAGATTTTACTTCTAATTGTTCTAAAAATTTCTTCATTCCTACTTTTTCTAGACAATCGGCACTTTATGTCAGCCGGGTTGTCAGCCCTGCGTGACGGCCGCCTTTACCCCCAGAACAAGCGTCTGGTACTCATTTCCGTTAGGCTGAGTCGACCCCAGGGCCATAGTGCCGCCAGAGGGTTTGGGTTAGTTTAAAAATCCTGAACCCAACGGGACTTGAACCCTCGACCCTCCGGCTTGTAGCTCAGTGCCTTAACCACTAATGCTACGGCGTGCCCCCGCCGTTATCCATTATGTTCTAAAATCATTCGGTATAGGAGTACACCTGAAACGAAAATTTAAAAATCACTCTAGCGATCCCAATTTTCGATGTTTCACAACAAAACTTTGAATATCTTATTAATATAAACCGATGTATGTATTATCAAAAAATCAGCGATATTCGACCGTCAGAAGTGGGGGTTTATCTGAAATTTGAAATAAAATTACTTTAGCAACCGTCATGTTTGGTTCGTCGCAGTGTATATCATATAATTAATTAACCCTCAATATTTAATTTATTTAGGCGTAGCAGCGCACACCGGGTATTAGCTAATAAATATATAATAATTAGCGGAAATTGTTCCACGACGCGGACGGCTGAGTGTACTGGTATTGACTGTACTAGAGCGATCGGGAGGGGAGGGGGTGGGATTGGATGTATCACATATCTGTACAACTATCGGGCGACTCTTCTATAATATAAACATTAGTAAACAATATAAAGTGCATAATCCAGTAAAATTTACTTAGGTTATGTATTGTCTTCTTCTTCTTCCTTCCAAGTATTAGGCCAAGGCCTGTTACGATCCTATAGAAAATTTTCCCTCCAGCGTTTCATAGGACGGTCCAGTGATCTTCGTCCTCTTGGTATATAATTATAAACAGCTTTGGGGATCCGATTTGAACTCATTCTTTCAAGATGGTGTTTCCAATTTAGTTGGTACTGTTTAATATATTCCAAAATTGGCGTAGTCTTCAATTCTTTTAAGATATCGGTGTTCTTTTTCAGATCCCATCTGGTGTAACCCGCTGTTCTGCGCATGAATCTCATTTCACAAGCCGTTATTCTGCTTTCATGTTGTTTTTTTAGTGTCCATGCTTCACTACCATAGGTCAACACTGGTCTAGCCAAAGTGTTATATAAACGTAATCTGGTGTTTTTTTTGTACAAGGGATGGTTTCATAACTTCATTAATAATTCCTAAACTTTTATTATAACTAGTAACTTTTTCAGGGATATCCTTTTCATCCCAGATAGAGAGATAATATCCAAGATATTTAAATTGATTAGATCTCTCTAAAATGTTATTCTGGAGACAGATTTTACTTTGTATGGGGTCCTTCCCATGAAATGCCATAATTTTAGTTTTGTTAATTGATATTTCCATATTAAATTTGGCACCTATTTTTTGTAAATCATAAATTGATCGTTGCAAATCATTTTCGGAAAGTGCCAGGAGAGCTAAATCGTCTGCAAAAAGAATAGCATCGAGTTTGAGGTTCCTATTGATGGGTATATATCCTCGTTGTGTTTTCCTCCATTCATTTATTAATTTATTCATGTATATAATGAAAAGCACCGGTGAAAGTCCACATCCCTGTCTTACTCCAGTGTTGATCTTTTCCCAAGAAGATAATTTGCCATCTAGGTTATGTATTGTTTACAAGGTAATTAAACGTTTCAAGACAAAGAATTGTTCTATCGCATGCACATTTGTTTTAGTTTTGGGTGACATTTCACTATCGTAAGATCAGATACGCGCAATATCAACTATCGAGTACTCTACAGTAACTCCACTTTTACTAAATGAAACTTTGTTTACTGTGTTTGTCTGTTCTCTTCGTAGCCCGGTAGATATGCAGCCATGTGATACATACACCCCATCCTACCCACTCGCGCGCATTATCGTGTAGTTAGTTTACCAAATAAGAAGAATCTCAATATGGTCTTTGTTTCCGATCTTTAATTATATTATATAATAAGTAGGTCTGATAAGTTGAATAGTCTGATAGTGTATTTGATGTCTGCAGGGACGGGGGGAGGGGGAACGTGCGGTGTGTATATGTGTGGGGGTGTGTGGGTGTATGTGTGTGTGTTTTTTTCTAATTTGTTTTCTGGCATTTTTTCAATATTAATGTACGGAATATGGATGAGTGTAGATATGTATTATTGTGATGTAGTGTAGACATAGATTTTACTTATATGTAGCCTGTTATTGTGTTTTGATACAGGTGTATTTATAGGTATTTGTTTATATTATGATTAGTTTTATTTTTTATTCATGAAAAATGTAAATGCATATGTATTTTCTTTCTTCTGAAAAAAAAAGGCAAATTCCATTTATCTATCTATCTAGTTTACCAATACAAGTAGGCCTAAGCTTTCGACATTGTGGAACAGATTGCGCTCTCTGATAATAATTTTACTTGCCGAGGCTGATTCATTGCATTTTCATGTAGGCTGTAACCAAGGTAGCGGTATGATGTCATTTTGGCAGAATTACAGTGAAACTTCCTCGGATGGGACCAACACAATCCTGTATTTGTTTATAAAATGTGTAAAAATGACAATGAAAAGTGCAGTTAATGACAGCAATAAGATAATATGGTATTTATGAAATTTGTTCCTTAAATTGGAGACTCCTCGCAGTCTTAACTTCACCAGTTAAAATAAATTATACGAGTAGGCCTATTTATTCTTTTCTCATTTTGGAGGAATTCCTTATCCATTAGATAAGAAGAATTTATATTCTTCTTCTTGTAAGCCATAGTTTATCTCAACGAGACTTTAGGTGCTCTCCCCCTATAGGGGAGAAATTCAACCAAACTAATTTATTTACGCTTATTTCCGGATAGATGTCAGTGAGTGGCCCAGTGTCAGATTTTTCGCCTCATAGTGACATCCAGGAAACCAAGGTAGTAATAGAATGGGGAAAAATAATAGAATTTATATTCTGTGTAAAATATACAATTTGTTGACTAACTTACCGGAAGCAGCCATATTGTACATGCTGTGATCTCGTCCCTTTCTCCGTAGAAGTCTAAATATGAAGACAGCTACCAGAGTGAAGACTGCGAAAGCCACAGCGAGCCCTATGTACAAGGCTACATCTGTTTCCACCTCAGCACGAGTCGCTGTAACACAAATGTTCACAAATTAAGCAGCAGAACACAAGCTGTTAAATATGGGGAATTCATTTCTCATATTAAAACATAGTATGTAGTACCAAGGCAAGACAAAGACACTTCAAAATAAAAGTCAGAATTTAGTATTAAGTGTATTTACTGAATTCAGCCTGTCCCGCACCGTAGCCGAGTGGTTAAGGCACGAAACCTTGGTGCAGACCTACGGGACTTGCGCTGGTTCGAGTCTCCATGAAGAAAGACATTTTCTCGTGGAATTTCTGCCAGTATCGGACTGGTGCCCACTCAGTATCGTAAGGCATTTGAGTAGCTACGATAAGTAGCGACTCCAGATTGAGAAGACCAGCTATAACGGCTGGGGGACTCGACATGCTGACCACATGTCACCCCTACACTGGCTTATGATCGTCTACCTCTATGATTAATACATATGGACGTGAGACCAGCAGCCGATGCTAGGCCAAGGGCCTTCTAGGCCTCTTGCGCTTGGAGTTTTTTAAATTTGAATTCAGTTACTTCTTCAAAATTTTCCCTCATTTGTCATTAGCTGTCCATTTCCATACATAGTATGATTATGTTATAAAGAGGAAGCATAAATAAGTAGATCAAGTTAGAACACGACCCCGAGATATTAAAGTTACATTTTTGCACAAGTTGTATATAATACGTGATCCAAATTCTTGTTATTTTTTTTCGAATATTAGCAGTGGCCTAGCTAATTGGCATTAATTGCCCTAATCATGTAAAATGAAGCCGTATATATTTTATCAGCAGTACTCTGATTTATCTACTTTAAAATTGAATTCCGCAAAAGGGTTAAGTATGTTACAACAATTTTAAAGTCTCGTATTTATCTACTGCATAAGCCTTTAATTTTTGTTCGGGAAAACTTTGCAAGTTGGTCCCGCTTGAGACTCCCCTTCTTACAGCCAAGTTCAGTCCATGCTAATGAACTCCTGGTAAAGTTATCATAACAAATTGTCAACGCTACCTAAGTTCCATTATGAATATTCTGCAATATAACTCAAGTGTGCTATATGTTATTTTTTTTCAGCTCAACTATAAGGCGTGTCCGAGTGTGGGTTAAATACAGCGAGACCGACGCTCACCAACTCGAGGGACATAGAAAATAAGAACAATCCTACAAGCATTAGTTTCTGCTACAAGATCGGTGTTTCACTTTTTATGCGAACACTTAATAGTTATTTAGTTACTAAACCTAGTTTTGTAACGGGTTGTCTACAATATTTTATCTACGTTCAGATTACACTGAGCAACAAAAAAAAAACTTTTTTTGTTTGTTTCAGAAAGAAAAATATGTGATTCTAATAGTATTTTTTCTCCTGAATTCAAATATGATATCGGTTTTACTCCATTACGCAAGGTTTCCGAGAGACAGGAATTTATAATTTCAAGCACTAGTATTTTCTACATTCGTAACTGCACGATATTCGAACATTCGGACTCACATAGAAAGTATGAAATTACGATTTTCTGCTATATTTCGCCTGTGGAGCATCCCTCTTGATGATCCAACAATAATCGGCCAGCATATTAGGATTCCATTTGCCTTGATATCTCTTTTCCATAGCTGAAATCTCCTGATGAAAGTGTTTCCCGTTTTATTCTACAATGGACAAATGGACGAAAAAATGTTTATTAAAAAATAATTATTTAAATCCATTAATTTATATTGAAATAAAAAAAAATGTGGGCGAGGGAGAAATTCGGAATACATATTTGAAAACACGATAAAAAAACTGCATTAAGTACAACTATTGGTACTCATGAGACAAAAATCATGTTGACCAGTGTAATTTTAGTATACGGAGGCTATGTTGTATATTTATCAAATGTAATTAAATTAATTTATTATGGAAACATGTTTAGAGAAAGAGTAATGTGGGCTTTGAAAAAAATACACAATAAATCAACATCGTCCACCGCTGTGGTCTCGAGGTAACGTGCTGCCTTTGTCACGCAGCGGGCCCGGGTTAGATTCCCGGTCGGGACAGGCTTCTG
Source organism: Diploptera punctata (assembly GCA_030220185.1). NCBI lineage: Eukaryota > Metazoa > Arthropoda > Insecta > Blattodea > Blaberidae > Diploptera > Diploptera punctata. The sequence continues at coordinate 78,345 of JASPKZ010010272.1, forward strand.
GGTGAGGTTTTTTCGGGGTTTTTCCTCACCTGTAAGACACATGTCGGGACGCTTAGGGCCCAACGGTCCCCGAAAATCATCCGGCCATCATCATTATCATCATCATCCTTCACCGGTGTGGAAAGCAACGGGAAGCTACCACACCTGTAATTCCCAAGTAAAGCTGCAAAGCATAGAATTACTAAGAATGTTATAGTCGTATTCCGAAATTTTGGGTGTTAGTTTCATATGTGAATTTAAAGTAAAAATGAGCAGAAATGGTGATTTTAACGGTTCTTCAGAAATAATTTTAAAAGCAGTCCAAGATGCGACTATTAATATACTTTCAGAAAAGTTAGGGACGTTTGTTTATATAGTTATACGAAACCATCATTAAATTGTATTTTACGTTTTGTTGAACCTGTATTTTGTGTTTTGTTAGAATATAAACTGTACGTTTTGTTGGCTAGTAACTACGAATTAGAGCGTCGCTGGATTCTCTCCTTTCTTGATTTTCTTGATGTTCTTCGCCAAAAATCCATCTTTGCTGCCAATTATCTTTTTTTGCTTGCTGTCTACCTAAAGTCCAGGTCTCTGTACCATACAACATAACACTTTGTACTAATTATTTAAATATCAATGTCTTGGTTTTATTTGTAATGTTTTACTCCATATCACTGAATTTAACATTACAATTACTTTTCTTCCTTCACTAATTATTTTCTCAATTTCACTATAATTCTTTCCATCTGATTCTAAAATTGATCCTAAATATCTGAATTTTTCAACTTTCTTAATTTTAATAATAAGAATTAATAATAATAATAATTCCCTAACGCCAAAAGCCATAAGACAATGTGATAAGTGTGTGAAGGCCTATATGTAACACTATGTAACTGATGCATGTGCGATTATGTAAGATATATCCATCCATCCATAGTAATTCTGCTCGAAGGCAGGTCCTTCACTGCAATCGTAGCATGTTCATGCTATGCTTGCAGCTTTATTAGGGAATTGTAGGTGTGGTAGCTGCCCGTTGGTCTCCACACCGGTGAAGGATGATGATGATAATGATGGCCATATGATTTCGGGGACCGTTTGGGCCTTAGAGTTTTCGTGACATTTGTCTTACAGGTGAGGAAAAACCCCGATAAAAACCTCGCCCAGAACAACTGCCCCGACCGGGGATCGAACCCGGGCCCGCTACGTGACAAGGCAGCACGCTACCTCTAGAGCACAGCGGTGGACATATAATATGTCTGTAAAATAGAATATAGTGGTCTGAAAGCACATTTATCACTTACACCAATTTCAAACGTGAAACCAACCAGTTACATGGCAACACCTGGATATTGTGAGTTTCTGAGTTCCGTTAAAATAACTTAAATAGAGAAAGGTACCAAATCAGGTACCGGTACGTATTACATGAAATTGGTGTCCATTGTGAAGTACATGATTATTGTTGCTATTGTTAACAGTAATAATCAAAAGCAGATCATGGTAAAAATTCTCGCCTCTATACTTTACGTTTCGCAACATATTATAACAATAAATGCGACGGTTCTTTCCATTAAATTAACCCTTAATAACAGATTTGTCGCCTCTATATTTCCTATTTTCTTCTGTTATCGAAGTTCCTTTCACACATCTTTCATCCGTATAATGTCCAATGTAATCTCCTGTTCTTTCAATAGTCATTAACAAGGCTTCCTGCAAAAGTGATACATAAATATACAAAATACTGGTTTCCAAAATGTAGTTTTCGGTGGTATAATGATATCTTCCACAATGTCCTCCACACAAGGTTCCCGATAAAAGACGAAGTCGAAACCAATGGATCTTATCATGGTGTATTATCTTAAATGTGGTATCATTGAGAGGGAAGTGAAACTACAAGTCACTTTTAGTATATTTACACACGAAATACTGAAGCCTAAAATAAAGCATCCAAACACCATAAGGGATAGATAAGTACACTTCTTTGTAAATTACCTTATTCCGTTCGGCTTCTAGATGTCTCAAACAAGAGGCCTTGAGCAAAGGTAATAAACAATTTAGACCCGTATTTGAATCTCAGTGACCTGATATTATGTTTATTAATAAATGGTCCCCCAACATCATCTGGTCATCATTATCATCCACGATGTGGAAAGCAACGGGAAGTTAACACACCTATAATTCCCTAGTAAAGCTGCAAGCATAGCTATGTTGCAGTGAAGGACCTGCCTTCGGGCAGAATTACTATGGATGGATATTCTCTTTAATTTGCTTACTTGTTATAGTCAGCTACTAGGTGGCAGTGAAGACCGAGTTCTTGCGACATCTAGTAATAATGGAGAATATATATATATATATATATATATATATATATATATATATATATATATATAATAAGTGTTTGAATTGGATTCGCCTGATGGCGTAATGGATAACACGCTGGGGTACCGACCCAGAGTTCCGGCTTCGAATCCCGCCCAGGCATTTATTTTTCTTATGTCATATATATATATTAGAAAAAATAAGATACTGTCATAGATACCAGGAAATATGAATATTAGATATTCAATAGTAGATAAACCCTGGGGTCGACTCAGCCTCTAACGGAAATGAGTACCAGACGCTTGTTCTGGGGGTAAAGGCGGCCGTCACGCAGGGCTGACAACCCGGCTGACGTAAAGTGCCGATTGTCTAGAAAAAGTGGGAGCCTTAACCTCCTACTACCCCAAGGACCTCCGGGTCTGTTGTGGGATCACTTTACTTTATAGTAGATAATATAAGATACAAGCAATCAAATTAGTTTGGGCATGTACGACGAATGCAAGAGGAAAGGTTACATAGAAAAAACATTGGAATCGTGTCTGTCTGGAAGAAGAAGGAAAGGAAGACCTCGAAACTCGCGTATGCAAGAATATGAACTGGAATGAGGACTGGAGGACATGGAGTGGATGGATAGAGCCGAGTGGAGAAGGAAAATAAAACGTTAGACACAGAAATATGCGTAAACATTGAAAATCTATATACAGTATAAATAATATAGGTTTATATGGAAAACTCTAGCATTTTATAACCTCGCCAAGGTTGAGTTTTTTAACCGGAGAATTAAATTGAAAAAGAGAAAATACGCGAACGTTTAGAATTGACTTAAGCTAGATTTCTTGCCGGCAATTGTTCCGTTCTTTCTCTTAACCCAGTCAGTCGGTGGTATATAGCCCCTGCCGTCATGAAGCAGATCTCCCGATTGGAAAAAGACCCCTTTCCCTTCGCTTTCTTCTACCCGGCCAGCACTGGAGTTAATTGCCCTTGCAATAATTCCGTAATGGTCAGTTTCCTGGATCACGTGATTAACGCCGATTGGTTGTTGGGAAGGATTTCCACTCGTTACATTCAATCAGATCGATCCAAGTTGCCCGTGAAATGGAATTGTTCCTTCGAATTGTATATCTTTCTAGACTCCTATTGTCTTCAGTAAACAACTCTCTTTTCAAAGAGATGTGACCCACCATGTAAACGTCCAACAGACCCACAGGGTGAAAATTATTTAAACCGACAAACTCTGGGAGGTTATAGGGGACACCAAAACAAATGTTTTACCCTAATGCCATTTTTTCCTATGAGGATTATTTAAACCGGTAGAGGGCGTATTACATTCTTCAGTTGTCATGACTGCAACTGCTGTTGATGGTAGAAATTGTTTTGTCCACCAGTGTAGTAGTGAATTGTATCTGTTTACTAATGGAGTGATACACCTGGAGTGAGTACACTGATATGTGTGGGCCGGTATTGTTGGGGATTGTTTAATTTGGACATATCTCCTACCTATGCCATTAAATGGCAGGCACTATTACAATTTTCTCGCCAGAGCATTGCCAGAATTGCTGGAAGACGTCCCGCTCCCTACAAGACAACGCATGCGGTTCCAACATGACGGGGCGCCGGCACATTTCAGTCGTCGTATGCGTCGATTCTTGAACCAACGGTTTTCAGAAAAGTTGATTGGCAGAGGTGGTCCTGTACCATGGCCTGCTCGATTCCCAGATATGACCTCTTTGGATTTTTTGTGTGGGGAGAGATGCGCAACCTTGTTTACACAACTCCTGTTGCATCAGAAAAGGATCTGGTTGCCCGGATAGTATCAGCAGCAGGAGCAATTAACGATACTCCTGGAGTTTTTGCCCGTGTTAGACAGAACTGATCCGCCGGTGTAACCTTTGTTTACATGTCAATGGAGGCATTTTTGAACCTCTACTGTAATTTAAGTAATTGCGTTGTGTTAATGTGTTGTCTCTTGGTAATAAATAATACAAAAGTGTTTGTTGGCTTAATTAATTTGCTGCTAGATAAATCTTCCCCTACCGGTTTAAATAATCCTCATAGGAAAAAATGGCATTAGGGGAAAATATTTGTTTTTGTCCCCTACAAGCTCCCAGAGTATGTCGGTTTAAATAATTTTACTCCGTATAGCTTATAAGATATCACAGTTAACAAATATGGTCAAGAACAAAATACATTCTGGGACGGCTACTTGCAATGGATAATATACAGAGTGTGTAAAAGTCGTTTGCGTAGTTTGAAGTGTGAAAGAGGAAGTCTAGATTTTATTTATTTATTTTATTTTTCATGGCGCGACAGGTCTAGAAGACCCTTAGCCTACCAGCCGGCTTCTGGCCTCACATCTATGTGTTCATCACAGAGGTAGATGATCATCCAGCCAGCATAGGGTTGACATGTGGTCAGCATGTCGGGTCCCCAGCCATTATAGCTGGATTTTTCAACCTGGAGCCGCTACTTATTATTGTTACCGTAGTACCTCACGATGCTGGGTGGGCACCGGTCCCATGCTGACCGAAATTGCAGTATGGGAAAATCTCTTCCCCCATGGAGACCCGAACCAGCGCAAGTCTCTGTATTTAATGTAAACGGCGATGTTTGGAAATAAATTAGAAATGTTTTGTTATGTTTTATTTGTTCATCACTGCAACTTGATCATACTATTTATTGCCAAATAGGAACATAACATTGTAAGAATGCACCCTAGTGGAGAAAAAATGTAACACATCAAACTGTGTATTATAACCAACATTACAGGTTATTAATTCATTTTTTCGGAAACAACTCAATAAAATCAGTATTTAAAAACACAATTATTGAACACACAATTATCAAATGTTAAGGTCGAAGGAACTGCGATGGGCAGGACATGTGGCACGAATGGGGAATGAAAGACGTGCATGGAAGCTTCTTTTAGGAAAACCAGAGAGAAAACGCCCAGTTGGTAGACTAATAATGAGATGGGAGAATAACATTAACTATGTTTTGAGGGAAGTAGATTATTCAGGGGATGATGAAAACATTGGCTTAGGATAGGGATATATGGAGAGCGTATGTCCGCGCGGCCATGAACCTATGGGTTCGATAGTGCCAGTGAGTTAGTTAGTTAGTAGGTCGAAGGAATCTGTTCGATATTTGTTACATTCAACGTATTTGTTAGAGAGTCAGTCACTGCAAAATAATGCTCTGACATGTTCAGAATATTAAAAAGGAGGAGCTTTCATTATTTAGGTAATCAAAATTCGATAACTATCGAGGTGAAACACGACTGTGATTAGTTGTAAAACAAAATTAATTGAAACCTAATTGGTCATTGACTCCCATTTGGGGCATGAGTTAAATAGTCATCGATATATTTCTTGTGTTTTAATACAAAAGCATGCCCGGATACCTTTATTATTATCTCATTTAGGTCACTATCCTGAACATAAATAACCTATATAATACAAACAATTAACTACGTATTAGTTTACAAAAGCTAGAATAAGATCAGTCTTCTTCTTCTTTTTAAACTTAATTTGTAAGATTTTCATCCTGTTTATTTCCAAAATCACTCCTGGGAGGAAGACGTAATGGATGTGCATTCACTGTCTATCCATCTCTTGGCAGGTCTTCCTCTTGTTCTTCTCCCGTCCATTGGTCGATCTTCTTTAGCTTTTTTTTGCAACCCGGCTTTATTCCATTCTTTCTATATGACCCTTCCAATATTTTCGTCTATCTATAATAAATTTGGTTATGTCTTGAATATGGCATTTGTCCCTAATTTCTGTATTGTGTATTTTATCAAATAATATTTTCTCCTGAATAGTACTTAAGATTTTCATTTCGCATGTGCTTATTATTTGTTTAGTGTTTGTTGTATCAGCCCTAGTTTCTGCTCCATATACGATAACTGGTCGAACTATCCTTTTGTATATGCGGGTTTTGCTTCTATTGACATATGTTTGTTGCGCCAAATTAAATCTTTCATATATCCTGATATTTGTGCTGCTTTATCAGCTTATTTCTTTACTTCTTTTATTAAATTTTTAGTGTTTGTTATTAATACACCTAAATAATTAAATTCTGACACTTGTTCTATAATTTTTCTTTCCACTTCTAATTTGCATCTTACTGGTTCTTTTGATATTGTTAAGCATTTTGTCTTATTCGTGTTAATTTCCATATTGTATGAAATAGGATCAGTGTGTTTCGGAATTACGGCCTGTGACATCAGGTCTAAGTTAAAACTACTTCAGTTTCTATCTACAATAGACCAAGTTCAGATGTGTACATGATGGTGGTGTTTGGTTTACCATGCCGCGAGTGAAGAAGAAATTGCTGCATAGACGTGCTAGGCAGATTAAATACAATACTATTAACTTTTGTGAAGTAAAAGTGCCTATTTAACTCATGCCCCAAATGGTAGTCAATGACCAATCACGTTTCAATTAATGTTGTTTTACAACCAATGACAACCGTGTTTCACCTCGCTCTTTATCGATTTCTCTTTATCAGCTCCTGCCTTTGTGATAAAGAAAGCTCCTACTTATTTAATATTCTAAAAAGCTCAGAACATTATTTTTCTCCAACAAATATATTGAATATAGCAAATAATGAAAAGATTCCTTGATTTTACCGAGTTGTTTACTAATAAAATAAATTAATAACCTATAATGTTGATTATAGTATACAGTTTGAAGTGATTCATTATTTCTCCACTAGGATGCATTCTTACAATATTACGATCCTATTTAGCAACAAATAATATAATCAAGTTGCAGTGGATACACATTACCTCACATTTCTGATTTGTTTTCAAACATCGCCGTTTATATTAAATCTATAAATATTTTAAAATGCCGATAACTATATTTAAATAATGACTTTTGAGTAAGCATACTTAATTTTATTCGTTAATTACTCCCAACAAATGCCACTCTTGATTTCCAAATCCTCTAGATAATTTCGAAATCACTCGTGGCATTAATTATGACTATTTAACTCATGCCACAAATGCTAGTCAATGACCAATCACGTTTCAATGAATGTTGTTTTACAACCAAATGACAGTCGTGTTTCACCTCGCTCTTTATCGATTTTTCAGCTCCTGCGTTTGTGATAAAGAAAGCTCCTCCTTTTTAATGTTCTGAACAGGTCAAAGCATTATTTTTCTCTAACAAATACATTGAATATAGCAAATAATGAAAAAATTCCTTCATTTTACTTGTTTATTAAAAAAATAAATGAATAACCCGTAATGTTGATTATGATATATAGTTTGACGTGTTTCATTATTTCTCCACTTGGGTGCACTCTTACAATATTGGGATCTTATTTGGCAATACATAAATGATCAAGCAGCAGTGAATGAACAGAACCTCACATTTCTGATTTGTTTTCAAACATCGCCGTTTACATTAAATATATACATATTTTAAAATCACTATATTTAAACAATGATTTGTGAGTAAACAGCTTAATTTTATTCGTTAAATAGTCCTAACAAATGCCACTCTTGATTTCCAAATTCTCTAGATAAATTCACTCCTCACTTCGTGGGTCGTGAATTTATCGATAATTTGGAAATCACTCGTGGCATTACTTATGATAAATTAATTTCCTGTATCGTGCTCCACTTTTCATGCTTTGGAGACTGTACGCTCTAAGTCTGGTCTTATGTTTTCCCGCTCAATATACTAGCGACATCCTTCTAGCCTATTCTGGCGTTTGTAGAATAATACCAGTATCCATAATAATATTGTTTATTTCAAACTGGAGACCTTTATAAAACAGGCAGTACAATATTTCAAGGACAAAATGAGAAGACTGCAAGCATTTACTGAATACAATGTAATTGTATGACTCGGTTATTACTCTTCCAAAATGCCATCCATCTTGTTTCAGAAACTCAAGAAGTAGAAACATTTACCCTCCTTAGGGTCCGTCCCTCTCACTCTACTGAAGTCCAATTACGTATGGAAATTTAACTTGGACTTCAAAGTAATACTGTACATTTTAGATCCTGGCTTGTTGGACGGATGGATTAGCAGGAAATGGGATTTTGAGTAAAGCAAGTGTCACATAGGGGATACTTCTGATCGGGGTCTTTCATGAAACAGATCCCAGGCTGCTGAATAATAATAATAATAATAATAATAATAATAATAATAACAACAATAATAATAATAATTTCATTAGGATTATTCCACACTACAATGGATCTCCTTCAAATCAAAGTGATTTGTCGCCAGACGTTTCTGTCTAAAGCATCTTCTTCCCTTAATTCTCCAGTTTCCATACTTCTCATTCCATCTATCCATCGCTCTCTAGGTCTGCATCTTCCACTTCTTCAATTAGCTTTTCAATCAAGGATCTTCTTTGGTATTCTATCTTCTCCCATTCTTATCAGGTGTCCATACATTTCAAATGTTTTTCTTTCATGTTTTCTATTTTCTTTACCTTGCATAATTTCCCTTGTTGTGCTATTTCTGACTTTGTCCCGTCTGAAATGCTTGTCGATCGCCTCCAAAAATTAATTTATAATAATAATAATAATAATAATAATAATAATAATAATAATAATAATAATAATAATAATAATTCCAAAAATTAATTTATAATAATAATAATAATAATAATAATAATTCCAAAAATTAATTTATGATAATAATAATAATAATAATAATTATTATTATTATTATTATTATTATTATGTCCACCGCTGTGGTCTCGAGGTAGCGTGCTGCCTTGCCACGCAGCGGGCCCGGGTTCGATCCCCGGTCGGGGCAGTTTTTCTGGGTGATGTTTTTATCGGGGTTTTTTCTTCACCTGTAAGACAAATGTCAGGAAAACTTTAAGGCCCAAACGGTCCACGAAATCATATGGCCATCATCACCATCATCATCCTTATCATCATCATCATCATCAACCTTCACCGGTGTGGAAAGCAACGGGAAGCTACCACACCTACAATTCCCTAGTAAGCTGCAAGCATAACATGAAAATGCTATGATTGCAGTGAAGGACCTGCCCTCGGGCAGAATTACTATGGATGGATTATTATTATTATAAATATAATTAATAATAATAGTTATTATTATATTATATTATTATTATTATTATAACAAAAATAATAATAATTTAGTTATACAGGAACAACCAATTACGCTAATGCATGCATAGTATACAGATAAGCGCCAAGACGAAATTTAAATCAAAGTTAAAGCAAAATATAAATGTATATTTCTTTTAAATGATTCTAAAGTCTAAGAGTCTATCATTTCGTGTGGTGGCGAATTTCAGTTGCATCATGTGAAATATTACATGATGTGGAGTGATTACATGTCCTATGTTGAGATATAATAAGCAAGAGATTAGGCAATGTGCTGTGATTGTATGTTTAATTTAATGTCGGTGGGAAAATATTTGAAACGAGAGGATAAGCAACGAGGTTCCTTATATCAAAATACTCGATCAACATTACTGAATAACTTTTGAAAGCTTGTCCGTAAGTTCATTTTAATGACATAAGTTCAGAATTCAATAATAAGCCTACTGAGTTCAACAGGACTTTTAGAGTATCTACAAATCCATGGAAACATACAATTTCTATAAATGGCGATTACTATGTGTAAATATTAACTATTTTCATATTATAAGAGCCTAGATCGTGTTATATTTTATTAGGAGAGCAAAGATGAATAAAAAGAATAAACCATTTTAAAGAAAGAATAGCGTCCCCTAAGGTGATTAGAACAATGCGCAGACTTAACAAACAAGTCTTGAGAAAAATGAAGTCCACAAAGCAGGCTCTTAGTTCTTCTGGCAACTTCCTTTGAGAATAAAAATCTCTGGCAACGGAAACGCAGAGAGAGAAGTTTACGATGTGAAGGGCACAAAAAAATTAGAAAGTGGGAAGTGAGACGCAGAAATTAATGATAAAAGGAAGAACTCAAAAGAGTGACCACACAAAAAAAGAATAAATGTTACTAATGAATTAAAGGAACATGAAAAATAAACATTTTCATGGAAGACATAGCACTTCCTATGGTTGTAGTGCACACTAAATTATTTGGATTTTTTTTTCTTTCTAAAGGCAGAGAGTAAATTGAAAGTTGGCAGTAGCTTGACTGTTCTCAAGTAATATAGGTTCTGGCAATATATTTCAGTAATGTCTCTAAACTCTTTGTTATGTAACTAAGAATTAACGGTAATTGTAAATAAAATGAAACATTTTGTACTAGTTAATACCATGGGCGGGGGGGTTAATTAGATTTTTTTTACATAAGAATAATTCTTGCATTTTTAGTTGGTTTCTGGGTTTAATGTAGAATATAAAAGAGGGGGATTTGCATTAATTTTTTTAGCGGAATATGCGAGAATTTTGTTTATGAGAATACTTTTTACACGCTTTATATTAGCTTGACCTGTATCTATCTATCTATGTAACGGAATCTTTCAACGCGATTTTCACCCACTTAAAATCATTGGATCGACTTGAAACTTTGTATACTTGTAGAGGACCCGTGACAATACAATAATTTCATATTTATTTTCTAAAATCCTGGCCATAATCAACAGAAAATCAAAAAAAGTGTTTTTGTATCAATGTAACGGAATCTTTCAACGCGATTTTCACCCACTTAGAAACATTGGATCGACGTGAAACTTTGTATACGTGTAGAGGACCCGTGACAATACAATAATTTCATATTTTGTTTCTAAAATCCTGGCCAGAATCATCCGAAAATAAAAAAAATTAAAACTGGTATAATAGGTTGCGGACTTGTCGAATTTTTAGTCAATCGTTGTAAGAGCTCAGTTGGTAGAGCAGTGAACTCTTAGTGGTATATAATTTCAGTAATCCATACGTCGCAGGTTCAAATCCAGCTGGGAGGGGTTTTTTATAGAAGAGTATTACTAATAGCTCATACTACTATAGTATCGAATTTAAAGATATTTACATTTTTATCTTATTCTGTAAAATATTAAAACTAAAAAATAAAAAATAAATAATAGTTTTAAAAAACTAAAAGAACACGCTTTATTAGAAAACTAAAAAATGAAAAATAATTTTAATTTCCAATACGCTTGGGATAAAATGAAGTGGTCAACAAAAAAATCATCTCCAACACATATAGAATAAAATTAGAGTTATCAACAAAAAGAAAATAATTTTACCATCAAAAGCGTGGGGTGCTTTTTATGATGTATACATTTCCTTCTTAGAGAGCTTACTTTTACCAATATCTGTTTATTATCAAATATATTAATTGATATAGAGCACCCCACGCTTTTGATGGTAAAATTATTTTCTTTTTGTTGATAACTCTAATTTTATTCTATATGTGTTGGAGATGATTTTTTTGTTGACCACTTTATTTTATCCCAAGCGTATTGGAAATTAAAATTATTTTTCATTTTTTAGTTTTCTAATAAAGCGTGTTCTTGTAGTTTTTTAAAACTATTATTTATTTGTGTAATTTTCCTCGGGTGCGATGTATCTTCTTTACTAATTTATTTAAAATTAAGTTTTATTTCATTTTTATTTATTTGAGTTCGTGGCATGCGCTGCTACGCCTACATAAGTGTAATGCGTTTTTATGTTTAACTTAATAAGTAAAAACGAAAAATTATTATAAACTCATATCGTAATTATTTTTAGATACCCCGTATTGATTACTCGGCGTTGCCCCAGAATCTACTTTTACCGATCGTCTTGGCATAAATGAACTAAAAGACAAAACTCGTTATTGTGAGTTATATCCGTAAAAAAATACCAGCCGTATGCTACTACGCTAGCCTGGGAATCTACTCAACCCGATCTTCTTGGCATCAATGAGCTGAAAGACAAAAATGGTTGTTGTGAGGTATCCGTAAAAGATAGACATATTAAAAAAAATCTTAATTATTTTTACATACCCCGTGCTGAATACCCTGTGTTGTTCGGGAATCTACTTATCCCGATTTTCTTGGCTTAAATGAGCTGAAGGACAAAATTCATTATTGTGAGTTATCCGTAAAAGAATACCCGCCGTGCACTGCTATGCTTGCCCGGGAATCTACTTATCCCGATCTTCTTGGCATGTGAAAATAAAGACGGTTATTGCGAGTTTCCGTGAAAGATAAACATATGCTGTCGCGGACTTTTTTTTGTAGAGTTTTTTCGAGATATCCAATTCTGTGTACATTAATTTTGTGTATTTATTACGGATATTCAATTCTGTGTACATTAATTTTGTGTATTTATTATGGTTTAGGCAACCTAAGCCATTTAAGCGTTCAAAAAGGGACTTTTTCACAACAAAGGGTGATTTTAAGGGTGAAGGGGTTGAATATTACAACTCTCTTATAGCCTATAACCTTCCCGGAAACTACTGAACATTTTTTTTTCAAAAAGCCTCATTACAATCGGATGAACGGTATGGCAGCGATAAAATACGAACAAACATATATATATAATCAGATGGGATATTTGTCATATAAGCTAATAAGAATGGAGGAGTACCAGTTTACTTCTCTTGTTAGTTAGTTACGACTGGGACATATTTGAGGTTAATATTGGGACCGGGTTTATAAAAATTCTCTGTTAATGTGATATACACTATCTATTCTATAATTCTTCCCTAGGACACATTAGACCTATGTCTGCGTCCTTTAATACCAAATGAAATTACTTAATGGCAAGTAAAAATTCTGTGGGCAAGCGAACAGGCAAATAGTACATATGCACATTTCTGCATACCATTCACTTTCGTGGAACATGGGAATAAGTCGTCTGCGTATATTAGAACAGGGATGCTTCGTCCAACCACCATTGGGTCAGGGCAAATAGCTACTATCATTACAGTGCGTAGCGTGGGTATAATCCAATCCCGTGCTACTTTACTTTCTCTCCACGTTAGTTTGCCCTGAGTGAATACGTCATAAAACATCCTAATGACCGCTCAATCGAGAGATATTTTGACTGTGTCTTTATTTTTCCATGCTAAAAAATCCGAAATACAGTGTGAGTAATAAGATATCAATGGCAAACCGAATGCAGTATGATAGTAAACAAACCATTATCTGGTCCTAATATATGCATGTATAAAGGCCAGATATATAGAGAATTTCTCGAAGTATGAAGCAAGTCAAATTATTATGTCACATGCTCTATGTGGCGAAAGACAAAATTTCAAATGATTGTCCAGTATTTTGTAACAGGTCCTATTCTGTATGAAATTGAGGCCTGGGTCCTGAAGGAAAAAGACAAAAGTAAAATTCAGGCCAACGGAAATGAGCTTCCTACAGGCGGAGAAATATTGTACAAGAGAATAATATATTAGAAATGAGAATATTAGAGAGGAACTAAAGTACAAACACTTCTTCAACAAATAGAAGAACACAGGAACAACTAGATAGAGCATCTGGAGGGAATGTCAGAGGATAGGATACCAAAGATGGCATTGGTGTATAATCCTGGAGGACAGAGATCGGTGGGAAGACCAAGAAAGCTCTGGGCTGAACAAATGAGATCGAAACAGGCAGAGACCTAATCCGTGAAAGAAGATGATGATGATTCTGTATTATCAGTTTGAATAGCACCCAGTGATTTAATGTGTGTATGATCTCAAGAGTCTAAGGATACATTTATGGCAGAAATGAGTTCATTATTCTACAGGGTGATTCACAGTAAGTATTACAGACATCTAGGGGTTGTAGAGGGGACTTAGTAGACATAGTTTTGAGAAGGAACCAATGTCAGGAAACGTAACATTTCGATGTAAAATAAGTTTGAAGATAGAAATACAATGGGCTGATATCGCGTGTCTTGTGTTTCAGAATAAGTAATACAGACTTCTACGGGTTGCACTACACCTGTCGATTCGGAGGATAATCTTGCACGAATTCTGGCGGCAGCAGAAGTTATTGAGCACACACCAGGTCTTGTGTGGCGTGTGTATTAAAACATGCGTTGCAGGTACACATTGTGCAACGAACAACAGGGTCCCCACATGGAACCGCACTTGCAGTAAAGTCCCTAGATGTCTGTTATACTTATTCTGAAACACAAGACACGCGATATCAACTCATTATGTTCCGATCTTCAAACCTATTTAACATCAAAATGGTACGTTTCCGGAATGGGTTGCTCATCAAAACTTTATCTACTAAGCCCCCTCTACAACCTAGAAGCCTGTAATACTTATCGTGAATCACTCTGTATACTATTTTAAAATTTATTCACTATATTTTGCACTGATTTGCTGCTGATATGTTTTATTGCGTGGTAGAAATAGAGTCAGATAGCTAGCAACTGTCCATCGGGATTCACCGATCTCCTCAAGCGTACGAATGCATTGTCCCCTAATTCTCACTGGACCAAAACTTTCAGCACTAATCTTCATTGATCCTTTCCTTCTCGAGCATTCCTTCTTTCCCAGGCCTCCCTTCTTCACCTCCTGACTTTTCATATATATATTCCCTGATTTTGTCTACCCTCCTTTCTCAGAGACTTCTAGCTTCAAATTCTCTGTTTTCAATTTATTTCAACCTGCTTTCCTTTTGAGAACGATTCAGCCAATGTAATATTAATTTGTGGTACAATAAATTATCTGTAAATGTTCTAAAAATTGATTCACAGATATGCATGATTTTGAAACAATAACAAACAAGGCTTATTTATATATAGGCCTATATATATATATATATATATATATATATATATATATATATGAAGGGTTTAGGGCAATAACATGATAAACCACATAGTTCTTTCTGATATATAAGGATATTAATGTTTCAAAAATTATAAATACTAATTGGACAGTCCTTCTTCTTCTTCTTCTTCTTCTTCACTTCACGGGATAGGCAAAGATTGCCTGTTCCGCCTCATAGTTGTTCTGTCCATGTTTTCACTGGCCTTCCTATATTCCTTGAACCTCTGGCTTGTAGTTGAATGCTGCTCTTGGTAATCTTGTTACATTCATTCTTTTCACATGTGTAAACCATTTCTCTCTATATTCTCTGATTTTGTCATTCAATGGATATATATTTAACTCTGCTCTTATATCTTCATTCTTTATCCAATCCAATCCTCTGCAGCCTTCTGTTCTTCTAAAGGAAGTTCATTTCTGCGCTTTGTATTCTACTTTGCAATTGTTTGGTCATTACCCAAGTTTCGCTCCCATAAAGTAATGCAGGAACTGCCAATGTTTTATAAAACTTCAATCTAATATCTCCTGTTGTTCTATTCTTTAATGTTTTATGTATAGTTCCGCATATCATTTGAAGTTTCGACAATTTCATAATGAATGTCTCTTTCAGTATTGTTATTACATTGTGTGTCTATAATTATGTTTTAACTCATCACTGGCGCACTTACAAATGATTTTATGGATATCTCAATACATTTATTTGCTATCATTGCAATAAATGACATTTAACAGAGTGTGGCTACTCCTTTCAAAAAACGTTAAGCTGAAAATATATAAAACTATTATTCTACCAGTTATATTATATGGGTGCGAAACATGGACTCTTACTTTAAGGGAGGAAAGGAGATTACGAGTATTTGAGAATAAAGTTCTTAGGAAAATTTTTGGACCAAAAAGAGATGAACAGACAGGTGAATGGAGAAGACTTCATAACAATGAACTACATGGTCTTTATAGGAAGCCAGATATAATAAGAACAGTTAAGTCTCATATACTGCGATGGGCAGGACATGTTGCGCGTATGGGGAATGAAAGACGTGCATGGAAACTTCTTGTAGGAAAGCCAGAAGGAAAACGCCCAGTTGGTAGACCAATAATGAGGTGGGAGAACAACATTAACTATGATGTGAGGGAAGTAGATTATACAGGGAATGATTGGAAAGCATTAGCTCAGGATAGGGTTGTATAGAGAGCTTATGTCCGCGCGGCCATGGACCTACGGGTTCGATAGTGCCAGTGAGTAAGTAAGTAAGTGGCTTATCATGTTACTGCCCTAAGCCCTTCATATATATAACAAATATATGAGATTATGTCCAATAAATAGGCTACTATAAATAGTATTAGTAAATATTAAGAAGATGTATATCGGCTTCAAAATTAAAAAAAAGTATTCATCGTAAAAACGAAGTTTAGCCATTAGACAACATTTAACTCCTACCTTGAAATTTATCTCAGAGAAGCGTTGGGATGTACCAAGACAGTGTAAAAAAATCTGTTGTTTTAAAGTGCAAACACACAAGCCAAAGGCAGAATCCAGCAATAACAGTCCACTGTACGGAACAGATATTCATCCCTGTATGATGTAAGTACAGAGTGGAGTGAGGCGGGACGCAGCGCGGACGGCGGGTAGTGAGGGTTTTCTATTTTCTGTCCAGTCTACAAAGACACTTCAGGAAAATAAAATGGGCGGGTAATCCACGAAGCGTATGACTGCTGCACTTACTGCGATTCGTTCATTACCAAAGCACAGTTCAGCGGAAGCGAAAATATAGATCATGTTCTCGATTAATATAATTACGTATTTAAAGCTATTTATGTTAACTATAGTTGATCAGAATACAGTATATACCTACATGTTTCTTCGAAGATCGGAGACTAACACTCGCATTTGTTTGAAACTGAACGATTATTGAGAAGAAGTTGAATGTCAGTTACAAATATAAATGTTTGATTTTAATTAATTTGTTTAATATCAACAATTATAATTTAATTAGTTTTCGACATACCATTGTAAATGTTAATACAACCTGCAACATTAAAAATTAAAACGATTGTTGTGCATTCATTTATCGGTTTGTAACAAACAGCTGACAGAGTTCGCCTGCACTCCTACTCGTGCTACGCGGAGTAATACATTCGGAAGTTAGATGTCAAAGTGTGCTTCTTACGTTGGACAGAGAATAAATAGTTTGCCAATACAAAGAGTTTGTAATACTTCCTTATAGTTTAAATGGGAGATTTGGCGGTGATTTTAGTATTTTTGCAGTTAAAAACGGCAGATATATTTTTTTGATATTGCACATCACAACGCTTATCTGGAAGAAATATCAAGGTATGTTTTGGCATGCAATAGTTGACAGTTACCTTGTTAGATATACATGATATAATAGATATTAGATTTCAATAAGTTAGTTATATATAATAAATCATTTATAATATACATGTACAATATATATATATATATATATATATATACATAAGAAAGTTCTCCGCGTCATGGATTCATGTTCGGCCTCTGGCCTTTGATTCCGACGTTTCGGTATGATCCCAAACGCCATTATCAAGGAATGATAGGTTCGAGTCACTGGTTTAGATCTTATATAATTAAACACATTGAGTTTTTCACTGTGGTCCGTTTCGGAAGCAGTACACCTATCCAAGGTTTAGGTCATATATTTAAAACATCGAGTTTTTACCTTGGATGGGTGTACGGCTTCAGAAACATACCACAGTGAAAACTCGATGTGTTTAATTATGTAAAACCTAAACCAGTGACTCGAACCTATCATTCCTTGATAATGGCATGTGGAATCATGCCAAAACGTCGGAATCTGTGGCCAGAGGCCGACTTTAATTCCATGACGAGGAAAACCCAGGAAAACTTTCTTAATCATACTTATATCCGCGAAAATCTACAGTATAACATATACACGTATATTATAAATTATTTATTTTGTATTATTAATTTACTGAACTCTCCATGGTTTTAAATTACATTCATAAAGTTTTATTTTTACAGTGAGTAGAATTTGCATTGGAATGTATCTAAATTGTACGTTGTCTTGAATCAGTCTGTTCTTAATACCAATGTATTACAAAGAATAACCAACTCACTGCATATCGAACTCTTGAGATTCATGGCCGCGCAGACTACTCTCTCCGTCCATCGCTATCGTAAGATAATATTTTACAATCATTCCCTGTACAATTCACGCACCTCAATTCATGGTCATAGTTATCCTACCACCTCATTCTGAATCTACCAATTGGGCGCAATTATTTTTTCCAGGTCAAATAATAAAAACTAATAGGCCTACTATATTAACCCTTTATAGGGCAATACTAAAGGGATTTTATAATTAAGTGTAAATATGAAAAATCCAGTTTCTTGGGCCCATGTAAGCATAGTGAATCATACATTTATCAATTATCTTTACTGATTATACATACCAGAAAGCATTAACAACAAAAACAGAGTCAAGACATAAACAACGTTTAAAAGACTCATGCATATTTTCAGCATAGAATTTGTTTACACAATATGTGTATCTTGTTTAAACTCTCTGATACAGCTGTTTTTACAAGAGAATGAAGATAGCCTTTATACAATCCTAGAACATCATCTGACATTTATCCTAAATGAATTATTTAAACAACAAATTTCTTACATCATATTCACGAAATGAAACCATTTCTTTTATTCAATGGATCAATGGAACTAGAGCTAATTTCAAGTGTACTTCCATTTTCAGTTATATACAGAATCGACTCTCTAACCATCTGTTTTTATACGTTAATTTCATATTTCTATGTTCGGTCAATTAATAATCGTTAATGAATGAGATTATCTTTTTAAGTATATTTCAACACCTATGATCTTTTAAGTATTAATCTATTAGTAAAACAAAATCTACACTTATTGTATACTTCCGATTGAGGGTTTTTCCACTTTTCAGCGGTTGCCCTTTTACCAGCCGGCTGCTGGCCCTTCACATCCACATGTGTCAATCACAGAAGTAGATGATCAACAGCCAGTGTAGGGGTGACATGTGGTTAGCATGTTGAGTCCCCCAGCCGTTATAGCTGATTCCTCAACCTGGAGCCGCTACTTATTGTAGCTACCCAATTGCCTCACGATGCTGGGTGGGCACCGGTCCCATACTGGCCGAAATACCATGAGAAAATTTCTTCCCCCATGGAGACTCAAACCAGCGCAAGTCCCGTAGCTCTGCGCCAAGGCTTCCTACCTTAACCGCTCGGCTACAGCGCGGGACTATTGTATACTTGAATATGTAAATTTTAGTTTATGTAAAACGCAATATCAAATCTTATAGGCTGCATTACAAAGTTTTGGAGTTCAAAATTTTGAACACTCAATAGAATGCATCTAGACACGTATTTTAAAATGTCGTTAATTATGTGAGATATTGTCCCCGCTGTGGTCTCTAGGTAGCGTGCTGCCTTGTCACGCAGCGGGCCCGGGTTCGATCCTCGGTCGGGGCAGTTTTTCTGGGTGAGGTTTTTATCGGGGTTTTTCCTCACCTGTAAGACAAATGCCAGGAAAACTTTAAGGCCCAAACGGTCCCCGAAATCATATGGCCATCATCATCATCATCCTTCACCGGTATGGAAAGTAACGGGAAGCTATCACACCAACAATTCCCTAGTAAAGCTGCAAGCATAGCATGAAAATGCTATGATTGCAGTGAAGGACCTGCCCTCGGGCAGAATTACTATGGATGGATGTGAGATATGCCAAGACGTATTACTCATTGCAAGTATTTGATTATTTTTTGGAACAAATCTTAACATAATACAACTGGTAGAACATGCTACAAAAATGCCTCCAGATATGATCCCACAGCTGTTACTAAAGCACAAACCAATAGGACATAGAAGTGTTGGATGCCCATTTACTAGATGAGAAGATTCATTAAATCCCACTTTATGTGAAAACAGGTCAAATGCCTAATTTCATGAAGTAGAAGAAAAAGAAGAAGAAGATCTTAACATAATTATCTAAAAATAGTTATGTCATTATTGATACGGTATTCAGATAACCAGAAGGATGTAAATTTTAATTTTTTTGTTGCAAAAATCTTCCAGGTATGATGCAAATTTTAATATAGAGGATGTAGCAAAATTATATCGAAAATATGATAAATTATCACGAGATGGTAAGTAAAAAATAATTAATTAATTAATTAAAATATAAAATCTAACTCGTTGCACTATCAAATCCAGATGTTCATGAAGTGAGGACATGAGCTCTCCAAATATTCCTATCCCAAGCTAATATTTTCCAATCATTCCCTGTATAATTCATTTCCGTCAAAGCAAGGTTAATATTATTATCCCACCGCATCCGAGGCCTACATTACTGGCGCTTTCCATCTGGTTTTCCTACAATAAGTTTATATATATATCTCATCCTCTATTCGTACCATATGTCCTACCCATAAACGACTCAATTGTTCTTATTACATCATGTTTCCCATAAAGATCATGTAGCTCTAAAATATATTAAAATAATGACATTTCTGAAACAAAATATTTTTCTTCTTCTTCTTCTTGCAAAGATGAAATCTTTTTGGTTCGTTCCGACTCCAAACATTAATAGCTGCTGTGTCCTTCTCTTTCGTGGGCGTCCCCGATCTCATTTTCTTCCTCTTCGTTGATAATTCTGACTTTCCTAGGCAATCTGTTGGTATCCATTTTGCAGACATGTTCATACCATCTTCTCTTATACTCTTCTATTTCATCTGTCAAACTGAATATTTGTAGTTCTTTACAGATATTTCCACTCCGTTTTTTTATCCATTAAAGTATATCCTGCCACAAATCGTAAATATTTCATTTCTGCGCCTTCTATTCTTTTGATTGACTGTTTATTCAGAGTCCATATTTCTGAGCCATACAATATTGCAGACACAGCCAATACTTCATACAATTTTTAATGTGTTTATTTTCTTACTTTCTTTCCCAGTGTTCTTTTAAGGGTGCCACATAAATATTAAAATAATTTATGATTTATTATTTATAATCTTTTTCTCTAATACAACCTAAAGATACACCTAGATAATGAAATATTTTATTTGTTCTAGCCTGAAGCAAAATATAACCTAAAAGAAGGATGAAATTTCAATTCCTTTACGTACAAAAAGCTGTGAATACATAATAGAATACCCACTTGAGGAAGTTCGTATTCAGTTCCTGGATGGCGGTAGGAGATCGTTCAATTTCTAATCATCTGGCATCTTTTGTGACTTATCCTGACGGCGTAAAGACACCTCCATCCGGAGCCCTCAAAGAGCAAAATGACAATGCCTTTCAAATGGATGGAGAAGAAGTCAAGTGAGACAGGCATGCAGGGGAGAGAAATCACAGGCTGGAAACTACACTCTACAACGAAATAGTAAAAGAGAAGAGGTATGTGAAATACAGGCATCGGAATGCAGTGGGACGTGATTCGGATCAGAGTTAACAGCAAAATACTTTCCGTATTTATCAATTTTCTTACTTGAGACATTCTTTAAAGAAGTTATGTGCTTTCAGTTATTTTGTTGAGAATTTTTTTTTTTTTCCTGTTTCAATTTTAAATTGAGACGCTTTGACCATATCACGCTTAGGATCTTTGAATGAATGACAGGTTGCGCATTTCAATTTTTGTCTGTATTCACGTCATAAGATAAAAATTAATATATATATATATATATATATATATATATATATATTGGCAGGTGCTGTTGTTATCAACTGTGGTTGTTTTTAAAATATTAACTGGAGGCCTTTCGGAAGTTAATTTCCATTATCAGCATGATGAGTATGTGCTACCAGCTGTTGTTTTATCCCGTTGTAGATGTTGATGGTCTTGAAGTGTCCCGATAGCAACTGACTGGTTTTAACGATTTCATATAATGGGTTGCACGATTAGAATAGAATAGATTTATTTAGCCTGGTGGAGTTAAGGCCATGTGGTCTTCTCTTCCACTCACCAGGACAACATATGTTACATATAAATACAAAAAAAATACAATAATAGTCATACTAAACAATTAATTATCTATCAAATTGAATAATAATGAAAATTGGGGTGTGTTCTCACCTGCTGATGATGGAAGTTAATTTCAGAAAGGCCTTCGGTTAATATTTTAAATACAACATTTTAACACAGTTGAGGACGACGAGACCAGCCAAAAGACATATATTTTATTTTTTATCTTTTGATTATTCACCTCAACGGAATTTTATATGAATTTTATTAGTATTGACTGTATTCATGTGTCTTGACCTCTAAGTAGTCTTAGTTGAATAGCCTGCTAATGCATTTGTCGTCTGCGGGGGTGGCAGTGGTATACGCGTGGGTGTGTATGTGTTCTCTTAATCTGTTCTGTAGCTAGTTTTTTTATTATTGTTAAGATAAAATATTCTATATTTTTATATCTACACACAGGGTCTTTTTATATACGAGTGTAGATGTGTACCATTGTGTATGTAGAGTAATGTACACTTTCATATAAATAAAAATATAAATATCCTCAATTCGTGTCTAACTCAGGATCGGGTCGAGGAATGAGATGAGGTGAAGCTCTTATGTTTATAGATGTTTGTTAGCGACAAGGGTGCCGATCGACCATCCTTGACGCACCATCACAGGGGCGGATGAACGAAATGGAACGAAATGGATGAGATGAGTATGGAGAAATGGTGGAATGTAATTTGTGGCAGGGAAAAACGGGAGAAACCCCGAGATAAACCTGCCCAAGCTCCGTTTCGTCCACCACGAAATCCACATGGAGTGGCCGAGGATTGATCTTGGGACCCCAGCAATGAGAGGCGGGCGTCTAACCGCTTGCGTCACCGAGCCGCCATACACTTACATATATTCATTGTTTCTATGACTTCTTTATGTGTGAGTGTGTAGCCATGTATTATATTTGTTTCATCATCATCATCCTCTTATCGTGTCCTCCTTTCAGAAGGTCGCTTCCAAATACGCCTCCAACCATCTCTATCTTCCCATGCTTTTCTTCTTTTTAGTTATTCCCAGTCGCATCCCTCCCTTGTAGACTTTTCTTTACTTGGTTAATCCATCTATCTCGGGGTCTACCTCGTGGTCGTTTTCCTTGTATCTTCAAATATTGACAGTCTTTGTGGCAGTCTTTCCTTTTCCACTCTTTTTAAATGTCCAAACCATTTTAGTCTACTTTTTTCTATGTGTGTAGATAAATATAGCCTATAGGCCTCGGACATCAACATATATTTGTTTATATGTTATCTTTTTAATTCTATTCATGGGACTAATATGCACGTAGGGCCAAGCAGGCCTATGCGCAATGTAAATGCGAATGTATTCCCTTTCTTTAAAAAAAAAAGCAATCAATTCCATTCCATATATATAATCTTTTAGGACGGATCGAGAGTGAATCAAAAACATGCAAATTTTTGGGTACAGTAAGAAAATTGAGATATAGCAAAATTGTAGATTAAGGATATATGTATTAATAATAATAAGAATCTCAATATGGTCTTTGTTTTCGATCTTTAATCATGTTATATAATAAGTAGGTCTGATAAGTTGAATAGTCTGATAGTGCACTTAATGTCTGCAGGGACGGGGGGAGGGGGTATGAGCGTGCGGTGTGTATATGTGTGGGGGTGTGTGGGTGTTATGTGTGTGTGTTTTTTTTTCTAATTTGTTTTCTAGCATTTTTTTTAATATTAATATACGGAATGTGGATGAATGTAGATATGTATTATTTTGATTTAGTGCAGACATAGATTTTACTTATATGTAGCCTGTTATTGTTTTTTTGATACAGGTGTATTTGTAGGTATTTGTTTATATTATTAGTTTTATTTTTATTCATGGAAAAATAATGCACGTACGGCCAAGCAGCCCCGTGCGCAATGTAAATGCATATGTATTTTTCTTTATTCTGAAAAAAGGCAATAAATTCCATTCTATATTCGTAGTAATGCAACATCTGTAATCTTTCACAATCGTATTATACCTATATTACACCTATGTTATGCAGGTAGCTATATCCAGCTCTGCAGGCGCTCTAGTCAAATACGTATGAACTATTCAACTTTAAATTTTTAGAGGAAGAAACATAGAGAGAATGGTGTCAAGTTACTACTTACTTAATTGTAATATTATTGTGTTTTCTTTATGTAATTGTAATGTTAATGTTTTTAGTGTATAATGCTATTGTGTTATTATTTAATGGTAATATTTTTATTGTGTTCTCTTTATGTAATTGTAATGTTATTGCTGTTTTTGTTTATTTTTCTTTACACTAGTACCAATTATTACTTTAATTGTAACGGACTGTCAACAGCACGTACGGCTTACTGCCCGTGCGACCCATATTTGTAAATAATATTGTAAATATCTTACTTTTTGTCTAATAAAGTCCTACTACTACTACTACTACTGGCAATATGATCCACTTTTTAAAAAGTCAATCAATTCTACCGCTATTACCACTATAATACATTTCCAAGAACGAAACACTATAGATATTTATACCACATTTTTAAAACTATTATATCTACACTTTCCGAGTTTTTCATTTTAATTTATTTAAGTGAAATAATGAATACATAATGACATACCTACTTTATATAAAATTAATTTCCCCAAAAGACACTATAAACGTATTTAAATTATGTATTTAAACTTTTTTTCTGTAATTAAATGTACAATCCGATACTCCAATATGCGAGAGGAATAAAATGTCCTTGGTCTAACAACCGACTGCTGGCCTCATATCAAACATGTACGATCGCCAACAGAAATGCCACGTGTTTCAACTTTCCTGACACCGCAGTCGTTATAGCTGATTTTCTCAATCTGTAGCCGGTACTTATTGTTGATACTAATCCCACACTTGACGAAATTTCACGAGAAAATTTCATTTCCATGGGGGTTACTCGTCCTGTAACTCAACACCAAGGCATGATGCTTTATACCGCTGGGCCAAGTTGCTGGACGTGATCTGATACTGCATTCTTAACATAAGAATACTGGTAATGTATGTTTCCTTAATTTTATTGTGTAAACAGAGTTTTACAAACTTGCCCAAATTATAAACATATTTGAATATATAAAGCGGATATTTTGAGATAGAGCACCACCACTAATTGTGCGCAATACGCCTTGAATGTGATAACTTCCGAGAATGCGATTCTTGAATTTTTTAAAAAATAACCCCTTGCCGTGAAGGCAATTCGTGGCGCTAGATTGCAAAAAGATTAAACTCTTCACTGTCCACTACTCTGTTCTCTTGTGTACTAAATATTACCTAATCTTTGGATTGAAAGGGAAGTCCGCCAGAGCTATGCTCTTTTTTTTGTGAGCACATCACATTCTGAGTTTTTGAAACTTCAGTAGACACCGAAGAAGAATTGTTTCCCAAATGTGTTGCTACAAATTCGTGTATAAAGGATATCAAAGATACTTGAAAGAGTCTGGCAAATTAACAATGCACCGTTTTATATCTTGCATCAAAGGTGATAGGCCTACTCGCCATTTTTAATATATGTATATGTCGGGGTGTTTACAGATAGGTTATAAAAATAAAGCAGTTCACACAAATATTTAATTACAAATCGTTCGAGATTATCATGCAAATCATGGAAGCAATTCTAGAAAATGGTTTCCTGCTCAAAATGCTCAGTTTGGAAGTCCTCTGCCATCTATGTTGATCGGAAAGTCCTGAGTCACCTTGTAGAACGACTTGACTCAT
Organism: Diploptera punctata; assembly: GCA_030220185.1. Classification (NCBI taxonomy): domain Eukaryota; kingdom Metazoa; phylum Arthropoda; class Insecta; order Blattodea; family Blaberidae; genus Diploptera; species Diploptera punctata. The sequence continues at coordinate 104,086 of JASPKZ010010272.1, forward strand.
CATTTGCCAAGAAATGACCTAATAACATCTTCCATGTGTAAGGGATGAAATAGAAACAACATCTCCAAGTCAAGGAAACAGAGAGCGACGCTTTTGTGTAGCCAATATCAGTCTTTCTTAGACCCGGGTGTCTTTATATGAAATGGAAACCATCCCTCTGATATTGTAAGTGATAAAGGAGAAGAGAGGGAGAAAGGAAGGAGGGTTAGAATCAAGCAAAAGCAGGGATAAATTGGGGTGGATCAGAATCCATTAGTAGCTCGTAATGTATGTGTCGGTATGTGAAGGAGAGTGGTAAGTGTGTGAAACTATACAATCACGATACGTCCGTTGTTCCAACAGTCACTTCAACACGTAACCTCCTCTATTCTCCTCCTCGCTATTCAATCTCTACAATATAATTCAATAAGTGAACTGTGATAATATTTATGCTCTTATTTCATAGTGTGCTTTAGAATTAAGTCAAGGAAATGTCAAATACAGTGCATAGAATGACTCCTCTGGTCTAGTTGTTACCACGCTCTGCTTTGGTTATGAGTAAGGATAGGATATTTATGATATAGCTCACTGGTTCTATCGAAACCGTAGGATCATGACCTCGTGGACATAAGCTCTCCACACATTCGTGAGTTAATATTTTCCAATCATCCCCTGTATAATCTATTTCCCTCAAATCACGTTGATGTCATTCTCCCATCTCATTCTTGGTCTACACACTGGCCGTTTTCCCTCTGGTTTTCCTACCAGACGCTTCCATGCACCTGTTTCACCCCAATTCGTGCCACATGTCCTGCCCACCGCAGCCTACGAGACTTAACTGTTATTATATCTGGCTTCCTATACAAATCATGTAGCTCACTATTATTCAGTTTTCTCCATTCACCTGTGTGATCATCTCCTTTTGGCCCAAAAACTTTCCTAAGAACTTTATTCTCAAATACTCATAATCTTCTTTTCTCTCTTAAAGTAAGAGTCCATGTTTCGCAACCATATACATTTTAGCATGTTTTTTTTTTTTTTTTGTTAAGAGTGATATGTTTCTTAAACATGTATAAATGCTATTTATACAAAAACTGATTGAATTAAAGTACTTTAAGTCAAATTTATGAATATTTGGCCATTTATATATGAGGAAGAAAGCACATTATAGCAATTTATTGGTCATATTCGTCACATTTTCAGTCTTTTAGGAATTAAAGAAATTTTATCGTACAATTTCTATATTCTGCGTTTCATTGAGTTATTAAATTTCTGAGAATTTTGTTTCTTGAAAATCTATCTTCCTCTCCTATTTCATTTCAATTCGCAGCGTGGACTTTTGTTTTACATATGAAGGGCTTAGGGCAATAACATGATAAGCCATATATTGTTCTTTCTGAGATATAAGGATTTTAATGTTTATAAAGTAATAAATGCTAATTGGGCAGTATTGTTGTTAATACATTGTGTGTGTATGTGTTATAACACATCACTGGCGCACTTACAAATGATTTTATGGATATTTCAATATATTTATTTGCTATCATTTAATAAATGACATTTCTTAACAGAATGTGGCTTATCATGTTACTGCCCTAACCCCTTCATATATACCTGAGAATATATGTATGTATTGTCTCGCGACAAGCAGGTAAGTAAAGTAAAGTAATCCCACTACAGGCCTCAGGAGGCCCTTCGGGTAGTAGGAGGTTAAGGCTCCCACTTTTTCTAAACAATAGGCACTTGATGTCAGCCGGATTGTCAGCCCTGCGTGACGGCCGCCTTTACCCCCAGAACAAGCGTCTGGTACTCATTTACGTTAGAGGCTGAGTCGACCCCAGGGCCATAGTGCCGCCAGAAGGTTTGGGTCAGTTTAAAAATCCTGACCCCACCGGGACTTGAACCCTCGACCTTCCGGCTTGTAGCGCAGTGCCTTAACCACTACGCTACGGCGTGCCCCCGACAAGCAGGTAGTTACTGATAATTTAAATAAAATAAGTAGTAGTAATGGAATTTATTGCCTTTTTTTTCCAAAATAAAGAAAATGAATTTGTATTTACATTGCGCACGGGCCTGCTTGGCCGTACGTGCATAATATATAAACAAATACATACACGGATACCCATCTACACTCATACATAGAAACGGCTTAAAACAATGAATATGTGTAACGCTTCATCTACAGTATATCCACAATAATACACATCTACACTCATATATACAAATACCATGTGTATAGATATAAAAACACGCAACAAATTTGTAAAATTGTAGGCTTTCACGGCCGGTGTTTTAATTCCTGTTTGGTTCATCTTCCGGGCTAAATGGTCGTGGTCCTGTTTTCTTGAAAATAGACGTTTCGTCTACTACTGCGGTAGACATCTTCATGAGATTCTGCGTGTTCTCTGTGAACTCCTCAACTATATGCAGCAGAATTATGAAATAACATTCCTCCAGCTGACTATATATTCTATAAAGGACCTCAGACCTGACCCCACTCTCTACTAACAGGACAGAAATCTAGACTGCATACTCATAGGGCAGAGGTTTACACAAACAGGAATAGGGTAACAGCTTATGGAAAGAGAAAGCAAACAGGAGAGGATAAAAAACAAAGAACAATTGAAGTGATTTGCTAAGTGAATTATAGAGCACAAAAATACAGGAAGAGGTTCAACTGAATGGAAGTTGCATTGCATAAGCTGATCATAACAAATTCACTGGCTTATAAAACGTTTGATGGAATAAATCTTTAAAGCATTAAAGTTTTAGCTGCAAAACAACAGGATTTTATTTTCTCGTTCTGGTGCTGTATCGAGTAAGAAGATAATACTATTGACGGTTGGTAGAGGGGGGGGGCAAGAGAAGGAGATTTAATCCTTAAGATGTCGTTTTCAGCTCCGCTGGTCCGAGTCAGTTTGTTTCAATACACAGTAAGCAGTAACGAACGATACTTTTCCTTCCTTTATACTCGGCCATTAACGTCCCTTCTCGTCTCGCCATGACACGAGTGTCCATTAGGATCTCCATGGATTTTCCTCAGCAATTTTGTAACATATCTCTTAGGCTATATAAATAAAATTTCCGGCTGAAGTTTCCATTATACGCAGTGATTTTAAAATACTTTTTTTTTTATTCCTTCATAAACTCCTGTCAAATTTTATTCTTAAGGTTTTATTTTTCAAATTATTTCCCACCATTTACAATGATTTTTACATTTTTTTCTAACGATTATTTCAATATACTTTTCATAAGTAATGGCACGAGTGATTTCCAAATTATCGATAAATTCACGACTCACGAAGTGAGGAGTGAATTTATCTAGAGAATTTGGAAATCAAGAGTGGCATTTGTTAGGACTATTTAACGAATAAAATTAAGCTGTTTACTCACAAATCATTATTTAACTATAGTTATTTTAAAATATTTATATATTTAATGTAAACGGCGATGTTTGAAAACAAATGAGAAGCGATAGGTACGCTTCATCTGCTTCTTTTGTTTATCACTGCAACCAGATCATACTATTTATTGCCAAAGGAACGCAATATTGTAAGAATGCTCTCTAGTTGAGAAAAAATGCAACACATCAAACTGTATATTAATTCATTTCTGATGTCGTATGAATGCAGATGATGATGTCGTATGATGTAAATATGACAATTATATTTTTCTGGATTGTTACCTGGGAAAAAATACATTTAAGAAAGTGCGAACAATGGTTTCTTTTTTTGGTGGTATAATCAATTGCTACAAATGTTTTTATATTAACTCCCGCATGCGGCATGTGTTGACATTCATGCACTATATATACAATCTGGTAGCCGTATTTCTCACAGGCTCAGTCACTGCAAAATAATGGTCAGACCTGTTCAGAATATTAAAAAGGAGGAGCTTTCTTTAATATGGTAATTATAACACTGATAAATATTTCGTGAAACACGACTCTGATTGGTTGTAAAACAGAAATCATTGAAACATGATTGGCCATTGAGTCCCATTTGGGGCATGAGTTTAAATAGTCTATGATATTTAACTAAATACGCAACGTGAAGACGTGACAGCCATTGATTTTAACGAATATTGTATACAACAACAGACATGTTCCAGTGCAGCCAACATAGAGCATGTTTAATAAAATAAGAAATGCGCACAACGTGCAAAGAAGATTGTTTTGAGTCACTGCAGAGTTTCAACAACGATTCTGATCTCATCCTACAGTTTAACACATGATATTTCTCGCACTGTTCGCCACATCTTGAACACACGTAGTCTGGACCGGGCTCGTGGAATCTCTTGGTTGCTGCACAGCTTGTAGCGAAATCCATGCACAGCGAGTCTGGTCACTGTGTGGCGCAATTCATATCTTCCCTGAGTCCATTCACGGTTTGTCATGGCGTCAGTAATATAGAATTCTTCCCATATTTTGCGTTTCTTTTCGTGGAGTTCTTGCAGGAGGTCCTGGTAAGCTGGTGTCACTAGTAGTAGGAACTTTAACATAGAGCATATACTAATTAACTGTACACAAATATTTCACAATTTCTGACTTAATGTTTATTTTTGAGCGTTGCATTCTTTCACAGGTTAAAGTGCTTAAATTGCGTTATGTTAGCATTTAGGTTCGTTAAATATCGTGTATATGTTGGCTGCATCCCGTCAGTATATAGTTTAAACAGCTTCGCGTTTCTTGATGCATGCGCGTGGTGTCTGCCTCGGACTTACAAAAATTTCTCACTGCGCATAATGGAAACTTTATCCAAAATTTCCTCCCTTATAAGGGAACTGTCAACCATTGCATATCGAAATTTACCTTATACTTCTTCCAGAGAAGCATTGTGATGTACAAAGGCCATGTCAAAAAAATATGCCGTTTTTAACTGCAAGGCACTAAAATCAAGCGCCAAATCTCTCATTTTGCTATAGGGAAGTAATACACAGCTGAATTGCTAAACTGGATAACCCTCATTACTTGCCGTCCACGTCGCATACCACAACCACTCCGCTCTAATTCATGGAGAAAGTCCATTTGATCCGTACAATGGGTTGCCAATGCTGGATTCTAGCTTCAATTTCTGTACTTTACAGTTAAAAAAACAGATAATTTTTTTTGGACATGGCATTGGTACATCACAATGCTTCTCTGGGAATTTTTTCAAGGTAGTTTTCGGTTGATAGTTCGCACCTTAGACCAGTTACAAAACATACTGAATAAATCGGCAAATACCGAACTACTTGCTAGGACAGTAGTTTTGAAAATTACATATATTAGGCTGCTTTTCGGATTCAAAACAAGAAATAGCAAAAGTCACTGTTTTTTTTCTCTTGGTATGTAAATAAAATTAACTAAACTACATGGCGCAAGAGAATTAGAAGATTCTTGGCCTACTATCAGGTTGCTGACCTCAAGTCCACATGTGTAATTTACAGAGATGGATATCATCCAGTACAGTGGTAACATATGGTCAGAATGTCGGAGTTCCCAGCCTTTAACTTGGTTTTCTCAACCTGGAGATGCTATTGATTGTAGCTACACAAACTCCTCGTGATGCTGGGTGGGCACCGGTAGCACAGTGGCCGAAATTTAAGGAGAAAACGTCTTCCCCAAACCAACCAACAATGTATGATATCTTAAACCGCTCGGGTACGGCGCGCCTTAGCTTTCCACCGTCAATCCAAATTCTAGGTTGGATTAATTATTAAACTAACTCAATCGCAGGCACTATCGTATCCGTAGGTTCATGGCCGCACGAATTAAGCTCTCCACACATCTCTATCCTGAACTAATGTTTTTCAATCATCTATACATAATCTGCTTCCCTCAAATCATGGTTAATGTTATTCTCCCACCACATTGTTGGTTTACCAATCGGGCATTTTTACTCTGGTATTCCTACAAGAAGCTTCCATGTCTCTCTTTCATTCCCCGTTCGTGCCACATGTCCAACTTAATTTCATAACTAATTAAATCGTTTCAGGGAATATGCATTACATAATGACTACACAGGCCTACTACAACAGACATACTTAATGTCTAGACTTTATAATGTAAGGTAAGACGTTCAAGTGGCTAATGTAAGATAAAACAAGTGAATAAATCTTCTTCTTCCTTTCCAGGAATAAATAAATATGCAAATATAAATGGGAGGGGTTTATGTTACTATGAATGCAAGTCTCTTTTAAAATGGCCATTTCTCATGTGTGTTTCACGTCTCAAAATACTCAGTTTCGAGTCCTCTGCATAGTCTGTGTGTTGATTTGATCCAAGAAGTCGGACACACTATATAACTAAGTGGATCGTTTACCAAATCTCTTATCAAACTTTTAACTCTTCTTATTAAAGTTGTATACCCTCTCCGTTCACCAATATAAGTCGTTCGGAATTTTACTTTCATTCTGAAATAGTTTTGAACAAATATTCCTTCATATATTTATTCCTTCATCAATTTCAACCCTTACATTGGTAAAATGATAATTACTCGTGACATTATTTAGATGTGTCGGAAGGCAGTGAAAACAAAATCATAACTAAGTTATCACTAATGTGTAATTTAACACACATTAAGCGATGTCTTCTATTCGTTTTCCAACTGTTCTATAACATGTATATATATATATATATATATATATATATATATATATATATGTGTGTGTGTGTGTGTGTGTGTGTGGTGTCTGTCTGTTTTTCCTTTATGCATTAAGCGATGTCTTCTATTTGTTTTCCAACTGTTCTATAACATCTATATATAGGCCTATGTTTGTTTGTTTTTCCTTTATGCATTACTACGCCATTCGTCCGATTGTGATGGGGTTTTTGCAAAATGTTCAGAAGTTTCCCGGGAAGGTTTAAGGCTATATGAGAATTGTAACACTCAACTCCTTTGCCCTTAAAAATTATCCTTTGTAGTGAAAAACGTGTTTTTCGGAACTTTTTGGACGCTTGAATGACTTACGCTACCTAAACCATAACACATACACCAAATGAATGTACGCAGTATTGAATATCTCATATGTCTATCTTTTAAGAATAACTCATAATAACCATTTTTATCTTCCAGCTCATAACAAGAAGGTCGGGATGATTAGATTCCCGGGTAAGCGTAGCACCGCACGGCGGGTATTCTTTTACGGATAATTCTCAATAATATTTTTTCTTTCAGCTCATTTATGTCAAGAAGATCTGGATAATCAGCACGGGGTATCTAAAAATAATTACGATATATAATTATTTTTATACTTATTCAAATAAACATAGAAATACATTTAATTTATTTAGGCGTAGCAGCGGACGCTGGGTATTAGATAGTACTAAATACATTAATGCGATGTAGCTTATAGAATAAGTTGCCAATTGAATGGATCAGGTAAGAGTAGTATCTGAAATTATATGAATAATTCGTATCCAAAAAATCTGCGAAAATTGGTGCTGTACAGTATTTTATGCACCTTTATTAAATCCTTGACTTATATTCTCCACGGCAACTTGCTATTACTACTCCTAAGCAATGTGCGTACATATTTTTGCACAACCCTACGTAACAGTCTCGAATCGTACTAGAGAACATCCAGAGATTCTAGACTGCATTCCCCTTTTAGTACGTTCGTTCTTAACGACTTCCTCGACTGGAGAACTACATGTTTAGCGCACGCAGACATGGCATGCACAAATGTGCTGTGTCTAATGTGTTCCCTTACACCTTAACCATATCCCTCCCATACAAAAAAAAAAACCCTCTTTTAAGAAGTAAAAAAAAGTCCTTGGCATTATTTAATGGCGACAGCCGTTTGCATGAAGGCCTATATTCTTTCTTGCCATCATTTGTTCAAAACTATTCCAGGATAAAAGCAAAATGGCGAGCGACTTATACAAAGATATGAGAATAGGGGTGAGGGTACAGTTTTTTTGTGTCAGTGAACAGAGAGGGGATACTACTTACATCATTGATAGCCCTTCACAAAAGCTACATACACATTCATGCACTCAGAATACTGAGCATAAATCCTAGGGGAATGAACTCTTATTTTTTAAAAAATCATGTAGTTTCACTTTACTTCTGTATACCTTTTCATCTCATGTGTATTTCAATATGAGAAATTACACCATTTGTGTGATTTTTACAGCATTCTTTGTTAATACACAACGTATATATATGCATTTCAAGTGAAATACTCCGATGAAAATGCTTGTGCATTAAATAGTAAAGAGGTAAACGAGGATAATATTCTGCGAGTGGTAAACAAGAATATTTTAAATCTAACATAATTTAACCAGTACTAAAGATGAAACAGTTACTGAAGAATATATCGTGTTTTTTTTTTTCATTTTAAAGAAAATATAAGTCACAAAAAAATAGTAAATCTAATACAAATCAGGCTATATTGTTAATACGCGCAATATACGGTAATGTGAAATGAATTTCAATTCCTATATTCTTATTTTATTTTGAAGGCATAAAACTAACTATCTCACTGGCACTATCGAACTCGCAGGTTATTGGCCGCGCGAACATAAGCTCTCCATACATCCCTATCCTGAGCTAATGTTTTCCAATCATCCCCTGTATAATCTACTTCCCTCAAATCATAGTTAATGTTATTCTCCTACCTCATTCTTGGTCTACCAACTGGGCGTTTTCCCTCTGGTTTTCCTATAAGAAACTTCCATGCACGTCTTTCATTCCCCATTCGTGCCACATACCCTGCTCATCGCAGTCTATGAGACTTAACTTTTCTCATTATATCTGGCTTCCTATAAAGACCATGTAATTCACTGTTATGCAGTCTTCTCCATTCACCTGTCTGTTCATCTTTCTTTGGTCCAAAAAATTTGCTAAGAACTTTATTCTCAAATACTCGTAATCTCATTTGCTCTCTTAAAGTAAGAGTCTATGTTTCACATCCATATAACTGGTAGAATAATAGTTTTATATATATTTTCAGTTTAACGTTTTTTGAAAGGAGTTGGGAAGTCAAGAGTCTCTGCAATGCATAATAGCATTTCCAGAATTGAGCCTATGTTTAATTTCCTTTTGCATCTCATTCCTATTTGTGATTATTGTTCCTAGGTATTTGAATCCAGCCACTTCCTCAAAAATTTCCCTCATTTGTCATTAACTGTCCATTTCCATTATATAATGTATTTTTATGTTTGACCATATAGGCCTATTTAGTTTTATTGATATTTACTTCCAGTCCTAATTTCTTAGTGTTACTCAATGGTGTGTGCGTGTTGGCCTTTAGTATCTCCTCGCTATCGGCCAATAGTACTACATCATCAGCATAAACCAACAGGCATATTTTGTATTAAAATCGAGTCTTTACAAAATTTACATATTTTTGTGACTATGCCTCATATAATGTAGGCCCCCTATTTTCAAACTAGTTGTATGTAAGAAATATACATTATTATTATTATTATTATTATTATTACTATTATTATTATTACTATTATTATTACTATTATTATTATTACTATTATTATTATTATTACTATTATTATTATTATTATATTATTAATATTATTAATATTATTATTATTATTATTAATATTATTATTATTATTATTATTATTATATTATTATTATTATTATATTATTATTATTATTTTATTATTATTATTATTATTATTATTATTATTATTATTATTATTATTATTATTATTATTATTATTATTATTATTATTATATTATTATTATTATTATTATTATTATTATTATTATTGCTTCGAACTTCTGGACATTTGAATAATCAGTTTGTGGCAAGTCTATGAAAGATGTCAAACAACATCAAATTAGCATCAAACCGTTCTCAGATGGAAACTAAAACAGTAATCGCAAAACCCGTATTATGTTTTATATATAATTTTAATTATTTGGGTTGTAATTTTACTATAAATACAAAAACTGAAAGAGACATACTTATGAAACTGCTGAAATTTCAAATGATATGCGTATACATAAAAAATCAAAGAATAAAATAAGAACCGATACTAGATTGAAGTTTTATAAAACACTGGCAGTTCCTGCATTACTTTATGGGAGCGAAACTTGGGTAATGACCAAAAAATTGCAAAGTAGAATACACTTCCTTAGAAGAACAAAAGGCTGCACAAGATTGGATCGGATAAGGAATGAAGATATAAGAACTGAGTTAAATACATATCCACTGAATGAGAAAATCAGAGAATATAGAGAAAAATGGTTTACACATGTGGAAAGAATGAATGTAACAAGATTACCAAGAACAGCATTCAACTACAAGCCAAGAGGTTCAAGGAACGTAGGAAGGCCAGTGAAAAGATGGACAGAACAACTGTGAGGCGGAACAGGCAATTTATGTCTAGCCCGTGAAGTGAAGAAGAAGATGTTTTATATATTAACATTTTAATTATTTTACTAAACTCCTTCACAGCTTTCACAATTTTGTTTTTAAACTATTACTCTCTTACTTCGAATCACTTGTCTGACATTATGAACTCCTCAGTAACGAGTTACATTTTTCGATTTTTTGTTTATTGACTCTCTATACTGAGCCAGAATTTACCTATTTATTTTTATATTTTATATATGGCTCCATCCATAGTAATTCTGCCTGAGGGCAGGTCCTTCATTGCAATCATAGCATTTTCATGCTATTCTTACAGCTTTACTAGGGAATTGTAGGTGTGGTAGCTATTTATACAAATAAGACATGTTTTTACATTTTTGTCCTTCGAAAAACATATTCCTTTTCTAAAACCATGCTTGTTAAGAAACTTATATTTTACTTTAGAACAATTAATGCTATATTATAAATCAAGTCCACCGCTGTGGTCTCGGGGTAGCGTGCTGCCCTGTCACGCAGCGGGCCCGGGTTCGATCCCCGGTCGGGACAGTTTTTCTGGGTGAGGTTTTTCCTCACCTGTAAGACAAATGTCAGGAAAACTTTAAGGCCCAAACGGTCCCCGAAATCATATGGCCATCGCAATCATCATCATTCATATTCATCTTAGGTTAAGCTTAGGATTAGGGACTCTCCTGGCGCACCATTATCATCACCCATCATATCATCGGGGCAACGTAACACCGCCTTCCAGGCGCCCCAACCTCAGAAGTGGGTTACAAGTACGCCATGGCAGGAGAGAAACCAGGAATGTCGAAAGACAAACCTGGGGCATTTGAAAAAAAAAAATTATAAATCAACCCTCTCAATCAGAATCTGTCAGCTTCTATTCTTTATTTGTAGGATTGTCATCTTGTTTATTTCTGAAACCACTCATCGGAGGAAGATGTATTAGATGTGCAGCCACCATCTATCCATCTCTTGGTTGGTCTTCTCCCGTCCATTATTTATCTTCTTTAGCTCTTTTTGCAAGTCCGTTGTCTTCCATTCTTTATATATGATCTTTCCAATAAAATCTAACCAGCAAATATGTTTATATATTTACACTATTTTTGAGAGATTCGTTTCTACAGTGTGATTTATTCTAGGGCAATAAAGATTTAAAATAGACAACCTATTATTTTAAATGAAATCTTTAGCTAAATATGTGGGATTATACTAGACTACAAACCTTAATACTGGTCAATGGCTATAAATTACCCTTTTAAATAGAATGCTGATGAAACATTAAATCGAGATTAAAGGCTGTATCTGTATTGGACATTTATGTAAAACGGTTATTATTTTAAGATGCAGTATAAGGTGCGATCTCTTCATTGTTCTCTGCTATGCTCCTCTAGCTGATAAGAACTCATAAATAATGTTTTAAGTAATTTAAAATTATTCTCAAGGGTACAACGTCCTCCATAGAAAAGATAATGAGTAATTAGAATGGGATAGAGATGAGTTATGGATATAATACCCTTTAGTCACGGATAGCGGAGTATGACTAATCGTAATCCTCTTGATAAGATCAGATGAGGAAACTTACTACAACTGGTTTTAAAGCTAATACTTTTCCCTTTTTGTTTGTAAGCCCAAGGGAATTATAGTCTCTGCTACACACGATCGATTAACTCTATGTGCTTTGTTAATAGAAAAGTGTTTATATTGCACAAATATCAATTCATTTTAAAAGAGGGAATTCTTTTACAAAGCAACATTACATACAATATTCTACGAGACAATATACCATTCTACAAAGTTAATATTAGGGCTGATAAAAGTATCGGTATCAGGGTAGTAACTAATTTCTATACACATTGTTTACAAAATCCATGTTTTTGTCGAGCGCCTCTACTGCCTGCTCGGAGCGGGGAGTGTGTATATTCGTCTCTCTTCAGTAATAGGCCTGTTTACGTGACGTGTGGTTGTATCAAAATGCCGAAACAAAAATTGTGCAAAGATGAGTCCATTCTTACACAAAGCGGACTGTGCTAGAAGTCTGTCCCGAGTAGCGCGTGTCAACGTGCAATTTGTAAACATAGCGGTCTAAGTACGATGCAGCCTAGCCTGTAACCCATACTTTTTTTAGCCCTATACTCGTAACTGGTATTGAAGTTAATGCTTTGCTTTTTTTTATGGTAAGCCTAAGGAAATTCTAGTCTAGTTGTTGTGGCATGGTCAATAGAGTCTCAAACTTCCAATCCGGAGATCCAAGTTTAGTTCCCGGCGGGAAAGGGATTTTAAATCTCTTTCTTGGGTCTGGTATGTGTGTACTGTAATTATGTCAAAAAAAAAAGGCGGACAAAACATATAAAGGAAAAGAGAAGAAAATATTAGATGCAGAAGTTTGATAAAAAACTCCATTTTGTGATTATAAATTATTTTATATTAAACAAACATCAAATAAATGTGAAAGAAGGAACATTCTCTGAAAACAGCTTCTTCTTCTTCTTCACTTCACGGGCTGTTCCGCCTCACAGTTGTTCTGTCCATCTTTTCACTGGCCTTCCTACATTCCTTGAACCTCTTGGCTTGTAGTTGTATGCTGCTCTTGGTAATATTGTTACATTCATTCTTTCCACATGTGTAAACCATTTCTCTCTATATTCTCTGATTTTCTCAACCAATGGATATATATATTTAACTATGTTTTTATATCTTCATTCTTATCCGATCCAATCTTGTGCAGCCTTTTGTTCTTCTAAGGAAGTTCATTTCTGCGCTTTGTATTCTACTTTGCAATTTTTTTTAACATTACCCAAGTTTCGCTCCCATAACGTAATGCAGGAACAGCCAATGTTTTATAAAACTTCAATCTAGTATCTCTTCTTGTTTTATTCTTTAATGTTTTATGTGTAGTTCCTCATATCATTTGAAATTTCGACAGTTTCATATGTATGTCTCTTTCAGTTTTTGTGTTTATAGTAAAATTACAACCCAAATAATTAAAATTTGTTACTTGTTCCAGAGGTTTGTTGTCTATTACGATTTTTCATCTTATATGTTCGTTTCAAAATGCCATTACTTTTGTTCTGAAAACAACAATATTATTTATTATATGGAATATTCAACAAAATCTCCCATTACACGAAGTAGTACAGCAGTAGGCCTCAAATAATCACAAGAAAACTTTCATCACTCTTATCATCATCATCATCATCATACAGATTTTTTATACTGTAGTTGCTGTCGTTTCTTGACTTTTTTTTTCTCCGTGCTTCATGGTCCTGCCTCATTATCTTCTAGGTTTCTGCCCTGCATGATTGAACAAACACCAACACTCACAACGTTTCTTGGGCGTTATGAAAATATATTTTATTAAAATTCCCAGCCATTAGAAAATAGCCAGCTATAACGGCTAAGGGACCCGATATGCTGATCACCTATCATCCGTACACTGGCTGGATGATCATCTACTACAGTTATTAACCCATGTGGATGTAAGGCCAGTAGCCAACTGTGGCGTAAGGGCCTTCTAGGCCTGTCGCGCCATGAAGTAAGAGTGAATTAGTTATTTTATTTAAAGGGTACAGAGAAAGAACCGTGTAAGTCACTTTTTTTCGAAATGGAATTGGAAATGCCATTAAATTATCCTGGAAAACGCTATCCTTTACAAGCGTGAAACAGTAAAATATTCAGTTTAATCAAGATACTTTTTTTTTACCTCTATAGTTTGACTTACAGGTACCTAAAAGTAAATATGTATGTTGTACGACTAGAAATTCATTTACGAGATTTGAAGGAAAAAGTAACTTACCGTTAAACGACCAAATTAGCTAATTCGATCAAGAAACAAGATAAAAACATTAAAATCGCCTTTAAAACTAATAATAAACTCGAGAACATAATTTCTAACGAAACAGAAACAACAAATAAGTACGAAAATAAAGGCGTCTATAAACTAAAATGCAATAATTGTGAACAATTCTACATAGGCAAAACAATAAGAAACTTTATAACACACGATATTCGGAACATTTCAAAAAAATTATTAATAATGAAGAAAAATCAAGTTTTGCCAAACACATACTAGAAACAGGTCATGGATCTGAAAAAATCGATAACTCTATGTCAATACTGCACAGAGAGTATAATAACAGAATCAGCATCCTTGAAGACATAGAGATTCTAAAAGAATCAATTAATAAGGACCTATTCAACGAGAATATACCCGCAGACATAAATCCGTTATACATCCTATACAACACCATCAGTTCCAGTTAAAATGCAGAAGATGAAACATTGTTTTCGAAAGGCCTCCATATTGGAATAACTTGAAGAATGTGAATAATTTAGATGAGGACGACTGACTTACCAGGTAAAAAATTATAATTAACACCTTATTACCGTTTATCTCCTGTACTCTTCATTTAATATCTCTCTTTTACAACTCACGTCATCAGGGTCACAGTTCAATGTTGGGCGTGAAAGGACTGACAAATTTTTCTCAGGGGCCTCTTATTTCAAGCATGAAGTTCTTTTGCGTGCCATAAATGTAGGCCCCTATTAAAGTGGACCCACGTCATTCCGAAAGAAGTGGGCTCGACATTTTTACTCCCTTAAAAATCCACTGGTCTCTCGGAACCAGTAGTGAACATGATATAAATTAGTACACGAGAACATACTATCAGTTATTACTAGGGCAAGGCAATTAATGATTTTGCATCTTTTTCTTATGAAGGTTGAAACATTGCTTGCATATATGAAAATGTATGACATTAAAAACGGATTAAATAAAAGCAATTCGTTAGGGCATTTTTTAGCATTTTCTTAACTTTTTAGGGATAGGTCATTTTTTTTGGCAATTTTTAGGTCATTTTGAGGATATTTTTACACTTTTCTGGAAGGCTGTGACATTATTTGTATTTGATTTAAGATTTCTATTATAATTCAGTATTTTTCCTTGTCAATACAATTTCTTGGAATTAAGTAATTGTTTTGCTAACTACTACCCCTGTTTTTCAAGGTATGTGCATAATTAACTTGCCCACTTCTAGGAATTTTATTCAATTTCTTAGAGCTTATGCTAGCTTCTACCCTTTTTTTTTTTTTTTTTTTTTTTTAGTACATTACAATATACATGCCCCATCGCAATAAGCGATACTACATGCCTTGTTGATACATATAAATGTTGTTTTATATACATTACACTATTTTAACTGTTTTTATATCATGTCCATGTTATTCATAATTATCATAGTCACTTCTACTCAATATTAATTCTTTACACGATTGTTATTGTCTTGTATCTTGAACTTGTTCTTGGTTTATTGTTTACTTACACTTATTCTTGTCACTTCACTCTATCTTCTTACACTAATGATTTCTTATTTTAATGCGCCAAAGTTTATATTGTTTATGAATCTTTTGAAAGCTCCTACATTGTTTGTAATTAACTGTTCTTTAGTCACTGGCCATTTGTAGCGTTTCAATTCTATGGTTTTCTTCAAGACGTCTCTTTGTTGATTGAGTTTGCAGCATCTATATATGAGGTGTTCTACAGTTTGTTCTTCTTGTTGGCAGATGCAAATAGGGTCCTGTATTATTCCCAGCCTGTGTAGATATGATTTAGTTAATCCATGTCCCGTGATCATAGCTGTTAGTGAAAAATTTAAATTAATTTGTGTTTTCAGTCTTTGAACTACTGATGGGATGAACTCCCTGCAGGTTGCTCCTTTTGTTGTGTTAGACCACTCTTCTTGCCACTTCTGGATCCCTTGTTCTTTGATTTCATTAGCGATAACCGTTTTTGATTTTTTATCATATGCGCAATCTGTTCCATTTTCAAGTGCAGCGGCCTTGGCTAGCTTGTCAGCCATTTCATTGCCAACATATCCTACGTGCGCTTTTATCCATGCAAAATGTATAATCCACTGCTGTTCCTTGAGTCGTCTGAGTTTGTATTGAATTTCCTCTATTAAATTATTGTGCTTAGAATTGTTTTGGATTAGGTCCAAGGTAATTTTGCTGTCTGTATATACTGCAGTAATTCTTTCTTGAATACATATGTCCATGTCCTCAAGCGCCGCTAATGCTTTAAGGATTGCAACTTGCTCTGCTGCCTGATTATTAGAACATCTATCATGTAATGTAGCTTTGATTCTACTAATAACCTCTCCTTGTTTAAATATTATTGCAGCTGCTCCGACTTTTCCTTGGATTTTACTTCCGTCTGTGAATATTTCTATTTCATAATATTTGTCTTCTTTGACTTTTTCCATAGGTAATCTCTCAGCTGGATGTGGCCAGTTTGCTATTTTTAATGGCGCATCATAATCTGTCGAATCAGGTGTCATCCCATGTGTTATCTTGTATGTTTCAGCTGTTTCTGCTATTGTTATGTAGATAGGTTTCACTCCAGCAACCACACACGAGGCTTCAAACGATATAGTTCTATGTGCTTTCGCAATTCTTATATTTATTATTCTCTGGGTTCTTTGAAGTATTTTCATATTCTTTTTCCTATCTAGTGCATGCTCCCAGACAGGTGATCCATATGTTAGTACAGGTATTATAGCCCCTCTGTAGATAGTTCTTAAAGCTTGGTAGCTAAGACCCCACTGAAGTTTTGCTACTTTGCTTAACATGTTGGTTAGTAAGAGAGCCTTCTCCGTTGTGTTTATAATATGTTTGTTAAAGTTGAATTTTTCATCTAAGGTTATCCCTAGATATCGGAGTTCCTTGACCTGTTCGAGGAGTTTGTAATTTAAATATATCCTGATTGGTTCATTTCCAACTTTTCTTCTTCTAGAAATTAGTAGAGCCTTTGATTTTGAATCATTAAATACAATTTTGTTTTGCTTAGTCCAGATCTCGATTTTTTTCAAGTCTGAGTTTGCATAGTTTTCTGCTTCTTTTTTACTGTTACCTCTAGTAAGCAGTAATAGATCATCAGCGAATGCCACTAACTTTGAATGGTTTGTTAGTTCCAAGTTGAGGACTGAATTATACATTATATTCCATAGACCAGGGCCGCAGCTCGAGCCTTGTGGACATCCCCTGGTAACTTCTATTCTGATTCTTAACTGCAATTCAAAATTGCTGTAAAAGTGCACTGTGTAATTGAAATGGATTTTCTGCAATAAAAGGTACTGTAATATGTATTTTTTAAATACTTTTCTTTTAATATTTTGATGTTAAGTTAAATTTTAAGTAATTCAGTAATGAAGTGAGTACTTAATCTAATAAATAGTATTTTTATTGGTAATTCCTAACTTTTTATTCGTCATTTTTATTTATTTTATTGGTCATTTTTTTGCATTTTTTAGGTCATAAATACATTTTTTATTTTGCATTTTTTACCAATATATAGGTCATTAAATGCCTTGTCCTAGTTATTACTATCGATTCGGTCCTTTGTTAAGCTCATATACGTTTTTTAAGGCTAATAAATAGCACAGTATTAAGAAGATGTTTTCGTTTTACGGAAAAAAGTTGGATTACAGAATTTTATAAGAGCCTTCTGGTTGCGAGGGAAGTGTTACAGAGATCGCTTTACATTCTTATTCTCTTTGAGAGTACAATCTTGTGACCTGAAGTAACTTTGTTAGGCTGTCCCTTCCTGTACTAGGTTCGTCTCTCAACAAGACGCTTCCATCCCCTTCCGTTACGACATTACAAAGCGATTCTCTGCAAACTCAATAAAGGGCCGTGAAATGTCAAGCAATCCCTGCCTCACGCTCTATAGGGGAGAATTATGTACTCAAATTATTATCTGCAAGCTCCGTCACTCCCTTAGGACATTGTCTCATTACGCGTAAACATCACACTTTCCTTAAATATGACTTTAAATCGAATAGTGCCATCACGAATAAAATGAATGGTTAATACACGCCTATTTCTAATTAATCGTGTGTTCTCCATATACAAACATAGTATGTTCATATCACTTGAGGTAGGCCTACTAGGTTGTGGTTGTTGCATCAGTATAATTTCATTTAAAGAAGCTTTTTAACGAATAATACGAATAATAATAATAATAATAATAATAATAATAATAATAATAATAATAATAATAATAAAGCTTTAAAATGGAGCCCGCTTGGGAAAGGAAAGAGAGGTCGACCTAGATTTAAATAAATGGATAGATGGTGTAAGAAGAGGTAAGGGAGCTAGGTCTGAAAGAATTGGAATGGGAAGAAAGAGAAGAATTGAGAAGGAAGACAAAAATTTTAAATCTTTGTGCACACGAAGATGTTTTATTACATTGTAAATCTGTTTATAAATAAATAATAATAAAAACAATAATAACAACAATGGTATAAATCCTATAATGGGAGGCAAGCCGTAGTGCATATAGTTAAGGCAACACGCTAGAAACCGGAAGATCGAGGGTTCGAGTCTCGGTGGTATCAGGACTTTTAAACTGATCAAAACCTTCTAGTGGCACAATGGCCCTGGGGTCGGCTCTGCCTCTAATGGAAAAGAATACTAGACGCTTGTTCTGGGGGTAAAGGTGGCCGTCACGCAGGGCTGACAACCTGGCTGATATCAAGTGCCGATTGTGTAGAAAAAGTAGGAGCCTTAACCTCCTACTACCCCAAGGGTCTCCTATGGCCTGTAGTGGGATCACTTTATACCTTTTTAATACTACTACTACTACTAATAATAATAATAATAATAATAATCATAAAATTATATTTGGTTTGTTCAGGCAGTATTAAGATTATAATACTTCTTTCACTAAACTATAAATATATAAGAAAAAATATTCATTGTTCCCAATGGACAAGTGGATTTCATTCGCCCTTGGTTCTGAAGTACACGGCTTCATATCTATAAATCTATACTCTAAAAAAAATATACTAGACAATCGTAACGTGACCAATTAAAAAAATATGCATCTATTGGCAAAAGTTAAATTTTTGAGAGCATAAAAAGACCTGAGTAAGGCTTCCTTTGGAATGGTTCATGTGTCATATTTGCGGTAAGTAAAATAACACGAATATTTAAAATAAGAAGTTTGTGACAAAATTTGCTCAGATAGCTCTCTCATTATATATATATGATTAAGAAATGTGTTTTGCGTTTTACGCGTCATGGATTCAAGGTTGACCCCTGGCCACTGTTTCCGACGCTTCAACATTATGTCACATGCCATTATCAAGGTTTCTTGCCGTCGTAAAACGGGCTGATTTTTTTTTCGTGAAACGGTCATTCGTGAAGCGACCTTGGCAATCTTCTCAATGTTGCAGTCTACTACAAGATGAAGAATTCTACTGTAATATCACAATTCGCAAAAATGTTTTCAACCTTTGATTCTAGGAGCAAATCCTATCAGAGGATATTGGACTCATCCTCTAACGTAACTGAATAACATATGCTTGTTCCGGCATAAAAGCGGCCGTCACGCAGGGTTGATTGTCTGGAAAGGGGGAGCCTTAATACCCTACTATCCCAATGGCCTCCTAGGGCTTGCAGTGGATTATTTTATTTTATAGTTAATGTAAAGGAACAATATATATTGATTAATGTTTTAAAAAGAGGGTCATATCTACTGATTAATTATATTTGCCACAAAACAACATTAAGATTCATCATAAGATCGCAAGAATTGTTCGCGCCCTTCATGCACTTTGAAACGCAAGGACAACTTCAACTTAAACCCTTAATAGAGAAAACATGACTACTTCCAAAACGATCTTTTATCAAGAGTTGTTCTTGATGGTCTGTTGCGCTGATTGTTATGCAACTTCTCTCACAGTTTGGTGTTGCCGAGAAGTCTGAACCAACTTCCCCAGGCGGAAACACTGTTTAGACAAGAAACTCCGCAAAGACAGGGGAGTACAGTTTCATCTTACATATTTCAAAAACTGAGAACTTTCTGCACAAGTGTACAAGGAAATATATATCAAACTAGTGCCAAAAGTTAATAATAATAATAATAATAATAATAATAAATTATATAAAACAATGGCTGTTCCTTTGTTGTTGTATGGAAGTGAAAACTGGATAATGAAATCAAGGGATAAAAGCAGGATACAGACTGCGGAAATGCTGTTTTAACGTAATGTGAAAGGATGCACATGAGCGGATAGAATAAGGAATGAAACTATACGAGAAGAATTAAATATATATAAAATTGAAGATAAAATCAGCGAAAATAATAAGAAATGGACAGAACACTTAATGAGAATGAACAACGAAAGAATACCAAAAAGAACTTTCCTGTATAATCCCAGAGGAACAAGAGATGTTGGCCGACCACGTAGAAGATGGACTCCACTTTTAACTTCGCCGGAACAGGCTGCATAGCCTAAACCTTGTAGTAGAATAATAATAATAATAATAATAATAATTAGACCAAGAATGAGGTGGGAGAATAACAACTATGATCTGAGGGAAGTAGATTATACAGGGATTGATTGGAAAGCATAATAATAATAATAATAATAATAATAATAATAATAATAATAATAATAATAATAATAATAATATATATTTCCGGTTTTAACAATATTGATAGATTTTTTCCGGCACCAATAATTTGTCTTCACTTTCGCTTTATAATGTTCCTCAATTCGTCTCATTATAACACATTTGTTCCTCTATTTCCCCGTCCTTCAAAGTTTCTCTAATCCTTGGATCCACGTGAGATTTGGTCGTCCTTTCCTTCTCGTTCCTGATAGTGTCCATTCCATTATGTTTTGGTAATAATAATAATAATAATAATAATAATAATAATAATAATAATAATAATACAATTTTGATAATTAAACTTAACTACATGGCGCGACAGGAGTAGGAGTGATTGGCCACCAACCACATATCCACATGTGGCATTAACAGAGGTAGACAATCATCCAGCCTTATATGACTTACATATGGTCAGCATGTCGACCCAACAGCCGTTACATGTAGTTTTAATATAAGTTTAGATATTGTATGGCTGCCATTAAGACATATATTTTTAAATCTGTTTATATGCCAAATGATAACTTTCATGACATAAAAAGTAGTTTGTATCGTTAAAAAAATTCGGGGAGACTCTTCACGTCCTTATGAGGTCAAACACGTATGTGTGTGATCCACAGTTTAAAATTCCTCTCCCGACAGGTCGTGCACCGTAGGGCTCGGGTGGGGTGCGACATGTATTACCCGTTTAAGGAGTAAGCGCAGTTGTTGACGGAGGGTACTGCAGTCGTGTTTATTCAGGAATAGATCACGTGACACTGCTATCTATGAAGTGCAGAAGGGAATGGGACGCGGGACGCTGACAGTGCAGGTATAGTAGAAAGTTTGTTAGCGGTGCACATTGCAATATGTAAATTATCTTTCTGCGTTGTGAATTAATCACTTTTCTTGGAGACTTTTAGGTGTCTCCATACTTATACAATACAAACATAGCTCTATAATACAAATTGTATCGACACGAAATCACTGTTCTAGAGCGAACGATGTGGTTACAAGTGGTATTAAAAGGCAACTGTGATTCTTTGCCCACTGCATAGCTCGGGACCCAGCTCCGTGTGTCTGAAAGGAATTTGCTGTCTCAGCTGTTAGTACTATGAGAAGCAGAGAAGTGTACATCCTCCCACACCCCACACTTCCCCCCGCAGACACACACAGCTTGGTCTCGAGCTGTACACTGCCTTATATGACGTCACAAGCCATGTAGCAACAAACAGCACTTCGTTATGCTTCCGCCTGCAGAGATATTTTGAATGACGAATATAAATTACCTATAAGGTGAGAGGTTAAATTAAGTTATATGGAATGGGGAAAAAGAATATATAAACAAAGAAATTATTTACCTGTAGTCTTCTAATTAGTTTTGAAGATCATTTTAATAGTTACAATTAATTTAACATCTGCTATATACATATGCCTGCTTTGGTGATCCAGTAATTATGTTCCTTGGTTCTAGTCCCAAGGTTCATGAGTTCAAACCTGGCCGGAGTCGATGGATTTTTAGGATATAAACATCCAAGGAACAAGTCTTCCGGGAGAGTCTTTAAGCCACCCCGAGTGTGAAGATTTTCGGGCTAGTAAAAGAACCTCAAGGTTAAATTACTGCCTTTGAGCAAAATTTAACCGGCCTTCCCCATCCAAGTAGGCTAACACCTCAGTTGTCTACTAGATGTCTCATTGTGACCATGTGCTGAACACGTTACTCACTGGCATTTGTATGGAAATGAGCGTAAGTAAATTAATTTGGTCAAATAAACTCCCGAAGGGAGCACCCCGTCTACAAGAGGGACGTATGGGATATATACAAACATTATGTAAGTACATTTTTACAATAAACAGGTGGAACAATAAAGTAAGTGGCACTACTTGCCAGTTGCTTGAACTTCATTATATAAAAAAATAAACATAATAAACAAAATAGCTAGTTAAATTGTTGATCAATGTAGATCCCGAATCGCGTAATTTCGTTGTTTGTTTGTGAAACTTTTTAAATCTACATTTAGCTTAAAATTTGATAACGAAAGTTCCATCTCGAAAATTCATTTGGCAAAACGGTTCATCATTTTTGTAAACTTCAGTAAATTTATTTTGTGAAGCTATTGTGTGAGAATAACAAAAGGTTTAAAGCGAGAAAGAAGTCCAAGAAATAAATTATTTTTGTGGGCAGTCTCCAGAAAACGCCTGTTACAGACATGGCTGTTTTATTGCTGGCAAGATACCATGGAAAAGAAGAGACGATTGGATTCATAGCGCTAGATTTATGGTCAGCATGTTGGCGACAAGCTGTCTACCACTCCAGACACACAAACCACACGTCTTCTTCACTACTTTCATTGTTATCTGCACTAAAAATGTAAGAAAGACTTACACTGAAATACATTTAGCCTGCAAAAAAATATGTAAGAAATAATTGACAGTTTGTGAACAGTACAAAGTTTAAAGTGAAAACCAAATATGCACTTTTAACCGCTTGTGGATTTAGATGTAACGTGCTGCCTTTTCACGCAGCGGGCCCAAGTTCCATACTCGGTCAGGACAAGATTCCTGGGTGAGGATTTTTCGTGGTTTTCCTCACCTATAAGATAAATGTCAGGAAATGTTAAGGCCTAAACGGTCCGCGAAAATCATCTGGTCATTGTTACCTGTTGTCAAATAATTAATTGTTCTATACTTATTTAAATGTATTGTCATTAATTTTTTTCTCGTTTTTTTATATCTTGTACATATTATATTTAATTCGTTAAATCTAGACTAAATCAAAATGCATTATAAATAATAATTATATTGTATATATGACATGTAACCGTTCATGTTTATTGTAATTTAGAATTAAGACTATTTTTTGTATTTTTTAAAACCTAGTTGAGTGCTAGACAAGGCCTTAAGGCCTTAAATCTGCCAAGTAAAATAAAGCTTTATTATTATTATTATTATTATTATTATTATTATTATTATTATTATTATTATTATTATTATTATTGTTATTATTATTATTTCTTAATTGGAAAGCTAATGGAAGAAGTGGAAGAGGCAGGCCTAAAGAACGATGGATGGATGCAGTGAAGTGAAGTATGGAAGCTGGGGATTTGAGGGAAGAATATGCTTTAGACAGGAACCTCTGGCGACAAATCACTTTGGATTGAACGAGAAACACTGTATTGTGGAATATTCCTAAATAAAATATTATTATTATTATTATTATCATCATCATCATCATCATATTCACATAATTAGATTAAGTTTAGGATTAAAGTCTCTCGTGGCGTATCATTACAATCATAATCCATCCATCCATAGTAATTCTGCCCGAGGTCATGGCCTTCACTGCAATCATAGCATTTGCATGCTATGCTTGCAACTTTTCTAGGGAATTGTAGGTGTGGTAGCTTCCCGTTGCTTTCCACACCGGTGAAGGATAAAGATGATGATGATAATGATGATGATAATGATAAGGATGATGATGGCCATATGATTTCGGGGACCGTTTGGGCCTTAAAGTTTTCCTGACATTTGTCTTACAGGTGAGGAAGAACCCCGATAAAAACCTCGCCCAGAAAAACTGCCCCGACCGGGGATCGAACCCGGGCCCGCTGTACGCTACCTCGAGACCACAGCGGTGGACACAATAATAATCACCTATCATTTATCGGCCGCGGTGGACTAGTGGTTATGCTCCTTGCCTCTGGTCCTGAGGGTCGCGGGTTCAAACCCGGCCGGGGTCGATGGATTTTTTAGGACGGAAAAACTCAAGGAGCAAGTCCTCCAGGGGAACTTTAAGCCGTGGGCCCCGAGTCTGAAGATTCAGGCTCGTAAAAAATCCTTAAGCCTGAATGAAAAGGCCTCTAAGAAAAATTTACCGAATTTTCCCGTCCTAGTACTACCTTGGTTTCCTAGATGTCAGTATGAGGCGGAACGCTGACCATGGACCACTCAAATGACATCTATACGAAAACAAGAGTAACTAAATTAGTATGGTTCAAATTCTTCCCTGTAGCGGGAGAGCGCCTAAATCTCTATTAAGGGAAGCATGGGCTTACAAGAAGAATCACCTATCATTTCATCGGGGCAGCGTAACACACCTTCGAGGCTCCCAAACCTCAGAAAAAAAAGTTATACGTCAATGCCAGGAAAGAATACCAGAAATGTAGAAAAGACAAACTGATGACATTAAATAAAAAAAATCTATTAAGAGATTTACAACATCTAAGGTTATAATAAACCGTGCTATGTTATATGCTATGTTATTTGTGTTTTAATTTAGTAATCTATCCCAACTTCTCTGAAAAACTTAAACTGGATACATAAAAAACCGTTATTCTTCCAGTTATTTTATACTGATGAGCAACGTGGACTCTTGCTTTAAGGGAAGAGAAAATATTACAGTATTAGAAAAGTTCTTAGGAAAATGCTTGGACTTTTATAAGATTCACGATATGTCCCGTTGAGGTATTATTAAAAATAAAGGTATAAAATTATGAACTATTCACCTGAAAGTTCCGTCTCCTCAACTTTATTATTATTTAACTGTAGCGGTGATATGTTCCGTTGAGATACTATTCAAATTTAAGATATACAATTATGGAATATTCACCTGAAAGGTCCGTTTTGAATCCTGCCGATGATGGGACTAGTCCCGAAAGCGCTACAGTTAAATAACTATTAACGTTGAGGAGACGGACCTTTCAGATGAATATTCCATAATTTTATACCTTAATTTTAAAATGCTTGTACCAAATTGAAACGAACAGACAGGTGAATGAAGTAAACTACATAAGAGTGAAATACGTTATTTTTATGGCAACCCAGGTGTAAAAAGACTTAAGATAAACAAATGCAAAACTAGTTAACAACTTTTAATAATAAAACAACTGAAATCAACTGAAACAATTTTCGTATCACTTTTTAGTTAGAACATCACTATAATAATAATAATAATAATAATAATAATAATAATAATAATAATAATAATAATAATAATAATAATAATAATAATAATAATAATGACAATATATTCTTCTTCACGGTTTAGGCTTATTTACCAGCCTGTTCCGGCTCCAAATTGCTGCTTTTTCCGCCTTTTCTTCCCAAACTTCTTCTTCCTCGTGGTGAATAGCTGTATGCTGCTTTTGGTAATCTATTCTCAGCCATCCTTGCCAAGTGTTCTTTCCAGTTTGTTCTGTATTTCTCTATTGTTGTGTTTAATTCCTCTACTTACAATAATAACAATAATAATAATAATAATAATAATAATAATAATAATAATAATAATAATAAAAACCGTTCAGACAGAAGAAAAATAGAAACTGCAGAAATGAAGTTCTTACGTTCAGTAGACAATTTTGGACAGAAAAAGAAATGAAAATATTAGGAAAGACTTAAATATTTTTGCGATTCCGATTGAGGGTCTTTCCACTTTTCAGCGGTTGCCCTTTTACCAGCCGGCTGCTGGCCCTTCACATCCACATGTGTCAATCACAGAGGTAGATGATCAACAGCCAGTGTAGGGGTGACATGTGGTTAGCATGTCGAGTCCCCCAGCCGTTATAGCTGTTCCTCAACCTGGAGCCGCTACTTATTGTAGCTACCCAATTGCCTCACGATGCTGGGTGGGCACCGGTCCCATACTGGCCGAAATACCTTGAGAAAATTTCTTCCCCCATGGAGACTCTTACCAGCGCAAGTCCCGTAGCTCTGCGCCAAGGCTTCCTACCTTAACCGCTCGGCTACGGCGCGGGAATATTTTTAATTTAACAAATAGAATTGACAACATGAGAAACAACTAGTATGAACATATTAAAGAATGCCTACAGATAGAATTCCTCAGCTATTAATATAGTACAAACCAATAGGACATATAAATGTTGGACGCCCATTTACTAGATGGGAAGATTCATTAAATCCCACTTGATGTGAAAACGGGTCAAAAGGCCTAATTTCATGAATCAGAAGAAGAAGAAGAAGAAGAATGTATTATTGTTATTATTAGTAGGCGTATTATTATTATTGTAACATGTGCCAACCACTGTTTATAATCTTCCATTAAATGAAGGATTTTTAAGCTCACTTTGTAATCTATGAACAATTCTATTCATTGGAAAATATAGAATGGGAATGGTATAGCGTTCTGTGATTGAATATCAAACTACAGAATCACTGTAAAGAGAAAGAAAGGTGAGGAGGCGGAAATGAAATCAGTTCTTTGCGTCATACCCAAAAAGCAGCGCATAACATATCGTCTCTCGGGCCATTAGCATGCTGTGACGCTTCACTACTCCAGAAAACGGGCACGCGTCCCGCAGTCTTCTAAATCAATCCCCATATTCCTCCAGACACTGCACGCTCCGTTAACAACCTGCTCCAAATACTTAGGAGGCGAAGAAACATTTAATACCAACACAAGCAATGTTAACAGCAGTACATATGCAGCATCTCAAAGAAAAGTATAATAAGCAATTATAAACTTCATAAATTGAGTAATAATAGTGTCTCAATTATTTCTAAAGCAACCAAGAATTAAACTAAATATTATATTTTAAGGGAGGAGAAAAGATCACGAATATTTGAGAATAAAGTTTTCAGGAAAATTGTTGCACCAAAGAGCGATGAACAGACATGTGATTGGAGAATACTAAATAACAGTGAGCTACATGATCTTTATAAGAAACCAGATATAAAAAGAACAGTTAAGTCTCATATAATCCGACAGGACAAATGGCACGAATGGGAATTGAAAGAGGGGCATGGAAGTCTCTTGTAAGAAAACTAGAGGGAAAACGCCCAGTTAGTAGACAAAGAATTAAGATTTTTTTAAGATTAGGTGGAAGATTAAAAATAACCATGCTTTTGTGGGAAGTAGATTATACTGGGGATGATCGGAAAACATTAGCTCAGGATAGGGATGTATGGAGAGCTTATGCCCGTGCGGCCATGAAGCTACGGGTTCGATAGTGCCAGTGAGTAAGTAATATCATATGTAATAAACTATTTTAAGTTGCAATTATTAATTGGGTATATTTTAGATTATTTTGTAAGTAAAGTGTTCCCACTACAGGCCTCGGGAGGTCCTTGGGGTAGTATGATGTTAAGGATCCCACTTTTTCTAGACAATCGACACTTGATGTCAGCCGGGTTGTCAACCCTGCGTGGCGGCCGCCTTTACCTCCAGAACAAGCATTTGGTACTCATTTCAGTTAGAGGCTGAGTCGACCCCAGGGCCAAGGTGCCACCAGAAGGTTTGGGTCAGTTTCGAATATTATTATGTTCATTCACGAAGAATAACACGTACATTCAGAGGACATATTTTTAATTTAATGGAGGGAACTACTTTTTCGCGTACTTATTGCTTCTACAACGTACGTCGGTGTCCATAACCATTGAAAAACGAGCAGGTCACATGGTTTTGTTTTGACGAGGATCACTTTAAGAGCGAACACGGATTTTTCTCTAAACGGAAATGTCCACGTTCCATCAGGATAAGAGATATGGAATTACTTATATATGTCGCCACTTCAAAATCATCCAAAATGTAAAATAATTGAAGGAACAAGGCGAATCAAGTTTTTAAAAAGTAAGTAAACACGAAATTCCACAAGAGGATTTCGGGAATTTTCAGTGTTCACTAAAAGGTGAATTGCTGTATTTTATTCTTAAAAAAACAAGAAAACCCATCCCATTATTATTAACCGCAGGGCTATTAAATATAAAACTTAATGACTATGGAATTCATTAGATTTTTAAACATCATGACGTGCTTCAAGAAAATGATTTATAATCTTAAATTAGGCGGAGCCAGCATAATTAGAGGTTATAAACAACAATGGTCATTACAACCAAGAACCACACATCCTCTACCGAATATATGAGGACATTTAGTAGCAACCCCTAAACGCTGGATAAATTCTCCTCTTCCCCCCGATAAATTCATTTGGAAATCAATTCAATGAACGTTAAAGCACTCAATATTCTGAAATAAAAAAGTAATCCAATTACTATTTCCTGACCTTATCATTTAGGTCCTTATAAAAATGGTTGCCCAGAGAAGCTTTGGAATGCGTTCCGCCTGGGAAAGGAAAGAGATGTCTACCTAGATTTAAATGGATGATAATATAAGAAGAGGTATGAGGGAGATAGATCTGGAAGAATTGGAGTTGAAAGATGGAGAAGAATGGAGAAAGAAGATAAACATTTAAAAACGTTTTGGGCACAAGAAGATGTTTTATTACATTCTAAATATGTTTATAAATAAAAATTGTGTAAAGAATGACTTCAAAATAATTTTTGGGAACTGTACTATGTTTCCTGTTTTCGATAGACATAAATACATGCTTTTATTTTGATCTTGTTCCACAATTTTAAGATTTTTTCTTCCATATTAAAGCAAAGAAAATACAAAGGTAAACTGTGAAAATACATGTTTAATCCTTTAACGTTAAAAATATTTTTTCTATATTGTAAGGATTCAAATAATGTTCTTTAATCAATAATTTAATTATAGTTCTCACTCAGATTCATTTGTCAGTATTGTTTTATATTATTATTATTATTATTATTATTATTATTATTATTATTGATTTCGTACATCTCAATGATGGATAAATCATATTTGAAGAGAAAAATTATACGCTCAGACCGGGACTTGAACCCGGGACCCTTGGTTCTCTAGACCAAGTGCTCTACCAACTGAGCTACCTGAGCAAGTACCGATCTAAACGCAAATCCTTCTCTATATACATTGTAATTCCCGTCCACCAAATGCTATGAAGCCATGCTTCTATCTTGCAAATTTAATCAATAAATCAATAATAATAACATGGAAAAAGCCGTACTGGCTGTAATGTATAATTCCCAAATATGTCTTCTTAATAAAGGAGCCGCCATTTGCAAGATAGAAGCATGGCTTCATAGCATTTGGTGGACGGGAATTACAATGTATATAGAGAAGGATTTGAGTTTAGATCGGTACTTGCTCAGGTAGCTCAGTTGGTAGAGCACTTGGTCTAGAGAACCAAGGGTCCCGGGTTCAAGTCCCGGTCTGAGCGTATAATTTTTCTCTTCAAATATTGTTTTATATGTGTTTAGTTTTAGTTCTTTATTCGGAGTGGGAGGACAAACTGCCCTTAGCACCGCGATCTTAAAGATCTATTGCGCTATCCCAGTAATATAGAGATGGATGAAATGAAAGTCTACTCTACTCTACTCTGTTATGTAAGTTATAGGTCGCATTCCAGGTCTGATAGACCAGGTTCTACTCCTATGACCCATACCGCTATTTTTGGGTTGGGCCCGTGGCCGCTAGGGAGGACTATAACGCTATAGGCCTATATACTAAAGGGTTCACGAAATTCATATATTACCAATCTTATAATTATATTACCAATTACCAATCTGCCCTTTTCTTTATTATTCAAGCTCGGAGTCATGAGCGGCACTCTGGTGGGATCCTTGCTAGACCCCACAATCACATATTTTCAAAACCTGTGATTGCCAACCTAACAATCCCCCCCCCCAATATGAGATGAGGTGAAAGAATGATATGACATAAATGAATGAGAACTGAAATTACATGAAGGGGAGGGAAGGGAGAATTGAGAGTGTTGGTGGGAAGAAATTCAAGGAAGACCATGAGGAAAACGGGCAAACCACCACCAATATTCCTCTGAATTTTAAAACTTAATTGAAGTACACTTTTGTTACAAAATGCTAAAATGTTATCAAGGAAAAATGTTTTTGGGTTATGCTTTGGATCTCTAAAAATCCAATTCTTAGCAATAATGATAATAATAATAATATCAATAATAATTATAGTAATAATAGCAATAATAATAATAATCATCATTATATTCCAGATTGGAAATTAGGTCAGATTTCACTCATTTCGGTTTCAGCTGGGACCAAGAGACGTATCTGTGTACGTCTAGGATTCCATTTCAGTGCTACTAGTATTACACCAATAATAACAATTACATAACAGTTGTAATACTGTATGGAATAGACATATAGCCAGAAAAAAAGTTACAAATATATAATTTAATAGTGAGAAGTACTGTCACAGCTGAAGTTGGGAATTCAACAAAAACTTAGAGAACAAAAACTCAATGGAAATAGATTCCATAAGGGGAGCAGCAAAATGTTTAAAATTAGAAAAAATAAATACTGTCATACGAGAAAAAGTTAATAATAGATATTCAGTAGTAGATTATGTAAGATATAAGCAATTACATAGGTATGAGCATGTACGACGAATGCAAGAAGAAAGGTTACCCAGAAAAACATTGGAATGGTGTCCATCTGGAAGTAGGAAAACTAGTTGATGCAAGAAATAAGAACTGGAATGAGAACAAGAGGACTGGAGGGCATGGAGTGGATGGATAGAGACGAGTGGAGAAGAAAAATAAAACTTTAGGCACAGGAAGATGTATAAACATTAAAAAATGTGTATATAAATAAAATAATATCGTAATGTCTTGAGCTATAAAATTTACTATAATCTTAATCATAAAGTTTTTACTATGTAGTTCTTCAAAGTCGATTTTTTATATCAACTAATTGCACAATAAAGAATAATAATATACGTTTTTTAAACTACAAAATTCACGATTACAGATAACTTAAATTCTAAAATCGATGTTTTCAAATAAAAACTGTAATACTTATGGCTAGGAATTTTATGTACTAAAAATTAAGATTGCAACATAGTATAATGATAAGTTAGACTTATCTATGTTTTGTTTTGGTTTCACATATAAACAGTTGAATAGTATAATGAGAAGTAAGACTTTCGACTTCCTTTTATCTTGGTTTCACACACAAACAGTTGAATAATATTTATTAACTGCGTTCCAATCTTAGCCCTACTTATGACACTTACAAGAGCCAATGTCAGTCTGTGCATGAAAGCAAAAGAAAACCCTTACATCTCATCATATTTGGAAATATCTTATAGCCAGAGGCACTTGCTCCATATACTGTGATATAGAGAAAAGATAAATAAATGTCAAAAGTGAAAGTAATGTGATAATGGACACCGCAGTTGACTTGAGTTGCAAGAAGTGAGAGAAGCAATATATCATGGAAACCGGAGAAATAAATAAAAACCACGTTGCACGATATTTTAAGCAGAGCTGCGAGTACAATGGAAAAAGAAATTTGTCACACAACATCCCTCGAGTGGCCCAGTGCCAAGTACATTGGCGATCCCTCATGCGTGCAGTCCACAGGATAAGATCAACACCAATTTACACCCAGGGCGCATATCTCTCAGTTTTGTAATACCACAAATCGTAACAAGTCAAAATAACGACGCTTCTATAACATGATACGAAGAAACCTACTACCCAGCGCTCTGAAAGTCAAGCGACGAAAAATATTATAAAGAACGCCACTGTGTTCTCAAGGTAGCATGCTGCCTTGTCACGCAGCGGGCCCGAGTTCAATCCCCGGTCGGGACAAGTTTCCTGGGTGAGGTTTTTTCGGGGTTTTTCCTCACCTGTAACACAAATGTCGGGAAACTTTAAGGCCCAAAGGTCCCGGAACATCATGCGGCCACCATTCTCATCACTCATATTCGTCTTAGATTAAGTTTAGGATTAAGGACTCTCCTGGCTCACCACTATCATCATCACCCATCATATCATCGAGGCAGCGTAACCCCTCCTTTCAGGCGCCCCAACCTTAGAATTGGCTTGCGAATGCCAGGAGAGAAGACCAGAAATGTCGGAATGAAAACCTGGGGCAATGAATAAAAAAACACAAATAGACAAATGATATAAATGTAAATAACTAACAATAAATCCACCAGTGAGGAGAAAATCCAAGGAGCAAATCCTTCGGGACGAACTTTAGGCTGTGCGTCCCGAGTCTGAAGATCTTCAGGCTTATAAAAGATCCTTAAGCCTGAATAAAAAGACCTCTAAGAAAAATTTACCGACCTCATCCTAGTAATACCTTAATTGTCTACTAGATGTCTCATTGAGTCGGTATGTTGACCTCATACCATTCATGACATCTATGAACAAATATGCATGACTAAATTAACTTGGTCTAACAAAGGAGAGGCTATGGCTCAACATTTGTGCTACGCCAATGTAGATAGAGCAATAAATCCAATGCTCGATAAACCAAAGTTGATCTACCAGTCAACTGCTGGCTTCACAATCACATACGCTATTTACAGATGTTTGTCGATCATTCAGCCATTTTAGGTGTGATATATGCTAAACCCGTTTTTTTCTATCTGGAGCCGCCATTTATACAATTATCTGCTGTCAAATAATGAATTCTTCTCTAGAGTTAAATTTATTCTGTCATTAATAGTTTTTTCTCATTTTTCTATTTTGTATACTTTATATTACATTTGTTAAATATAGATTCAATCAAAATATTTTGTAAATAATAATTATATTGTAAACATACCATGTAATATTTATTTTTATTCTAATTAGACGTAAGCATCATTTTTGTATTTTTTTTAACCTGGTTGAGTGGTCGACAAGGTGTTAAGGCCTTAACTCTGCTACGTAAAATAAAGCTATTATTATTAATATCATTATAGTAGCTACCCGAACATCATGCTGCACGGGTACCGACCCCATACCGGGCGAAATTCCATGAGAGAATTTCTTCCCCTATGGGGAATCGAACCAGCGCATGTCTCGTAGTTTTGCGCCACGGGTGATGCCATATACGGCTCTTCTACTGAGCCGCACATAATTACAAATACAATATTTAAAAATGGTACAAATTTATCATATAAGCCTACTGAAAACTTTAAATTCACTGCTCAGCTGGGTTGAATTTAGTTTTTAATGATTCGTGAAATGACGATAAAATATGATGGAATGAAAAATTATAATAAAATTACAGTCTTCGCCATTTACCGAAGTAAATTATGTAAAAAGGAAAAATGTCTTGATGGTCTGCCTCGGGATATGAAGTTGAGACGTTCCGAAAAAAAGCTTCAAATGCTATCCTTGGGGTTGTTACTGCGGAAGACTCTCTTCGGTGGTCTAATCCTAAAGTAGACACTAGCTGACTAATCATAAGAATGCATGCAGATCTTTTGAATTACATCCAATTCTTCCATAATTTCCTCATTTGTTTATGGTTCCACTTTGTGTAGCCTGCTGTACGGCGCATAAATCGCATCTCATTTGCTGTTATTCGGTTTTCAGCCCTTTTTCGATTAAATGAACTAGATTTAATCCTTTTGAAGTTGAACTTAAATCTAGGTAAACAAAAGTTCATGTTACAAAATATCCTATGTTATCAAAACATACCAAACGTGAAGACAAAGATAAGACTACAAGGTAAGATTAAGTAAACGACAATAACAAAACATTTAATTGTACTGTAAATACATTTCTTACGTTATTTCAATCTTAATTAAGCAATAATGTATCACAACTCGCACGTCAATTGTTACAATGTTTCAAATTGTAGTCAACACAATATTTTACTTCTGAAAATATGGAATACTGTTTCAAATAAGAACGTCGTTCATATTTTCTACAACTACATTAACACTAAAAAAGAAACTTCGCCGCCGTAGCATATATATATATATATATATATATATATATATATATATATATATATATATAGATATGATAAGAAAATAATGCCTGGAAGGGATTCGAACCCGGGATATACTAGAAGTCCCGGCCACGCATTGCTGTGGCTAAGGTATACGTTAAAAATTTAAATTAAATTGCTGTCTTTCAGCCAGATTACTTAAAACTAATACTTGCACACGAAATTAATAACATTGAAAATAAAATAAACACTGAACACACTTCAATTATGAAATAATCAATATTTGTAATTCAATTGAAATTCGCGCTTGCAACAAAAAGCACAGCCATATGGATCTCTCTTTGTTAAATAATAAACCAATTACCTTACCAAATTACGTTACACCGCCATCTGTTAGATTCGTATGAAACTCACAGATAATTACACCGCCATCTGTTAGAATCGTATGGAACTCACAGATAATTATAACACTTTGTTAAATAATACACAAATAATTTGCAATAAAAAAAATAATGCGACTATAAATTTAGTTATAAACTACCCTAAGTCTCAAGTTGGATCAAACTGCACACAGTGTGCAAAATTTTATTAAAATCGGTTCAACCCTCTGGCGGCACTATGGCCCTGGGGTCGACTCAGCCTCTAACGGAAATGAGTACCAGACGCTTGTTCTGGGGGTAAAGGCGGCCGTCACGCAGGGCTGACAACCCGGCTAACATAAAGTGCCGATTGTCTAGAAAAAGTGGGAGCCTTAACCTCCTACTACCCCAAGGGCCTCCGGGCCTGTTGTGGGATCACTTTACTTTACTTTCAGTAGTTTTAAGATTCCATCGCGGACAAACAACGTGGCACGAAATTTATATATATATATATATATATATATATATATATATATATATTATAATAAACGAATATCTGTCTGTTTGTCCTTTATGTTTCATCCGATTGTGATAGGGCTTTTTGCAAATTATTCACGAGATTCCCGGGAAGGTTTTAGGCTAAAAAGAGTTGTAATACTCAACCCCTTCAACCCTAAATATCACCCTTTGAAGTGAAAAACATGAAAAAATATAGCTTTCTGGACGCTTAAATGGCTTATGCTACCTAAACCATAATAAATACACCAAATTAATTGAATATCTAAAAAACTCTACAAAAAGTCAGCGACAGTGTGTGTTTATCTTTAGCTGATAACTCACAATACCCATTTTTCTCTTTCATTGATGCCAAGAAGATCGAGACAAGTACTTAGATTCCCGGGGAAGCATAACAGCGCACGGCGGGTATTCTTTTACGGATAACTCACACTAACGAATTTTCTCTTTCAACTCATTTATGCCAAGAATGATAGGGATAAGTAGATTCCCGGGCAACGCCACGTAATCGACACGGGGTATCTATTAAAATAATTACGATATAAATTTATCCTTTTACTTATTCGACTAAACACAAAAATGCATTAATTTCTGTCGTTCAACTCATTTAAGATACGAAGATCGGGATGAGTAGACTCCAGGGCAACGCCGGGTAATCAGCACGGGGTGTCTAAAAATATTTACGCTACAAATTTGTAATTATTTTTTCTTTTACTTTTTAAAATAAACATAAAAACACATTGAGATTTGTCTTACAGCTCATTTATGCTAAAAAGATCGGGAAAAGTAGATTCCCGGACAACGGCGGGTAATCAGCACGAGGTATCTAAAAATAATTACGATGCAAATGTGTAATTATTTTTCCTTTTATTTATTCATCTAAACATAAAAACATTAATTTTCATTTATTTAGGCGTAGCAACTCACACCGTGTATTAGCTAATGAAAAATAAAATTAAAAATTAGTAAAACAACTTTATTAAGAGTGCACCATCCATCCATAGTTATTCTGCCCGAAGGCAGGTCCTTCACTGCAATCATAGCATTTTCATGCTATACTTGCAGCTTTACTAGGGAATTGTGTAGGTGTGGTAGCTTCCCGTTGCTTTCCACACCGGTGAAGGATGATGATGATAATGATAATGGTAAGGATGATAATGATAAGGATGATGGCCATAAATCACCCTAAATATCAAGTGTTTACAAATTACGAAATCCAAATAATTTTAATACATTATTTGAGTCCAAAAATGCATAAATCTGAATCTCAGGAATGGTTTTTATAGGTAGGCCTACACGGGGATGTGGTTTCATTCTTTCGAATCAGAAAATCAATCCATGCTATTGAAAACGAATTCACGTTCAATGTGCTTAAGGTTCCAAGGAAGGTATAAAAGAAAAAAAAAATCCCACTTTGTTTTGTTATTGAACAGAAGCTCCTGAGGAAAGGAGTTAAAGTGGCCAACAGCCCAGCTATTATGACTTAAATTTATTTTTTTGTGTAAAAGGTGCAAGAAAGAGGGTATGATTGCGCATTCAGAACACGCTACAGAAACATTGGAATGGGATTTTACGCTTTAATATCACATTCTCTTTATCTGGGCAAGACCTCCCAATCCCCTGGGCTCGGAACACTAAACCCACATGCTCCACAATGACCAAAATCGGCTTGGAGGTACCATTGTCGCTACGGATCACAACAGAAACCGCCCCTCTTCCCACTCTGCCACAACGTCATTATAGTCTGTCTCAATTCCGCTCTGTTTTACCAGAGAATTATACCTGCTTAAACAACTCTACTGTGCAAATAAGCATGCATATTATTTACTCCAGTTTAATACACACCGTATTCATATATTACTCAATCCATTCTATTCTTCAATGGCATTAATAAGCTGTTAGTTTATGCTGATGATGTAGTACTATTGAGCGATAGCGAGGAGATACTAAGGGCCAACACGCACACAATATTGATTAACACTAAGAAATTGGGACTGGAAGTAAATATCAATAAGACTAAATATATGGTCACACATAGAAATACGTTATATAATGGAAATGGACAGCTAACGACAAATGAGAGAAATTTTGAATTCAAATATCCAGGAACAATAATCACAAATGGGAATGAGATTCACAAATAAATTAAACATAGGCTCAATTCTGGAAATGCGTGCTATTATGCATCTTTTCATATCTAATGAGCACTATTTAACATGCTGGTGTATAATGTTAAAAGAAGCTAAGAAATATTATGTGAAATAATAATATCAAAAAAGGGGGAACATGACCAACTAAAGAAGAATTAAAACAAAACTTTTAAAAGTATTCACAATATGTATTAAATGTTCAGGCTTTAAACAATTATGTTTTTTGAGAAAATTATTATTTCTGTAATTGTTTTAATATGTTTATTTTATATTTGATTTATGTAGGAGAAGTGCAAATTAATGAAACATGTATTGCAGGCATGTAGTATAACTGTGGAGTGATAGAGCATGCTATTAATAAAATTAAAAAGGTAGTAATTACACACAATAACACAAACATAGCCAATTTGTACAAATCTAAAATATACCAGATATATTATCAAATATGTTAAAACACTTGAAAAATTGACACAAATTTTATCTATCTATATGCCTTAAATTGGCAATGTTTCCTACAGGATACAAGAATCAGTTTAATTTATTTCATATTTTTAATAAAACATAAGAAAATAAATGAATAGAGATAAACGTGTGACGAATTATACAATATACCTAATAATAATAATAGTTATAATTGATTTCGTTTTCACTGCGGTCCGTCACATTTAAATAATTGACTCGAGAAATTAGTGTTTTATCAATATAAGGGATATACAAAAATCGCTATTTTAGCGTGATAACGAATAGAGCCTAAGATAATCTACAACAAAATACCGTCAGTAATTTGAGTTTTATATTCGGAGATCAGGGCCGAATTGAATAACAGCTAATTTGACAAGGGAATTCTCACGGCTTTTCTCCGTTTCAAGCAAAGTTTGATTTTCATTACAATGATTCATCGTCATTAATCATCTCTTCGTCCTAATGCATACAAATTACCGTCAGTGAATTTGTACAAGACTCATGTTTACAAATAATAGAAATATACGATTTTTTCCCCCTTTCTTTCTCGTTTTCTTTCGTTTACACTGTTCTTCCTTTTTTCTTTTACATTTGTTAATCTTTTTTTTTTACTCTATTCATACATACAAACACCAAGACATGATACACATCCTACCTCGTCGGGAATTGAACCCGAGTCGCCGGAGTGGAAGGTAGGGATTCTACCTACCAAGCCACGGTGATGGACGTCTGGAAAGTAAACCACACCGAAATTTCTGAGACGCCATATTGACTTACATAGGACGTATTGAAATAAATATATGATAATGACAGCGTATAGATTAACCAATTTAAGCAGAAGTAAGAAGGAAATTTATTTAGCTCTTAATTATGGTTTATATATATTGACGACATTATGAAACAATGACCTTAGGTTGAACAATAATACAAGTATTAACAACTTAATTTTCGCCAATGGTTTAATATTATTACACCAGAATGAACTATTACAATTGACTGCTCATAAACTGAATAAAATATGTAACGATTATAATTTTAAAATTTCAGTAAAGTAAAACAAAAGTAATGGTATTTTGTGGAAGAAACACTCTGCGCGTAAAAATATTCATTAGATATGAAATGATTGAATAAGTATCCCACTTTAAATATTTAGGATGTGATATCAGCTGTGGATATGATAAAGATATTGAACACAAACCTTAACAGTTCCGAGCTATTTGTGGCATAATGCATAGAACATTGCATAATAAAGCCCATAAACAAACAAAATTAAAATTTTGTAAAACAATGGCAGTCCTTGTCCTTTTATATGGGAGCGAATCTTGAATTATCACTTACAAACAAGAAAGTAAATCCAAGCAGCCGAGATTAAATTTTTAAGAAGAGTAAAAGGGTGTACCAGAATGGACCAGATAAGAAACGATGATATTTGTGAAGAAATATCCATAAAAGAAAATGTATCTAATAACAAGAAACAGTGGAAAGGACATGTAGAAATAACGGATGATAGTAGATTACCAAAGAAAATCTTACATTATTTTCCGAGAAGAAGAAGAAATATTGGACGTCCTCGGAAGAGATGGTCTTAGATCTATTAGTGAAGACGAAACATGCAATCAATGCATAAATCAGGAAGTGAAGAAGAAAAGGAAAAGGTTACAATACAACTTTATTTGTGACTTTATATGCAAAATGGTAATTGTTGGAAAATTATTGCTACAAATAAAATTTAAAAAACTGATATTGAAATTTGTATTTTATAAAGAAATTAATTTAATGTAGTCCCGCGCCGTAGCCGAGCGGTTAAGGTAGGAAGCCTTGGCGCAGAGCTACGGGACTTGCGCTGGTTCGAGTCTCCATGGGGGAAGACATTTTCTCATGGTATTTCGGCCAGTATGGGACCGGTGCCCACCCAGCTTCGTGAGGCAATTGGGTAGCTACAATAAGTAGCGGCTCCTGGTTGAGGAACCAGCTATAACGGCTGGGGGACTCGACATGCTAACCACATGTCACCCCAACACTGGCTGTTGATCATCTACATCTGTGATTGACACATGTGGATGTGAAGGGCCAGCAGCCGGCTGGTAAAATGGCAACCGCTGAAAAGTGGAAAGACCCTCAATCGGAATTTAATGTATCGGACCGACTCATCTATAAAAATTCAAATGATACTAAATAGCTTAATAATTACAAAATTTAAAATATGGCGGTTAAAATTTTTAAATTAATACAAAAAGGGTCACAAAATTTAATGTTTCTTTAAGGATAGTGGATATAAATAAGTTCTAAGAACTTGGATACTTCATTTTCTTTAAATCGGTTATAAAAGTAACATAAAATCTACGTTAACAAGGAATAATACAGTCCAGGCTCTTCGGCGAAATACAAAAATGTGGTCTTTTTAAAGCACATAATTCTATAATTGAAAATAAAATCTTAGTCGACAACTGAATTCCGTTGCTGAGCAATAAAACGGAGTCTGAATGCACAGATGATGGTCTGTTTAATGCCATCGTCAAATATCTATAGACAATGCCACAGGAAGAAACATAAAATATTTATGACCAATGAATAACGAATATCTATACTTTTATTCATTCTTTACCTAGAACTTAAATGGCTTGAGAGCTAAAATGATATAAAATATAAAATGATTGCTACTATATAATCGGAAAGGTTTTAAGATATCTTTCAGGTAGACACAATCAGTGATTCCTGGAAGCTTAAACATTGAAATGTACAATGAAATATAAAAAATAGAATATATTAAGGTAATTAATTGAATACATGTAACTAACTACATATCGCATTTACTAAACGTCCACTACTTCTGTTACCAGCCAATTTAATCCACTTCATATCGAATATATTCAGTTCCCTAAGATCCATCCGAATATTATCCACCCACCTAAGCCTAGTATTTCCTAACGAGTTTTCCTACGGTTTTCCAATAACAGTTTTGAGACCATAGGTCCCGAGGGTCGCGGGTTCAATCTCGGCCGGGGTCGATGAATTTTTTTAGGATGGAAAAATCCAAGGAGCAAGTCCTCCGGGAGGGACTTTAAGCCGTGGGTCCCGAGTCTGAAGATTTTCAGTCTCGTAAAAGATCCTTAAGCCGGAATGAAAAGGCCTCTAAGCAAAATTTACCGAATTTTCCCGTCCTAGTACTACCTTGGTTTCCTAGATGTCAGTATGGGGCGGAACGCTGACCACGGACCACTCAAATGACATCTATACAAAACAAGTGTAACTAAATTAGTATGGTTCAAATTCTTCCTTGTAGGGGAGAGCGCCTAAATCTCTGTTAAGGGAAACATGAGCTTACAAGAAGAAAGATACAAATCAATATAAAATGTAAAAACAATTTGAACCTAATTTCCTTAAGCTTTATAATAATAAAGGAAGAGCGCACAATGTGCATGTTTAATTTTGGCAAAACTCGGTGAACGAGATTGCTCTTTTTGTACATGTCACAGCATGATATCTATCACACTAACCACCGCATAACTCACAAACACAGTTTTCACATGGTGAATGGTACACTTTCGTCGTAGAGATCAGGTGATGAAACCCGTGTACAGATGATCTAGTTACAATGTGACGAAAATCAAAGTTTGCATTGATCCACTAAGGGTCGGTTTCACCAACATAACTGTATTACGCCAGTTTAAGCTATACATTATACACGGGGAAAACTGGCGTAATACAGTTTTCCCTTGTATTTTGCATAGGGTAACCTGGCGTAATATAGTTACTTATGTTGGTGAAACCGACCCTTAGATGTGGTCATTGCTTCCGTTGAATAAATCTCGTCCCATATCCATCTTTTCTTTTCTTGTAAATCGGCTAATAGTTGTTGGTATGCGGTGGTAGAGGGCAGTAGAAGCTGATATCCAAGATCCTTTATGTAGAAATATTCTCTCATCAATGCATAGCATAGTCTCGATTTAGTGTACTTTGATAGACAAAGAATATTCTTCATATTATTATATTGCTTTGATGTTTTCAATGTCTTGAAGGTTCTTCTTCGATAGGTGTTGCCAGATGATGTGTAGGTCATGTAATTATTGGCGTGATTTTGTAAGTGGGCTTATAAGTGAAGCTGGTCCCCAAGCAAAAAAGTCCAGGGGTGCGAGGTCTGGCGAACGAGGTGCCCAGATACGAGGAGATACCCTTCCAATCCACCTTTTGGGAAACCTGTCATTGAGATACCCGCGTATAGCCAGATAAAAGTGTGGTGGTGCTCCATCTTGTTGCAACACCACTGTATCAATGATACCATCTTGCTGTAACTGTGGCTATAAGAAAAGTTGCCACATATCAAGATACACGTCTCCCATGAGGGTTTCCTTTGGAATCAGTCTCTAACTTCTTCGTACGACTGGCCTCTTAAACGCGCAGCAACAATCTCTATCCGCTCTTCAATGGTGAACATATTTGTATCTTTCGAATGGCTGTAACAGAAATACGATATGTAAGCGATTTCTTTAAACTGTACTGGGACTTTATAATCACACTGTACTTCAGAATCAATGGATAATCCCGTAGAAGATTGTTTTTAAATACATTATGTTATTAAATAATTTTAACTGATTGTACATATTTTATCAAAAACGGTTTA
This sequence comes from Diploptera punctata, assembly GCA_030220185.1. Taxonomy (NCBI): domain Eukaryota; kingdom Metazoa; phylum Arthropoda; class Insecta; order Blattodea; family Blaberidae; genus Diploptera; species Diploptera punctata. The sequence continues at coordinate 146,475 of JASPKZ010010272.1, forward strand.
AAATTCATTTTGCAGCCTAACAGATGAATTATAAAACGCAGAGCACCTTGTGAAGTAATAGTTCTGCTCATCAAGCATGCGCATTCAATTGGATCTCCAAATTTACCCAGTCGATCCCGCTAGGGATCACGCCCAGATTTGAATTACGACGGTAATTACCTTACCTGTTAGAGAAAGTCGTTAAATAAAATGCCAATATTAAAGTTTATACTTTTTATTAACATATCATAACTTTTTTGGAGAAGTGTACATCAGATGACTATGTTACCAACCTGAAGTCTACAAAAGTTATAATCACCACATCAATATATCCAGCAAGGTAAACACTGCAACCTGTGACGCGACTTTATTAATTCCTTCATAAAATCCTGTCAAATTTAATTCTTAGACTTTCATTTTTCAAATTATTTACCATCATTTTCAATGATTTTTACATATTTTCTAACGATCTTTTGAGTTTTTTCCACACAATATTGAACTACATGAAGATGTGGCATTCATATCAATTTTAATGAATATTCTGTGTTCCAGTGCAGCCAACATAGAGTCTGTACTAATTACTTTACACTAAATAAAACCAACCTGCATTCTTTCTCAGGTTAGAGTACTTAAATTGCATTAGTTTAGCTTTTAGGTTCGTTAACAATGCGAGTTGAAATATGTATTTGTTGACTGCACCCTGTGATTCCATAGTGTAAACCGCTGTGTGGTGGCGCATGCGCATAGTGTTTGATTGGAGCTTACAAAAACTTTCGCGTCACATGCTGTATTTGCTTCCAGCTATATTAATTTTTAAACGAATTAAAAAAATAATGTTTTGATATGCCATCATAGAGTAAGATGCTGACACTTTTATACTAAATATTTAAATATGGAATTCGAAGCAAGGGCTATAATCTCCTTAATGTGGTTTCAGGCAACCTCAGATGACGTAAAGTTAGTTTTGATACTGCGGCAGAGAGGTGGTCGGTTTGAGGTTGCGGGTTTGTGGTATATTCAGCGCTCCTTGTTTCATTGGATTCTTTATATTTTGCTAATAAGTTAGTCATGAACTCTAAGCCATTAACTGAAAATTTACGGAAATGCTGCCACAAGAGAAAGAATGCAAAGTTTTATTCCGATATAAGTCGGTATAAACCCGAACATCGGGATCATTAACTGGGCTCTAAAAAGAATAACTTTATTATGATCTCAAACTAGGAGATTTTATCCATGGTGTTCAAAATTGTAGTAAAATCGTGTCTTTATAAGGAATGACAATTTTAAAATTCTTGTTAAATGTCGAAGATATAAAAGTATTTTAATACATCGCGAATTGATGGATGTACTGAACATTTAAAATACAGGACTACTTTGTTATATATATATATATATATATATATATATATATATAATGTCTGTCTGTCTGCCTGTTTGTATATATATATATATATATATATATAATGTCTGCCTGTTTGTACTTTATGGACTTCTAAACCGTTTAACCGATCTTCGTGAAAATTTGTATATAAAGGTTATAAGATGCGGCGAGTGTTTAGCCGTTACATATATATATATATATATATATATATAATGTTATAAAACCATTAGGCGTAGGAGTTCACCTGAAACGAAAATTTAGAAATCGCTCTAGCGATTGCAATTTTCGATGTTTCACAACAAAACTCGGAATATACTATTAAAATAAACCGAGGAATGTATCATCCAAAAATCAGCGAAATACGACAGTTAGAAGTGGGGGTTTACCTGAAATTTGAAATTAAAAACATATTCTAGCAATCGCCATGTCTGGTTCGTCACAATGTATACCACGTAATTAATTAATCCTCAATATTAAATTTATTTAGGCGTAGCAGCGCACGCCGGGTACTAGCTAGTATTAACCCATTCAACTCAGAGGTACAATCGCTTAACTCTGCTGTTATATGTTTTGCAATACTTAGTACATCCCTTGGCATGGTAATATTTTGTTAACATTTATGAATAGTAGAGGAATGTGTTTTTACCTTCACCCTTATTGTGATCTCAAGTAGTTATCTTTTGTTTGTTTTGAATGTCTGAAAAGGGACAATATAAATTACGGTAACTTAAATCCGGTTTCTGGGGAAATGCATTCAGCATTTAAACCTGAAGCGAGTGGGTTAAATAAATGAAATCAATGTATCTTATAGGATACATTGCCAATTTAAGGGTTAAATATTTTCTTTTTCATAACAATAAAATAATCTCAATAATGGATTATTTTGGTCATTGTTTTATTATATATATATATGGTATAAGAAAAATAAATGCCTGGACGGGATTCGAACCCGGATCTCTGAGTCTGTACCACAGTGTGATATCCATTACACCATCAGGCGAATCCAATTCAAACATTTATTTTTCTTATATATGTATTATATATACTCTATTTTTAAGAAGCTGTTTGTGTCGTTAAGGTTATTGTTAAATATATAAAAAAACTATAATATTTTGTACCTGTTGTTGCAGTCGTCCTCAACAATTATATTTGCATAAAATATTCAACTAGACATTTCGGAACTGGTTCCATTTTCAAAGCTGTTCTTTGGGTACAGGTTTTGTTTATCGAATATATTGTATAGTAGGTTGATCTGGTAGGGCGTGTTCTCGTTCAGCAGGTTATCGTTTCATCTTTGTTTCATGATTTCTAATTATTCTACGATGTTTATTTTTCTGTTATTTTCTCTATGAATTATTGAGAAGGTGTTTTCTATTATGTTGAACTGATAACCCGTGTTTGTATCATGTCTAGCGAAACATTTTGTAAATAATTCTATGCAAATAGTGAATCTCTATTTGCTATTAATTTATTCATTCCTCACGCCCACTGCACTGGCCATATTTATTTCCTTACTCATACCTTTTCTCTATTTGTATGAAAACATAAAATTCTTCTTCCTTTCTTTCTAGCTGGCAGCGTTTTCATTGTTGGTAATGTTAGGGGTAGCACCCTTGCCAATTTATTATTAGAACAGGATCTCCCACCCCGGACACCCAGGCTGTATTTCAGGACATTCCTTCCACGCCGTATCCTCTCCTTTCATATCTCCTGCATTTTCATCGCCTTCCTAGGTGTAGGTGGGGGTGGATATTTCCTCCATATACCATACATTTTCCTCCTCTTTCCCATGCGTCTTTTATGTGTCTTTCATCCTACGTCTTTTGCGCAGGAAGTCAAACTCTCAAGCCCACGAGATTTTTTTTTTTTAAAGAGTGATTCCTGGTTAAGTATATGTGGATTTCCATTTCCGACGTGGGAACATCAGTTACCGGTGTTGAGTAAAGCTTATATTATACTTGTCAAGAGCAGGTACTGGCTTTTCCCTTCTCAACTCATTTTCAAAGCGTCAAAAGTCACGTCTCTATGAAGATACGAGTTTACGTCCAGATGGGAAAATGGAACTGATTCGATACCACAATATACATCCATAGACATTTAAAATGCCTTCAGAAAATGTAAAAATAATTTCCAACCTGAACTTTCTATCTGGCGTTGAGCAGATTTTATTCCACATCCAAATTAAAGAAAAAATAAAACTATAGATAATATCATGCATTCAAAACTTGACTACTTACGTCAATGTACTTAACAGTAATATAATGTACGGTTAAAAACTATAATATAGTTACCTTGTAGGTCCGTCTCCTCAACTTAAGTTCTTTTAAAACTCTGTAGGCCTTTCGGGACTAGTCCCATCATCAGCAGAATGCATTAGGTCCGTTCTTGTTGACCCTTGTTGAAGCACTGACTTGGTTGTGAGAATTTTGTACAGAGGATTGTGTGGATTAGGTGTGTATTCATTGAGAATCAGGTTGCTGTTGATTTCTCTTAGGATTGTGATTTCCTCTAGTATATTTATTCTGATTGGAATGTTTTCTCTACGTACTATTGTGAGAGTGTTATCGATGTTATGCATATGGTGTCCAGCTTGAATTACATGTTTTGCGTAACTTGATTTTCCTCCATTGTAAACGAAATCTCTTAAATGTTCCTTGAATCTGATGTTGAAGCTTCTGTTAGTTTTCCTAATGTAGAATTTATTGCAGTCTGTACATGTTAATTTATAGATGCCTTTATTGTCGAATTCATCTATTTCTTCGATGTTGTTGTTTATTAAATTGTTTAGTTTGTTGTCAGTTCTGTAGGCTATATTAATATTCTTATCGAGCTTTTTTAGTGTGTTGGCCAATTTTAATGTTTCTTTACCATGAATTTTACTAGTATCGAATATACTTAAAGTGCAAAATAATCAGCATTAATAACAGTTCAATACAACAAGTGAACAATTTTAATTATTTAGGATGCAATGTATCATATTGCCAGAGGGAAGATATTAATATTAAATTTAATTAATTTTATAGAATGTGTAGCACTATAGAAAGGACACTGAAAAATAAAACTTTGAGAAGTACATAATTAAAATTATATAAAATTATGGCAGTGTCTGTCTTAACATGTGCAAATGAGAACTGGACTCAACCGTTCACACAGAAGAAAAATAGAAACTGCAGAAATAAAGTTTTTACGTTCAGTAGCAAGTGCGACAATTTTGGACAGAAAAATAAATGAAGATATTAGAAAATACTTAAATATTTTTAATTTAACAAATAGAATTGACAACATGAGAAACAACTGGTATGAACATATTAAAAGAATGCCTTCAGTAGAATCCCCCAGTTATTATTAAAGTACAAAGCAATAGGACATAGAAGTGTTGGACGCCCATTTACTGGATGGGAAGATTCATTAAATCCCACTTGATGTGAAAACAGGTCAAAAGGTCTAATTTCATGAAGTAGAAGAAAAAGACTTCATTTAACGGGCCACGCTGTATCGTAGTGATTAAGGCAATACGCTACAAGCCGGAAGGTCGAGGATTCGAGTCCCGATGGAGTCAGGGTTTTTAAATTGACCCAAACCTTCTGGCGGCACTATGGCAGTGGGATTGACTCCGTCCCTTACTGAAATGAGTACCAGACGCTTGTTCTAAAGGTAAAGGCGGCCTAAGGCCTGTAGTGTGATCAATTTACCTTCATCTTATTTTATTTAACACAATATTAGTTTCATTAAAACTTAATATTTTTTATTAGCTACTGGAAAAGGGCTACATTTTTAAATAAATACAGATCAAATTACACTGGTGAACATGATTTTTGTATCATGAGTACCAATAATTTTACTTAATGCAGTTTTTTTATCGTGTTTTCAAATATGTATTCGGAATTCCTCCATCGCCCACAGTTTTTTTTTACTTCTATTTCAATTAACGGATTTAAATAATTATTTTTTTAATAAACGTTGGCAAATGGAATCCTAATATGCAGGCCGATTATTGTTGGACCATCCAGAGGGATGCTCCACAGGCGAAATATAGCAGATCGTCATTTCTTACTTTCTAGGTGAGTCCGAATGTTCGAATATTGTGTAGTTACGAATGTAGAAAATATTAAAGTGTTTGAAATTATAATAAATGCCTGTCTCTCGGAAGCCTTGCGTGGTGGAGATAAGCCGGTATCATATTTGAATTCAGGAGAAAAAATACTATCAGAATCACATATTTTTCTTTCTGAGAAAAAAAAACTTATTTTTTGTTGCTCAGTGTTATTTGTCTAGCGTGCAAGGATTTTCTAGTGTTAGCTTTTTATTCAATGAGGGGAAAATGAATCTAAAAAATACACATACAAACCTAATATGGCGTTCTCGTTTAGGAAAGCAAACAAGGAAAGTAGGATTCTAAGGCGAATATTGTCGACCGCGGAGGTCTAGTGGTTATGTTCCTTGCCTGAAGTCCCGAGGGTTAAGGATTCAAACCCGGAGAAGGTCGATGGATTTTTAGGGTCCTCCTTCCCTGAGGACTTTAAGCCGTGGGTCTCGAATCTAATATTGTTCAGATTATCATAAATAATATAAGTAATGTCACGAGTGATTTCCAAATTATCGATAAATTCACGAGTCATGAACTGAACAGTGAATTTATCTACAGGATTTAGAAATCAAGAGTGGCATTTGTTAGGACCATTTAACGAATAAAATTAAGCTGTTTATTCACAAATCATTATTTAAATATAGTTATCGGCATTTTAAAATATTTATATATTCAATATAAACGGCGACGTTTGAAAACAAACAAAAAAATGTGAGGTTATGTTCATTCACTGCAACTTGATCATGTTATTTATTGCTAAATAGGACCACAATTTTGCAAGAATGCACCCAGGTGGAGAAATAATTAAACACATCAAACTGTATATTATAATCAACATTATAGGTTATTAATTTATTTTTTAATAAACAACTCAGTAAAATCAAAAGTAATATGTTCATTATTTGCTATATTCAATGTATTTGTTGGAGAAAAATAATGCTCTGAGCTGTTCAGAATATTAAAAAGGAGGACTTTCCTTATCACAAAAGCAGGAGCTGATAAACAAAAATCGATGAAGAGCGAGATGAAACAGGAGTGTCATTGGTTGTAAAACAAAATTCATTGAAACGTGATTGGTCATTGACTATCATTTGGGGCATGAGTTAAATAGTCAAATTTAATTATTTGACACAGAGATACCAGAGCTAAGGAACCTAGGCATATAGGCCTATATTGTGCCAGGAGAGCCTCGATTTTTCCTTCTAGGTTATTTAGCCGTAAATAAGCACAATGAATTTATTAACAATTTCACTAAAGACTTTATTTAATTCTTCAATTATCAACCAACTTCTATTCACAATTACAAATCCCGAAATAATCTTATTTTAATTGTCAGAACAATTTTCCACTCACTAATAAATAAATTTGCCACAACTTATCGTCACAATGTTCACCACAAGACTCGCTATCGCAAACTGACTGCTCTCGCCGGCGTCAAACACAAAAACTGAGTCTCCGGCCGTCTTCTGCCTCCGCTCTTTTATCTTTTATAAGCGCGAGGAAAGCTGCAGAAACAGTTTCGAGTAATTTGTAAGCTGCAGAAACAGCTTCGAGTAACTTCGATGCCCAGAATCCTCTAGACATGGATCTTTCTCCAAAGGGGATGGAAGCACCGCTAGAACCATTTGGCAAGGCGCTCCAGATAATTCGCCAGCTGTGCGGGTCCTCTAACTCGCCATGGACAACTCGCCCGCGCAATTGAAACGTCGCTATGCGCGACACGTAACAATATAAAATTGTAGGAATATACGGATCTATATAATTTTAGTTCAAGTAATGTAAATTGTGTTTATACTTTTAAGGGGGGTTATTGGTGAAATTTTCGAGATTTTCGGTCAAATTTAGCATTTCTTGTTTTTTGTATTAAAAAATATTACGTACCTTAAAGTATAAGTTGGCGAAGTTTCAGTGTCCTATAGCGCTTGTAAGTCTCCCTAATGACTGTAGGAGGGCATGTAGGCTACATTCTAATTTAACTGCATGCAAACTTTCAAATTGGCTTTACCACGCTTTTATTTTCATTGCATTTCAATACATTCAAATCAAAATAGCTTTGACCAAATTTAATGATGGAAGCACGAAATTTTAACTGTATATCCCACACACTATGGCTAATAATTCTATGCATGGATTTTGAAATAACGTTGATAGTTTTTGAAATAAATAATAAAATGTGTGTAGTAATTTAAAAAAAAAAAACAATTTTCATATGCACATGATGTATATATTTTTTCTTCCTTTATTTTAATGATATAGCACAGTGTTGTTCTAAATAAGTCAGTAGTCGTGTAGAAAAAAAATCAAACATTTTACTAAATATTATGGGACTTATTAAAAATTTAAATATGCAAATTTTTAAATGGATTTTATTCAATAACTCAAAAACCTTTAAGCCTAGAAGGATGACACTTCAATATGATATTACCTATTATGGCATGAATGTGTGTACAAAAAATCAAGTATGTAGCTTAAAATTGTAGAAAATAGAAATTTCATCCATCACCCCCTTAAAAGTCTTCAAAGAAGTAGCATATCTTGATATTCTAAACTGTATCCTTAAAGTACTTGAACATAGTGTTCCGTTTGCTGTCCACAACTTGAAGATAAAATGAATGTCAATTCACATGTGTCACATATAAAAAAATGAAATGTTTGCTACAAAGTGTCTATGACACTTACGAGAGCTTTCATTAAGGCAGAAGTCGACAACTCTTCAACACATCTCCTTTTTAATATAATGCTTCATTTTTTCCAAGTCATTTTCAGTTAATTGGGGCGTGGGAATCTCGAGTATTCTTGACTTAATTGAAGAGGGATTCAAACAGCGAAATGAGAGGGGGTGTGGGAAGGAATAAAGTAAGAGGAGGGTTTCTAACAAGAACTGAAAGATATTGTCTCTGAACAACCATTCACATTCCTTCACAGCTTCTACTAATATATACAAGCAGTTCCACAAATTAATGTCTTAATTTGTTTGCCGCTATGCTTCAAAACAGTCATTTTCAATTCACAGCGTAGCCACAACACGTTATAAATGTGTCGTCACTCATAAGCTCGGGCACTCACACTTCAATTAACTTGATAGACTGAACCAAACTTTCAGCGAAGAGCGACTCTCAGTGCTGTCTCTCCGTGGTTAATTCTGTGGGTCATGCAGAACCTACTCTAACTGGCTCACTCTATTAGTCCAAGATCCGGCTGTAAGATTACTACGTTCATCGAGTGTATGAACAAAATCAATGTTTTTCATAAAATTGTGAATTGCCGAATACATTTTTGTCGAGTTGCCTATTAAAATTCGGCCGCCAGTATGTTTAATTAAAATATAAATTTATTTATTTATTCGAAATAATTTGATTCACTTGTTATTAAAATAAATTATAATCCAGTTAGCAGAAATCGATGTATAGAGCTTGAGAAGTTTTGGTTGTCATTGCACACTTGGCCGTAAACCTCCTCGCGGCTACAGCAGCCTGTGACACCAATCAGTAATAAAATGGCGGTAAATACGTATTTATTGTTTTATATTGTTCCCTCGCAGCGGGAAGTAAAACCACTGCCCTTTATGGATACTACGTACAATGTATATACAAAAAATATATCCAAAAGTTAGTGTTAATATACATTATACGAAACAAATCACAGCATTTTAAATGGACTGAACTTTATTTGAAACAATATAAAACAATAAATACGTACTTATCGCCATTTTATTACTGATTGGTGTCACAGCCTACTGTAGCCGCGAGGAGGTTTACGGCCAAGTGTACAATGGCAACCAAAACTTTACAAGCTCTATACATCGATTTCTGCGAACTGGGCTGTAATTTGTTTTAATAACAAGTGGATCAAATTATTTCGAATAAATAAATAAATCATATTTTAATTAAACATACTGGCGGCCGAATTTTAACAGGCAACTCGGCAAAAATGTATTCGGCAATTCACAATTTTATGAAAAAAAATTGATTTTGTTAATACACTCGATGAACGTAGTAATCTTGCAGCCGGATCTTGGACTATATCCAACACCGTGTGCTAACAAGGTATTTATTTAAAAAAAGTTTCTGGGAATAATTGAAAGATGAGAGCCTCAGCTTACGGAAGAAGGAGATGGCTTGGTTCTTGAATACCGGCCTTAGTCTCAGATTCTCGAAATAAGTTTTCCTGTTTTAAAATAAGTGGCCGGAAGGAATCAGTCCTCTCGCTGAAAAATAAATAAAACCTACAACGCCCTCATCCTATGAACATATGAGAAGGTAAGTACTATGCCTATCAGCAAATCAAGCAAGAAGAGATAGACGTTTCCAAGTGAATGCTTTAACCATATTCCAGCAAGATGCATTACGATACACGAAGATCTTACTGAACGTTCAGTATAAATTAAACCGCGAAAAATGCTGCACTTGCGATTTGTATCGGTATTGAATTTCGAGTTATAGTGATGCTACTCGTCCAGTTTTGTCTAGATATCGGGACTCTCCATAAGGGATTACATGAGTAATTGGAAACTTGCAATTCACATTTCCACTTAATCCATACTTCTTTCCTCGGATTGACTCTCATTTGTTTTACATATGGGGTGACATAGAGTACGGGAAATCTATGCTATCTGATTCAAATCTTCAGGATCAAACAAAGGTATTTGCAAAATATACGTTTCTGTGTGTTTAATTTACTTGAGAAAAGTTTTAAAAGTATGTATAGGCCTACTTTATTTAATAATAATGATAATAATAATATTAATAATAATAATGATAATTATAATCATCAGCAGCAGCAGCATCAAGGATTAGACCTGCTGCTCTGCTCCAATCTCATGTTAGAATTGGTCTATCCATCTTTTATTGGGATAATAATAATAATAATAATAATAATAATAATAATAATAAGAAGAAGAAGAAGAAGAAGAAGAAGAAGAAAAAGAAGAAGAATAAGAATAAGAGGTAGGAAGTAAATTGAACAATAATGCTTTATGGCATTTCACGTCATTAGTGTCGTGATTCCAAGTAGAAAGTAAAACAACAACGTATTTTACCAAGAGGACCCTTATTTCAGACTTGAGGTGTATTTATGACCTGTAAATCTAAAACGCGAACCCACAGTTTTAATTTTCTTCCCAATTGTTCATAATTCTTAATATCTGCAAAATTTAATCCTGGTGAGGTGTAACAGAAGACTTTAGTGTCTTAAAATTTACCACATAAAATAAATATCTGTTATTATTATTATTATTATTATTATTATTTTTATTTTTATTACATTATTATTTTGTCCAATGACAGCTGGCTGTCGTAACATATATCTGGCAATTTCCCCTGGCATTGGCGGAATTGTAACCCATTTCTCAGATTGGAGCGCCTGGAAGATGAAGTTACTTTATTCCGATGATTTTTTAATGAAACACGTGAAGAGTCCTTAAAACCTAAACTTAACATAAATTTCAAACCTTGGGCGAAATCATAGAATTAATTCTCCTTTAAAGAACAATTCCACATACGTAGAATACCACAGACAAGATTGCCCAGACAAGCTTTGAAATTGATTTCATTTGGGAAAGGAAAGAGGCTTCAACCTAGATTTAAATGAATGGATGATTTAAAAAGAGGTATGAGGGAGCTAGTTCTGGAAGAATTGGAATGGGAAGATAGAGAAGAATGGAGAGAGAAGATACAAATTTAAAAAGCTTTGGGCACAGGAAGATGTTATATTACATTGTAAACCTGTTTATAAATATAAATAAATAAATAATCCTGTGGCTTGAGTGAGAATCGAATTCAGAATCTCAAAAACTGTAGTCAGAGGTTTTGATCATATGACCACGAGGCTGGTATTATTACCGCAAAAAACTCATCTATCCTGAACGGATTAGAATTCACAAATCTCGAATCTAGAAGAAAGTAAAGTAGTATCTAACCTACAGGATCTACTGAATAAAAGGAAAAAGAATAATAAGAAATAGCTTTAAAAACAAGATCCTTTGGAAATACTTTACAAAATGTGAGCGAAAAATGTGTTTAAGTCAGTCATGCGCATGCGCTAACAAACGCGAAGCGGTATACTCTATGGAATCACGGGATACAGCCAACATACACACGATATTTAACGAACCTAAAAGCTAATCTAACGCTATTAAGTAATCTAACCTGTGAAAGCCCAAACTAAAAGCTAACCTAACGCAATTTAAGCACTCTAACCTGTGAAAGAATGCAACGCCCAAAAATAAATATTAAGTTCTGAAATTCTGAAGTAGGCCTATATGTGTACAGTTAATTAGTACATACTCTACGTTGGCAGCACTGGAACAGGTCTTTGTTATTGCATATAATATTCGTTAAAATCAATATACCTGCCACGTCTTCATGATATGTATGTAGTTAAATATCAGAAAAATACACTGAAATAATAGTTAGAAAAAAATATAAAAATCGTTGTAAGTGGTGGGAAATAATTTGAAAAATAAAAAACCTAAGAATAAAATTTGACAGGAGCTTACAAAGAATTAAAAAAAGTCGGGTCACAGATTGTAAGTTAAGCCGACCATTTTTTTCTAAATCATATAACTGACAATATAGGCCTAGAGGATCAATTGAGATTCAATGTTTTTAGAGTAAATCTTAAGAGTCAAATTATGTTACGTGATTTTTTTGTTAATCTATTGTTGTACAGTAACTGTGGTTTAAAGAGACACAGTGGGCATGCTAGTAGGTGTGTGAGAAACTGGTCGGAAGAGCACATTTGATTGCTTATGCAAATGAGAACACAGCGATCCACCCTTTCTTCTTGCTTTAATAAACGTTGGTGTTATGACGGGTAGCAGACATTTAAAATCCAATTTCGCTTCCCCGACACGGAATGGAAAGGAGGTTAGGTATGTATGTGGTTATGGTAGATTTTCTCACGTACTCGGCCCACGTTCACTTAAATTTGAGGATATTAAAGGAAATAGATAATTTTCTTATATACGGTAGTACATAGTACGCAAGCAGTGGCTCGAGAAAGCTTTACATCATTAAATACCTCTGGGATATTAGTGCTTAAATGCAATACAGACCTATGTCGTTAACTATCAAATTTTAATTAGCCTGTATTACAGTACATTGAAGAGCTTGGAATGTAAAAGAATATAAAGTTAATAATTAAATTTGTTTCTATATATTCGTGTATATACTTTTCATACGTATATTCTTGTATAATATATAATATATATATATATATATAATATATTGCGCGATAGTGCGTTTTGTCGTAGGCCTACTTACAGGAATGACGACCATGATTGAAAGTTCAACTACCTACATTTCGGGATTGTCAACCTAAATAACTGTACTGTAATAGTGCATATTACAAACCTCGTGCGGGAAGTCAAACCACTGCCCTTTATGTATACTATACACAATGTATATACAAATATATATCCAAAAGATGGTGTTAATATACATGATACGAAACAAATCACTGCATTTTAAATTAACTGAACTTTATTTGAAACAATATAAAACAATAAATATGTACTTGCCGCCATTATGACTGATTGGTGTCACGGCCTTGTTGTAGCCTCAATAATAAACAGCGGCCACACTGTTAACTTTAGTCAGTTGTTTATAATGAACGCAAATATTAACGACAAATATATAATTTTACTATTATTTTGTTATTTTGAAAACACCATCGCGCAAAAAATAATGTACAACGCACTTTGTGAAGTGCTTTACAGAATCGGTTTTTAAACATTTCCTCGCTTCTGTAAAAAGCACTTCCCAACCCTGCACCGTAATATACTATTAACTACTATTATAACAATCAGTGAAGCTGTAGTTCATAGTTACTAGGCAACAAAACCTACACTTTATATTCTAATAAAACACAAAACACGCTACCAAAACATAAAATACAGGTTCAACAAAACATAAAATACACAGTATTGCAGTAACTATCAATCATCATTAAATTTGTAATACTTATTGGAAGTATATTAATACTTATTGGAAGTATATTAATACTTCTTGGACCACCTTTAAATTTTTTCTCGGTGGACCGTGAAAATCGCCTTCTCTTCCCATTTTTAACTTTAAATTCAGATAGCCTATGAAACTAGCATCCATAATTGCAGAACATAACAACAATGTTTGTTGATTTGTCGTGTTTTTTTTTCTCTCTCCAAAGCCCACATTGCTCTTCCTCTAAACATATCGTCTCTGCAATAAATAAATTTCATTAAGTATACTAGCATACTCTAATAAACGTAGATAAAAATATTGTAGACAACGCGTTACAAAATTACGTTTAGTAACTCGCTACTCTTAAAACGCTCCCTTCGATCGTGTTAAAACGCTCCTGAGCACCGTTCTAACTGTGCACAACCTTACTGACTTTTATAAACTAATCATTTAAATAACTATAATAGTTTTAATTATAATATACACTAAATGTACGCAATACCCAGGTTTTTTTTTCAAAATAGGCTTATACGTTAAAACAGAGAAATCGATTAATTAAATTTAATAATATGTTTGTTTGGAGGTCTTAAGTAGCTTCTTTCCGTGGAGAATTAATGAAACGTTATTGGATGAATTCCTACATCTAGTAATTTTGCCAAATTTCTGATTTTCACATACGAAATTTCTGTAGCGTGCCATACAATTTCATGACATCAGACGGACTCTTTCTCTGAAGTAAAATTTGTTTTTGAATTTTCTTCATTCGATAAGATGCTACGAACGAGACTTCAAGTCTACAATATCTTAAACAAAAAACAACTAGTAGCGGACACTCATCCTACTGATGATTGAAGTTAACTTTCGAACGGCCTTCAGATAATATTTTAAATATATTTTAACAAAGTTGAGGACGACGGTACCAGCCAACAGGTATATATTTTAATTTTTTTTATCTTATGACTAGGGCAATGACTATCTAATGCAGTAAAAGTTAAGATAGTGATATAGTATAATGAGAAGTTAGACTTCTGATTGTATTTTGTCTTGGTTTCACATACAAACAGTTGAATAATATAATAAGAAGTTAGACTTCTGATTGTATTTTGTCTTGATTTCACAAACAAACAGTTGAATAATATAATAGAAGTTAGACTTCTCACTGTGTTTTGTCTTGGTTTCACATAGAAACAATTTAATAATATATACTATCTGTGTTGCAATCTTAACTTTTAATGCATTACAATCCTTGCCCTACTTGACTATTCACATCAACGGAATTTGATATGAATTTTATTAGTATTGATTCGATAATTGTTTTGCGGCTAATTTCCCCGTACCGATTTTTTTCCAAAACATATACATTGAATTCCTATCATTTTTCTGCTATTTATCCCGTTGAAAAGTGGCCAGGATTTTTTAAAATACTCTAATTACCCTGGACTATAGGTAAGCTAAGAATGGAAGGTAAGCAATAGCTACATCCGTGACGTAGTGAGCAGAGGAAATAATGTTTTTTTCTTCTTCTTCTCCACCGTAGTTTCATTCTCACCTTACAGGCACTTTTACACGACCAATGTCGGCAGGGCCTGTCGGGAGAGGGATTTTAAACTTTGAATCACACACATAATTTTTTCACACAAGGATTATATAGGGCGTCCCCGAATGAGTGATCAGCTCAATACCAAGACCTCCTTCAAGTCAACATGACATTTAAGATGAAACACATCAATCACACATACATCCATACTAAAAATGACGGTTGTAATGCTATTATGATGGCCACGTGATATTCGGGGACCGTTTAGGCCTCCAAGTTTCCTGTCTTATAGCTGAGAAAACAAACGAAAAAACACCCCCCAATAAACTTTTACCCGACCGGGATCGAACCAAGGCCCGCTGCATAGGAGACAGAGATACTAACACGATACTACAGCGGTGAACAAAGAAATAATTTCAGGGATTAAAAAATGCAAAATGTCTAAATAGTTCTAGAAAAATGCTGGAAAAGGACCCAATCTTATTTGCAATACATTCTTATCTTACTTTTTTTTTCTCAGTTGGAGATCTAAGGCACAGTTTTTTAAGAAAATGTCCCATTTTATGTACATACTTATAGCCTTATATTATTATGAAGGTACTAATTTTGTATTCCAAAGAACTGCACTAAAAAATCAATAACTAAATGTTATGTAAAAATATGAGTTAACTCGCTGTTGCATTGAGCTGTTTTATATAGTATGAAAGTGTTACACCCGCGGATCAATATATATAAATTGGGCAATATCCATTTCTTTACCCGTTCTATGGTATTATCGTAATTTTACGCAAACTTGAAGTGGAATCATGGTATACTAGCATCTCGTAGCCATTCTATTGAATGCAGCGCAGAAAGAAAGTGAATTTTACGCTATAATAATAGAACGTATTTATTTGATCGTCCTTTTAAATGATCCAGCAATTGATTTCAGATTGTACTCCATTACAAATTATGACCGTGTTTATGAGATACTGGAGAGTTAAAAAGATAGCCGATCTGTGTACTTTAAACCGGGACAGAGTGCCAAGGAATTTCTTCTACACTTGTAACAGGGGTGGCCAAAAAACTAACACTTCTTGTAAATGTATAAAGCCATATATTTTCTTTACAAAATGTGTGTACCATGCATACTTTAAATATTTTCTAATTACTAAAAATTATTAATTTTACTGTGGAATTTAAATTATTACAGATCCCTCAACCTTCTTTCCGTACTTAGATGTTAAAATACAAACCATAAAAATATCACAATTATATACATATATATATATATATATATATATATATATATATATATAAAATAATAATGAGAATGTTCACACATTGTGTATTGTTTTGTATTTTTATTTGTCCCGTGCATATTCACTTATGGTTTTCTTTCTGTTTTTACACACTGTGATGTGGTATCGGTCACATCTTTCCTTGCACATCTCGCATACACATGTGTCTTCTGGTACGTGATATGTCTTCTTGGTACATATTCTGTGGTGGAAACCGTGTACCGCCATCCTGGTCACCAGGTGTCGCAGCTCGTAGTTCGCCGACATCCAATTTTTGTTTGCCATCGCCTCTGTGGAGTAGAATTCGTCCCAGATCTCGTCTTGTTTTCTCCTTCTGTTTTGTAGTACCTTTGCTGCTGCCTCTGTTGTGGGTAACAAGAATTTCAGCATCAGGTCTTGAAGCAGGAATGTTTCTCGAGCCATCACATATGTCAGCCTGGATGGGATATATTTTGATAACCCCATCACTCTCTTTAGGTATCTGGCTTTCAGATTTTCCAGGCTCTCCAGCTGTCTCTCCGTTAGCCGTTCCCATATTATTTCCAGTCCGTACGTTGCCGCCGGTAGTATCTTGGCCTCGAATAGTCTCATTGCTGTTTCGAGTGATAGGGCTTGTATGTTCTTTATATCGTTTATGGCCCTCACTGCTTCTACCAGTCTCCTTTTTATGTGTAATGTGAATGATTTCCCATTTGTTTGGATCGTGATCCCTAGATATTTATATGTGTTGACTTTCCTCAGTGGTTTTCCTTTGTAGTAGATTTCCGTGTTTGCCTCTAGTTTACCTCCTTTCCGGAATACGACGTATTCGGTCTTATCTTCATTTATAATGAGTTCGTTTTCTTCCGCCCACATTTGGAGTGCATCCATCGCTTTCTGTAGCTCTATCCTATTGCTTGAGGCGATCGCCATATCATCTGCATACATGTATACTGTTACCTGCTGTATATATATATATATATATATATATATATATATATATATATATATATATATATATATACACACATTAATTCATTCATCCATCCATCCATCCATTCATAGTAATTCTGCTCGAGGGCAGGTTTTTTTTACTCTTGGCGCGACATGCCTAAAGGCCCTCAGCCTACCAGCCGGCTGCAGGCCTCACATCCACATGTGTCAATCACAGAGGTAGGAGATCATCCAGCCAGCGTTGGGGTGATGTGGTCACCATGTCGAGTCCCCCAACCGTTATAGCTGGTTATCTCAACCTGGAGCCGATATTTACTGTAGCTAGCCAAATGCCTCTAGTTGCTGGGTGGGCACCGGTCCCATACTGGCCGAAATACCAGGAGAAAATGTCTTCCCCCATGGAGACCAACCAGCGCAAGTCCCACAATTCTGCGCCAAGGTTTCCTGTCTTAACCACTCGGCTACGGCGCGGGACCCAGGGCAGGTCTTTCACTACAATCATAGCATTTTCATGCTATGCTTTGGAGCTTTACTAGGGAATTATAGGTGTGGTAGCTTCCCGTTGCTTTCCATACCGGTGAACGATGATTATGTTAATGATAAGGATGATGTTGATGGCCGGATGATTTTTGGGGACCGTTGGGACCTAAGCTTCCTGACATTTGTCTTATAGGTGAGGAAAAACCTCACACAGGAGCCTGTACCGGCCAGGAATCGAACCTGGGTCCGCTGCGTTACAAGGCAGCACGCTACCTCGAGACCACAGCGGTGGATATATATATAGATCCACCGCTATGGTCTCGAGTTATATATATAGATGTAAAACGATAATAACAGGGGTACAGAATATTAATTACAAGAAACAGGGAATTACAAACAAAAACGTATAATCCACCTTAACCAATCAATAAATGGGCCACTGCACGGTGTAATAGGTTAAGGCAATATGCTACAAACCGGAATGTCGAGGGTTCGAATCCAGATAGGGTGACACTATTGTCCTTGTGTCGACTCAGCCATAAAAAAATCCTATAGCCCGATCGCAGCGCCAACTACCGGGGTCCAATTGTGAATCTAAACCTTCCAGGGGCCCACTCAAATACACACAAAAAATCATCAAATTCGGTCCAGTCGTTTAGGCAGTTTTTAATTTCGGATTTCAAGTAAACCTCCACTCCCAATTTTTTAATTTCGCTCATTTATTTGGTAATACCTACCTCGGTTTATTTTAGTAGGATATACAGAGTTTCGTTGTGAAACATCGAAAATTATGTACGCTAGGGCGATTTTTAAATTTTAACTTCGGGTGAACTCCTATACCTAATGGTTTTAGAGGGTCTAATTGTGAATCAAAACCATCCACGAACCCACTCAAACACACACAAAATAGTCATCAAAATCGGTCTGGTTAGGAAGAATTCAGTGACACACACACGTAGGCCTACAGAACAAATTATATATAAATAAATAAATAAACAAATATGTACATATATTATCCATGTTTATCATCTTTTCAATTATGAATTTTGAAACATCTTCGAAGGAAGAAGAAAAATCACTGTAGAAGGATCTCTCATTTTGGCCCCATGTCTATCTTAATATTTCTCCATGTCTTTTTCCCCTCTGGTTGCAATATCTGGGTCATACCAAAGGGGAATAAGCCTGTAATCCTTCCTGCAGTTCGGAAGGGTGGCGCTAACTCCGTATTCAACATGGCGGTCTTGTAAGACATGCTCACATTATAAGGGGTTTCAGAATTTATAATAAGGAAGGCTTATCTTTTCATTAGAGCGACGACAGCTTCAACCTCTTTTACATGGGCCTCAGGCATTCAAATAACGATTCTCCTTTTCCCCGATAAAATAGCTGCGAAACATTTTATTTCGCTCTCAGATATGTGTAATATCTACATCGTATCCGACACTTGGGATCTATATGCAGATACAGTTGAAAATTAGGCCATATTATCCTGTAGCAGAGTTACTCCACACATTGCATTGTTACACCATATTGAATTATAGTATATTACGATGTGTGTTTGGGAAGTGGTTCTTACAGAATTGAGGAAAATGTTTAAAAACCGAGCTATAGCCAGTAAATAGTAAATATCAATAAAACTAAATATATGGTCACACATAAAAATACATTATATAATGGAAATGGACATCTAATGACAAATGAGGGAAATTTTGAGGAAGTGGCTGAATTCAAATACCTAGGAACAATAATCACAAACAGGAATGAGATGCTCAAGGAAATTAAACATAGGCTCAATTCTGGAAATGCATGTCATTATGCATTACAGAGACTCTTGACTTCCCAACTCCTTTCAAAAAAGTTAAACTGAAAATATATAAAACTATTATTCTATTATATGGATGCGAAACATGGACTCTTACTTTAGAATAGAATAGAATAGAATAGATTTATTTAGCCTGGTGGAGTTAAGGCCATGTGGCCTTCTCTTCCACTCACCAGAACAAGCATATGTTACATATGAATACAAAAAAAAATACAATAATAGTCATATAAAACATGACAAACATATGTTACACATGAATACAAAAAAATTACAATAATAGTCATATTAAACAGGACAAACATGTTACATATGAATACAAAAAAAAGTTACAATAAGAGAGGAAAGGAGATTACGAGTATTTGAGAATAAAGTTCTTAGGAACATTTTTGGACCAAAGAGAGATGAACAGACAGGTGAATGGAGAAGACTGCTTAACAGTGAATTACATGGTCTTTATAGGAAGCCAGATATAATGAGAACAGTTAAGTCTCGTGGACTGCGATGGGCAGGACATGTGACACGAATGGGGAATGAAAGACGTGCATGAAGTTTATTGTAGGAAAACCAGAGGGAAAACGCCCAGTCGGTAGACCAAGAATGAGGTGGGAGAATAACATTAACTATGATTTGAGGGAAGCAGATTATACAGGCGATGATTGGAAAACATTGGCTCAGGATAGGGATATGTGGAGAGCTTATGTCCGCGCGGCCATGAACCTACGGGTTCGATAGTGCCAGTGAGTAAGTAATAGCCAGGTTTTTAATTTCCGAGATTCTGTAAAACACTTCACAAACGTGTGTTGTACATTTTTTTTGCACGATGGTATTTTCAAAAATAATAAATAATAGTAAAATAATAACACCTTAGTTGGAAATAATTGCGTTCATTATAAACAACTGACTAACGTTAACAGTGTGGGCAAGTTTATTAGTTGAAACAACAGGAGGCCTTGAGAACAATTTAGTGATAAAATGGCGGCAAGTACGTATTTGTTGTTTTATATTGTTACAAATAAAGTTCACTTAATTTAAAATGCAGTGATTTGTTTCGTATAATGTATATTAACATTACCTTTTGAATATATTTTTGTATATACATTGTATGTAGTATACATAAGAGGGCAGTAGATTTACTTCCCACACGCGTGTTTGAATTATGAATATTACTGTATAGTTATTGTTATTACAGTATTGTATGTTCAAAATTAGAAAAAATAAGAAATACTGTCATATGAGAAAAATGAATATTAGACATTCAATAGTAGATTATATAAGATATAAGCAATTAAATTGATATGGACACATACGACGAATGCAAGAAGAAAGGTTACCTAGGAAAACATTGGAATGGTATCCACCTGGAAGAAGAAAGAAAGGAAGACCCCGAAACTCGTGGATTCAAGAAATAAGAACTGGAATGAGAGCAGGGGGACTTGGAGGGCATGGAGTAGATGGATAGAGACAAGTGGAGAAGAAAAATAAAACTTTAGGCACAGAAAGATATGTAAACATTAAAATTCTGTATATAAAAATAAAATAATTATTTAGGTTGGCAACCCCGAAATGTAGGAAGTTGAACTTTCAATCATGGTCGCCATTGCTATAAGTACGACAAAACGACTATCGCGCAAAAATATTTTATCTACTATTATAACAATGAGTGACTCTTTAGTTCGTAGTTGCTAGGCAACAAAATCTAAACTTTATATTCTAACAAAGCACGATATCAAAACATAAAATACAGGTTCAACAAAACGTAAAACACATTTTAATGATTCGTATAACTAACTACATAAATAAACTTTCCTTGACTTTTCTAGAAGTATATTAATATTTATACCATGGACTGCTTTTAATTTTTTTTTTCCCCTGATGAAGTGGAACTCTCCATCTCCGCTCATTTCTGCTTTAAATTCACATATGAAATTAGCAACCAAAATTGCAGAATATAAAACAACAATATTTGTTGATTTATCGTTTCCGCAATAAATAAATTTTATATTAATATACTAAATATACAACATATATTAAAATACTCAGAATGTAGATAAAATATTGTAGAAAACACGTTACAAAATTAATTTAGTAACTAGTCTAAATAACTATAAAATGTAATTGCTAGTAATTATAAAGAGATATTCAGGCTCTTAAAAGAACCACAATCTAATATATAAAGATGAATGTTAGTTTGTTTGTTTGTACTTCATTCGCGGCCATACCGCTGATACGATTGTGCTGGGGCTTTTTGCAAAATATTCAGGAGATTCCCGGGATGAATATAGGCTATAAGAGAGTTGTGATACTCAACTCCTACACTCTTAAAAACCGCCCTTTGCAGTGGAAAACGTGAAAAAAGTAGCTCTTTGGACGCTTTAATGGCTTACGCTGCCAAAACCATAACAAATACATAAAATTAATGTATACAGAATTGAATATCTCAAGAAGCTCTACAAAACGTCCGCGACAGCATATGTTTATCTTTTACGGATAACTCACAATAACCATTTTTGTCTTTCATTGATGCCAAGAAGATCGAGACAAGTACGTAGATTCCTGTGCAAGCATAGCAGCACATGGCGGGTATTCTTTAACGGATAACTCACAATAACGAATTTTGTCTTTTAGAAGATCGAGGTAAGTAGATTCCCGGGCAACATCGGGTAATCAGCACGGGGAATCTTAAAATAATTACGATATACATTTATAATTATGTTTCATTTTACTTATTCAACTAATCATAAGAAGTACATTAATGTTCGTCTTTCAGCTCATTTATGCCAAGAAGATCGGGATAAGTAGATTCCCGGGCAACGCCGGGTAATCAGAACGGCGTTTCTAAAAAATATAAATTTATAATTAGTTTTCCTTCTACTTATTCAACTAAACATAAAAACACGTTAATTTTCATTTATTTAGGCGTAGCAGCGCACGCCGGGTATTAGCTAGCATTGAATATAATTACATGTCTCATCGAGGCGCTACGCAGACCCCCTATCACTCGCTGACATATATGGGTAAATTAATGTAACAGAATTAACCTGGTCAATAAGTTCCCATTAGGGAGCGCCCTATGGAAGGGAAGGAAATGACTTACGAAGAAGTGATGTGTTATTGTTGCAGTCATGTATATTTTATGTAAGACTTAAGATTTCATCATCGTCGTGATCAAATCCGTTTTAGGCCATGTGACCTGTGATGGTAAACCTGACAAAGGTGGTCTTCATCTTTCCACCGATGTTTTGGTCTACCTTGGTCCGTATGTCCAGTTGGAGTATATTGGAATACCAATTTTGGAAGTTATTATTTTCATTCCTCTCAGACGATTTTTCCATTCTTATTGGTGTCTTTCTTCTTCCTCTTCTTCTACTTCTTCTTCTTTGTCACGGTTTAGGCTTATTTACTAGCCTATTCCGGCTCCAAATTGCTGCCGGTTCCATATTTTCTTTGGTCTTCCCAAACTTCTTTTTCCTCGTGGTGAATAGTTGTATGCTGCTTTTGGTATTCTATTCTCAGTCATCCTTGCTAAGCGTTCTTTCGAGTTTCTTCTGTATTTCACTATTGTTGTGTTTAATTCCTCTAATTTTAGTTGTCTTATTTCTGTGTTGTGTTTTTTGTGTTCTTTTATATACTGATATTGGTCTGAAGAATTTAATTTCAGCAGCTTGTATTCTGGCAGATTGTTGTGTTGTCACTGTCCATGTTTTAGATATTTCTATATCTTCATTTAAATACTTCATTTTTTAACTTCAATCTTACAAGTATAGACATGTCTTCACTAATTAACTAGAAGAAAATAGTAATATAAATATTTTTTTTAATATCTCCTGGCGAGAGACTTGATATACCTGTGTCGCTAACTTTCGACATCACATTGAATACTCAGAGGGACGTTAGTTACGAAGTCTGCTGTAATTTCAAAGTTTTAGTACAGTCTGGTACGAAAACAAAGTGTTACTTGAACGTATCTTGCGTGTATGAACCCATGACAGTGATTATAGTGGTGATGTAAAAGCTATTTGCGGTAATGTAGTAGTAATAAAGCTTGAGCTTCAGTTATGGACATCGTTAAAGTTAACTGCGTTTATTCAATTACAGGATTACCAACTGCAGCATAACGTACTCTATTACGTAACACTCCACAAGGAGTGAACAGGTAGGCCTACAAACACAACTTGAACAAATAAAAGAATATGTAAAATAAAATAAACATACAGTTCTTAGTTTAAAACACAGATAAAATTTCACGAATCCAAACAAATATAAAATAAATAAATCTTAATTTTAAATAAAAAATATTGAATTGATATTTATACTACGAGATTGGTTAGTTAACATTTTTATTTAACAACGTTCTCAGCCGCAATTCAAATCTGAATGTGAAATGGCTAACAAATTTTGCTCAGAGGATCCTTTATTTCAGGCTTGCGGTTCTTATATTTGTGGTAAATCAACGAAACGGTATCCCTTACTTTACTCCACTTCCGCTGGAAGCTATAAAATAAGTTAAAATGTACCTTTTCGTCCTCAACTTATACATTTTTTATGCTTTTTTGTCTGAAGGACTTTCAGAATCTCCATTCCATCTTCAGCAGGTCTTTCTTCGTTACATTAAACGCTATGTATTAATGCATGCACTGAAGGCGCAGCATTTAATGTAGCACAGAAAGACCTGCTGAAGATGGAATGGAGATTCCGAAAGGCCTTCAGACAAAAAAGCATACATATTTTATAATTTGAGGATGACGGTTCTGACCTAAGAAGGTATATTTTAACTTATTTTATTTTACTACTATCCACCTCAACGATTTTAAGCAATTAATTTTATTAGTGTTGATGGAAGCTATTCTCAGGACTTTACAATCTGAAATAAAATAAAAAATCATTCGACCCCGGGTGAGTTTGAACCCACGAACCTCGGTAATAGAGACAAGAAGACAGACATTTCATTCTGCGGGGCTTCATTAGTCGCTTAAGGGTCATATCGATGTGTAAACCATCTATCCCCTCATGTAACCACAGTACTGCATGATGCAATGCGAGACCTATCTAAACGTATGCAACGAACTCACTGGCACTATCGAGCCCGTAAGTTCGTGGCCGCGTGGACATATGCTCTCAATATATCCCTACCCTATGCTATTTTTTCCTATCATCTCCTGTGTAATTTACTTCCCTCAAATAATGTTTAATGTTATTCTCACACCTCATTCTTGGTCTGCCAATTGGGCGTTTTCCCTCTGGTTTTCCTACAAGAAGTTTCAATGCCCCTCCTTCATTCTCCATCTGTGCCACATGTCCTGCCCATCGCATTCAACTAGACATAACTGTTCTTATTATATCTTGCTTCCTATAGTGATCATGTATCTCACTATTATGTAAGTCTTCTGCATTCGCCTGTCCATTTTTTCTTTGGTCCGAAAATATTCCTAATTCAATACGTTAACTAAGCAGAGACCCTGATCTGGACAATGAAATCACGCAGAATATAATCAACCGGAACCGACCACATGTAAAAAGTCTTCCTCATGTTGTAGTCCTAGATTATGTTTGTCGACTGTTATCCTCTTGGTATTGCTGTCCTCTCTGCTGGACATCCACTGCTTTTCTTTTTACTCAAGGCTCCCTATCTTCACAAAATGAGCATATTAACTGACAATTCAATAGTCGGAGTGTGGTTCCTTTCCATATTTCGCGCGGAGGTACCGCCGGGCAATGAAATATACCTATATTGGCGATAGTTTTTTAATAAAAAAAGCTTTTCTTTCAGCTCCAGTAACAGTTACTTTTCAGCGACGAATATTTGACAACAGCTGACTAAATCGCATATTAGCGTACGGTACAAAACTTCTTTTGATAGCCTATGTAAAAAAAAAAACATACATGTCTCGCTTGCATTACGTGCAGGACTTTTTTAAACCTCGACAATAATTGTGATAACCCTGTATTAAGCTGAAAGTTAGGACAGCCGGCCAAGTTGGTGAAAAATAAACTGGAATTCAAGCGAAATCGATCTTGCATACAAACATTACGAATGCATTTGTTCAAATCATACAGCTGACCTTAATGTAAATTATATATTTCTCTCGCAATATAAAGTATTCAAAGATAAAAACTACTAATAAGTTACAGATACAATAATTATTCAATTAATTCCGTTGAAATTTTTCTTGACAACAGAAAACATAATTAGAGGCAGTCTTTTGTTTCGGGATTACAAGAAAAAATTATTCATTCCGCTGAAGTCACAAGAAATCATTTGTAAAAGGTGAGGACAAAAAATAAAAAAGAAAACCAGCAAGACAATGAAAAGTTGTCAATTAATAGGAAAAAAACCTCCCTTCTAAGACAGAGGGGGGAGTAGTGATTAATTTGGATGGTTCCTTCACAATGGGCGAGATTTTCGTTATGTTTCTACTGAGGATCTTCTCCTTATATGATAGGGAAGGGGAGAGAAAAAAAAGAGGAATACCATGGCGTCTCTGAGATTAAATTCGCAATTGTCTGCCCCTTTACCCCTCCATGCCACAGTCAATTCAATAGGAATTTATCTTGGTTCGTCTCTTTCTAATCTGCCGTGTTTGTCCCCTTCGCTATCGCCATCTTCCTCTAAATCTTTCGTGTGGTTCCCTTTAATTCGAATTGTAGAAAGTCATCCCACCGCAAACCCCCCACGACCACCCCTTGGTGCTCTCAGTAAAACCTAACCAATCTCGAATAAATGGAAGATGTGTTGGAATTTCGTGGATGTCTGTTCCCCCCGAGGGCCTGAGTTGACGGCTGCCAACTGTCCGTCCCGACGTGCATTCAATTGCACGGAACGTCCCCAGGGACGCCCCAGCACGTCGCTCTGACATCTCCTTCGCTCTATTTATTCACAGGAATGCTTGCGTCTAAACACCGAGCTTATTGCAAACACATTTAAGATGACCGAAATCTGAGCACGTTAATCAAATACGTGAATGGAATTCAAATAGGCTGCCGTGACAGTTTCAAACAGAATACAAACTACTTAATCAATGATGGTCTGGTATTTGAATAATACTAGAGGAATGTCAATTATTGTAGCAACACTAACAGTATTCCGGGTTCACAATCATGATGTTTAATTAAGTATGAAATTGAATATTCGAATATGAATTGGGATTTCGAATCAGGGTTATCAAATTAGATATAATCAATCAATTGAGGAATTTATTTCCACTCTTCAGTTATTTCCTGCAATTAAAGGAAAAATATAGTTTACTCTTATTCAACAGAAGTCTCTACGGAAATTGGGTCATTATTTACAACGAAATTACCAAGTACGTCATTTAAAATTAATATAAAATTATAGAATATTCACCTGAAAGGTCCGTCTCCTCAACTTATTAATCATTTGACTGTAGCGCTTTCGGGACTTGTCCCATCATCGGCAGGATTCAAAACTGGTGTTTCACTGAAGATCTGGTAGAGGGGGTTGCATGTATTGGGTTCGTTTTCGTTTATCAGGCTGTCGTTGTGAGCTGCTGATAAACGAAAACGAACCCAATACATGCAACCCCCTCTACCAGATCTTCAGTGAAACACCAGTTTTGAATCCTGCCGATGATGGGACAAGTCCCGAAAGCGCTACAGTCAAATGATTAATAAGTTGAGGAGACGGACCTTTCAGGTGAATATTCTATAATTTTATATTAATTTTGAATAAACCTCAACGGAACACATCATGAATCTTATAAAAGTTGATACGTCATTTATACATCCATTTACATATTTAACTTATTTGTCTTGATTCAAAGATTTCATAATTCACGGATCGATGTGTAAAGAGAGATATTTCCATCCGAGTTCAGCCTGTATCTATTTACACGCCAGTAATACTAAAATTACGAGTTACTACCGAAATATACTATGAAATATTACCCCATTCTCATTCCATTGAAAATAAGAAATGTCATTTTACCCTACGATATAAATGTTTCTTTTTTGTGGCGCAGAAAAAAAGTATTTTTAGCTAGATGTCTATTTTCCGCAATTTTGAAGAATTGTGTCTTCACATGCGAGAAATTGCAAATCCTCAAACAATCAACTTTACTTAAATGCTGTTCAAATAATTATTTTTCACTAAAAGTACTCGTAATTAGTTTATATCGTATTTAAATTTAATATTTGATGACGTGATTAAATATAAATTTACAACACAGAACCTCACGATTTCTAAAAAAAAATCACGATTATGCTTTCAAGTAAAAAGATTAAGAGTCAAATGAGACAATTATTAATACATTAATTTAATAATGTATTCAAAAATTATATTTTTATTTAATGTAATAGCAAAATAAGTTATTGCCAGCTCATCCTAGATCATAATTTTATATTGAAATCTATATTTCACATTTAGCCTCATGGGCTAGTGGTCAGCGTTCCTGACTACTGTTCATGAGGTCCCGGGTTCGATTCCCGGTCAAACCATAGAATTGTTTCCTTAAAGGGAATTATTCCTGTGATAGCCCATGGTCTGATTTATCACCCATCATACCTACAGGGTAACGTAACTCCGCCTTTAAGATGCCCCAACCTAAGAAATGGATTACAATTCTGCCAATATTAGGGGAGAAAGCAGAAATGTTATAAAAGACACCATGGTGGCATTAGACAAAAAAAGAACATATTTAAATGTTAGTATATAAACTTCGATAAAAACAAATAACAGTCGTGTTGGTAGGCAATTTTATTTAAGATCGCTTCTTAACATAACGTCATTATAGTTTCAGATCAAAGCTGGACGTTAAATTTTGCTCAGAAGCCTCTTATTTCAGGTTTGAGACTTTCTTACTTTCCGTAAATCTACGACATGGGACCCACGATTTACTTCTCTTTTGAAGTAAGCAGTTCTCACGATTTTACGCCCTAACATAATCCATCGACTCCAGCAAGATTCGAAGTCGCGAATTTTGGAACCAGAGGCGAACACAGTATCCTATAGGGCCAGACAGCTAGTATTTGTAAAACAAATGAGGGAAAGTTCTTCAGGGATATTTTTATGAGAAAAATATAAGATATTCAGGCCAAATTAACGAAAATACTTTCTCTCATGAAGTCCACTGCTGTGGTCTCGAGGTAGAGTGCTGCCTTGTCACGCAGCGGGCCCGAGTTCGATAGTCGGTCGGGACAAGTTTCCTGGGTGAGGTTCTTTCGGTTTTTTCTCACCTCTAAGAAAAATTCTAGGAAACTTTAAAGCCAAACGGTCCCCGAACAGCATTATCATCAATATCATATTCATTTCATTAGATTGGGTTTAGGATTAAGGCCTCTCCTGGCGCATCATCATCTATCATATAGATCATCGGGCAAGCGTAACTCTGCCATCTAGGGGATCCAACCTCAGAAGTGGGTTAAAAAAACGTCAATGTCAGGATAGAACACCAGAATGTTGAAATAACCTGGTAGCATTGGATATATACCTATTAAAAATCTCCCATGATAGATATGATCTACAAAATATTATTGAACACAGTAATAATCGACATTATTTTCTAATTATTTTTTCCAACAATAATTTTTCCAAAAAAAATTATTATTCCTTTTCTAATTTAACATTTCCATTACAGATTTAAGATTGTTGCAGAGCGCTGCCACCCCAGTTTTTATAAAATTCATAGACATTCATAAAGTACAATAAAACAGAAGTTACGCACGAACAACTAGAATTTTGGCATCAAGTTAAATAAATAAGAAATCGCAAACAATAGATTCTCAAACAACGCTGAAATAGCATTGCGTTGGAGCAGAAATAATGTATAAAACATATTTTTAAAATTGGCTGCAATATCTTATAATTAACCATTTAAAAAATCCGGTCGGAGTTTCAGTTTAAAAAGAAAGGAACTCAAACGACAGACCACCAAAAATCGTGCAGCCTTACAAACCAATTGGGAAAGGACGAGGACGACCAATGAAGATACTGGATTAAGCCTGAAGTGGGACCGGAGCATGCCAAAAAGTGCCTTAACTCCATGGAAGGGAAATGATGATGATGAAAAAATTACTAACCTGAACATTATAATTTAACTTTCACTTGTTACTTCATGCATCCCAAATATTATTTTTGTGGGAAAACAGCCCGCAGCCTTCCTAATAAAGAGTAATTGGAATTTGAGGCCCATCGAGCATTACAAATCTAGGGAACCATAATTAAAAAGATAGTTTTTGGAAAATTTAACTTGGGTAAGATAACGAGAAAAATGAATTGGAAAATTTGCCCCTCCCTCAAACAATATATACAATTTCACTGTGAGGGATTACCAGGTTTCAAAATATTTTATTTCAGTTTTTATAAGCATATCAAATTAGGAAACCTTACATGTACAATATTTTATTACTTTGAATAAAAATTTAATTTACCACAGGATTTGAGAAATTTAGGACGTGGATTCTTTGTTATTCAGTATCGAGTAGGTAAGAGAAACGTAAAAGGGTAAGAATTTCTCAAACGGAAAAGAAGAGATTTTTATTCAGAGCGTACGGCTTGTTTCATTTATGATGAGTACCTTTATATATTGAACGCTAGGGAAGAATGTTAGCTATTCGCAAAATATGCAAGCAAATAAATTCAAAACATTTGTATTCCTACATTCAAGCGAACAAACGCATCAATATATAGTATATTTTTGCGGAAACAAAACTTGGTATTCTGTGTATTCTAAATTCTAAAAATCTGCGATGCAAGATTTGTTTTTATATTGGAATAAGCAACATTGCAGAATAATATTAAATGTTTTTATGTCCATGTTTGTCTTGCATCTATTATATACACACACACGTTGGTTTCGTATTAAATAAAAATTCCGCGCATCCGGTTGTAACAACAACGGGAAAGTATATTTTGTGTAAACGTAAACAAAATCTGAATAAACCTCAACGTAACACAACTGCGATGCGAATTTATTCCATCAACAGTTTTTTTTTTCTCTGAAATGTTCATTTTCATTTTGTAGATTAACTACGAGGAAGTAATATAAATCATGAATTAATTTTAAAACGAAAAGTAGTTGAAATACATCATAAGTAAAGATCAATAACAGGTCTTTTCAAGCAACAAGAAACAACTGACTAGTAGAAACAACTTACTATTTGTGACTATTTAACTCATGCCCCAAATGGGAGTCAATGACCAATCACGTTTCAATGATTTCTGTATTACAACCAATCAGAGATGTGTTTCACGAAATAATTATCAACGTTAGGATTATCATATATTAAGCAAAGCTCCTCCTTTTTAATATTCTGAACAGGTCTGACCGTTATTTTGCAGTGACTGAGCCTATAACAAATACGGCTACCAGATTGTATATAATAGTGCTTACATGTCAACATTTGTAGCAATTGATTATACCACCAAAAAAAGAAACCACTGTTTGCACTTTCTTAAATGTATACGACATCAAAAATGAATTAATATACAGATTGATGTGTTTTCATTTTTTCTCCACTAGAGAGCATTCTTACAATATTGCGTTCCTTTGGCAATAAATAGTATGATCTGGTTGCAGTGATAAACAAAAGAAGCAGTAGAAGCGTAGGCTACCTATCGTTTCTCATTAGTTTTCAAACATCACCGTTTACTTTAAATATAAAAATATTTTTAAATAACTGTAGTTAAATAATGATTTGTGAGTAAACAGCTTTATTTTATTCGTTAAATAGTCCTAACAAATGCCACTCTTGATTTCCAAATTCTCTAGATAAATTCACTCCTCACTTCGTGAGTCGTGAATTTATCGATAATTTGGAAATCACTCGTGGCATTACTTATGATAAATATACGTAGTAAATTAATTACTCGAATACGAAGACATAATAGAATGGCCTTGTGTGCAACATGTGGGATAGGATTAACTAACTAACCAATTCACTGACATTATCGAACCCGCAGGTTCATAGCCACGCAGACATAAGCTCTCCATACGTCACTATCCCGAGCTAATGTTTTCCAATCATCCCCAGTATAATCTACCTCCCTCAAATCATGGTTAATATTATTCTCCCACCTCATTCTTGATCTACCAACTGGGCGTTTTCCCTCTTATTTTCTTAAAAGAAGCTCCCATGCCCCCCTTTCATTGCATCGGAAGCTATTTTACCTCCGGAAAATTTTACCCCAGTGGAACCCATGTCCGCGTTTCTTAACGGTTGTATTTTTTACGGTAAATGATAGTCACTCTTTTTCGACGAAGGCAGTTTTTTTCGTCTGGTATAGCCTTCGACCTGCCCGGTATGTGAAACCCTTTCAGCAGCAATGCTACTGTCGGCATGTTACTCGGGGTCATTTAAGCAGGCAAGCCACGAGAAGATGAAGGTACCATGGAGGGAATAAGAAAGGATACCGATATAACGGTATATTGATTCAGATTTCGAAATTATGACATGAAGCTTGTAAGACTTGTAATCCCCTCCTTCCCCAATTTTAAAGCTGTTATGTCAATTTTGTAAGCACCGTTATCGAATTTTAGCAATTACATTTTCTCCAATACCTAAAAAAAAGGTTAAAAAATTCTGATAAATTGTGATCCTACTTTTCTTAAATTATCGGCATTAAATTTCGCGTACGTAAATTTCTTATAACACAATCATTTTACCTCGCAGAACATTGGAACCTGGTCTCAGGACCTATCTCTCTACGAGCTAATAGAATCTCTGCAATGTAATTAATTTTTACTCTAGTACATATATTTCATACCAGTTAATAAATTCGCATTTGAGACAGCTGTACGTGTTAAGGAAACCAGGATCATGAAATATTTCTCTTTCGGGAACATTTAAAATAGTGTACTAGATCATATAATTTATGTTTTATTTCTATATTTATTAAAAGTAATAACTGAATATAAGTAATTTCAACGCAATTGTATTTTAGAAGAGTTAAAAAGTTATTAATACACTCAGATGTTTAAACAGGTTTATAAATAAGATGCAAACATAAAAGCTACATTATTTTATAAGGCAATGACATTTTATGACTCTCCAGTCAGTCTGGAGAACATTGTTCTCGTTTTCGAAGAAAATTATCAGCTATAAAACGGTCGTAATCCTACATTCACTCATTACATCACAAAGCATGCTTAATTTAGGAAACCATAGGCTATAAACTTTATGTTACAGCTAACTATAGGAGCTAATCGATGACTACACTGAATTCTAAAAATAGCATACGTCTGCTAGTTGTGATGTCACTGAATGATTATCATAAGTAATGCCACGAGTGATTTCCAAATTATCGATAAACTCAAGAAGTGAGGAGTGAATTTATCTAGAGAATTTGGAAATCAAGAGTGGCATTTGTTAGGACTATTTAACGAATAAAAGTAAGCTGTTTACTCACAAATCATTATTTAACTATAGTTATTCTAAAATATTTACAAATTTAATGTAAACGGCGATGTTTGAAATCAAATGAGAAACGATTGGTACGCTTCATTTGCTTCTTTTGTTCATCACTGCAACCAGATCATATTATTTATTGCCAAAGGATCGCAATATTGTAAGAATGTACCCTAGTGGAAAAATTTATAATCAACATCATAGGTATTAATTAATTTCTGATGTTGTATGATATAAATATATCACTTATATTTTTCTGCATTGTCATTTCCTGGAAAATAATTCGTTTAAGAAAGTGCAAACAGTGGTTTCTTCTTTTTCTGTGGTATAATCAATTGTTACAAATGTTTTATATTATCTCCCGCATGCGCTATCAGTTGACATTCGTGCACTATATGTACAATCTGATAGACGTATTTCTTAGTGAGTCAGTCACTGCAAAATAATGCTATGACCTATTCAGAATGTTAAAAAGGAGGTGCTTTCTTTAATATGACTATTTAACTCATGCCCCAAATGGGAGTCAATGACCAATCACATTTCAATGATTTCTATTTTACAACCAATCAGAGTCGTGTTTCACCAAATATTTATCAGTGTTATAATTACCATATTAAAGAAAGCTCCTCCTTACAATATTGCGTTCCTTTGGCAATAAATAGTATGATCTGGTTGCAGTGATAAACAAAAGAAGCAGGTAGAAGCGTACCTATCGTTTCTCATTTGTTTTCAAACATCGCCGTTTACATTAAATATATAAATATTTTAAAATAACTATAGTTAAATAATGATTTGTGAGTAAACAGCTTAATTTTATTCGTTAAATAGTCCTAACAAATGCCACTCTTGATTTCCAAATTCTCTAGATAAATTCACTCCTCACTTCGTGAGTCGTGAATTTATCGATAATTTGGAAATCACTCGTGGCATTACTTATGATAATCTTGTTTGATAAATTCGAGGTGAAACATGACTGTGATTGGTTGTAATTAAAAAATCATTGAAATGCTATTGGTCATTGAATCCCATTTGGGGCATGAGTTAAATGGTCGAAGACAAATAGTGAAAGACCGCGTTGGCCTATACCATGAATACGTTCAAGAGTAAATTCGAAGGGAAGAAACGACATGTTTATTATGTTTTTCCTGTAACTGATTTTTCGATACTTTTAAAATTCATGACGAAACACCTTTGAGGTTACTATGTAAAATTTACAATATTAAATAGAATACCTGAGATCTCAGTCTTACTCAACTTTGGGTGTGGGGGTGTGAAGTACTCCACATTCTACATCCAAAGTTGAGGAATATTGATATCTCAGGTATTCTATTTTATTATTGTAAATTTTAACTGATCTTTGTTCGGATACACTTTGGGATGTTAAATATCTTCAGATAGTTTGAATAAATTAATTTGTATTGAACGTTTTATGCATGTAAAATAATTAGAGGAATAGTTTTGAAATTCCATGTACATAATGAAACAAACTGAAAATAATATTACTAACAGAAACAACTCACTAATATTGCTTTTTAAAAATTAATAATCTTTTTTTTTATTATTTAATAAAAATAGAATTAAGATTTGTTAATATATTTACCTAATGCCTTGTATAATAAGCGATAGATTAATTCATTATGGTTTATTGCTTTCTTTGTATTTTTTTTCTTTCTTTTCTTTTTATGTATAGTAGATTGGAGCTGTTATTCCTTTCTGTATTCATTCCATCATTAATTTAATTTTAATTGTATTTAATTTTATTATATTATTAGACATTATTTTCATTATTATTCAATTAGACAAATAATTAATTGTTTAGTATGACTATCATTGTAATTTTTTGTATTTATATGTAACATATGTTTGTCCTGGTGAGTGGAAGAGAAGGCCACATGGCCTAAACTCCACCAGGCTAAATAAATATATTCTATTATTCTAACTAAACATTTAATTATATATTTTTTCAAACGCAGAAACTTCTCTCAATTTATTTTTTACGCTTACCTAAATAGGGAAATATTTTTGATTTAATTTATTAAGCTTTTTCTGCGGACCTTTCGCAAAAGAATTACGGAAGAGGCTAATGAAGTGATTTGTGTGGAGTGTAGTATTATATGGCGCAGAGACAATGCAATTGCATAATACTGCAGTGGACAGTCTAATGGCGATTTTTCGAATTGTAACTTACTGTGTTGTTGCTGATGATAAAATTTACTCAAATAAAAAGTAAAATAACTGCTATCAGTGACATCTACATAATATTTAAAACCCTTTTTCGTGTATATCTTGTTTTAAAAAATGTAATGTTTTAAGGACATCAATACCAATTTGACTTTGTTTATGTATATTTATTTGTAAGCACAACATACCTAAAATAATCTTCAAATTGTTCCTATGTAAAGCCATCTAGGAGCATTAAATGGAAGCTCGATGGTGAGGCCTAACCTTCCAATGGTTACAATTTTTCAAGAACTCCGATTAAAAATATAAGGGCATTACCGGAACAACATTTTATCTTTTCCCGCGTACGATGTCTAGTCATCATTGAATTATTGTTAACAATTCAATTCTTATTACTACAAATATTGATTCTCGATTATAAAGATGAAATCATTTAATAAGACCTGTACTGTTTTAACAACAGAAAAAAAACTCTCCCATGTAATACGTATAATCATTTCAAACTTTTCACTTTTAACATATTAATAACGTAACTTAGAACAAGATATTTTTCTCCACAGTAGAGAATATTATATTATGTTCGCAAAAAAAAAATTGAAGAAGGACAAATATCTTGGAC
Source organism: Diploptera punctata (assembly GCA_030220185.1). NCBI lineage: Eukaryota > Metazoa > Arthropoda > Insecta > Blattodea > Blaberidae > Diploptera > Diploptera punctata. The sequence continues at coordinate 182,073 of JASPKZ010010272.1, forward strand.
GTGTCTTGTGTTCTTATTAAATTCTTTTGTGTCAATACAAGAAGTTGGATATCATAATACTTCTATCCGATATATCAACAATAGAAAGATTCTTCCAATTGTTTTTATTGCAGCCTTCAAGTTAATTGAATAAAGTGAAATAACATTGAATGGTCACTAGTGCTGGAGAATAAAATAAACCAAGAACTTACCTTCTTCTGCTAGCTGAGCTCCGTCATAGTTCACCATGTCTTCCTTCCCAACTGCACACAAACAAAACAACGGTTTCAGCGTTAAGAGTTATTCTTTTTTTTTTCAGTCATATATCGTCGGCTTGGAAGAAGACTGTCATAACTCAAAATTAACACATTTTCAGGGGAAGCATTAAACATTTTACTTCATACAAGGGCCTCAGAGCTCGGTGTCATGAAATAATTAGAAAACATAATCGGTACAGGTGGCTTGCAGACAATTTAAGCTGCATTGCAAACCTACAATTTTGTACTTTTGTACAAATCCAACCCCTATTTTAGTCCTTTTTTCAAAGATGTGACAGTCTTGCTCAAAATATTTTTTTTAAATTTTTGAATACTTTTTTTAGAGAATTAAGTAAGGGTTATTCGGTTGCTTCTGAAATAAATTTAATGATACAAAATTAAAACTTTATACTTTTGTCAGAACAACTACATAACCCAATCGTAATTTTTATAAAACTCACAGTAATGTCAATACGACATTTTCATCTATTAAGAATACAAATGACAACCTTATTTTAAGTAAAGAAACACTTTTCGAGAACAACTTTACCATATGTTATTATAAATTTGTATAAAAATCTTAATATCTAGGAACAACGTATTATCTATCAAGGATATAAAATGAAAACCTTATTTTAAGTAAACAAAAACTTTGCGAGAACAACATTATCATACGTTAAAATTTTTGGAAAACTGTACTTAAACTAGCGTGAAATATTTTCGAAGTCCTATAGAACAACAGTGCGCATGCGTCAGAGTTTATAGAGCCAGCGATAACCCACAATCGAACCACATGTCGATTATCATCCTCGATTACTATCCGTCGCTATGAAATTTAAATTATCAATATTTGCAGTAAATCCCCAAATCTATGTTTAAAAAATGTATTAATAATATTAAAATTACCAAACGTTTATTAAAAATGGGCGTACACTTACTTATCACTCCCTAACGCTGATCCAACCAGCGATAACCCAAAACAGCGATAGAAAAAATCATAGACTAAGTAGTATACTCTGTGGAGAAAATAGCTGTTAGCATCACAAATTGTCTAACAGTGTCATGATATTGTGATTTGCATATTTAAATAAATACTTCAAAATTGTCTAATAATTTTATAAAAATTGTTTGAAAAAATTAAAAATATTAAATAATGTTAGTAAGTACACAAGAAGAGCTGTATTTTACAACAATATAACTGAAAAATCAAGCGCTAGTAGAAGTGCAGTTGAGCCTTTTTTTTTTTTTATAAAACTCATAATAATATCGGGGAAGAACTTTATCTATCAAGATGAGTATTCCATTCTTCTTTGCTTCTGAAATAGGTAATTTCTGTTTATAAGCTCTATTTAGTTTAAGAAAATGAAAGTCTGTTTTCTGGAGCCTTGAGTTCACATTATTTACAGTACAGAACTCCTCCTGGAGGTAAGAATTTTTATAGAAGATTTTTCCAACCTGATCCTTCTTTACCATGCACATTTTCATGTCTGTGATTAACTTCACCTGCAGAGTTTTTTTTTAATGTATTATTGATGCTCCATATTTTTTTTAAGTCGGCAACAGTAGAGACACAACTGACATGTGACTATTGCTCAGAATAGTTGTCGACCTGTCAAAAACATATACCTTCACTTGCGTCATCTAGCAGGCGCAGTAAGAATTACAACTTGTAACTCTCTTCCACGCAAAAATATAGACAACATTGTGGAAATATACAAATGAATTGTTTTGAGTTGTAACAGTCTTCTTCCAAACCGACGATATATAGACCCTTAACTACTAAGGCAATACCGGGTCTTGGAACTTTAAATCTGTGTTTGTCAAGTGTTTTCTGGTAATCCAGTGAGTTTAATTTTATAATATTGTATTATTAAATAGCGATTACGATTAAATGAGCCCTGATAATAAAATTACAATCCAATACTTGCTTCCAAAACTGAAGAAAATATGAAAAAATAAAAGTCTCGAGCTATATAGTAGGACACAGGGTTTTACCTCAAGACCTCCGTAATATGTGTCTAAAAAAAACTGTCTCCGATGGAACTCGCTCGATGTATTGTGCATTATTTCTTCTTCTTCTTCATCACGGTTTAGGCTTATTCACTAGCCTGTTCCGGCTCCAAATTGCTGCTATTTTCATCTTTTCTTTGGTCTTCCCAAACTTCTTCTTCCTCGTGGTGAATAGCTGTATGCTGCATTAGGTAATCTATTCTCAGTCATCATTGCCAAGTGTTCTTTCCAGTTTGTTCTCTATTTCACTATTGTTGTGTTTAATTCCTCTACTTTTAGTTGTCTGATTTCTGGCTTGTATTCTGGCAGATTGTAGTGTTGTCACTGTTCATGTTTCGGATCCATAAGTAATAATAGGCACTGCCATTGTCTTGTATAATTTCATTATAGAGTCTTTCCTGGCTTGATTTTTCAAAGTTATTTTTAGTGTTCCTGTTATATAATAATTAAACTTATTTAGTTTGTTATTTATATCTGTTTCCGCTGTGTATGATATTTCGCAACCTAGAAAGTTATATCTTACCACTTATATATTTTCTTAATTAGTTCAGGATAAAATTAGGAAACTTTTTGGTCCAAAGAAATACGAATAGACAGGTGAATGGAGAAGACTACATAATTAGATGATGATTATGAGAAATCAAATGTAATAAGAACAGATAAATCTCACAAAATATGATGGACTGGACATGAGGCACGAATGTGGAATGAAAGAGAGGCATGGAAACTCAATGTAGGAATACCAGAGGGAAGCGTCCCAAGAATGAGGTGGGAGAATAACAATACCCATGATTTATTGAGGGAGGTAAATTATAAAGGGGATCATTAGGAAATATTGCTCAGGATAGGGTAGAGGAATGAGAGGAGATGAAGCCCATCTAATCATAGAGGTCTGTGAATGACAAGGGTGCCGGTCGACCACGCCTGACGCCCCATCACAGGGGCGGATGAACGAAATGGATGAGATAAGTGTGGAGAAATTATGGAATGAAATTGTGGCAGGGGAAAACGGGAGAAAACCCCGATAGAAAATTTCCCAAGCTCCGTTTCGTCCACCACGAAACCCACATGGAGTGACCGAGACTAGATCGGGATCCTTTTGTACTACCGATTATAATTTTGTTGACACAACAAAATAGGAGGCGTCGGATGAGAAATGATGTCAGTAGTGTGTTCCAGTTAAAATAACCCCAAGTCGACTTAAAAAAAATTGCGAACAAATAATATGACATAATGAATAGAAAGAACTCTTTCCATTATTTCTACAATTCAAATAGTGGATATACATATTGTATTGTTAATTATTCCACATAATGGTCTACTTCAAATGTAAAATAGAAAACATACCGAAAGCTTTTTAACCAGACAGAAAAATATGAGAATGAACAAATGTGCATGATCGGAAAAAATAATAATATTTAAAACGACAAACTTGAGTGCTGGTGAATTAATCTACGAATAAATACAAGACTTCAGCACAAATTGGAACAAAATTCCCAATCCCACAATAAAAACAATTTCAAACATCTTTCTGATTCTCTGTAAAGAGGTTACGTTTTTTCTGATAATCTGTGACTAACAAGGAAAACAATCCTCCTTCACAACGGAATGCAACTCCATACGTTTCAACAAACTTCATACCCAATTTCACAAACAACATTTCGGCATCTAATATCTTATATATAAAAATTATGTTTGTTTGTTCGTACTTTTATATGCGCGGCCATAACCTTGATATCCGTGATTCTGATGGGGGTTTTTTTTTGCAAAATTTTCAGGAGATTTTCCGGATGAAATTAGGCCTTGACAAAACAACCTTAAAAATCGCCCTTTGTAGTGGAAAACGTGAAGAAAGTAGCTCTTTGGACGCTTAAATGGCTTACGCTGCCTAAACCATAAGAAATACACTAAATTAATGTACACAGAATTGAATATCTCAAAAAGCTCTACAAAAAAGTCCCCGACAGCATATGTTTGTCTCTTATGGATAACTCACAAAAACAATTTTTTTTGTCTTTCATTAATACGAAGAGTCTCGCGCCGTAGCCGAGTGGCTAAGGCAAGAAGTCTTGGCGTAGAACTACGGGACTTACGCTGGTTCGAGTATCTACGGGGGAAGAAATTTTGACTCACTCTCATCAATTTATCTTTTTTTTTATGACGGTTCTTAACTTATCTGCAAAGGAGGGTACAATTTAGAAGTGGAGGTTTACTTGAAATTCGAAATTAAAAACTCCTGTATATCGACTGGACCTATTTGGATTATTTTTGTTTCTGTGTGTTTGAGTGGGTCCCTGGATGGTTAAGATTCACAATTGGACTTGGTAGGTGGCGCGGCGATCGGGTTATAGGATTTTTTTTATGTCAGATGCGTAGTCATCTGCATTATCGTTATGTTCCGACATAACTATGTGACGTCATCATTCACACTTCTTGAGCCACAACAGAAGGCTGTAAGAGGTTTTCTTGCGAACTTATTTAAAAGTATATAATTATGTCCTAATTGCTGAATTTTATGGTAAAAAAGTAACATATTTTTATCGTCCGCCCATGGCATGAGAATTGAACGTTTCGGGCAGGACGTCTGCCGGGTACGCTAGTATCTAATATATAAAAATGAATGTTTGTTTTGTATGTTTGTTCGTACTTTATGCGCGGCCATACCGTTGACCCGATTGTAATGGGGCATTTTGCAAAATATTCAGGATATTCCTGGGATGTACATAGGCTATAAGAGAGTTGTGATACCAAACTCCTACATCCTTCAAAATCGCACTTTGTAGTGGAAAACGTGAAAAAAGTACCTCTTTTGGACGCTAAGTAGCTTATGCTGCCTAAACCATAACAATACACAAAATTAATGAACACAGAATTTAAATCTCAAAAAGCTCTACAAAAAAGTCCGCGGAAGCATATGTTTACTCTTACGGATAACTCACGATAACCATTTTTTTCTTTCACTGATGCCAAGAAGATCGAGACAAGTACGTAGATTCCTGTGCAAGCATAGCAGCATATGGCGGGTATTCTTCTACGGATAACTCACCAATAATGAATTGTGTCTTTAGCTCATTTATGCCAAGAAGGTGGAGATAAGTAGATTCCCGGGCGACATCGGGTAATCAGCACAGGGAATCTTAAATTAATTACGATATACATTTAAATTATTTTTCATTTTACATATTCAACTAATCATAAGAAATACATTAATATTTGTCTTTCAGCTCATTTTTTCCAAGAAGATTGGGGTGAGTAAATTCCCGAACAACGCCGGGTAAACAGCACGGAGTATCTGAAAATAATTACGATATAAATTTTTCCATTTACTTATTTAACTAAACATAAAACACATTATTTTTCGTATTTCAGCTCATTTATATCAAGAATATCGGGATAAGTAGAATCCAGGGCAACGTCGAGTAATCACCACGGGGTATCTAAAAATATAAAGTTATAATTATTTTTACTTTTCCTTATTCAACTAAACATAAAAGCACATTAATTTTCATTTATTTAGGCGTAGCAGCGCACGCCGGGTATTAGTTAGTAATATATAAACATGTTCTAGGTATATTTTATTGTTCTTTTATATTTTTCACTTTCTTTATCAAGCCAATTACTTAATACAATTATATACTATTATTATTATTATTATTATTATTATTATTTATTATTATTATTATTAATTTCCCTAGTAAAGCTGCAATCATAGTACGAAAATGTAATTTGATGCAAATGTAGGTAATTTCTACCCGATTGTTTTTCTATTGTTTTATGTATATATAAACGAATGTATGAATGTCCTTTATAGACTTCTAAACCGTCTTCGTGAAAATTTGTACATACAGGAATTCAGATGCGGCGAGTGTTTAAACCGTTATTTATTATGATCTAAGTCATTGGGTGTAGGAGGTCACCTGAAACGAAAATTTAATAATCGCTCTAGGAATTGCGCAATTTTCGATGTTTCACAACAAAACTCAGTATATCCTATTAAAATTAACCGAGTAGGTATAGTAATTATGCCCGAGGGCAGGTCTTTCACTGCAATCATAACATTTTCACGCTATACTTTGCAGCTTTACTAGGGAATTACAGGTGTGGTAGCTTCCCGTTGCTTTCCACACCGGTGAAAGGATGATGTTAATGATAAGGGTGATGATGATGGCCGGATGACTTTTCGAGGACCGTTGGGCCCTAAGCTCCCTGACATTTGTCTTACAGGTGAGGAAAAACCCCGAAAAAACCTCACCCTGGAGCCTGTCCCGACCGGAAATCGAACCCGGGCCCGCTGCGTGACAAGGCGGCATGCTACCTCGAGACCACAGCGGTGGAATATATATCTGAATAATTATAATAATAATAATAATAATAATAATAATAATAATAATAATACGATATAATGACCAAAACGACGTTGGAAGGACGATCTGTAGCATATTGTGCATCGAGGACCGGAACGGGCCAACAGACTCGTACCTTGAAGATGGTGGGTGATGATAATATGTAGGGCTATATTAACATAACCTTTGTAATGTGTAAAGAATCTCTACCCTGCAATACAGTTTAAATAATTATAGAAATGCAGGTATGAAACATTTTGTGGAAATTTTTAGATGAAAATAAATACCTTGTCCTTTTGTATGGGAGTGAATCTTGGATTACCACTACCAAACAAGAAAGTAAAATCCAAGCAGCCGAGATGAAATTTTTAAGAAGAGTAAAAGGCTGCACTAGAATGGACCAGATAAGAAACGAGGATATCCGTGAAGAACTGCAGATCTACTCCAGAAAGAAAAAATATGTGATTCTGGTAGTATATTTTCTCCTGAATTCAAATATGATATCGGTTTTTGTTAAGTCCATCCGAGTTTCCAAAAACCGATATCATATTTGAATTCAGGAGAAAATATACTACCAGAATCACATATTTTTCTTTCTGAGACAAAAAAAAAGTTTCTTTTTTTTTTGTTGCTCAGTGTAATAGGTTTTGCTGGATTTACTTTTTTTCATCTATTATATTATAAACCTCAAGCCCAAACAAATGTAGGAAGACCGAAACGACCCGACGTTAGAAGGATTATTTGAAATTTTTAAGAAGAGTAAAAGGCTGCACTAGAATGGACCAGATAAGAAACGAGGATATCCGTGAAGAACTGCAGATCTACTCCATAAAAGAAAATATATTTAACAACAAGATACAGTGGAAACAACATGTAGAAAGAATGGAAGAAAATAGATTACCAAATAAAATCTTCCATTATTTTCCAAGAGGAAGAAGAGATGTCGGACGTCCTCGGAAGAGATGGTCTTAGATCTATTAGTGAAGACGGAACAGGCAACTCTTGCCTAAACCAGGAAGTGAAGAAGAAGAAATAAATACCCAACTAAGCTGACATTGGTTCAAATTTAGACAAGTCTTTTATAGAGAGAATGATAAAGGCATAGAATAATTCAATCGAGTAGTTGGTTATTTTTTTTTTTTTTTTTTTTTGAAAGCAGGAACTCAAACCAGAAGAGCCTCTATGAAATCTCGTAAGACTTTTTGTATCAGGAACTTTAGCTGGATGATAGATCTGTCTCTCATGGTTTAATAGCAGACAGTTAGTTACCGGTGTTGAAAACACAGCCTTAGTAAATAAAACATCAGCAAACATTAAAGTGAGTGATGGGCGGACATGCTGGTTTTTCTTTACTCTCTATCGCGCTTACTGGACATGGTTAATGCCCACTTCATAGAGGAATCTTCATTTTAAATCCTAACCAATGTTACTCTTTCATTGAGTGAAAGATAAGACCCTATCATTCCAACTCTATAAAATAAAACTTTATTATTATTATTATAATTATTATTATTATTATAATTATAATTATAATAATAATAATAATAATAATAATTATTATTATTATTATTATTATTATTATTATTATTATTATTATTATTATTATTATTATTATTATTATTATTATTATTATTATTAAAACGCGTGTACGGTTTCTTACATCAATACAATTATGAAACACTTGGGCATTTGGTTTGTTAATCTCGTCTCTGAGAAATGTTGGGGTGCAGCCTATGACAGTTTATCTGTATATATAAGTATCATCATCATCATCCAGGGATTAAGCCTGTTGGCTCGTTCGGTTTCATGAAAGCTAGAATTGTTAAAATTGTTCAGACCATCTTCTGTGTGGGCGTCCAACATTTCTCCTTCCATGCGGTTTATAATTTAGCAATCATTTTGGAAATCTTTCTTCTTGTATATACTGTTGCAGACATTTATACGTTTTATACTAGTTCAAATGCAATTTATTTTAACAAATTATGAAATCATAATTTGTGTTATAATGGAGGTTAACCCCAGTCATAACGTAGCGTAAAAAGGGATCTTTATATTTTAAGTGATCTTTGGCCTGAGCGGTTGGCCTTAGTTCTTGGTGCTCTACCAACTGAGCTCTTACAACGATTGACTTAAAAGTCGACAAGTCCGTAACCTATTATACCAGTTTTCATTTTTTTTGATTTTCTGATGATTCTGGCCAGGATTTTAGAAACAAAATATGAAATTATTGTATTGCCACGGGTCCTTCACAAGTATACAAAGTTTCAAGTCGATCCAATGTTCCTAAATGGGTGAAAATCGTGTTCAAAGATTCCGTTACATAGATACAAAGACACTTTTTTTGATTATCTGACGATTCTGGCCAGCATTTTAGAAACAAATATGAAAATATTGTATTGTCATGGGTCCTTTACAAGTATACAACGTTTCAAGTCGATCCAATGTTTCTAAGTGGGTGAAAATCGTGATCAGAAACTCCGTTACATAGATACAAATACACTTTTTTTGATTTTCTGATGATTCTGGCCAGGATTTTAGAAAATAAATATGACATTATTGTATTGTCACGGGTCCTTTATACGTACCTATGCAAAGTTTCAAGTCGATCCAATGTTTCTAAGTGGGTGAAAATCGTGTTAAAAAATTCCATTACATAGATACAAAAACACTTTTTTTTATTTTCGGATGATTCTGGCCATGATTTTAGAAACAAAATATGAAATTATTGTATTGTCACGGGTCTTTTACAAGTATACAAAGTTTCAAGTCGATCCAATGATTTTAAGTGGGTGAAAATCGCGTTGAAAGATTCCCTTACATAGATAGATAGATAGATAGATAGATACAGGTCAAGCTAATACATAAAGCGTGTAATAAGTCAGAGCAGCTCAAACGTAATTGTATCGCGGAGTAAATGGAATGAATATCAAGATGGCGTAGGCCTTAGACTATATTAGAGCTGTTATGGATTATATTATATTATTATTGTTATTAATATAAATGTGTGTTGATTTGCTAATTTTTATGTAGTTATAACATATTTCACAAGTTGGTCTTCCATTACTGATAGACTAATTTTATAGACATACCCTTACCTTATTTTAATTTATCAAAATGCTGCAGGGGGCGAATAGAAAATGATGGAGGGTCGTATTCGGCCCGCGGGTTCGTAGATTGGTCGTCCGTGCTTTAATTGAAACCCCATAAAAACTCAAAAAACACCTTTAAATGTATAAAAATCATCAGTTCATTGGCACAGTTTTTACGTTGATTCAGTAAAGCATGTGTTATTTAATTATATTTTTAAAATAGTCCACATGTTTATCTCCCGAATATTTCTTCTATCATCGCAGCTATACAATTAATGAAATGAAGTTCATATTAGGTGATTTAATTATTTATTACCATGGCATTCACAAATAAAATAGGACTTCACTTTACAAAATATCTAATTTTGTATTGAATGACCCAATACTGTAATGACAATATGCGACATTTGCGCATAAATTATGCAATTGTGAAACTTTTGCACAAAATAATTCAAATTCACAATATCCTTTGTATTCTACTCTATACAAAAGATCCAAGCGGTTAGTAATGGATGTAGCAAGGTGTGAAAGTGGGCACACACTGTAAGAAAAAGGCGTGAGCAACGAAAAAGGTTCAAGAAAAAAGTGTGTGCAAAAAAGTAAAAAAATAAAGATATACAGCAAAGAGAAGATAAAAGGTTCTACAAAGAGATTGTAAAAAAAAGGAAGTAGGATGGAAGATGATTCATTGTCTTATGTTGTCATCATGTATCATGAAAACAGAAGAATGGGCACAATGGGAAGATACATAGGATATCCATTACAACACGAACACAACCTAACCGAATAAAAAAGTATATCATAAAAAAGAAACTTTACCATTTATTAGCAGCCCACCCATCTATGAATCTAACGATCCCATCACATCCGGGCACAAAAAAAAGTCTATAAAATACAGGCATACAATCGAAAACAAACTTTTAAAGCCCCCGTCACCTCAACGAAAACTGTTCTTAAAAGCCATTGTTATGTCAGAACTATTACGATATAATAAATTGACGGAACTTTTTAGAAAGCCGAAGTGGTTATTGTCACATTACTTATGGGCGTGTATTAATCTGATGTAATAAAAAAAAGTCAGCATAATTTTCTTATGAGAACGATCTTGACTCAAGCTTTAGAATTAAATTATACTAACTATAAAAATTATGCGCGGAAGTCAGGAAGCCCACAATATATATATATATATATATATATATATATATATATATATATGACATACTCTAGGTCGGTACCCCAGCGTGTTATCCATTACACCACCAGGCGAATCCAATTCAAACACTTATTTTTCTTTAATAGGCTATTATATTCTCCATTATTACTAGATGCGAGAACTCGGTCTTCACTGCCACCTAATAGCTGACTATAACAAGTAAGAAAATTAAAGAGAATATTTTTACTTTATAGCAGTGACGCTTTATCGATGTTATAATCAAATCTTTTTGACATTTAGGAATGAAAGCTTTATATATAATACACACACACACACACACACACACACACACAGAGTGGAAATTAAAAATAGAATCGCACAAACAAAACAAGCAATAAATGCTTTAAACTCTGTTTGGTGGAACAAAAATATTACAAAAAACAGAAAATTACAAATATCCATCCATAGTAATTCTGCCAGAGGGCAGGTCTTTCACTGCAATCACAGCATTTTCATGCTATGCTTTCCAGCTTTACTAGGGAATTGTAGGTGTGGTAGCTTCCCGTTGCTTTCCACACCGGTGAAGGATGATGATAATGATAAGGATGTCCATATGATTTCGGAGACCGTTTGGGTCTTAAAGTTTTCCTGATATTTGTCTTACAGGTGAGGAAAAACCCCGATAAAACCTCACCCAGAAAAACTGCCCCGACCGGGGATCGAACCCGGGCCCGCTGCGTGACAAGGCAGCATGCTACCTCGAGACCATAATTCAGAGCATTTTAACATGTGGTGCTGAAGTCTGGCAAATTCCTACCAGGGGAATGAAAAGAATTTTAAGTACAGAAATGGATGTTTTAAGAAGATCAGCTGGAAAATCTAGAATGGATAGAATACGAAATAAAGAAATAAGGGCAATTATGCGTGTACAAGAGGAGCCAGACATCATAGACATTATAGAAGAACAGATTACAGTGGTATGGCCATGTCAAAAGAATGCCAGAGCAAAGATTGCCTAAAATTGTTATGGAATGGATCCCAATATAGAGGAGGAAGAGAGGAAGACCGAAGAAAACTTGGATAGAAGGGGTACAAGCAGCTATGAATATCAGAGGATTATAGAAAGATCAATGGATGGACAGAGGAATGGCGTTTGGTTTCCGGAAGACGGCGGCAGCTGCCATGATAAAGGATGATTATATATATATATATATATATATCCTAACGACCTAATCCTAAATAAGTTAAAAAAAAAGTTCATGATTATGATGATGATGATTTGAAGAGATACATTGCGCACCATTTAAAACAAGAGGGAGTAAATGAAGCAGAAGAAGCAGAAGAAGTGGAAGAAGGTAACAATTCGATTAACTTTTTTTTAATGAACGACTATGAAGAAACAATATCTTAATCACAGAAAAGAAAATAGCGATCACGAAACCACAACTGTTATAGTCAGAACAAATGATACCGTCAAATAAAAATATCACGAATCAATTGAATGTTTGGATTTTTTGTTAGATAGGAAAGTAAATTTACCAGAGTTTCAACAAGAGATGAATTTAAAGCTCAGTTGAACATCAGCTCCATGTAAACTTGCCGCCCAGTAAGCTGCTGTCAAAACATTTTTACATCGTCCCACATGCAAAATAGTTCCTGCTGCATTGCTCATTCAATGCTGAGGTACGAAATTTACATAAAAATTTCGTCACCAAACAGAATTCCCTATACCCTACATTTACAACATGGTGGTGAAAACATTTTTTTGCACTATGTAACTAATATTGTATACTTGCTGTTATTGTTGATCCAATACAGTTACCTGTTGTCTTTTAATTAATTTTTCTCTATTTATTTAATTTTATATTATGTCATTAATCTTTTCCTCGTTTTTTTATATATCTTGTACATATTATATATTTAATTCGTTAAATTTAGAGTAAATCAAAATACATTATAAATATTAATTGTATTGTATTCATAACTTGTAATCGTTTATATATATATTGTAATTTAGATTTAAGACTCTTTTTTTTTGCTTGTATTTTTTTAAACCTGGTTGAGTGGTAGACAAGGCCTTAAGGCCTTAACTCTGCCGGGTAAAATAAAACTATTATTATTATTATTATTATTATTATTATTATTATCATCATCCATATAATTCTCTGCCCGAAGGCAGGTCCTTCACTGCAATCGTAGCATTTTCATGCTATGCTTGCAGCTTTACTAGGAATTGTAGGTGTGGTAGCTTCCCGTTGCTTTCCACACCGGTGAAGGATGATGATGATGATGGCCATATGATTTCGGGGACCGTTTGGGCCTTAAAGTTTAACTGAATTTGTCTTACAGGTGAGGAAAAACCCCGATAAAAACCTCACCCAGAAAAACTGCCTCGACCGGGGATCGAACTCGGGCCCGCTGCGTGACAAAGCAGCACGCTACCTCGAGACCACAGTGGTGGACCGTTATTGTTGATGTGCATCGTAATTTGACATTCCCGCATACAATCTTGGTTGCTATGAAACCAAAAGATATCTCAATACTTTAAAAATGATCAAAAGCACTAGTGCGGTATGTTTTTTTTTCTCCAAATGCCCCAGGTTTGTCTTTCGACATTCCTGGTTTCTCTCCTGGCATGACGTACTTATAACCCACTTCTGAGGTTGGGGCGCCTGGAAGGCGGGGTTACGTTGCTTCGATGATATGATGGGTGATGATGATGATGATGATAATGGTGCGCCAGGAGAGTCCCTAATCCTAAGCTTAACCTATGATGAATATGAATGATGATGATTGCGATGACCATATGATTTCGGGGACCGTTTGGGCCTTAAAGTTTTCCTGACATTTGTCTTACAGGTGAGGAAAAACCCCGATAAAAACCTCACCCAGAAAAACTGCCCCGACCAAATCGTCCCCGCTGCGTGACAAGGCAGCACGCTACCTAGAGACCACAGTGGCGGACCGTTATTGTTGATGTGTATCCTAATTTGACATTCCCGCATACAATCTTGGTTGCTATGAAAACAAAAGAAATCTCAGTACTTTAAAAATGATCAAAAGCACTAGTGTGGTAGGAAAAACGTTTATTTTGAAATATTGATAGTGATACTGCAATTTGCATTAACTTCGGTATTAATTCATCACATCCAGCTTTCCACACCTCTTCTATTTCATCATCATTGCACACATCGTCTAAAACTTCCTCCATAATCAGAAATAAATCCAAAATCAAATTGGTTTTACAGTTTTAACAAATATGAAATGGCGACATGACCAACAAAACTTATTATTTCTCTATAGCAACACATATAGCCGATTCACCTTCTGAAATCTAACATTTATCTTCAATTATATTCATTAATATTTTAGCTAATATCTTAATTAGTAAAATAAATACACATAGTGCAATAAACAATATGAATACTCATGTGGTAAACACATAATGAAATCTTGGAAATTAAAAAAAAAAACTTTTCCTCGATACTTAACAAGTGCTTACCACGCTCCTATCGCAATATACTATTAAACAGTTATGGAGCTCAATGGGTCTACATTTATGACAAAAATAAACTAGAAAGCCCTTGGCCTAACAGCCGACTACTGGCCTCACATCCACAAATGTTAATCACAGATGTAGACGATCATCCAGTGACATTTGATCAGCATGCCGAGTCCCCCAGTCATTATAGCTGGTTTTCTCAACCTGGAGCAGCTATTTATTGTATTGATTTTTTTTTAAACGGGATTATACCTTCTTGTCTCGCATAGTCTGGAATTTAGGTTCAGTTTAGGTTTAAGAATTATCTTGGATTTCGTTTTCATGCAATACCAATCATATCATCGGGGTAATTGAACTCTGTTTTCCAGATGCCCCAACTTCAGAAATTCAATTCCATCCATCCATAGTAATTCTGCCCGAGGGCAGGTCTTTCACCGCATTCATAGCATTTTCATGTTATGTTTTGCAGCTTTACTAGGGAATTGTAGGTGTGGTAGCTTCTCGTTCCTTTCCACACCGGTGAAGGATGATGATGATGATGTTAAGGATGATGATGATGGCCGGATGATTTCGGGGACCTTTGGGCCATAAGTTTCCTGACATTTGTCTTACAGTTGAGGAAAAAGCCTGAAAGAAAACCTCACCCAGGAGCCTGACCCGACCGGGAATCGAATTCGGGCCCGCTGAGTGGCAAAACAGCATGTTACCCCTCGAGACCACAGCGGTGGACTAAATTCGAATAATTATCTTTTTTTTTTTTTTTACTGAATGAGGTATGTAAATAGTTATTCTTTATTCAGGGACCTTCCAGGTGATATCGGGGTCCAAGGTCTTGGTTACGTTCCATGCCTCTGGTCACGAGACTCGCGGGTTCAAAACCGGCCGAGGTCAATGGACATGTTAGGATAGAAATATCAAGGGACAAGTCCTCCGGGAGGGACTTTATGCCGTGGGCCCTAGTCTCAAGATTTTAAGTCTCGTAAAATAATCTCAAAACTAAATTAGAGCATCTGGGCAAAATTTAATAGGCCTTTCCTGTCCAAGCAATAGGACCTTAGTTGCCTATAAGGTGACTATTGAGGCGATGAGATAGCCACATATCACTCGATCATATATGTAGGGAAATAAGCATAACTAAATTACTTTGGTTATGTTACTACCAAAACTGCAGAAATGAAGTTCTTTACGTTCAGTATTACAATTTTGGACAGAAAAAGAAATGAACATATTAGAAAAGACTTAAATATTTTAAATTTAACAAATATAATTGACAACATGAGAAACGACTGGTATGAACATGTTAAAAGAATGCCTACAGATAGAATCCCTCAACTGTTAATAAAGTATAAACCAACAGAAAATAGAAGTGTTGGACACCCATTTACTAGATGGGAAGATTCATTAAATCCCATTTGATGTGAAAACGGCTAAAGGCCTAATTTTATGAAGAAGAAGTAAACTACCGCATGGTAAAGTCCTTGCTCCACATGGGAAAATACGAGTGTAGGCAGGCGTGTATATATATATATATATATATATATTAACAAAAATAAGTGTTTCTACTAGATTTGCCTGGTAGTGTAATTGGTAGCGCACTGAAATATCAAACCAGAGGTCCGGGTTCAAATCCCGTTCATGAATTTATTTTTCTTATGTCATATATATATATATACATACATACATACATACATACATATATACATACTCACTGGCACTATCGAACCCGTAGGTTCATGGCCGCACGGACATAAGCTCTCCATACATCACTATCCTCAGCTAAAGCTTTCCAATAATTCCCTGTATAATCTACTTCCCTCAAATCATAGTTAATATTATTCTCCCACCTCATTCTTGGTCTACCAACTGGGCTTTTTCCCTCTGGTTTTCCTACAAGAAGTTTCCACACACGTCTTTCATTCCCCATACGTGCAACATGTCCTGCCCATCGCCGTCTATGAGACTTAACTGTTTTTATTATATGTTATGTAATCTTCTCCATTCACCTGTCTGTTCATCTCTCTTTGGTCCAAAAATTTTCCTGAGTACTTTACTCTCAAATAGTCGTAATCTCCTTTCCTCCCTTAAAGTAAGAATCCATGTTTCGCATCCATATAATATAACTGGTAGAATAATAGTTTTATATTTTTTCAGTTTAACGTTTTTTTTAAAGGAGTTGGGAAGTTAAGAGTCCCTGTAATGCATAATAGCACGCATTTCCAGAATTGAGCCTATGTTTAATTTATTTGTGCATCTCATTCCTAGGTATTTGAATTAAGCCACTTCCTCAAAATTTCACTCATTTATCATTAGCTGTCCATTTCCATTATATAATGTATTTCTACATGTGACCATATATTTAGTTTTATTGATATTTACTTCCAGTCCTAATTCCTTAGTGGTACTCAATAGTGTGTGCGTGTTGTCCTTTAGTAGTATCTCCTCGCTATCAGCCAATACTTCTACATCATCAGTATAAACTAACAGATTATTAATACCATTGAGCTGTAGGCCTTCTTCATCCTCTAAAGATTTGATGCCATGCTCTAGTACAAAATTAAATAGTAGATATGTATTTGCCGGTGTGAATAAAATTAATTAATCGAAACCAGTGAATAAAGTTTTTAGAAATAGAGCAATGAGAGAATATTTATTAGAGTGCTAAGCTGTTACACAGAAACAGAACCACGCCTAAACATGATAGGCGTAGGCAAATGGGCAATGTTTAAATAGTTTGAATGGAAGTTTGGAAAGCGAGAATGTGTTGCATTGAAGCCGAGGTTTAATAGCTTCCTCATGCATCACAGTTAGTTTGTTCGATAGCATTTGCCAGGATAACTAATAGCTACAGGATCAATACAAGCTTCTCTGAACTCTAACTTATAATTTTACAAAAGTATACATTATTTCAGGGGCTAATCCTTAAATTGACAATGTATCCTGTAAGATATGTACATTGATTACATTTATTTAATACTAGCTAATAACCGGCGTGCGCTGCTACGCCTACATAAATGAAATGTTAAAGGTTAATTGGATGGCGTTATGCATAAACCAAATACTTTATATAATGGAAAAGGACAGCTAATGACAAATGAGGGAAATTTTGAGGAAGTGGCTGAATTCAAATACCTAGGAACAATAATCACAAATAGGAATGAGATGCACAAAGAAATTAAACATAGGCTCAATTCTGGAAATGCATGCTATTATGCATTGCAGAGACTTTTGATGTCCCAACTCCTTCCAAAAAGCGTTAAGCTGAAGATATATAAAACTATTATTCTACCAGTTATATTATATGGGTGCGAAACATGGATTCTTACTTTAAGGGAGGAAAGGAGATTACAAGTATTTGAGAATAAATTTCTTAGGAAAATGTTTGGACCAAAGAGAGATGAACAGACAGGTGAATGGAGAAGACTACATAACAATGAACTATATGGTCTATTTAGGAAGCCAGATATAATAACAGTTAAGTCTCGTAGACTGCGATGGGCAGGACATGTTGCGCGTATGGGGAATGAAAGACGTGCATGGAAGCTTCTTGTAGGAAAGCCAGAGGGAAAACGCCCAGTTGGTAGACCAAGAATGAGGTGGGAGAACAACATTAACTATGATTTGAGGGAAGTAGATTATACAGGGAATGATTGGAAGGCACTATATCATAATAGGGGTGTATGGAGAGCTTATGTCCGCGCGGCCATGAACCTATGGGTTCGATAGTACCAGTGGGTTAGCTATGCATCAACCGGCTATGCGCTATTATATAAGTTTCGAGAAAAATTGCGTTTAAATTTTAAGTCAATCTTCACTATTTATTGTAGCGTCAAACTAACAATACTGCATATTACTAGTTATTTTCCTTGTTTGACAGTCATGCATCAACAATCTAAGAGCGGAAACATTTGGCGCTTAGCTGCATGATGCAAAATTCAGATTATAATTTATGATATGGTTTCAAAGCCGTTTTTTGCAAAACATGAAATCTGTGATGGGACTGGTGGCGTTTACATTTTTCTTTAATATTAAGGCTATTTTAAAGATTTGGCACTAAAAGTGTGGGTACACTTCCTTCATGAGCCGGTGTAACAGATGACATCGAAATCTCATTTTTAATGGCGTTTAGCCGGTTGTTGCATAACATCGTCCAATTAAATTGTATGATATACGCTGAGACGAACCAAACATGGCGGTTGTCATGTCATTGTAACGCATTTTCCTTAATAGGTCAATATATCCTTCTGTTTATCTTTCTTACAAAAGCAGCCAGTTGAGATTTGTCATGTTCAGTCAGAAGCCAGGTTTCACGCCTGTAAATTAACACTGGTGTAATTAGTGTTTTATACAATCTGGTTTTCTTTTCACGTGCCAAATATTTTGAATTTAAATACTTTTTTTTAATAACATTTCTCAGCATTTTGTATTCTATTATTTATTTCTTCCTGGATATTATTATGTTTCCATTAAACACGAGTCCATAAATTAATCGGTTATTGAAGTAATGTCAATTTTACTGTTTGGCACTCACTGATAGTAAGTGTCAATTCTATCAAAACCATCACAGTCTTATTCAATTCATTACTGTCAACTATACCAGATATACCAAACCTTTAATTGGCGAAAAATAATTTCTCCTGCCTTTTATTTAAAAGTTCCGGACCGCAAAGAAAACATGATCATATAAAACTCGTGTAAGTTATTATTGTACACTAGCTAATACCCAGCGTTCGCTGCTACTCCAGAATAAATTCAAATTATTGGGTTTTAGG
The DNA here is from genome assembly GCA_030220185.1 of Diploptera punctata. Classification (NCBI taxonomy): domain Eukaryota; kingdom Metazoa; phylum Arthropoda; class Insecta; order Blattodea; family Blaberidae; genus Diploptera; species Diploptera punctata. The sequence goes on from JASPKZ010010272.1 coordinate 201,175, forward strand.
TTTATCTGAATAAGTAATCGAAAGGTAATTAAACATTTATATCGTAAATATTTTTAGATACCCCGTGCTAATTACCGGAGTTGCCCGGGAATCTACTTATCCCGATCTTCTTGGCATAAATGAGCTGAAAGACGAACATTAATGTGTGTTTATGTATAGTTGAATAAGTAAAAGGAAAGATAACTATAAATGTGTATAGTAATTATTTTTAGATACCCCGTGCTGATTACCCGGTTTGCCCGCGAATCTACTTATCCCGATTTTCTTAGCATAAATGAGCTGAAAGACAAAATTCGTTATTGTTAGTTAGTTATCCGTAAAGTTATTCGTCTAAGAGATCGTAGAACTGTCCATTCACTATCCCTTCTCTATAAAATCCTTCACACATCATCGCCTAATTATTTATCACGCCGCTTCATCAGACTATCCGACACACATAATCTTGACACTCGATCCCATCAGCACATTGTCCTTTATATCCCTCCTCATCACACAGTATATTATTCATTATCTTTCACGGTCTCACTTACCAAAACATGGAATTCCCTTCCACCCTATGTCAGAGACTGTCAAACTATAACATCCTTCAAAAACAAATTAAAGAATTATGTAATAACAAACTAACTTATACACCTCACTGATAGTATTCTTTTAACAATTAATAAATTTAATTATCTATGAAAATAATATTAAGATTAACAAATATTTTATTTTGTTTTGTTTTATATATTGTACAAACGTAAAATTAGTTTTCTATATCTCATTATTTTTCTTTGTTTTTATATACGTTAGGCAGGGACAATTTAATGTGTCTTGATTGTATACATTTTATTATTAGTTTTAGTCTTAATTTTAACTAACATTAACTAGTTGCATTATAGATCATAATTTAATAGATATTATCTTTTTGATCAATTTTTTATTTAGTATTTAATATTAGAGTTCATTGTGATTGTTATATTCTGATGTAATATATGTTTGCCCTGGTGAGGGGAAGAGAAGGCCACATGGCCTTAACTCCACCAGGCTAAATAAATAAATCTAAATCTAAATCTAAATCTAAATGAATGCCGCTGTTCGTTGCTACGCTTGCCCGGGAATCGACGTATCCAGATCGTGTTGGCATCAATGAAACAAAAATAGTTATCGTGAGTTATCCATTAAAGATAAACATTTGCTGTCGGGGAATTCTTTGTAGAGTTTTTGTTTTTTATTTTTTTGAGATGTTCAACTCTGTGTTCATTAATTTGTTGTATTTGTTATGGTTTAGGCAGCATAAGCCATTTTAAGCGTCCAAAAAGCTACATTTTTCACGCTTTTTTTCACTAAAAGGCGTTTTTTAATGGTTGAGTATTACGACTCTCATATAGCCTATAACCGTTCAGGGAAACTAATGAACATTTTCCAAAAAAAATCACAATCGGATGAACGGTATAAAACTCCTGGAGCGACAGGCCTACAAGGCCCTTAGCCTACCAGCCGGCTGCTGGCCTCACATCCACATGTGTAAATCACAGAGGTAGATGATAATCAGCCAGTGTAGGGGTGACATGGGGTCAGCATGTCGAGTCCCCCAGCCGTTATAGCTGGTTTTCTCAACCTGGAGCCGCTACTTATTGTAGCTACCCAAATGCATCACGATGCTGGGTGGGCACCGGTCCCATACTGGCCGAAATACCATGAGAAAATTTCTTCCCCCATGGAGACTCGAACCAGCGCAAGTCCCGTAGCTCTGCGCCAAGGCTTCCTGCCTTAACCACTCGGCTACGGCGCGGGACAAGTAAAGTATTCCCACTACAGGCCTCAGGAGGCCCTTGGAGTAGTGGGAGGTTAAGGCTCCCACTTTTTTCTGGACAATCGGCACTTTATGTCAGCCGGGTTGTCAGCCCTGCGTGACGGCCGCCTTTACCCCAGAACAAGCGTCTGGTACTCATTTCCGTTAGAGGCTGAGTCGACCCCAGGGCCATAGTGCCGCCAGAAGGTTTGGGTCAGATTAAAACTCCTGACCCCACCGGGACTTGAACCCTCGACCTTCCGGCTTGTAGCGCAGTGCCTTAACCACTACGCTACGGCGTGCCCCCGGATGAACGGTATGGAAGTGCATAAAATACGAACAAACATTCATTTTTATGTCTTAAATTCTTTTTAAAATAATGGAAAAGCAAACTAGTAGAAATTACTTAAATCTGTGTCAAATTACGTAACAAACTTACAGTTTTACAAGATTTTGTTTTCGTTGCGGTCCGAAACATTTAAATAACTAGCCCGAGATTTTTTAAATTCTCTGACTCTAAACTTCCCTCTACATGTCCAGACACGCATTTATATAAATCACAAACATTATCTTACATTTAAAACTTTCACATCTTAATTTGATATTAACCCGAAGAGGGCATTGGATAAGTCCCTTCTTCTTCTTTTTCGTCAAGCTCTACGACTTCCAGTGGAATGTCTTGGGCTTCTCAACCAGTTTACGCCACTTCTTCCTATCTTGTGCAGTAATTTCAAATCAAAAATCCCCATCTCTCTCAAATCTTCAATTACGTCATCTTCCCATCGATCCTTGGGTCTTCCCCTTGGTCTTGTTCCCTGTGGCTTCCAATTTAAAATATCATTCGGCAATCTTCCTTTCGGCATTCTTAGTGTATGTCCAAACCATTGTAATATTTTGGATTTGATAAAACTAACTATATTTTTTTTATTATTCTTGAGGTATAATTCGTCATCCCTTCTTAACCTCCAAGTTCCATTTTCCTTTACTGGACCTAGCACTCTTCTAAATATTTTCCTCTCAAACGTTAATAGTCTTAATTTATCTGCTTCCCTAAAGCGGGAAGAACAGGGCTTGCCCTGCATCTTAATTAGAAACACTCAAATAATTCAAAAATTTCATTCAGGACTAGTAAGATAAACAGATTTGACTACAGACCTTAGGAGGTCTTTCAGGGAGTAGGAGGTTAAGGTTCTCACTTTTTCTAGATAATCAGCACTTGATGTCAGGCTGGTTGTCAGCCCTGCGTAAGCACAACTTTTACCCCCAGAAGAAGCGTGTGGTACTAATTTCCGTTAGAGGCTGAGTCGATTCCAGGCTCATTGTGCCTTCAGAAAGTTTCGGGTCAGTTTTTAAAATTCCTGACCCCACCGAGACTCGATTTGCCCTTGACTTGCAGTGCATTACCTATTCAGGATAGACAAAACATAAAAAAAAGAGAATGTGATCTCAGTAAATCCGTTTCTTGAAATTCAGATATGAAAAAGGGCGCAAGAGCAAACGATATACAAATGTCATATAAAATAAATTCATACTCCTCGAATCTCGCCCCCTTATTTTCTAGTGTAAGTCAATTTTAGAAAGCCCGACTACACTGCCAAGCCCTTTCCGATCTCAAAGCAACGCATCAATGGACATCCTGAATTCCTACATCATACGCAAGGAGGGCCTGTTTGTATGAATCTGTATCCAAGAACCTACAGCTAAAATGCAATGCTAGGTTCAGACGCTGTATCAAAGGATGATTCAAATGGAACTTGTACCTTGTTCCCAAATTTACTTGGTTGAATGGTTACCTATAGCACAGATTGAATTTCTAGAAAGAGCTTTACAGAAACGTAAGACATCCCTTGACCATACCACAGTAACTGTAGTATTAATTAGTACGGCCAATGCATTTACCACTTCCAAACGCTTTCTCAAGGACAGATGGACATATGTATTGTTAAGTACATCCATACTTTGTGTAACATTTTGCATTTCCTTTGGGAAATCTGCAAATTAACTTCGTGGGAAGATTTAATACACTCCTGTTATATTATAATTACAAAAAAAAAAAAAAATAAACGTTATCTCAGTCAAAAAATTCTTTTAAGATATCGGTGTTCCTTTTCCGATCCCATCTGGTGTAACCCGCTGTTCTGTGCATGAATCTCATTTCACAAGCCGTTATTCTGCTTTCATTTTCCGATCCCATCTGGTGTAACCCGCTGTTCTGTGCATGAATCTCATTTCACAAGCCGTTATTCTGCTTTCATGTTGTCTTTTTAGTGTCCATGCTTCACTACCATAGGTCAACACTGGTCTAGCCAGCGATATCTAATACTATAAAATTATCACATTTGCCAACATGACGCTAGCAGTCACTTGTTTTCCTGTCAAATATTCACAGATGGTAACGTTTATTTTTTTTTGTAATTATATTAATTACTCTCAGTGAAAAATAATTTTTAAAAAAGACTCCTGTTATAGTTATAAACTTATCTACCTTCCCAGAAAAGACTCTCTTCTAGAAAGTGAGACATATTTCTGGGAAATTATATTTACTTCAGAAAATATTAAAATATTGCCGGCTATTCTATGCCACTATACCATCTGTGAATATTCGACTGGAAAACAAGTGACTGCTAGCGTCATGTTGGCCAATGTGATCATTTTATAGTATTATATATCACTGGCTAGACCTATGACAGTGAAGCATGGACACTAAAAAGACAACTATGAAAGCAGAATAAACGTTCGTGAAATTATATTCATCGCAGAACAGCGGTTTACACCAGATGGGATCAGAAAAGGAACACCGATATCTTTAAAGAATTGAGGACTACGCCAAATTTGGAATATTTTAAAGAGTACCAACTAAATTGGAAACACCATCTTGAAAGAATGAGTTCAAATCGGATCCCCAAAGCTGTTTATAATCATATACCAAGAGGACGAAGATCTCTGGGCCGTTCTATGAAACGCTGGAGGGAAAATTTTCTATAGGAACGTAACAGGCCTTGGCCTAATACTTGGAAGGAAGAAGAAGAAGAAGAAGAAGATGATATCTCTTGATCAGAAGTAATGCAAATCTCCGATTATTAATACGTTAAGCTCTCGTGAAAAAATTATGTTTTCAAACTTAGTTTATCCTGTGGCCACATAATTATGCATCCTTTATAACGACTATTTTAATTCATGCCCCAAATGGGAGTCAATGACCAATCACATTTCAATGATCTTTTATTTACAACTAATCACTGTCGTGTTTCGCCTAAAATTTACCAACTAAAGTTTATCATAATAAAGAAAGCACCTCCTGTTTAACATTCTGAATAGGTCATAGCATTATGTTGCAGTGACTGACTCCCTAAGAAATACGGCTACCAGATTGAATATATAGTGCATGCATGTCAGCAGAAAGCGCATGCGATAGATAATATAAACACATTTTTAACAATTAATTATACCACACAAAAAAACACTGTTTGCACTTTAAACGAATTATTTTCTAGGAAATGACGTTGCAGAAAAATACAATTGACATATTTACATCATAGGACATCAAATTAATTAATACCTATAACGTTAGTTATAAATTTTTCCACTAGGGTGCATTCTTACAATATTGCGATCCTTTGGCAATAAATAATATTATGATCTGGTTGCAGTGATGAACAAAGGAAGGAAATGAAGCGAACCAATCGTTTCTCATTTGTTTTCAAACATCGCCATTTACATTAAATATATAAATATTTTAAAATAACTATAGTTAAATAATGATTTGTGAGTAAACAGCTTAATTTTATTCGTTAAATAGTCCTAACAAATGCCACTCTTGATTTCCAAATTCTCTAGATAAATTCACTCCTCACTTCGTGGGTCGTGAATTTATCGATAATTTGGAAATCTCTCGTGGCATTACTCATGAGTATTTTTGGATCGGATCACTATGAAATTTACTAAATGAGGACATAACTACCAAGTTACAAATAATTTGTCAAAAACATTACACTGCGTTATGTAAGAATAGAACTATATTATGTTCATTTGGAATCTACGTTTAGGTTAGTATGAAAATAATTGTACTTGATAAAATACTGAGGAGGGAGAAACGTTTGAGTTAGACTTGACTTCCACACACACACAAATATGTTTATGTTCATTTCCCTAGAAAATAAGGCAAAATGTTGAGTAACCTGAAATGACATTTCACCTCAGCATAAATAAAGAATTAGGTCAAAGCACAAGCACTCTATAAAGCTCCCCCAAGCAAACTTTACTTTCTCACGCCGGTTAATTCGCAGAAATTGAAAGCTTGCTTATACATTATAAATAACCATGTTAAGAAGGAAGGTTCTGCAAATAGAAACATCGTTTCCTCCTACAAATTGTATCACTCATTAAATTTACAAGTTAGGAAAAAAGTGGAGAAGGAAGATCTCATGTGTGTTTACATTAACACTTGTAAATGTAAGTTGCAGTGAATTTTAAATTACTCATGAAATTCTAATCTTGTGGCGGGAGGGACACGACTTATAAATCTTTGAAGAAGAGGAGTGTTTTATGAAGGGTGGACTCAGTCCCATTCAAGTTGAATAAATTGTAACTGAAACACAGAGGAAGGATTTATTGTTCCATATAACAAAAAAGAAGACAAATGTCTGGTGGTTTTTAATTCATTGTGTGGCCAAATGTAGACATGTGTGAACAATGACACTCCTATGGTATGGCTTTGAAAATAGCAATCTGTTGTCGAAATATAATCTTGATTAAGGGTACAACTATCTGACATAAAATATAGAATTAAAAAAAGGCAGATCGGTAATAACAATGTTAAACGGAGGTTTGTGGGATAAAACATGAGAATATATACCAAACGGTCCCCGAAATCATATGGCCATCATCATCATCATCCACCGGTGTGGAAAGCAACGGGAAGCTACCACATCTACAATTCTCTAGTAAAGCTGCAATCATAGCATGAAAATGCTATGATTGCAGTGAAGGACCTGTCTTTGGGCAGAATTACTATGGATGGATGGATGGATGGATGGATATACCAAATTACAAATTTATGAATCTATAGGCCTACTTAGAAGCCCGCTAACATAAGGTGCAGAATCTTGCCAGACGAATAAAAATTTGAGTTTAAAACTTACATATACTGAAATGGATTGTTTCAAACGCTCAACTAAACATTTCAAATTGGAAAATAAAATTACAAATACAATCATCAGACAACAAATGAAAGTCAGAAATTTTAGATTTTGTGAGATACAGACAAATAGAATGATATGATCATATACGTAGGACGCCAGAGACAATATTACCCAGAAAGCTTAGTAATGGATGATATAAGATTGGAATGGAAAGATAGGTCTGGAAAAATTGGAATGGAAAGATAGAGAAGAATCGAGAAAGAGGATACAAATATAAAACATTTTGGCATATAATGATGTTTTATTACATTGTAAACCTGTATACAAACAAAACTTTTTTTTTTTTAATCTGGGTTCTAGAATTGATTTAATTTTTATTAAAATAATCCTAAACTAAATTTATGGCTTATGGAATCCTGAAATTCAATTTCTCATTCACTAATGCTCTCTAGTTAAGCATGTCCTAAACTAACTGGATCCAACTCTTTAATTTCAACTTGTCCTTCCCTAAGATCTACTCAAATGTTATCCTTCCATTAAAGCTTAGTTCTTCATAATGGCCTTTTCATCCAGGGGTTGTCTTAGAAGAAATTGTGAACGCCTTTCTACTACAGCAATTTCCAACTCAATCTCAATATTCTAGAATTAATAAACATGACTGACTTTCTTTACTTGAACAATATAAATTATAAAGTTCCCTTGTTATCATTCTCAATTGAGGTCCATTGTGGGACTCAAAATTCGCCATTAGTATTTTATTTTCGAAGAAATTTAAAATATTCATATGTCAAAAACATATAGAACAATATATTAAATTAAGTGTTTATTTTACTCTTTAGGATATTATGGATCACATAACAAATATAGTATCTTATTTGAGATAGGTGGACTGAAGATAGTATATCAAAACAGAATATATTGTAATCGGAGGAAATTCAGAAGACCTACAAATAAATAATATGATAATTAAACGTGTTGAAGAATTTAAATATCTTGGATCTATAATAGATAAATCTGGTACTTGTGAAAAATATTATTAACAGAGTAAATTGTGCAAGGAAGGAGATTAGATCCCTGAATGGTCTTTTATGGAATAGAAATTTGACCAGAAAAACAAAAAAAAAAAGAGATTATACAGACAATAATAGAAAGTATACTTACATACGGATCAGAAAGCTGGACAATAAATGAAAGGATGCAGAAAAGAATCTTGGCGACAGAAATGGATGGATTACGGAGAAGTATGATAATATCCAGGCTACAACATATTCGAAATACATATTCAGACAAGAAATGGATGCACAAGAAACTGTTATCGAAAGGATAACAAAGAGAACTTTACAGTGGTATGGACATGTACAACGGATGTCGGAAGACCAGTGGCCTAGCTTAAACATGTGTTAGATTGGATGGTACCAGGCAAAAGGAAGAGGTGGAGAAGTAGAAGAACATGGTATGAGGGAATATATGATGCCAAGATCAAGAGGGGTATGGAAGGACAATGGGAAGATAGGAATCTCTGGAAAGCAGGAATCAAGGGCAAACTGCTGTAAAGTGGAAAATCTGTATTAAGTATTAAATATTAAGTAAAGTATTTATAACTTTGAAAGTTAATAGTATGCAATTTTCTTAAAGCTTCAATAAGGTTAAACCAAAATGTCTTGTGTGATCCTTAGTTCAAATTTGTACTTATAAAGTTTTGTTTTTAGGAGGGGGATGTTATTCAATTGGCGCGACAGGCTTAAAAGGTCCTTTCTTTACCCAGATTCTACCAGTCTCACATCCCTATGACAATGGCCGATGATCCAGGACCGAGGTGACATGTAATCAGCATATCGGTCCCCTAACTATTATAAAGGTTATCTCAAAATGAAGCTTTCCCTAACGTAGATACTCAAACTTCCCCGTGATGGTTTATAGCACCGGTCCTATACACTGGTCGAAATCTCATGGAATTTTCTTCCCCAGTTGGCACCCGAACCAGGGAACGTTCCGTAGCTACCTAAAACAGCTCAATATTGGGTCGTAGTCTCTCCTTCGCCAGGAGGGACCCGAACCAGGGAACGTTCCGTAGCGTCGGATCAAGATAAGTGACTACTCGGTACGGTGAGGAACCTTTAGAATCTTGGAGTACAAAATTATGAAATGCAGCAAACCTTAGAATATATAACACGAATTTCCTATAATAACTACCTAAAACAGCTCAATATTGGGTTTTAGTCTCTCCTTCGCCAGGAGTTACTATACTGCAGCCACTGATTCTCCGGCCTTGACGTTTTCACGACAGTGTTGCCGATATGGATATTCAGTGAGAGTGGCCGCTTTATATATGCGGTTAGCAGACATACAGCTGACAACATCTCAGCAATTTCAAACCTTACTAGCGCGCTATAGCTGGGTCAAGAGCAGTGATTGGTTGTGGCAGAAATATACTCAGACTACAACCATATCCTTATTGGCAGTAGAGGGCGAATTCTCCCTTTACTCCTCTGTAACCTAAACTTCAGAGCCGGAGATATGGCGGCTCGGGTATATACCAAGTTAATTTAGTTATGCTTACTGTGCACATAGGAAGTATATGAAAGCAGTACGTATTTCATACTCAGCACATTATATCATGAAGGATTGTACTATAACTTACCTTCATTTAGACACTGAGCGGGCGTGTTAGTTCCGAGTCTGTCGGACACACTTCAAAATTTTAATCATCACCCTTACGTCACAGTGAACTACGAAACATTAAAATATAAAGTAACTAAACTGAATAAGAAGAGCAAATTTAATTACCGTAAACACAAAATATAAAACATAAAATTGAATACGCCTGAAATTAACTACAGATGTGAGTGACATCATGGACTGTTCCTAAATTCTCAGATAGCAAGCCGTTGTATCGCTTGCAATTCCCCGTGTCCCTCTTCGTCCCTTGCTTTCATTCTTCTCGTCTGTGGACAGTATTTCCCAAAGATGTCATGAATGGTATGCAATCAGATACTGACCCATTGAGACATCTTGTAGGCAACTAAGGTATTTCAAGGATGATGAGGTCGGTCAATTTTGCTTAGAGGCCTTTTTTATTCAGGCTTAAGGATATTTTACAAGTCTGAGAAACTTCAAACTCGGGATCCAAGGCTTAAGTCCTTCCTGGAGCATAACCACTAGTCCACCGCGCCCGACAAGTGCTGGAATAGCTCATTATTGTTGAAAGCGCGTAACAATTATACTTAACTTAATACATGCTTTCCACTTTACAGCAGTTTGCCTTTGATTCCTGCTTTCCAGAGATTCCTATCTTCCCATTGTTCCTCTATCATTCCCCTCTTCATCATGGCATCATATATTCCCTCATACCATGTTCTTCTACTTCTTCCCCTTCTCCTTCTGCCTGGTACCATCCAATCCAACACCTGTTTAGGCCACTGGTCTTCCGGCATCCGTTGTACATGTCCATACCATTGAAGAGCTCTCTTTGTTATCCTATCGATAACAGTTTCTTGTGCATCCATTTCTTGTCTGATATATGTATTTCGAATATGTTGTAGCCTGGATATTCTCATACTTCTCCGTAATCCATCCATTTCTGTCGCCAAGATTATTTTCTGCATTCTTTCATTTATCGTCCAGCTTTCTGATCCATATGTAAGTATACTTTCTATTATTGTCTGTATAATCCCTTTTTTTTGATTTTCTGGTCAAATTTATATTCCATAAAAGACCATTAAGGGATCTAATCGCCTTCCTTGCACAATTTACTCTGTTAATAATATATTTTTCACAAGTACCAGATTTATCTATTATAGATCCAAGATATTTAAATTCTTCAACACGTTTAATTATCATATTATTTCTTTGTAGGTCTTCTGAATTTCCTCCGATTACCATATATTCTGTTTTAATATAATTTATCTTCAGTCCACCTACCTCAAATGCATCGACCAACTTTCTGATCATATATTCTATATCTTCTTTATCTTGTCCTATTATAATAACGAATAAATCAATTTAAAAGCACTACTGAATGTTTACAGAACAATAAGCAAACATCAATATAAGCACATGGCCTACTGAATTCAATGAAAGGTTTTAGGCACAATAAACCCTTAGATTTTAATGCGTACACAAATTATTAGATTTAGATTAGATTAGATTAGATTTATTTAGCCTGGTGGAGTTAAGGCCATGTGGCCTTCTCTTCCACTCACCAGGACAAACATATATCACATCAGAATATAACAATCTCAATTAACTCTAATATTAAATACTTAATAAAAATTTGAACAAAAAGATAGTATCTATTACATTACGATCTATAATGCAACCAGTTAACGTTAGTTAAGATTAAGACTAAAACTAATAATAAAATGTATACAAGCAAGACATATTAAATTGTCCCTGTCTAATGTATATAAAAACAAAGAAAAATAATGAGATATAGAAAACTAATTTTACGAGATTATATAACAGTAAATAGTGGAATTTCAATAACTAGGAATAAAATAATTCAAACAATATTATATGCTGATGATCAAATAATATTATCAGATTCCGAAGATAGCTTACAAATAGCAGCATATCAATTATTCAAAATTGCCAACAAATATAATATGAAAATCTCCACTTCAAAATCCAAAACAATGGCAATGTGTGGAAAAAACATACAACGGGTGAAAATTGAGATTGATGGAAAAATTATAGAACAATTGTCAGATTTCTCTTACTTAGGAAGTGTATTTGCAGAGTATAAGAGTGGCATTGATTCAAAATTACAAAAATATAATAAAATGAATGGGGTAATACGAAGACATTTTGGTAAACAGATGAGGACAGAGACAAAACTAAGATTACATAACATCACATCAAAAGCTGCTCTAAAATAAGTGAAATTTGGATTTTAAATAAAAGAAACTCTCATAAACTTCAAGTAAGCCAAATGCGCTTCTTACGATCATTGTAGGAGTTAATAGACTGAATCACCAAAGGAACACTATTATCAGAGAAAAACTTGGAGTAACAAGTTTAAATGAAGATATACAAAGATACCAACAAGAATGGAAAAATCATCTGAGGAGAATGGCAAGAAATAGACTTCCAAAATTCGCATTCCAATATACCCCAACTGAACATAGGGACCAAGGAAGACCAAAACATCGGTGGAAAGATCAAGACCATCTTCGCTAGGTTTACCGTACAGGCCACATGGCCTAAAACGAATTTGTTCATGATGATGATATAATATTTAAACCAAAATAAAATATTTGTTAATCTTAATATTATTTTCATAAATAATTAAATTTATTAATTGTTAAAAGAATACTATCAGTGAGGTATATAAGATAATTTGTTATTAAATAATTCTTTAGTTTCTTTTTGAAGGATGTTATAGTTTGACAAATAAATGGTATGTAGTCACGGAAGAGATTGACTGGCTTAAATGTTCTATAATTAATAAAAATTATCCAAATTTGCGGGGTGTAATAAATCTCGTGAAAACAGTGTTCGGTTTTTATAAATACAGTTTCATGTGTAGGAGCTGTAGAGTGCACGTAGGAGAATAAAGAAGTAGGTTGCTTTGTCACATGTTAATGCACAATATTACAGGTTACAGCGAGCCATAAAGCAATATCATTACTGTGTAATTTTATTTCGCTGCCAATTTTACAGGTTATTAAAGGATTCCGTGCCTGGTGCTCTATGAAGGAGCTCTACACCAACATAGAAGCTTTAAATTTCCAACTCCTATCCTGGTCACAATTCTATAACCTACGTAACAAATTATTAATATAAAGTTTATCGTGTTAGTATCGCAGAGAAAAATCGATCTCGATGTAATCAATTACTGAACGTGTTAGGCTCCTCTACGTTATCTGTTTATTTATTTATAATTGCAGGAAATGTATTATTATTTATTATTAATCAATTTTATACAATATTGTCCCATTTATTTAATTTTCTCTTCTAACATATTTATATCATCACAAATCATATAGGAAGCTTCACTTACTTTATTTTATTTTATATTATTTTAATTTTATTATATTCCATGTTTTTGTTAGTATTAACTAGTATTAGATCACATCATCATTGTCTTTTGTTTAGTCTGTATATTAATAATATCTTAAAATTGTAATAAGTATGTAATTGTTGTACTACTTTACTATTCGCTGGTTTAGTGGAAGAGAAGGCCTTATGGCCTTAACTCTGCCAGCTAAAATAAAGCATTATTATTATTTTTATTGTTTTATTTATTATTATAAGTTTATCGAAACAGCAAAAATTACCAAACGGTAGAACATACAAAACAGAACACAGCATACAAAACACAAAATTCCTCCTCCTTCATGGCGCGACAGGCCTAGAAGACCCTTGGCCTACCAGTCGCCTGCTGTCTTCACATCCACATATATTAATCACAGAATCAGACGATCAGATAACATTGGTTTTGTTATGTGTTGATTCTGTAGCTAAGATATTGTATATTATTATTATCATTATTATTATTATTATTATTATTATTATTATTATTATTATTATTATTATTATTATAAATACAGTGATATGGAGTAAAACATTACAAATAAAACCAAGATATTGATATTTAAATAATTAGTACAAAGTGTTATGTTGTATGTAGGTAGACAGCAAGCAAAAAAGATACTGACAACAGAGATGGAATTTTTACGAAGGGCATCAAGAAAATCAAGAAAGGAGAAATTTCGGAACCAGAAAATTAGAGAAATAATGAATGTTAAACATAATATTATAAAAGTAAACAGAAAAACGAAGATTGAAATAGTATGGACATCTGAAGAGGATGGAGAATAATAGAATCCCAAGAATGATGCTGGATTGGATCCTGAAGGCAGGAGGAGAAGGGGAAACCCAGGGAACAGTGTATGGATGAAGTGAAAAGAAATATGATCAGCAGAGACCTTAAAGAAGAAGATGCTGAGGATAGAAATCGGTGGCGGAGCAACATACATTTGAGCTGAAGGATAATTACTGTAATGTAGAGAAAGTCCTTAATAAAATTATCATTATTGTTATTATTATTATTATTATTATTATTATTATTATTATTATTATTATTATTATTATTATTATTATTATACGTATATTAGTGAATCTCCAAATAATGCGAACCATATTTATGTTTCCGGTATTCTATGGTTTTGATTAAAATAATAATATATACATTCATTCACAGCATGCTTAAATTCTAGGAATACCTATTAACATTGTTAACGTAATATAAGAAACTAAAATAATTTTTGACAATAAAAATCTCATTTATTCTCAATTATTACATAAAATATCTGTCAAAGGAAATTGAAATTTATTTTGGCAATAATCTAATTTAGTAATTAACTCATATATTTGGGATTCAAACGCAGGACATTCAAACAACAGATGTGATACAGTGCTGATAGAGATCTTGCAAATACAGGTACCTTTATCTTACTTACTCAGTGGCACTATTGAACCCGTAGGTTCATGGCCGCGCGGACATAAGCTCTCCATACATCCCTATCCTGAGCTTATGCTTTCCAATCATTCCCTGTATAATCTACTTCCCTCAAATCATAGTTAATGTTATTCTCCCACCTCATTCTTGGTCTACCAACTGGGCGTTTTCCCTCTGGCTTTCCTACAAGAAGCTTCCATGCACGTATTTCATTCCCCATACGCGCAACATGTCCTGCCTATCGCAGTTTACGAGACTTAACGGTTCTTATTATATCTGGCTTCCTATAATGACCATGTAGTTCATTGTTGTGTAGTCTTCTCCATTCACCTGTCTGTTCACCTTTATCTATTTTCGATAATGCTAGTGTGTTAGTTAATTGGTGTATATTCTAAAAGTAATCACTCTTGAAACTGCAGGGAATACTCTTACATTTGTGTCCATAAGAGCAGCTGTTCTATAGTATATATACCAAACCTCCCTATTCAAATATAGGGAAGTAAGATATTTACATTCAAATTAATGTGAGAATGACCGGTTTATACTCCTGAGAAAAATAAACTAACATTGAGTTGACTTACCATGGCACATTCCCCCCGTGCAGTTGGCAGAAGTGAGGTCTCTTCCCGGACAATATTTACCACCGTTGCTTGGAGATGGACTTGTGCAAGTGCGGCGACGATGATGTTTGCAATCAGGGCCGCAAGTCGACCAAGAAGACCAAGATGTCCATCTCCCGTCCACAGCTGCGAAAACAAAATAAACAACATTGTACTCCACACATCAGTAACAAAAAGAACGACACTACAATGCAACTTACTGACCATACGTTTCGAGAAGTGCCTGTATACGAGCATGTATTGTGATGAATATCAAACTCTTAGTAAATAAAATATTTACTCAAATATATATATATATATATATATATATATATATATATATACACATACAGGGTGCGGCATAAATCAGTTAACCACTGCACATGGTTAACAGCAGTTAACCACATCAGATTGGTTGAAACTGGGGTTTGAATACGGGACCTTCAGAATATGATCTCAAACACTACTGCTTGAGGTAATTTAACTAGGGAACAATTTCGGTAGTTGTTTTTGTACAGATGTTGTAAGCTACAGAAAATAATATATTTTCGGTTAACTGACTTATGCTGCACCTGTATATAGGACGTCCCATTTATCTTGATCACCCGAAATAACTTTGTAAATAAATAAAAAATGAAAAATTGTTTTATATAAAAGTTGTCTAACTACGAGGGGAAATAATATAAGCATGTAGTACTGCAGAAAACTGTAGTGGAGCATGCTGTCATATTAAGACTCAAAAAAAAAATGGGCTTAATCCGTGATTGTTGATGATGATGATGATGATGAAATTATAAATTCCTGTCTCTCGGAAACCTTGCGTAATGGAGAAAAGCCGATATCATATTTGAATTCAGGTGAAAAAATACTATCAGAATCAAACATTTTTCTTTCTGAGACAAAAAAAAATATTTTTTTTTGTTGCTCAGTGTAATTATTGTTGTATATGTCATTCTAACTCTGGTGAAGTAGAAGAGTAGAGGGAAATAATACTAATGGTTAGTGAATATATTAGCGTCATTTTTTTTAACAATATACGAATACTTTGTTTTCTTCAATCACACTGCGTACTTCTTCTTCGATGCGTCAATTAAGCACTCCAAGACCTTTTCAAAAATATATCACAGTAGACCATTCTAATAAGTATACTTATTAATGGAAACATAAAATGTCGTGGAGGAACAATCTTCTAATCTTTCTCCATTGCACTTTTTTCCTTGGGAGTTATTAAAGATTATATTATAATCTCAAAGTCTCAACTTGAAAAACTAAAATTATGGCTTTTCAGGGCAAAGTGCCAGTCAGAGCAAAAATAGTAATCAATAATGAAATAATAGAACAGATAGCACACTTTAACTATCTTGGTTCAGCTATAACATATAGCTACAAATGGGATATACACAATAAATTAAACCGATATCAAATGATGTGTGGCACCATAAGAAGAACCCTACGAAAGACTCGAAGGGGAACTCAGCTCAGGTTTTATAAAATTAGGGTTGTTCCTGTTCTTTTATATGGGTCTGAATCTTGGGTACTTATAAAAAAAAGATATCTCACACATTCAAGCCACTGAAATGAAATTTTTAAGATCCGTAAAAGGATGTACACGCATGGATAGATTACACAATGAATCAATAAGAGATGAACTGGAGATATTTTCAATATTCGATAAACTAGACGAGCACAAATACCAATGGAAAGAACATTTAGACAGAATGGACAATACAAGATTACCCAAAAAGATCAACGCTTACAAACCACATGGAAAAATATCTTTGGGACGGCCAAGGAAACGATGGATTTGAGACCGGAACAGGTCGCATTTACCTAATCCTGGAAAGGAAGAAGAAGAAGTTATTACAGATATTATCTATCGATATATTCCGACAACTGCAGATAATATACAGGTCCGTATTGTGCATGTTGGTAATTCCATTCAGACGGTAACAGTGGAGAAATCGATCTGCTCATTCATTCAGCGATAGGACAAGTGTGTCACTGAAAATGGTCACCAGTTTGAACACTTAATGTGAATGTTCTACTGTTCATAATTAATAAGGTAGTACTGTTATGTGACAGTAATAAACCCAATTTATGTTTCCATTAGCAAGGTTCTATTTATTGGAATGGCACATTGTTATACTTTTTGAAAAAGTCTTGAAGTGCTTAATAACGCATCGAAGGAAAAGTACATAGAGCCATTGAAGAAAAAGTTAATATTCGTCTCTTGTTAATAAATGACGCTACGAAGTTCACTAACCATCGGTATTATTTCCCCTCGTAGTGGACAACTTTTTTATAAAACAATGTTTCATTCTTTTCTAACGGAAATGAGTACCAGGCGCTTGTTCTGTGGGTAAAGGCGGCAGTCACGCAGGGCTGACAACCCGGCTGACATCAAGTGCCGATTGTCCAGAAAAAGTGTGTGCCTTAACCTCCTACAACCCCAAGGGTCTCCTGAGGCCTGTAGTGGGACTACATTACTTACGTACAAAATTATTTCAGATTTCAACCCTGAACTACATTTCTTGAAACGAAATAAAAATTTGTTTAATTTTCATACGTAACCATTCTACGATTAGGCCATTAGGCCTAATTTAATACAAATATTGAAATACTTTCAGCCGGCTCCGTAGCACAAGAGGTTATATGCTTGTCTGAAATCACTGGGACCTCGAGATCTAGTCTCGGTCACTCCATGTGGGTTTCATTATGAAGGAAACAGGACTTGGGCAGGTTTTACTCGGGGTTTCTCCCATTTTCCCCTGTCACACTTTCCATTTCATCATTTATCCATACAAATTTCATCTATTTCGTTCCATTTCGTTCATCCGCCCTCTGTGACGGTGCGCCAGGCGTTGTCGACCGGTACCCATGTCGTCTCACAAAAAATATAGTAGTTTAATCTCATCTCATTCCTTGATCCGACACTGATTTGAAAACGAGTTGATGATATTATATTAGAGTATTTTCACTACACCAAACTTAAATGTCAAGACTCTCCATAAAACCACCCACATCTTCTCGCCATCTAAAACTAATCTCCATATTAATTGCTTGTGTTTCCAAAGTAAAAATTACAAATTTTCTTCGAGGACACAAGGTAATAGAAGAGTATGTGAAAAAAAAAAGAAAAAAAGGTTGTAACTCTAACAATTCAGAACCTCCTTGAGATAATGTTACATGAATCGCTAGTATATCAAGGACTGCTCGACTGAAAAACAGTTTAAAAAGAAACTCACTTCATATTTCCTTAGACAATGTAATATATAACCGTTTTCCATGTATACTTTTATTATTCCTTTATATTTCAAAGTTTATTTACCAAGCCATTTACTTCTTCTTCTTCTTCTTCTTCTTCCTTTGATGTGATAGACCTAGTGGTCTGTTACGGTCTCAATACAACGTTTGAAGGGTCTGCCCAAAGATATCTTGCCTGGTGGCTGGTAATTTAAGATTTGACGTATTCTTGTTCTGTTCATTCTAGCCATTTACTTAATCTAATTATAGGTTATTATTATTATTATTATTATTATTATCATTATTATTATTATTATTATTATTATTATTATTATTATTATTACTATTTTTCTTTCTTTCCCTTGTCAACTTTATATTGTGTAGTCTATATATATATATATATATATATATATATTTTATGTATCATTAATCATAATTCTTATTGTATGTATAATTTAACCCTGGTGAAGTTGAAGAGTAGACCTTACGGTCTTAACTCCACCAGGTAAAATAAATAATTTCCATGTTAATGCAAAATATTTTTTGCTGAGAATGTTTTATTCTTTACATAAAAGTTAATTTTAAACTTTATGTCCATTTAAATTATTCACTACATAATATCCACTAATACAATGGCTAAAATAATATTTCCGCCAATATTTACCAAGAATGAGGCTGGAGAATAACATTAACCATGATTTGAGGGAGGTAAATCATATAGAGGATGACTGGAAAAAGTTGGCTTTGGATAAGAATGTATGGAGAGATGAGTTAGTTAGATATATTTCTATAAATAACTGGTTAATGTCTGGAAAATATTGTCAGAATAAAATTATTTGCTTACGTTAATATAATTTTTAACCCATTATAGGATAATTTGACGCAACATGACATTTACCAAAATATAATAAACATATTCAAAATAAATTCTGAACGCACTAAGTAGAATCTCATTTTGTTTGCTTAGAATATTATTGCTGTCTCTGCTGAAAATGTAACTGTCTTAATGTATTCAAAGTAAAATTACAAAATACACATGCATGTCTATTCAATTTAAAATTTTACAAAATACGCAGGCTTATTTACAGGAGTGAATAAAGTGTTACTTACTAGTGTGTCTTATTAATTTGTAAAATACGAACAACTCATTTATTTGTACCTCTGGTCAACAAATAATTTTGTATCCTGTCTCCATGGATCTGGATAGTCAGAATAGCGTCGTGGTATACCTGTTAAACTTAGAGAATATTGAGGCAAGAAAATTAAGTTTACGTTTGTAAATATAATTATAAACTGAATGTTTAATAATTTACAATATTTGAGAATAAAATTCTTAGGAAAATTTTTGGAGCAAAGAGAGATGAACAGACAGCAAAATGAAGAAGACTCCTAACAGTGAGCTACATGATCTTTATAGGAAACCAGATGTCATAAGAAGAGTTAAGTTTCGTAGACTGCATGTGACACGAATGGAGAATGAAAGAGGGTCATGGAAACTACTTGGAGGAAAACCAGGGTAGACCAAGAATTAGGTTGGATAATAACATTAACCACGATTTAGGGGAGGTGGATTATACGGGCAAAGATTAGGAACTGAAAGAGGGGCCTGGAAACGTATTGTAGTAGGAAAACTAGAGGGGAAACGCTCTGTTGGTAGACCAAGAATGAGGCTGGATAATAACATCAACCACGATTTGTGGGACTATTATAAAACATTAGCTTAGGATAGGGATTGTGAAGAGTTTATATCAACGCGGCCATGAACATACGGGTTCGACAGTAGTGAGTTGGTTAATAATTTACAATAATTTAATCAATTGAGTTGGTGTTTACTTGATGAAAATCCATATTTATTAATTAAATAAAAATAAAACTTAGTTTTATTTGATTTTCATATTTATTATATAATTCAGTGACAGCTGTTTCGGTACACTGTACCTTCTTCAGACATGTTAACAAATTATGAATTGTGTTCCAACTGATCTATGCAACAATACAACAATATTTATTTAATTGTTTTAATTTAACAAAGGGGATTCACTCAAATAAAGTTGAGAATTTAACAGTTTGTTACTACTTTTAAATTTATTAATTTCTACAGCCTCCAAAAGATCTAACTTCTTACCCTTATCACAAACATGTAACATTTCAAAATTTGGATCGAAACAATGATTAAATTGGAATAGGTGGTTAGCATATTTTGAATATTCTAAATTTCTGTTATATGCTCTCATGTGTTCCTTTATCCGAGATGCTAACCACCTATTCCAATTTATGCATTGTTTCGATCCAAATTTTGAAATTTTCCATGTTTGTGATAAGGGTAAGAAGTTAGATCTTTTGGAGGCTGTAGAAATTAATACATTTAAAAGTAGTAACAGACTGTTAAATTCTCAACTTTATTTGAATGAATCCCCTTTGTTAAATTAAAAAAATTAAATAAATATTGTTATATTGTTGCATAGATCAGTTGGAACACAATTCATAATTTGTTAACATGTCTGAAGAAGGTACAGTGTACCGAAACAGCTGTCACTGAATTATATAATAAATATGAAAATCAAATAAAACTACGTTTTATTTTTATTTAATTAATACAATAATTTACTTTTTCTGGAAGGAGGAAGTGGCTTACTGTTTCAATGTCATAATTGGGAATAATCACACTGAGATTGTAAATTAAGTTCCTCGAAAATAACTGTTATGAATACATAGATATTTAATTATTTCATAGAATATTTCAATTATTCAAATAAAACAGTTGTTGAAATAAAGCATTTAGACATATTATATTTCAGGACAGAGTTTTGATTATGGCAGAACAAAGTTTTCAAGCCTAACTGTAAAATCTCTGCATTTAGACTATGGAATGTTAGTACAGTTAAGATAAGGGAGATGTAGGCCAAAGCTCAGTATTTAACCCTGGCAAAATAGGGGACTCGGTCTGTCTGTGTATTGTGTGCTGATGGGTAAGTCTGCTACCATTTTTCTTAATTAATTCGCTAGGAACAGTTAGAAATGCAGTCAAGTATCTTAAAAATTTTATTATTTTTTTTTTCAAAGTGTAGGAGTTATTAGATAATTTTTAAAATGTAGATTAGGGTAGATTTATAAATCCCACATCTTCCTCTCTCAAACCCCAGAAAGTTCGAATGTAGGTTTTCTTAATATAAGCGTAGATTAGTTATTTACGGTTAGAATACTTAGGGTTATTGTAATCAATATACTCTAGAAATAAAATAGATAAATTAAGAATCCATTTATTTGTGTTCAAAAACACGCATGTCTTTATAACTAATACATCCACATACTAACGCTCGGCTAGAACCTGATGCTACAAAAATTTCCAAGTCCCGAAGGTCCTTTAAGCCCTAAGAAAACCAGCAGTTCGTAATAATAACCAAAAATAAAAATCAACACACTTCTCTGAAAGTGTTTTTACTGGAATTATATTTCCGATAATATTATAATAATGCAGAATTAAAAAAAAAATCCTTAAGTGATGAATCTATTCTCGGAAAAATACAGAAACTAAAAATGGCAATGAACAGATTCAGTGTGAAGTTGAAAACAAAACTGAAATATAAAGAAGAGTTTTGTAAAAATATGCCTTATATTGGTGAGGGAATGAGGGTTATTCCCCGAGGAATGGTAGCTGGGAATGAAGTGATTTTTAAGTAGTAGAGCCTGCAGCGGGATGTGTTTGGATGAAGCAGGAGAGTGTGCATATATTAGGGAATGGATTTTCGGTGTTGGTCAGGTGCCAGGAGGGGGATAGCGAGGACAATGGCCAGCTCATGATGTACGCGTCGCGTTGCTATAGCGCTTGGACGGTGCTGTATAAACAACGACTTAATTTATGTAACACAGGGTGTTTCTCAGGGCATTTCACACATTTATTATTTATACACCTTAATTTATTTGGTATTGGTCAGAGGACAGTTAACTGAATCTGGTGTAATTATTTTACCTCCACCCAATACGAACGTCTATGGTGTTTTAGGGAAAATCCCACAGTACAACATATCGATTAAGGTTTTTCATAAAATAAATTTTCATTTCAAAATTAAAATATATACTATGCAGCTCTGGTTTCTTTAGCCGCTTTTGAGGGGTCCATGGTATATGGTGCGGTAAGAGGGGAGGCCGAGTTGAAGGTACTGCCAGTAACTACACTCAGTTTTGAAAACATAAGTTACTACACGTTGCGTTTTCTTATTTACTAGTTCTGTGTTATTACCCATTCAAGGAGTAAGTGCAGTTTTTGACGGAGGGCACTGCAGTCGTGTTTATGCAGGAATAGAACACGTGACACTGCTATCTATGAGAGCTGAGGGGAATGGGACGTGGGACGCCGACAGTATACACTGCCTTGCATGACGTCACGTGTAGCAACAAACTCGAGTTTCGTAATTCTTCCGCCTGCAGAGATATTTTGAATCACTAATAGTGAATATTTTTGTTGTCTGATAAGTTTAGATTGCTCATTATAGGATAGCGCTCTTTTTATAACAATTTATTATAATATTAACTAGCTAATACCCGACGTGCGCTGTTACTCCAAAATAAATGTTAATGTGTTTTTACCACCAGCCGTGGGATGTTATACTTGCCCGGGAATCTGCTTATTCCGATCTTCTTGTAATCAATGAAATACAACAAATGTTATTGTGAGCTGTGCGTAGAAGATAAACAAATGCTGTCGCGGACTTTTTTGTAGCTTTTTTTTTTAGATGTTCAATTCCGATCTTCTTGGCATCAATGAAATACAAAAATGGTTATTGTGAGTTATCCGTAGAAGATAAACAAATGCTGTCGCGGACTTTTTTGTAGAGTTTTTTGAGATGTTCAATTCTGTGTACATTAATTTGGTGTATTTGTTATCATTTAGGCAGCGTAAGCCATTTAAGCGTCAAAATAGGGACTTTATTTCACTTTTTTTTTACTACAAAGGGTGATTTTTAGTGGTGAAAGGCTTGAGTA
Source organism: Diploptera punctata (assembly GCA_030220185.1). Lineage (NCBI taxonomy): Eukaryota > Metazoa > Arthropoda > Insecta > Blattodea > Blaberidae > Diploptera > Diploptera punctata. Next base: position 224,377 of record JASPKZ010010272.1, read on the forward strand.
TTACAGCTCTCTTATAGCATATGTTCATACAGGGAATCTCCTGAACATTTTTTCAAAAAGCCCCATCTCAATCGGATGAACGGTATAGCAGAGCACTCTTGCCCGGGAACCTACTCATCCCGATCTTCTTGGCATCAATGAAAGACAAAAATGGTTATTGTGATTTATCCGTAAAAGATAAACGTATGCTGTCGCGGACTTTTTTGTAGAGCTTTTTGAGATGTTCAATTCTGTGTACATTAATTAGGTGTATTTGTTATGGTTTAGCCAGCGTAAGCCATTGAAGCGTCAAAGTAGGGACTTTATTTCACGTTTTTCACTACAGAGAGTGAATTTTAGGAGTGAAGGGGTTGAATATCACAACTCTCTTATAGCCTGTGGTCATCCCAGGAATCTCCTAAGCATTTTGCAAAAGAAACCATCGAAATTGGATCAACGGTATGGCCGCGCATAGAATACAAACAAACAAATAAACAAACAAACAAACATTGATTTTTATATATTAGATAAGTTTTTTTTTTTTTTTGCACGGCTACTAGTTCTCTCTCCTACCACGCACCAAGACAGCTACAGTTATCAGAACTGGACTGTATACAGAGTGTTTCACAATAAGTATTATAGACTTCTAGGGGCTGTAGTGGGAACTTAGTAGATAAAGTTTCGATAAGGAACTTATGTCCGGAAATTTCGATGTAAAAGAGGTTTGAAGATCGAAAACACAATGGGCTGATATCGTGTGTCTTGTGTTTCAGAATAAGTATTACAGATTTATAGGGGTTGCACTATAAGTGGGGTTCCACGAAGCGACCTTGTTGTTCGTTGCACAAAGTGTACCTGCGACGCATGTTTTCATACACGCGCTCCTCAAGACCTGGAGTGGGCTCTATTTCTGCTGCTGCCAGAATTCGCGCCATAAGGTCTTCCACCGATTCGACAGGTGTAGGCTATATTTCAAAGCCTCTCACCTCTAAGGGTGTTACATGTCATACTTGAGCTTAAATTAAACCGGGACTGACACCAATCGGCTTAGGGAACGAAAAACTATGAATTTGATAATCTCAGGTCATTTTGAAAATTTTATTTTTTCACCCTTTCTCGCCCTTTAATACTTCTTCTTCTGATGGTGCTAAGAGTTAAAATTGTACTTAAATGTCATCGGAACCGTTATTAATTAGCTTAGGTACTCCATAAACCATGCATTCGACACTTACGTATTTTTTGACTACCTTTATACGTCTCTCTTTCAACACGTAGGTGTATTAGAGATCTCTTTATTCCACACAATACCTTTTCCAGATTGTAAGACGTGAATTATGTGTACCTAGTTTGGTTTAAAAAATGTGTGGCACCGTAAGAAGAACTCTCCGAAAGACTCGAAGAGAAACTAAGCTCAGGTTTTATAAAATTATGGCTGTTCTTCTTCTCTTTTATGGATTTGAATCTTGGGTACTTACAAAAAAAGATATCTCACACATTCAAACCACTGAAATGAAATTTTTAAGATTCGTAAAAGGACGTACACGCATGGATAGATTACACAATGAATCAATAAGAAATGAACTGAATATATTTTCAACACTCGATAAACTAGACGAGCACAAATACCAATGAAAAGAACATTTAGACACAATGGACAATACAAGATAACCCAAAAAATATCAACGCCTACAAACCACATGGAAAAAGATCTTTGGGACGGCCAAGGAAACGATGGACTTAAGACCAGAATAGGTCGCATTGATCTAATCCTTGGAAGGAAGAATAAGAAGAAGTTTGGATTATATATATATATATATATATATATATATAAGTACGTTATATTACACGTTTTTACGGATGTAAGTATGATTAAGAAAGGTTTCTTGGGTTTCTTGGGTTTCTCGCGTCAAGGATTCAACGTTGGCCTCCTGTCCACTGATTCCGACGTTTCAACATGATCCCACATGCCATATAGAAAATATCAAGAATACCACGCTTTGGGGCAACATTGAAAGTGGTCAATCTTTGGATGGCTTCCCAAACGGACCGCTACGAATATGCAGTGCGATTAACTAATAGCACAAGGATTACTAGCCACTGTTCAATAGCGTGTCAGATATTCCTGATGGTATATAAGACCTATACCAAAGAGAGATGAACAGGCAGGAGAATGGAGAAGACTCAATAACAGTGAACTACATGGTCTTTATAGGAAGCCAGATATAATAAGAACAGTTAAGACATAATAAGAACATGTGGCAAGAATGGGGAATGAAAGACGTGCATGGAGGCTTCTTGTAAGAAAACCAGAGGTAAAACGCCCAGCTCGTAGACCAAAAATAAGATGGGAGAATAACATTAACCATGATTTGAGGGAAGTAGATTATACAGGGAATGACTGAGAAATAGTTCAGGATAGGGATGTATGGAGAGCTTATGTCCACGCGGCCATGAACCTACGGGTTAGATAGTGCCAGAGAGTTAGTTATGTAAGACCTATATCAGAAACTCGTACCTACCATTTCTTGATAATGGCATTTGTGATCATGTCGAAACATAGGAACCAATGGCCTGAGGCCAAACTTGGAATCCATGACGCGGAAAACCCAAGAAACCTTTCTTAATCATATATATTCACAAATTGGATATTTAGGTAAAACTACTTGGTATACTGGTACAAGATAAGATCCTGGTTAAGGGGAGAAAGAAGAGAAACGAGGAAGAGGTCAAAGTGAAAAGCAGTGGAGATAAACGATGTCGTCCAAACACTATAGCAAGGTAGGATCAAGTGGATTTACCAGATATACCGGCAGAGAGAGAGGTGTGGGGAGGAACACAAACTAAATGGAAATTGAATAAAAATGAGGGTGAATAAAGGGGAAAAATGAAGGGAAAGGGTAGTTGAATTTCCTATTTTCTCACCCTAACTTCCTCACATATGCAGAAAACATCAGTGTTCAGTAATGTTCTATTGAAATTTGTTAGGGTGGGGGTATGTTTGTTTGTCGCACCTAACCAGTTTTCTGCGGGGAAAAAAAGGGCGTTGTTGTAGGGTAACTGGGAGTTCAATTTGAGTAATATCTACATCAGTATTTCAAACTTCCATTATTTTCACAAACTCTGCATTTTAACTTTTTCACCTCTCCAGTATAATCTTTTTTTTTTTTTTTTTTTTTTCCCCAGTCATGCCAACAAACTAAACAAGTTCATAATTTTCAATTCCCATTTTAGAAAAAAAACAAACTATAGCAACTAAAATTAAAAACAAATGGCATCAGAAATAGTCAGTCTACAATCTACACTTAAAAATGTTATCTTAAAGTTCCAGTTACTGACGCATTGTTTCACAACAGCATCACTGTCGAACCCGTAGGTTCATGGCAGCGCGGACTTAAGCCCTATCCTGAGGTAATGTTTTCCAATCATTCCCTACATAATCTACTTCCCTCAAATCATGGTTAATGTTATTCTCCCACCTCATTCCTGGTCTACCAACTGGGTGTTTTACCTCTGGTTTTCCTACAAGAAGCTTCCATGCACGTATTGCATTCTCCATTCGTGCCACAAGTCCTGCCCATCGCAGTCTACGAGACTTAACTCTTCTTATTATATCTGGATTCGTATAAAGACCATGTAGTTCACTGTTATCTAGTCTTCCTCCATTCACCTGTCTGTTCATCTCTCTTTGTCCAAACATTTTCCTACGAACTTTATTCTCAGATACTAGTAATCTCCTTTCCTCCCTTAAAGTAAGAGTCCATGTTTCGCATCCATATAATACAACTGGTAAAATAATAGTTTTAACACATAGCATCACTAATCCGCTAAAAGTGTTTATAAAAACTAAATGAATTTAATCTAGTAAATAAAAGCGTTTCTTCCATAATATTTGAAAATGGGTATTGCTAAATTGCATATTTAACGAGTACTAAAATATAAAAATAGTAGACCTATTGTAACCTAAATCATTATAAGATTATCTAATACATATTGACCCAACGCCTTTCTGTTCTAGTCAACAGTTAATCGTAGTCATCCATAATCTAAACCTAAACTTAATGTATTTGAACCGTAAACATAGACAGCGAGGAATATATAAAAAATAAATAAAAACACGTGATACTGTATATACATAATTCCTAAAACAGGGAAAAAACTGAGTCAAAATACAAAGTAAAGGCAGTAAAATGAATAATGTTTCATTCATTAAAACTTGGGTAGTTAAACTCCCATTTGAAAATCCCTTGTAGGCTAAAATAAAATTCTGGAGTGTTACAGTAGATAACAGCTAGTGGTGGTCATCAACACAAAGGGCTGCCATTTCGTAAATCAAACTATCAACAATGAAGTTACTTTTATAGTCCATTACGAATTAAAAAACATCCCCTAAATATGATGACGCTTTATCTCCTTCACGCAATGAATAAAATATGCATTTTTATTTTTCAACTTGAATATAGGAATGCTTAATTGAAGTTGATGGTTCCATACAACATTGTAATCTTAATGCAGTGCATCTTCGTTTAACTAAATTTTCTACTGTTAGAATTATAAATAAAAATAGGATCTTTTCGGTAAAGCAGAAAAGAAAGTTTAAATTTAAAAAATGCAGTAATTCCATTAACGGAGTTTAACCTCTCGCCTTATAGGTACATTTACGTGTCACATATGTATATTTATGTATATATATATAAACATATATATAATATATATATATATACACACATATATATATATATATATAAACACCCGGGTCTTATAGTGGCATGACCTCAGGAGAGGGATTTTAACTATGATCACTAGAGCCCGGATTTGTAGTAGTAGTAGGACTTTATTAGACAAAAAGTAAGATATTTACAATATTATTTACAAATATGGGTCGCACGGGCAGTAAGCCGTACGTGCTGTTGACAGTCCGTTACAATAAAGTACGGCCATACCATGTTGAAAATACCGGTTCTCGTCCGGATTTGTATGTAAAATTCATGCACCCATAATAACTCTGCCCGAAGGCAGGTTCTTCACAGCAATCATAGCATTTTCATGCTATGCTTGCAGCTTTACTAGGGAATTGTAGGTGTGGTAGCTTCCCGTTGCTTTCCACACCGGTGAAGGAAGATGATGATAATGATAAGGATGACGATGATGATGATGGCCATATGATATCGGGGACCATTTGGGCCTTAACGTTTTCCTGACATTTGTCCTAGAGGAGAGAAAAAAACTCGATAAAAACCTCACCCAGAAAAACTGCCCCGACCGGGGATCGAACCCGGGCCCGCTGCGTGACAAGGCAGCACGCTACCTCGAGACCACAGCCGTGGACTGTATGTAAAATAAAGTACTAAATATGCATGAAAAATGTAGAAAATAAGCTTCCAAAATATGCAAAAACAAATTGTAATAAAATCAAATAAATTATTTCTTTGTGGGTAATCTTAGCTTATTCCTGGCTGTTATAGCAGATAAGGAAGGTTTTCACGAGGTTTTCTTATGTGAAACTCCATCTGTCAATGAAGAAGGTTTTATACAATGAAAACGTACTTTCTACATCACATGATGTCACAAGAGCATGTGAAAAATACCACAGTTCTTCTTCAGTGAATTCCTCTTCGGTTACTGATTTTTCACTATCATCAGAGAACATTTTGCTAATTTGCAAATTCTATTGTAGCCAGGATTTTTATTTAATACTTCACTAAGATTTTAGTAATACTGTAATATTATTTCTCAAGGCCCATGAGTAGGCCCTACTCCATCTTACACAGATGGAAATATACACGTTCTTATATCCAATGAATTGCAGAGACCTTATTAATTTAAAAATATTAATCAATAATTAATTAATTACTAATAATTAGCTGAAGGGAATATTATAATTTAATACCACATTTAGAAGTAAAATATGCATTTATGCATTAAAAATCTAAAATAAGCATTTTCCTCCAGAATATGCATTTCTATGCATTATCAAATACCGCTCAAATTGTCAGTAAAGGGACCACTTAACATGTAAATCATTTCCGCATACTTTTTAATGCGTAAAACAAAACATGCATTTCGCATATAAATTCGGGCTCTAATGATCACATACATACTGTTTGACCACACAAGGACATGGAAGCCCTCCCCGAGTGAGTGATCAGCTCAATGTCAAGGCCTCCTCCGAAACATCACAACATTAAGATAAAACACCCCATTCACACACAAATTATTTATAGGCCTATATAAATTTACATATATTACCAACATCAACTTGAGATTAAATAAAAAGAATAACTACAATCAGAATTCTAACGGTGAAAGTTGTCTTAAAGATATACTAAAAATCAAATCCACTTACTAAACGAAATATTCCATGCACTTTAAAATGTTGTATTTGTAAATGTATTTAAAAATACATAATTGGAGGTTAAATAAAAATTATGTCTAGAGGATTGAGAAAATTGTAACTTTTGGAAAAGTAAAATTACTGGATAATAAGAAAGAAATTACAAGTACAAAAATTAATAGTAACGATAATAATAATAATAATAATAATAATAATAATAATAATAATAATAATAATAATAATAATAATAATAATAATAATCATAATAATAATAATCTATCTATCTTCGGGTCTTCCCGTGCCAAACCTCCAAAGCCTACGGTCTTGGGCATCTTCGATGCTTAGCCTCTAGCTTGCATTACTGTCTTCATGTTTTCCTTCCATGTTAACTTTGGTCTCCCTCTTTTCTTCTTTCTGTTCGGATGCCATTCATATAGTTGCTTCGGCCATCGCTCATCTTCCATTCTTAAAACATATTCCTAACCACTTTAATTCCTTCTCCTCAATTCTTTCAATTATGCTTTCTTCTGCTTCCATTATGTTTCTAATTTCCTTATTTGTGACATGTTCTAATTTAGACTTTCTGGTACTTCTGCGTAAATTATCCATTTCTAGAGCTATTAGTCTATTCTTGTAGTACTTATTGATTGTCCATACCTCACTTCCATACATTGCAACAGATTCCACCAATGTTTTACCAATATAATTTTTTGTGTCTTTACAAATATGCTTATCCCATCGTATGGAATTTAACGATGATATTATTTTGCTACTCAATTCAATTCTATGTTCTCTTTGCCTATATCTCCAATGTTATCCATAATTATTCCCAAATATTTAGTTTGTTGCACTTGCTTTATTTGTATTTCTTCTTCCAATATTAAATTTTCTCTTTCATTGTTATTTATTGCCAGATATTCTGTTTTTTGTAAATTTACTGTGAGACCCCATGATTCATATGTGTTTTTCAACCTTTTTATCATGAATTCCATATCAAATTTGTCTTGCGCTAAAATCAGTTGATCATCGGCAAATTGTAATGTCAGCAAAAATCTGTTGCCTATTGGGATCCCCATACCTTTGCAGCTTCGTTTACATTTCATTAATATAAATTCTACATAAATATTAAATAAAATTGGTGATAGACTGCACCCTTGTTTCAATCCCTTTGTGGGTTTTATAGGATTAGACATTATATTTCCAATTTTAACATAAGCGGAGTTATCTTTATAGATTTGTTTAATAATTTCTATTAGGTTTCTACCAATATTGTATTTTTCCAATACTTCCCATAATGTGTTCCTCGGAATTGAGTCATAATCTTTCCCTAAATCTATCATTGTCAAATGGGTTTCTTCTCCAACTGTAGTCCGTTTTTCAATTAACTGTTGCATTGCAAATATATTGTCAACACATGACCTTCATGGTCTGAATCCATTTTGGTCTTCTCCTAATTTGTCTCTAATATCTATCTGTAACTTTATTTTTAATAACTTCGTAAATATTCTATATAATGTGTTATTTATACTTAGTCCTCTGTAGTTTTTTTTTTTTTGCGTCTCTTCTATCGCCCTTCTTGTATATTGGTACAATGTAGCTTATTTTCCATTCATCAGGAATCTTCTGTATTGCAATGCACTTATTAAACAAGTCCCTCAATCTACCTATTAAATTTTTGGGTCATATTTAATTATTGGGTATGTTTCCCGGCCCTGGTGCCTTTTTATTCTTTAGGGTTTGAGTTTCTAATTATATATCTATTGTATCAAATTTCAGGGCCTTCATTTCTATATTTGGATTTTCTATTGTTTCCATAAACTCATTTCTAGTTTCTGACAGTAAAGCTTTGTAATGTTTTTCTGCGTCAGATTTTACTAACAAATTTATCTTGCTGGATCCTTGGTTGGTTTTCAGTGTTTTTAGAAATCTCCACGCTTCTGATTATTGTGATCCTCCTATATAACTTTCCATTTCTTGGCATTTGCTTTTCCATAATTTGTTTTTATTTTTCTTCTATCACTTTCCTTTTAACTTTGGCGTTTGTTCTCTTGTATTCTATCCAATTCTCTGTTGTTTTATTTGCCAACCATTCTAAGTAGCATTTTTTCTTCTTTTTGGTTAATTCTTCATTATCATCATTCCACCAATCTTGTGTATTTTGTTGTTTATTTATTGTGCCTAATGCTTCTTTTGTTGCCGAATGTATTATTTACTTTAATTGATTATATTCTTCTTCTATGTCTTCCTTGTAATCCAAATTCTCAATTTTAATCCTCAGTCTTTCTTTATATACGTTTTTGATACTATCCTGATTAAATAAATACAATTTAAATTTTTCTTCCTGCTTCAGTTGCATAATAATAATAATAATAATAATAATAATAATAATAATAATAATAATAATAATAAGTTAATCGTAAGCGTAAAATTTTGCTCATGCACACAGTATTGCAAATGAAAGCGATATAAATGCGCCAAGCCACGGATATACAGACAGTGTTACACCTTTTATTTGAATGCTCTAAACTAGAAAGTGATATAAACTTTTTTCAAAATCACAATGGTTAAGGAAATACGGAAAGTGGACATATATAATGAACAGAAATTAGTAAATACACGAGTAAATTTATAAAACACATAAAATCAATAAATTTAGACAGACTCTAGATGATAGACTCTCTTAAGGCACTGTTATATACAGACAGATTATACGTAATTAGCCCTTATTAATTGACAAAACAGTAATTTCTGTTATCAGTCATTTAAATGTGGCGTACTGCACTGAAAACGAAATCGATCATAACTGTTATTATTAGGTAACTTACTCACTGGCACTATGAAACCCGTAGGTTCATGGCCGCGCGGACATAAGCTCTGCATATATCCCCATCCTCAGCCAATGTTTTCCAATCATCCCCTGTATAATCTACTTCCCTCAAATCATAGTTAATGTTATTCTCCCACCGCATTCTTGGCCTACCAACTGGGCGCTTTTCATTTGGTTTTCCTACAAGAAGCTTCCATGCACGTCTTTCATTCCCCATTCGTGTCACATGTCCTGCCCATCGCAGTCTACGAGACTTAACTGTTCTCATTATATCTGGCTTTCTATAAAGACCACGTAATTCACTGTTATGCAGTCTTCTCCATTCACCTGTCTGTTCATCTCTCTTTGGTCCAAAAACTTTCCTAAGAACTTTATTCTCAAATACTCGTAATCTTCTTTCCTCCCTTAAAGTAAGAGTCCATGTTTGGCATCCATATAATATAACTGGTAGAATAATAGTTTTATATATTTTCAGTTTAACGTTTTTTGAAAAGAGTTGGGAAGTCAAAAGTCCCTATAATGCATAATAGCACGCATTTCCTGAATTGAACCTGTGTTTATTATTATGTATATTGTGTAATTCCACACACATTTCAGTAATTTCTTTATCATTAGCTTTCTTTTGTTTCGTTAAAACTATTAGATGAATTAATACAATTAATGTATCCTATAGAATAAATTGCTAATTTAAGGGTTAGATGTCAGAATCATAAACTAAGTGCGTACATAATACATTATAAGACATGTAGTATTGCGCCCATTGCAATTTAACATGCAGTAAATAAAAAAAAAGTTACATATATGTCTTAATATTGCAGTGTACTAAGTTAAAAGAATGAAATGGACGTGTGCACATAGCATGCAGAGTGAAAACAGAGCGAAGCACTCACCAACAATGACCGTGTTCTCGTCAAACACTCCTCCTTCATGAAGCAGCACAAAACAACAGAGAACAATAACAATAATCAACAACAAGCTCAACTACATCACCTCTACTAACTAGACTAATGTTTCTATCTCTAACATTGTAATTCTATTACTTTCCTTTTGTTTACAATAACTGTATTGACAACCAATAACTCTCTCTATTCCATAGCATGATAGTACAATAATATTGAATCAACTATAGTTACACAGGGTATAAAACATATAAACTTACACAAAAAATACAGATAGGACATACAAATCAACAGAACAATACCTAATCGAGTTATTTTTTTAATATGAATTGTTTTATTATTTAAAAAATTCATGGCGTGACATGCCGAAAAAAGGCCCATGGCCTACTGCTGGCCTGAGATGTGTACAATACAGTAAAAGCTAAGATTGATATTCAGCTGTGAATTCAGCGATAGAATTACTTATTTTGACTTGGGATTTCTTGATGAATCGTACAGTTGATTCATTAACATTGAAACAGCGTCATACAGAAGCCAACGCGTAAATGGTCAAGCATTTCTGTTTTTACTTTAGGCGACAACACTACCTTTTCCGCTTCCGAACCAATTTTCTTTCCTTTTCCTGGACATTATAAATTGGCAACAAAGCAGAAGATACACGTGTTATTCAATCAAAATTATTGCAACGAATGACAAGTTGAAACAATAAAAAACTGATCGTGGCGAGGGCGGCATTTATAACTGACATAGCGGCACGTGAAATACGACGGCGTTGGCTTTTAACAACGAACTTTAGCGTCATACAGAAGCCAACGCGTAAATGGTCAAGCATTTCTGTTTTTACTTTAGGCGACAACACTACCTTTTCCGCTTCCGAACCAATTTTCTTTCCTTTTCCTGGACATTATAAATTGACAACAAAGCAGAAGATACACGTGTTATTCAATCAAAATTATTGCAACGAATGACAAGTTGAAACAATAAAAAACCGATCATGGCGAGGGCGGCATTTATAACTGACATAGCGGCACGTGAAATACGACGGCGTTGGCTTTTAACAACGAACTTTAGCGTCATACAGAAGCCAACGCGTAAATGGTCAAGCATTTCTGTTTTTACTTTAGGCGACAACACTACCTTTTCCGCTTCCGAACCAATTTTCTTTCCTTTTCCTGGACATTATAAATTGGCAACAAAGCAGAAGATACACGTGTTATTCAATCAAAATTATTGCAACGAATGACAAGTTGAAACAATAAAAAACCGATCGTGGCGAGGGCGGCATTTATAACTGACATAGTGGCACGTGAAATACGACGGCGTTGGCTTTTAACAACGAACTTTAGCGTCATACAGAAGCCAACGCGTAAATGGTCAAGCATTTCTGTTTTTACTTTAGGCGACAACACTACCTTTTCCGCTTCCGAACCAATTTTCTTTCCTTTTCCTGGACATTATAAATTGACAACAAAGCAGAAGATACACGTGTTATTCAATCAAAATTATTGCAACGAATGACAAGTTGAAACAATAAAAAACCGATCATGGCGAGGGCGGCATTTATAACTGACATAGCGGCACGTGAAATACGACGGCGTTGGCTTTTAACAACGAACTTTAGGCTTAGTGACAATAAGGTTTGTTTTTCTTTGATATTTGTCTATTTGGTATGGATCACTCTTTGTGAAGTCGCCTCGGCATGTGCCTGGAATAAAAAAAGTTGCCTGTGCGTTAATAAAGGATACTAATCCTTCTAATATACCTACTGGATCCGCGAATAAATACTTTTTTTGCCGCGAATAAAGGAACTGTGTCGCAATATTTTAATCCGCGAATAATGAAAACTGGAATAAAGGAACCGCGAATAAGGAGCTTTTACTGTACATGTACAATTTTACAGAGATGCATGATCAAGCGAATATAGAAGTGATTTGCGGCCATATGTTGGGTTTCCCAGGCATTATAGCTGGTTTCTCAACCTGGAACTAGTTATATGTACCCAAATTCCTCACAATGCTGGGTGACAATTGGTTCCTTGCTGACCGAATTCTACGAAAAAGTTCTTCCCCAATGGAATCTCAAACCTGCGCATGTCTCGTAACTCTGCGCCAAGGTTAATGACTTAGACGGCTCGGCTACAGCGCAGAACTTCATTTCATTAATATGGCCATTATGTCAATGTCTTACTTACTCACTGGCACTATCGAACCTGTAGGTTCATGGCCACGCGGTCATAAGCTCTCCATATATCCTTATCCTGAGCTAATGCTTTCCAATCATTCTCTGTACAATCTACTTCCCTCAAATCATAGTTAACGTTATTCTCCCATCTCATTCTTGGTCTACCAACTGGGCGTTTTCCCTCTGGTTTTCCTACAAGAAGCTTCCATGCACGTCTTTCATTCCCCATACGTGCCACATGTCCTAACCATCACAGTCTACGAGACTTAACGGTTCTTATTATATCTGGCTTCCTATAAATACCATGTAGTTCATAGTCATGTAGTCTTCTCCATTCACTTGTCTGCTCATCTCTCTTTGGTCCAAAAATTTTCCTAAGAACTTTTTTCTCAAATACTTATAATGTCCTTTCCTCCCTTAAAGTAAGAGTCCATGTTTCGCATCCATATAATATAACTGGTAGAATAAAAGTTTTATATATTTTCATTTTAACTTGGACGTCAAGAGTCTCTGTGTTGCATAATAGCACGCATTTACAGAATTGTGCATCTCATTCCTGTTTGTGATTATTGTTCTAGGTATTTCAATTCAGCCACTTCCTCAAAATTTCCCTCATTTGTCATTAGCTGTCCATTTCCATTATCTAATGCATTTCTATGTGTCACAATATATTTAGTTTTATTGATATTAACTTCCAGTTCTAATTTCTTAGTGTTAGTCAATAGTGTGTGCGTGTTGTCCTTTAATATCTCCTCGCTATGGGCCAATACATTATGTCAATGTCAGCCTGATAATTGTAACTTTATTTTGTATAATTTTCATATGAGAAAGCGAGAAAAAAGAAAACATAAGTTGTATATTGTCTGAAACGTCTCTTTTAATTCATTACATATGAAAAGTGCCTTTAAAAGACCTATTAAAAAAATACAATCATATTCAAAGTTAAAACCTGTGCAGCTGAACATTTTTTATTTTAATTTAAAGGACGTGCAAATGAAGAAGACAATATTAAACAATAAACGCCATCAACATATTAAAGGCCTTCAGAAATGTGTGTGTTTTTTTTTTTACATTCATAATAAATTAATGCTACATACGCCTTCACAGCATTGGATATGTCGCGTGAAGAGCATTACAAATGTCATATACAAACATACTTCGTAACAGGCTTTTATATGTATAAAAAGGCAATCTTGTTTTTATACATTTAACGTACGCCATTTAAAACAACTGACACTCTCGCTTCAATATTATTTATAGAGAAATTACGCAGTAATTCATACTGCGATTTAAAATGTCTGTATATAAATAAGCTTTTGTCAGAACCACTATAATTTGACGATAATTTGATTAATGTTCATTTCGAAGGTTGGCAAAACAGTATTATACCTTTCACAATATATTTTGTTCTACAGAATAATAGAGCGCATGAGTTAATAGAGCGTCGCTAGGTGGAACCACATATATTTGAAGTCCTGCATAAAGTTTATAGAGCCGTCAGTAGATAGCAGCACGTGCGGTATGACCAATCTTCGAAATGAATTCCCAAATATTTATTAGAAATGAATGTACACTAACTTCTCCCTTACTAATCAGACAAAATAAATTACATACATATTATTTACTGAAGTGTACACTAATCTGATGTACACTAACTAACAATAACCTAACAAATATAATACTAACATAGCGGGGATATGTGTAATTGAGTTGTTGAAGGTGGCAACATTTGAAAAGGAGGGCTGTCTGTAGTGGGATTAGAGATATTGTATAAAATGTCGTAACGTTACCGTGTTTCTCATAATGAATAAATAAATAAATAAATACCTAAAAAATGTAAAAGAATGTTATAAGTATTATTGAAAAAACGTTTAAAATATTACAAAATGTTAGTAAAGACAGAAGAAGTACGTATACTAACAGTATTACAAGAATGCACTGCGGAAAATTAAGGAAAAGGTAATGTACTGTTAGTCCCTTATTATTGTTCCGATACTAATCATGAAAAGAGGGGGGGTTCGACACCTGGAATATACTTTCCATATCCGACTGATGTCTGGCCTCACAACCGTATGAAAGTCAATTTATTTGCGATGTTTTTTTCTCATGCACTCAAGACTATGTAAGTAGCCATCACTAGGATCCAAAATGTTTATTATAATCCAAAAAGAGTTGCAGGAATTCATAATTTTGAATCGAACTGTATGATGATGTTAATATATATATAATTCTTCTGTACGCGTGTTTATCACTGAACTCCCCCTAAACGATTGGACCTTTTTTTTTTTTTTTTGTCTGGTTGAGTCCCTCGATGGTCTAGATTCACAACTGGACCCTCTAAAACCAGTAAGTGGAGGAGTTCACCTGAAGTTAATATTGAAAAATCACTCTAGTTGTCACATTTTTTCGAAAACACAGTACATCTTATTAAAATAAACCGATGTAGGTATTGTCGAAATATGAGCGAAATCCGACAATTAGAAGTGGAGGTTTACTTGAAATCCGAAATTAAAAACTGTTTAATCGACTGGACCGAGTTTGATGATTTATTTTGTGTGCATTTGAGTGGGTCCTGGATGGCTTAAATCCACAATTGGATTCGATAGGTGGCGCTACGAACGGGTTATAGAATTTTTTATGTCAGATATGTAGTCAACTGCATTATCGACATATTCCGCATGACAACAATGTTATATCATGCACACTTCTTGAGCCACAACACATGACTGTGAAAGGCTTTCTTGCGTAACTTATCTAATTATGTCTTAATTAGTGAATGTTATGGTATAAAATAAAGTTTTATTTTTATCGTCCGGTTTGTAATGAAACTGTTTCGGAATTCCGTTGACGTGGTCCATCCTTTCATCTCTATTGTGCAATTCCATTTAATAGTTTGAATATATTTAGTTCTCTTCGTATATTTTTATTTTGTTTTCGATCTGTTATTATAAAGCCAGCCACATTCCTAAAAAAAACTCATTTCTGAAGTTTCTATTCTCCGTTCCTGGTTCTTGGTTAAGACCCAGTGTTCTGATCCATATAACAGTATTGGAACTGCCAATTTTAAAAAGTGTCTCTTTTCTAGTTCCTTTGAGACTTCGTTTTATAATGCTACATAGATATATAGATCGATCATCGGTTGATTAATGTCTTTAACATCGTCCGATTCCTAATAGCCAATTTTGTCGGATCATCCAATCTCCTGGTTGTAGATGTTTCTCCTTGTTGTATAAACATATTCCCTGACTCCAGGATGTTTTAGGTCTTCCTCTGCCTCGTTTTCCTTCAGGTTTCCATTCCAAAACAGATTTTGTTAACCGATCTGCTTCCATTTGCTTGACATGTCCGTACCATCTTAATTGCTGAGTTTTAATATAATCTAAAATAGTGTTTTCAATCTTCATTTTCTCCCTTATAACTGAGTTCCTAATTTTTTCTCTTCTTGAGATTCTTGCTGCCCTTCGTATAAAATCCATTTCCGTTGCCAAAGATACTTATTTTTGTTGTTAATGACCAAAGATAATGCTACACATATAATTAAATGTATTTATTTTGTTTACAAGTCTTCACTTTTTCTACATGACACATTTTAAGCTAGGCGTAGTAACTAAACATAATAATCTTTTAATGTAACTATTGCCATGTACTTATTTTGTTATTTTTAAAAGGATTAAATTCTCGTGAAAATCCCGCTTCTTTCTCCATAGTATAAATATATATTTTTCATAATGAAAAGGAGATACTGTATGGATAAAATGATAACGATAGTAATAAAGGTAATTTTAACCCCTTCTCTTACGTTGATGCTCATGTGTGAGGATAGGGGTAGATTTAACACCGAGTGTTACAATCTCTCGTCTCTATCGGCCTCAAGAGATGAAAATGAATCCATTTCTGTGATGAGTTCCCCCTTAAGGCGGATTCCATTATCTCTAATGAAATGATGATCGCTATATGGAAGAACAAAACAATGTACGTACTAGAATGTTTATTAAACTAGGTTTTATAAATAAATTCGTTGAGATGAAACTAGAAATTGCTTGTTACTTGTATTACTATTATAATAAAACTTTAATAACCAATAAAATACTTTTTTTTTACAAACAAACATTTTTTTATTATGCTTGTAAATTGGAAAAGTGTACGTAAAAAATCATCTTATTTTGTTGTTTATTCAAACGGAAATACATCAATTTTTATATTTGTTTAGTGATATTCAACTTCCTTTTTTCTGTTATGAAAGTAATCAGACGTAAAATGAGGAATTTCATATCCGAGGAATCCTTAATAAACCATAGTGATGTATATGATGGTTTTAACTTTTTACTCTTAAAAAATCGGAAAACCGAAAAATTCCAGTAATCTTGGGCAGATGAATCTGGAAACCTCGAATCTCTAGGCATATCAGATACCCCCACACCACCATGTCTTTCAACCTTCAAAAGAGTTGTAAATTAATTGTAATACAGTATGGTAGCAGTAATGTAAGAGTTGAAGAAGCGATATCAATAAGGAGCATATTTGTAGCTATTGAACTTGCTGGTTCTTTGAACTTTCTAGTTCTTTTAACCTTCCAACTCTTTTAACCTTCTAGTTCTTTTAACCTTCTAGTTCTTTTATTCTAGTTCTTTTAACTTTCTAGTTCTTTAAATTTCTAGTTCTTTTAACCGTCTAGTTCTTTTATCTTTCTGGTTCTTTTAACACTTTCTGGTTCTTTCAACTTTCTAGTTCTTTTAACAGTCTAGTTCTTTTATCTTTCTGGTTCTTTCAACTTTCTGGTTCTTTCAACTTTCTGGTTCTTTCAACTTTCTGGTTCTTTCAACTTTCTGGTTCTTTCAACTTTCTGGTTCTTTCAACTTTCTAGTTCTTTCAACTTTCTAGTTCTTTTAACTTTCTAGTTCTTTTAACTTTCTAGTTCTTTTAACTTTCTAGTTCTTTTAACTTTCTAGTTCTTTTAACTTTCTAGTTCTTTTAACTTTCTGGTTCTTTCAACTTTCTAGTTCTTTCAAATTTCTAGTTCTTTCAACTTTCTAGTTCTTTCAACTTTCTAGTTATTTTAACCTTCTTTGTTATTTTAACTTTATAGTTATTTTAACTTATTGTTTCAAATCCGGTCATCTTAATCTCGCAGTCTGTTGGTAAAATAAATCCCCACGATTCTTCCACACCTCCGTCTTATTTTATGTCATCTTGTTTACAGATACTTTAACATCTAGATCATATCGCGTCTTAGGATCGTCATGTGTAACAATTAGTCTGTATAGCTACTGGTATGTTGTGTATTTTGTAATGTGTTTATAACGAGACAAATATGATTTATGTCCTTGATTTTATGGTGGTCAGATGGTGTTCGGAACTACGGTATTTGGAGCTTAAAGCTTTCTGACATTTGTCTTACGGGTAAGGAAACCCCATAAAAAAGAGAAAGAGCACTCAGAAAATTTGTACCAACCGGGAATCGTTCCCGCGACCGTTGGCAACCGTCACCTGTATACCCGTTGATGGATTCCGCCTTCTCGACTGCAATATATTAATTTGTAGAGAAATCGTATTGAATAAATGTTGTCTTTACCAATACTCTACATCCAACCTAAGTACATGTCGAAACTACTTACATCCCTTTCGTAAATCTTTAATCTCTGACATTCTTCTTCAGTATTTGATTTATTCTTTTAAAGTTCTATTGTTTTTGTTCGCTTTTAATCCACCCAACAGTTAATGTCTTTGCAAATATGTAAGATTTTCTCTAATTATCTGTGATAATATTCAAAACTTATTCATGCTGGTTTGAAAAGGGTCGTATCGAAAACGATAATCCAATTTATTATTTATTATTTAATTTCGTTGTTAAAATAAGTCAAAAATATTATTTTGCAACGATTAAAATGCAACCATAAAATAAAAGCAATGGTTTTGCTACAGGAATATATCGTAGCATGCGTGTGTTTTAAGTTACGTCTAAACTAATTTTTTCAACCATTTATATATGCAGTATATATATATATATATATATATATACCCCGCGCAGTAGCCGAGTGGTTGAATCAAGAAGCCTTGGCGCAAAGCTACGAGACTTGACCCCATAGGGAAGAAATTTTCTCATGAAATTTCGGCCAGTTTGGAACTGGTGTTCACCCAGCACCGTGAAGCATTTGGGTAGCTACAATAAGTAGCGGCTCCAGCTATAACTGCTGGGGGACCCGACATGCTAACCACATGTCACCCTTATACTGGCTAGACGATCATCTACCCCTGTTATTAAAACGTGTGGGTGTGAGGTCAGCAGTCGGCTGGTAGGTTAAGAGCCTTCTAGGCCTGTCGTAATTGGAGTTATAATTCATTCCCATTTAAATCAGAAATATTGCTCTTCCGCATTCCTACTTTTACAGAACTGTAGTTTTCCTAATAAACGTTAAATACCGTATTTATTTCTTACTTACAGATGTTTGATCATCTAATCTAGTCGTAAACTATATGTACAATATTGTAGTCCTATTTGGTATTCTACATTTTTTTAAGAAGTTCATAAATCGATACAAGTGAGGTAAGCACTTGTTTACTGATCGAGAAAAAGTTTGAAAAAAAAAAACGAGGCGCTTGCGCCAAGTTTTTTTTTTCAATTTTCGAGATCTATTACGTGCTTACCTCATGTGTATTGTATACTATTTTTTTGGTCGATGTGACTAATTTTTAATAAATATAGTAACAAATGAATTAAAATATTGGATGTAAATTACTTCTATGAGAAAGAAACATTTGGTGATCGTTGCTATATAGCTTTTCATTTGTTTTGTTATAAGCAAGGATTGTTGGCTGTGGAGACATTTTTATATGTAGTACCGTGATTAGAATTTGTTTGATAATCTTATTATGGAAGGAGTCATGGTAGATGATAGAGAAATTGAAGAAGCCTGGAGAGTGGGATGTTCTGCATTAATTCCGGAAAAGTCTAAAGAAAGGTATGAGTTAGTGTACAAAACATTCAAGAAATATTTTATTTTACTTACCGAACATGTGCTTTTTGAGTCCATATCAGCATTGCGGTTTCTTTTGTTTGTATAGCAACCAGGTTAGATGTGGGAACGTTGACTTACTTCGAGTAACAACAATATTGGTAAATATAAGAAATTAGTCACATCGACCAAAAAAAAAAAGACACTAAGCAATACACACATGTGATTATGTGTAACAGTTCATGGCTGTGTATTACGTATCACATTTCCCTAGATGAACAATGTTAATTCCTAGAAATCGTGGGTTAAACGCCACGGTTTGACTGGTTTCCCTAGGGCAGTTACAAATCAACTCGAGTGATTTGTGGACTAAGCCATCAGAACGGGCGTTCCCAAAGCAAGACTGATTGATTTCAATTAAATCGATAATTCAGTTTCATCTGGTATTTATTCAATGACAATGTTTACCAAACTTCCTGGTTAGTGTTCTACTACAGAGGAATGCAATGTAATAATGTTTCGTGCAGTTCATAAATATATGACTATTGTTTTAGTCAGACTTATGTATCTCTAGTTTCAAATTAGTTCACGAACAACAAATTAACCCCAATTTCTATCGGATCAGCTTTCAATGTCGTTCCTTTGAAGAAAAATGCATACAATAAAGTAGTATGATATACCTATTGGACAATTTTTTCACCTAAACATAGTTTTTATGTTTATTTATATTCTGTAATTATGAGTAAGTAACTTTTTGTTCTGTCCATATAATATAAAAATTAATGTTTGTTTGTTTGTTTCTTCGTACTTTATGCGCGGCCATACCGTTGATCCGATTGTGATGGGGCTTTTTGCAAAATGTTCAGGAAATTCCCGGGATAAACATAGCCTATAAGAGAGGTGAGATATTCAACTCCTACACCCTTAAAAATCACCCTTTGTAGTGGAAAACGTGAAAAAAGTAGCTCTTTGGAAGCTTAAATGACTTACATTGCCTAAACCATGACAAATACACAAAATTAATGTATACAGAATTAAATATCTCAAAAAGCTCTACAAAAAGTCCGCGACAGCATATGTATCTCTTACGGATAACTGACAATAACCTTTTTTGTCTTTCATTGATGCCAAGAAGATCGAGACAAGTACGTAGATTCCTGTGCAAGCATAGCAGCACATGGCGGGTATTCTTTTACGGATAACTCATAATAACTAATTTAGTCTTTTAGCTCATGTATGCCAAGATGTTCGAGATAAGTAGATTCCCGGGCAACACCGGGTAATCAGCACGGGGAATCTTAAAATAATTACGATATACATTTATAATTATTTTTCATTTTACTTATTCAACTAATCATAAGAAGTCGAAGTTACTTAGTTACTGAGACTTATTTGCCAAACTAATAACCAACTCACTGGCACTAACAAAATCAGAGGTTCATACTCGCGCGATATAAGCTATCGATACATCCCTATCCTGAGCTAATGTTTTACAGTCACTTCTTGTGTATTATTACCTCCCTCAAATGTTTATTGTTATTTTCCCACCTCATTCTTGGCTTACCTATTACGCGTTTACACTCTGTTTTCCTGCAAGGAGTTCCACGACACTCTTTCATTCCCAACTCGTGCCACATGCCCTCCCCATTCCAGTATACGAGACTTAATTGCTCTTATTACATCTGGCTTCCCACATTCACTATTATGTGTTATTTTCGATTCGCATGCCTGTTCGTCTCTCTTTGTTCCACAAATTTTCTTGGTATATATTAAACTTTTATATTATAGTTCAGAATATATCCCATAAAACAAATGTATTATCTGCTACTGTTTCGATTTAAGGCATAAATCATAAAAAATACGCATATGAAAACACGGAAGATGTTTCCAAATAGTTACATTACTAAAAATAATTATTTTTAATGACAAAATAATCAAGAGTAACACGATAAGGTTATTTTTTTTGTCAATAATTTATGATTTTTTTTGTCAATAATTTATGACTGGAGTATAGCGACGTGAATGAATTTTCTATAGGTAAGAAAACTTTTCTATAGGTATGAAAGCTGGAGTGGTATTTTAAAATACATTTATTGAATGACATGTTTAATAATATTAATAAAATGGAAAAAATTACGTATTATACAATTAGACTATAATTTAATTTAATTTAGAAAAGCCTTCTGCGTTATGTAGCTTGCAAATCAGAAATATTTGTTAATCATGTTTGACAGTTTTGGAACAATTCCCTATTTGAAATTTCATTTCGAAAATGTTTCAGTAATAGTTGAACACAATTGATTCAAATTGACACGTATGTAAATTTAATAGGTCAATGACTAGTGTAAACAAATAGCCATTCCAATAATTATTTTCAGGAAAATCTGTATCAAAATCAATCACCATTCACCGCGGATGCCTTTGTTAGATTAAATGCTGACCGTTATAGCCTACAGGAAGCTACGATTACATGCAAAAGAATGGTAACTAGAAAGGAAAATTCTTTTTGTGTTAAAAAATATAGCATTAATCTGTTATGAAATTCTAGTAGTAAGAGGCAAAGCGATATAATGAATTCCCCGGAGGGAATTCTCTCGACTCAAGCAAGTGTGGTAACAACTTTAGGTTGACAGCTGTTAACGCTTCGCCTGGTTGTCTTTACTTCGCCGCAAACATGTATGTCACAAAACCGTCATACTTTTGACAATATACCACGTAAATATATGCATTACATACAACACCCTGAAAAATAGAGTTGTATATTGAAAACGATCAGTTAGCAAGCTCGTTACTTCTCTTAACATCTGTTGAAAATACAATACACTATTCTTATTTGTTTTTGAAATAATTCCTCTAGTAAAATGGAGTAAACACCTATTTTCAAACTTAAGTATTGTGTTGTATTGCACGGAATATCTACCGAGTGTTTTTATTACACAATGGCGTATTACAGATAAAAAAAAATCTTCTGAATAATGATTTTACCTAAGCACACCAAATCTACTTTAATGTTTATGTTAAGTGTGGCATTGGAACATTACATCCTCCACATATATCAATGGGAAGTATAAAATGTTTTAGTGTGAATGCAAACGGACTAGAACTTTGAATGTTTCTATTTATTTTTATTAAGGAATGAAGAATTACTTGTGGTTTGTTTCTTGTGTTTTGAAGGTGTATTTATCAACAAACCCTCGAAAGGGGACGCTGAAATTCCGGACTCCCTCTTTTGGATGGTGTTTCTCTTGAGACCGAAACAGGTCAAAAAAGGCCTAAATTCGTGAATGTACTATGATGATGATGATGATTTTTATTAAGGTGTACAAAACCCCTTATGTCATTACTTGAAACTTAACAAGAAAAAATAAAATATTCATATTAATAAAATGTGGGGAACTGAACAGAGGAGATAAACTTAATATTTTTTTCAGGGAAGAAATCTGTCCATCGGTCATTCAGTTTCTTAGACACGAAATTAAAGAATAATGATAAATTGAATAAAAAATCGTAAGTGTAAAATAATACACAACCTATACATAAAAAGATGTAACACTTGTTACAAATTTTATTTTTCAAAATTATCTTACTTGCTAATTCATTAACGATTTTCCAGCAAAATGTTTCAATTTTAACCGATATTTTAAAAAATGTTGTGTATTTAAAAAAATGTTAATATACCAATATATACTACATACTACCTAAAGATATTCAATTTATTTTCAAAATAACAATCCTATTTTATTTTTAGTGTGTGTAAATTAAACAAAATTAAATATAAAATAGAAGAGATATTCTAGAGTAGGGTGCGTGTAGGCAATCAGTTTTCAGACACTTTTGAAATCCAGAATGGGTTGAAGCAAGGAGATGCACTATCTCCTCTACTATTTAATTTTGTACTAGAGCATGCCATTAAATCTTTAGAGAATGAGGAAGGTTTACAACTCAATGGTATTAATAAGCTGTTAGTTTATGCTGATGATGTAGTACTACTGGCCGATAGCGAGGAGATACTAAAGGTCAACACGCACACACTATTGAGTAACACTAAGAAATTAGGACTGGAAATAAATATCAGTAAAACTAAATACATGGTCACACGTAGAATTTCAGTTTATAATGGAAATGGACAGCTAATGACAAATGAGGGAAATTTTGAGGAAGTGGGAATCTGAATTCAAATACCTAGGAACAATAATCACAAATGGAATGAGATGCAAAAAGAAATTAAACATAGGCTCAATTCTGGAAATGCATGCTATTATGCATTGCAGAGACTTCTGATGTCCCAACTCCTTTCAAAAAACGTTAAGCTGAAAATATATAAAACTATTATTTTACCAGTTATATTATATGGGTGCGAAACCTGGACTCTTACTTTAAGGGAGGAAAGGAGATTACGAGTATTTGAGAATAAAGTTGTTAGGAAAATTTTTGGATCAAAGAGAGATGAACAGACAGGTGAATGGAGAAGACTTCATAACAATGAACTACATGGTCTTTATAGTAAGCCAGATATAATAAGAACAGTTAAGTCTCGTAGACTGCGATGGGCAGGACATGTTGCGCGTATGGGGAATGAAAGACGTGCATGGAAGCTTCTTGTAGGAAAGCCAGAGGGAAAACGCCCAGTTGGTAGACCAAGAATGAGGTGGGAGAACAACATTAACTATGATTTGAGGGAAGTAGATTATACAGGGAATGATTGGAAAGCATTAGCTCAGGATAGGGATGTATGGAGAGCTTATGTCCGCGCGGCCATGAACCTTCGGGTTCGATAGGGATGTATGGAGAGCTTATGTCCGCGCGGCCATGAACCTTAGGGTTCGATAGGGATGTATTGAGAGCTTATGTCCGCGCGGCCATGAACCTTCGGGTTCGATAGTGCCAGTGAGTTAGTTAGTTAGTTATTCAATAGTATTAAAGCACTTTCATCTGTTTATTTACAAGTTTTAATCTTCGCGCTTGGGACAAAGTTAAACTAATGTTGTTATATAACAAACAACTGACAAAAACAAGATTGTTAATGTATTCCACTTTGACAGTTAACAACAGATATCTGGGATAATATGATTTTGTCATGTCAATAACCAGTTATCAGTGATGTGAAATCTTAACACTTCACAGAGACTTAAGTGTACAAGTGTGTTTAAAAGATAAACCAATGCAATTAAGAATGTTTCTACTTTATAATTCAAAGCTTTTCAACGTTGACAGTAACTTATAATGTAGCTTACGTATATTTATGGGTCTATCTGCTTATGTCCTAGTAGATACAGAGTAAAAATTGGTTACGACATTTGAAACTAAGATGAGTATCTATGTCAACCATCCAATTAACCAATTAAAATTAAGAATTTCAAGCAATGTAACAGACTAATGATTAATGCTTTACAAACAATCATCATAGATATAATCATGAATTACTACCATAACAGGAAGAACCTATTCATTGAAGTTCAGCACACGAAATACCAGCTCCAACATCAATAGATCTTTTAGAAATGTTAATGGTGGTGGGACATCAACTGCAGAATCAGAAAATCAGCTCATAAATATACATTTTTTAAAAATAATATAGGCTATTAGAAATTAAAACTAAATCTGTGATCATAAAATTCCGAAATGGTAAGGTCAATAGAATGGCTGTTTCTTCCTGAATATAAAAATATGGGAGCATCGTAAAGATGACAATCCAATAAAACTTTCAAGTTTAATAAAACACAAATTACAACATATACAGAGTATGTCTAGGTTTAAAGATAAAAATTATAACTCATTCAGGACGCGTCAGACCTAGAAGGCCCTTGGTCAACAAGTCCGCTGTTGGAATTTACAAATGATGTTTTAAAACAGGGAACAAATGGTTGGAATTAGCACAAAATATTGAACTTGCGAGAAACATGACTCATCTGTGAACAGCACACTCTCTAGAGAGTATGTTGCTATAGCACAGCACTGCATAATTCATTGACAAAATTAAACTTTAAGTTTATAATCATTAAGCACTAGAGCTTGCAAACGCAGTCCATGAAAGAAGTGTAATTGCTACTTCCTTACTAATTTCCGGAGAAATAATTCGAAGCATACATTTTTTGGACAAGATGATGGGCGCCTTACTCCTTCACAAAGTCTCATGTACAAATAGTTTTTGCTCAGTTTTCTGCGCCAGCTTACTGTGATTTGAACGACACAGCCTCTTATAATAAGTTCAAGGTCTCGTTGGCGCTTAAAATGTGCATTTTGCGACCACTGGTTCCGTACATCAAAATACTCGCTTATGGTCATTAGAGATTAATTTGTATAATTATGGCAGAAATCTTATAAATACACTATATATATATATATATATATAGAGAGAGAGAGAGAGAGAGACCTGAAAAGTAAAATAAATGTCTGAGCCGGGATTTGAACCCGAGATTGTAATTGTATACGTTAGTGCGCTACCAATTGCTCCACTCAGGAATCCTAGCACAAACGTTTATTTCTCAATTCATGAGAGGCCGAGGGAAATCGGCCGAACTGCCATCTGGGGGCTACTATAAAAAGTAAGCATTTTAAGAGAATTTTAACTTTATAGCAGTATGCTTATATATTTAGGTGTTATAATTAATTTCTTGACATTTAGTAATGAAGGCCAATAATACACTTGTGTCCAAATGTTAAGGATAATTAGTTCATTTGCCGACTTATTATAAAGCATTTGTCAGAATAATACAAAATTTGGTAAGGGTATGTCACAGATAATTAGAAACATGGCACGAAAGAAACAATGACATGAATACGTCATTCACTTGTCATTTTCACAACAAACGAAAACTGCATTTCAGAATTCGAACATAAAAGTTGAACAACAATGGTTCAAATGATTAGTATGGGGTGTGATTACCCCTGAAGCTACACAAGACTCACATCGACGTGGCATGCTAGTGATGAGGTTGTTCAGGAGTTCGATGCTCAGCAAATTCCACTCCTCATGAAGAGCAATGTGAAGGTCTTGAAGTGTCCTCGGAGGAGGCTGACGAGATGCAATTTGTCTCCCTAAGGCATCCCATGCATGCTCTATAGGATTCATATCCGGAGACCTCGCTGGCCACTCCATACGCTGGATATCTTCCTCCTGAAGAAACTCATCTACCAGTTGTGACCTGTGAGGTCGGGCATTGTCATCCATGAATATGAATTCTGGACCCACAGCTCCCCTGAAAAGTCTTACATGAGGTTCCAGGATCTCTTCTCTATACCGCTGAGCATTAACAGTGCTACCTGCGAAGATGTGAAGCTCTGTGCGTGCATTCATCATTATACCTCCCCATACCAGGAGACCACCGCCACCAAATGGATGTTCTTTCCATGATGTTCATGGGGTTGTAACGAGTTCCTTGCTCCCTCCAGATAGTCACGCGATGCGAATCACAGTTCAAACTGAATCTGGACTCGTCTGTAAATAGCACGCTGCTCCACTGATTTAGAGTCCAGTCGCGATGTTCCTGACTCCACCGTAAACGTGCTCTCTTGTTATCAAGGGTGAGTGGGACGCACACTACAGGCCGTCTAGCATACAGACCAGCAGCTCTGAGTCTTCTATAGACAGTTTGTCTGGATACTCTGATACCTGAGGCGGCCGCAAGTTCTGAACTCAGTTGTCTGGCAGACATTGTTCGGTTTCTTCTTGCAGTTAACGCAAGATATCGATCCTGCTGAGGATTTGTAACTCTTGGACGACCTCCCACTGGTCTTCGCCTAACGTCTCCGGTCTCTTGGAACCGTCGCCATAACCTAGATATAACATTTTGTGGCACATTAAGTGCTATGGAGACCTCAGTTTGTGTCTGTCCTGTTTCTAGCCGCCCAATAATTCTACCCCGAAGCAGAGGGTCCAGATGTTGTCTTTGTGCCATTTTACTGCAATCTGTTCGTACACTACATCTGATTATATCATAACTCTCTTTAAAAATGAAGATTTATGGAACAGGGCTTAACTGCAACAATGCAATTTTCATTTATAATTGCTATTAATTTTTTCATTGTTGAAGAGAGATTATAATTTAGTATGTAAACTAAACTAAATGTACTGAGAAACGTTTTGATAAATAATTTTTACTCCTTGCTCCTCTTTAAGCATTTTGATTTTCCGTTTTACAGATTATCCTAAACTTTTGGACACCAGTGTATATACACACATCCAATTTTATTTTACTCAATCATTATTCCATTAATATACACACTATTAATTAGAATTATTTTTTATGATTCGTGATTTTGTTTACATTTTTTCTGTTGTAAAGCAAGTTTATGTAAAATATTGCGGTTCTCTACAGTTTCCTGGAAAACCAGACAGACGTTTTTAGATAAATATTGCTACATTTAATAATGTTTACAACAGGAAACTATGTCCCTCATGAGATCAGGAGTGAGATACACAGCTAAATTATTTAACTTGTTTTTTCCTGCTAAAAGATGCCATTATTTAAGATATGCATATGCTAATTACAACGGCTTAGCCAGGAAGCATTAATTTGTACAACATTTTTTTTTTTTTAAGAACTCCGAAGAGCCAAGATTTGAAATCCTACACAAGATTTCAAGATATATTTTCCCACATCCGAAATAAAAATGGCCTTACATTCCAATACACTCGTGCATTATTATGGATAAATTATCAATAAAATTAAAATATTAAAGTAGATATTTAAACTAAAGTTTTAATTAAATTTAAATGGACGGAATCTCTGAGTTATACAATTATTTTGTGTTCAATGAACGGTGACAATTATTAAGAATTGAAAACTATAAAAATATCACAAAAAAACTGGGGATTTTGCCAAACAGTGTTTTACGATAATTTATGGGATTTTCAACGTTCCCCAATTCTACAAAAGTTATTGCATCAGAGTTTAAGACGTAGTGTTCGCCAGAATGACTTGGCTACGAGATTCAACAATAATGAAATCTTACTACCAACAAAAACTGAAAACTTTTACACGCTTATAAGGTAAAGCATCATCATCCATCACGAATCAGGCCTTTGTATACCTGTTTCTAGCAGTATTTTAAGAGATCCTCCTGGTCGACGATGACCTTTGGGTTTAGCCTGTCCAGAGTCTCACTACAGGTCTACCTAACGATAAGGGTAGTAACCTATGTTAAGGAAAACTACATTACTTTCAAGCCTCAGAAAAGCAGTATCCATCCATCCATTGTAATTGTGCCCGAAGGCAGGTCCTTCACTGCAATCATACCATTTTCATGCTATGCTTGCAGCTTTAGTAGGGAATTGTAGGTGTGGTAGCTTCCCGTTGCTTTCCACACCGGTGAAGAATGATAATGATACGGATGATGATGGCCATATGATTTCCGGGACCGTTTGCGCCTTGAAGTTTTCCTGACATTTGTCTTACAGGTGAGGAAAACCCCGATAAAAACCTCACCCAGAAAAATTGCCCCGACCGGGGATCGAACCCGGGTTCACTGCGTGACAAGGCAGCATGCTACTTCGAGACCACAGCGGTGAACGAAAGCAGTATAAGGATAGATAATTTGATGACAATTCAAAGAAGTCACTGGTTAAACGAGTCTGGAAAAAAAAAATATATCACATATGTTACGTGGAATGTTAGAGGGATCAATCACAAAGAAGAATAATTAGATGAGATATTTAATAACAAACACATTAACCAAAAACTTAAATCTTCCATTGTTTACCGCACTTATACCTAAAATCATTCTCAATGTATCTTAGCTATAGCCTATTTCAAGAAATGGAGTACAGAACCTTATTTTACTCTATGTTCAAAATATAAATCTTATTCTTCAATTACTACATTTTGTTTATTGAAATAGTGCTTGTTAAGAATGATGCACGCCGAAGTCACTACTAAATATAAAAAAAATATTTTTTTTATAAATGGATATTATAACCTATGTGAAAATAACCATAAAGGAACGCGATGATATACATATAGAAGAGATAACGGATCAGTAAAACAAGTAATTAAATAATGATAATAAATATCTCTACTAGAAAATATAATAAATACCACATGAACCAAAAGTGTATGTGTAATATATATATATATATATATATATATATATATATATATATATATATAATTCCCCTTTATCGGCTAACATACTGTGTATAATCACTACATAAACATTCCTTTGAGTGAGCAGTCATTCTTGAGTTATGGTTTATTAAATGCGCCAGTACAATAGTTAATTAAAATAATTATATATATATATAATAATAATAATAATAATAATAATAATAATAATAATAATAATAATAATGATTTATTTTAGCTGGCAGAGTTAAGGCCATAAGGCCTTCTCTTCCACTCAACCAGCGAATAGTAAAATTATACAAAAATTCCGCACATATTACAATTTTAAGATATTAAAATACAGACTAAACAAAATACAATGATGATGTAATCTAATACTAGCTAATGCTAACAAAAACATAGAATATAATAAAATTAAAATGATATAAAATAAAGTAAGTAGCTTCCTACATGATTATTAATAGAATGCTCTATATAGTTGTTATGTAGTTAATGTTTTCATTGTGTCGAACTTAAGATATCAGTTAATTTGGATTTAAATAATGATAGCGATTGACAGTCCCTGACATGACTGGGAAGTGAGTTCCATGCTCTAGCCATAGATATTGTGTAAGATTCAGAGTACAGACAGGTCCTGTGTTGTAGTATCAAAAGTAATGAAGAGTCTTGTGATCTTGTTCCTAAATTGTGATGAGCCGATAAATGTTGAAAACGTGTTGTTAAATAAGTTGGTAAATATGTGTGCAGAATTTGGAATAGTAAGGTATGTGAATGTAAAGTTCTTCTGTCATTTAGGCGTAGCCATGATAAGGCCTGAAATGAAGGAGACACGTGGTCATAACGACGGAGATTGAATATAAATCGAATGCACGCATTATGAGCACGCTGTAGTCTGTCAGATCAGTTGTCAGATTAGTCAGTAGTATGTCGCAGTAGTCGAAGTGTGGCATTATAAGAGTCTGTACAAGTATTTGTTTTAATATATATATATATATATATATATATATATATATATATCACTGATGAAATACAGAAGTGACAGTTAAAGTAGTTTAACCATACATTTAGGATGGACAATGCAAAGTGGCCAAAGAAGATCTTAGAATGGATGCATCCAAAGAGAAAGAGATTTAGACGAACTAAACACAGAATACATATCCAGGAAGCCATTGAAAGGATGGGGATTGGAATAGGATTTAAAGAGAGATCAGGGCTTGCTTGGTTTAGGCTAGGGGCATGGAAATTTCTAAAAATTAACGACGATCACGATATGCGAATATGTCCAATGTGCGGGAGCTTTGAAGACGAGATACATATATTAGGAAAATGTGATTTAGAATATTGGAGACGTCAGTTATTACCGGAAAGATTTCTAATTCAAATCGTGAAAGATTGGCTACGAGTTGATGGTATATCCAGAACATTGGATAAACTTGGGTAAATTTCTGGGTAAAACGCGGAAAATAAGAACACTCATTCATGAATAAATACATGTTATCAAAATGCAATACCATTAATTCTTAATAATTATACATAACTTAATTAATACATAATGCTATTGTATTCTTATGTAATTGTAATATTATTGTGTTTTCTTTATGTAATTGTAAAATTATTGTTCTCTTTTTGTTTTTTCTTCATACTATTACCAATTATTACTTTATTGTAACGGACTGTCAACAGCACGTACGGCTTACTGCCCGTGCGACCCATATTTGTAAATAATATTGTAAATATCCTACTTTTAGTCTAATAAAGTCCTACTATATATATATATATATATATATATATATATATATATACATAAGTAAAATTATCCCATTACGGGAATAAGGAGGCCTTAAGGTCAATAGGAGGTTATAGCTTCCACCTTCCTACGACAATCCGCATGAGATGTCAACCGGGTTGTCACCCCTGCGTGACGGCCGCCTTTACCCCCAGGACAAGCATCTGGTACTCATTTCCGTTAGAGGCCAAGGTGCCGCTAGCAGGTTATGGACAGTTTTAAAATTTCTGACCCTATCGGGACTCGAACCTCCGCCTTCCGGCTTGTAGCGCAATGCATTAACCAACTGTGCTAAATATATATATATATATATATATATATATATATATATATATATATATTTGAGGCTTCACACGTACTTCTTGGGAAGTGGTGAGATCTAATTAAAATTTACAGCCGATTAGATACTTGTAACATTGGTTCAGTGTCCAGCGAGTTTCTGATAAGTGGGCCACGTCACTTTGTGGACATAATTCAGTTCTACACGGCAATTGGAGCGTGAAGCGAGATATTTTAACGCGCCAGTTGGCAACTGGTTTGATCAGCTCTATAATACATTACTAATACCGAGCGACGTGTGGCAACATAAAAAATTCGGCAATCGTGAAACTGAGGCTTAACTGAATAAACGCATTGGTATGTCCTCTTTATTTTGATATCCATCCATAGCAATTCTGCTCGAGGGCAGGTCTTTCACTGCAATCATAGCATTTCCATGCTATGCTTAGCAGCTTTACTAGGGAATTATAGGTGTGGTAGCTTCCCGTTGCTTTCCACACCGGTGAAGGATGACGATGATAAAGATAAGCATGACGGTGATGGCCAGATGATTTACGGGGATCATTGGGCCGTACGATTCCTGACATTTGTCTTACAGGTGAGGAAAAACCCCGAAAAAACCTCACCCAGGAACCTGTCCCGACCGGGATCGAACACGGACCCGGTGCGTGACAAGGCAGCACGCTACCTCGAGACCACAGCGGTGGACTATTTTGATATAAGATTTTTAAAAGAGCAATACTTCTGTATATATTTTTAAAGACCTTTTAATTTTCACGATTATGAGGAAATATTTTTTTTTATTTTTCTTTAAATTCTTCCTCTTCTACTACTACTACTACTACTTAATGAAATTAGACCTTTTGATCTGTTTTCACATCAAGTGGGATGTAATAAATCTTCCCGTCTATTAAATGGGCGTCCAACACTTAGATGTCCTATTGGTTTGTAGTTTAGTAACAGCTGGGGGATTCTATCTGTAGGCATTCTTTTAACATGTTCATACCAGTAGTTTCTCATGTTGTCAATTCTAATTTGTTAAATTAAAAATATTTAAGTCTTTTCTAATATCTTCATTTATTTTTCTGTCCAAACTTGTCACACCTGCTACTGAACGTAAGAACTTCATTTCTGCATATTTTAATGTATTCAGGTTTTTATTTCTTCTTCTTATATCAAATTTTTACACGCATATCTTAATTTATAATAAATGAATATATTCTATTCAAAATTTCTTCACAATATGATTATTACAGTGCTAAGAGTTAGGAATATTTACGGACAAAAATTTAAACTGGAATAAACAAACCATACTTGTAAAACAATCTTTTCAATTATCCATTCATTAAATCGCTTAAGAAATTATTTGTCATTTGCTCTGAGGAAAATATTAATACAAACACTTGCAATGCCATATTTTCATTATGTGATACTCTTTTTACAGACCTAAATAATGTTTTTATCCAAAGGCTTCAACATGTTCATAATTCTTGGGTACGTTACACCGTCCCTGGAGCAATTGTCATGGTTTCGTCTACGAGGTGGTAGGACCGTCAATTCTTTATCTCTTCTCTATAAAACACTACAAACATCACCTAATTACTTACCACACCGCTTCGTTAGACTATCTGATACACATAAATTTGGTACTCGATCCCATCAGCACATTGTCCTTTATATCATTGATCTCACTACCTATTACTCATAATATTCTGTAGGACCCTATCAGGAACTAATTAACATCAGGGAACACAAGAAGAGAGAGATAAACCTAAAGTTCTACACCACACCAGCCATGCTAGATGATAGTTGGACCAGAGAGTGTATGACCCAGAGACACGCCATGGCAAGACTCGCAATATACGGTTTTCGCCATAAAATTTGTGCGAACGAGAAATTCCACGAGCCCACAGAAGATTGAAAATGCCTGCTATGCGGAGAAAGGTGTAAAAAATACCATATCATAACGTATGCCGATTCCGATTGAGGGTCTTTCCACTTCTTCAGCGGTTGCCCTTTTACCAGCCGGTTGCTGGCCCTTTACATCCACATGTGTCAATCACAGAGGTAGATGATCAACAGCCAGTGTAGGGGTGACATGTGGTTAGCATGTCGAGTCCCCCAGCCGTTATAGCTGGTTCCTCAACCTGGAGCCGCTACTTATTGTAGCTACCCAATTGCCTCACGATGCTGGGTGGGCACCGGTCCCATACTGGCCGAAATACCATGAGAAAATTTCTTCCCCCATGGAGACTAGAACCAGCGCAAGTCCCGTAGCTCTGCGCCAAGGCTTCCTACCTTAACCGCTCGGCTACGGCGCGGGACATATGCAAATAGAATAAAATCGGTAACAGATCAGAGCAAAAACTAGACTCAAAATCAATGCTCAACTTGAGCGCACTTTTCTTCTTATAGTAGTAACAGGACTTTATTAGACAAAAATAAGATATATACAATGTTATTTACAAATATGGGTCGCACGGACAATAAGCCGTACGTGCTGTTCACAGTCCGTTACAATAAATTAATATTTGGTAATAGTATAAAGAAAAACAAAACAATAATATTACAATTACATAAAGAAAACACAATAATATTACAATAACATTATAGGCCTACATTAATTAAGTTATGTAGGATTATTAAGAATTAATGGTATTGCATTTCTTCTTCTTCTTCTTCTCCTTCCAAGTATTAGCCCAAGGCCTGTTACAATCCTATAGAAAATTTTCCCTCCAGCGTTTCATAGGACGGCCCAGAGATCTTCGTCCACTTGGTATATAATTATAAACAGCTTTGGGGATCCGATTTGAACTCATTCTTTCAAGGTGGTGTTTCCAATTTAGTTGGTACTGTTTAATATATTCCGAAATTGGCGTATTATTAGATATTATTTTCATTATTGTTCAGTTTGGCAAAAATAGTCGTTTAGTATATAGGCCTAATATTATTGTAATTTCTGAAATTTTAATGTGACATATCTGTCCTGGTGAATCAAAGACAAGATCATATGCCCGTGAGTCCATCAGGCTAAATAAATAAATAAATAAATTAATTAATTGATTAATTTACACCCATGAGAAAGGGCATAGATATAGTTGTGAACATTTTTACTACATTTTTATCGTAAAAAAAGGCAGTGTCCATATACGATAAAATCCCTGAATAACAATAATTCCAATTGTTATCTCCGAAACCACTTTGTTCAATTCTCATCCTATGTCAACTCATCTATTTTTCAAAATAAATATAAATCCCCGAAAGCACATTACAGGACATCGTTTTAATATTATCTACTAACATTACATTTAAACCTCCTTCTACCCCAAGGGCATCCTAAGGTCTGTAGTGGGATTACTTTTCCTTACCTTTACTAACATTACTTTAAAGTAGCGTAAACAATACATTTATGTTAGCAAGATTTCTGAATTAAGTAAAGGTTGGAATTAAAAGAATACAGTTGCATTTATTGAAAAAATAAATAAAATATGTTTGGAATTTTTGTAAACTGTGCCCTAGACGTGAAAAAAACTAATTTTATTAAAATAAAATATAACTA
Organism: Diploptera punctata; assembly: GCA_030220185.1. Lineage (NCBI taxonomy): Eukaryota > Metazoa > Arthropoda > Insecta > Blattodea > Blaberidae > Diploptera > Diploptera punctata. The sequence goes on from JASPKZ010010272.1 coordinate 259,235, forward strand.
TATATTAGATTTTTAAAAATAGTGAAAGGGTGTACTAGAATGGACTAGATAAGTGATGGTATTCGTGAAGAACTGCAGATCTACTCCATAAAAGAAAATATATCTAATGACAAGAAACAGTGGGAGAAAAAAAAACATGTAGAAACAATGAAACAAAGTAGATTACCAAAGAAAATCTTATATTATTTTCCGAGATGAAGAAGATATATCGGACGTCCTCGGAAGAGATGGTCTTAGAACTATCAGTGGAGATGGAACAGGCAATTAATGCCTAAACCAGGAAGTGAAGAAGAAAAAGAAGAAGAAGATATGACTATACTCCTTAATGAATAAATGCTTTAAATTTATTCTGAAGTGAAATATGTAATTGATAGACAATGCGAAAGTGAAGTCAATTTTTTGCTTATAAAACTGGAGACACTTTCAAATGGCTGAAAGGTTGGGAAGTGAAATGACCGAGTAGAGAGTAGAGAAGTGGTCAACTTGTTAAGTTAATCACTGTGAACATGAAAGAACATTTTTACGCACGAACAGCATTTGAATTGAGTATGAGAGAGACTCAGGAAAAGATAGAAAGTGCGGTAATCAAAGGATCAAGCTCACTTGCTAGTTATGTCAGTCACCAGACATGATAAACGTCATGAATGCTAAATAATATCTCTCAACACCTGCGGTAGGGTAAATTGGGGAAAATGCCATACATTGCAAAATTCATCAGGGAAATTAAACATAGGCTCAATTCTGGAAATGTATGCTATTATGCATTACAGAGACTCTTTGACTTCCCTCAACTCCATTCAAAAACCGTATTTTGTATTGTAAGCCTATGTTTTCCCTTTACAGAGATTTAGGCGCTCTCCCCCTACAGGGAAGAATTTTAACCATACTAATTTAGTTACACTTGTTTTCGTATAGATGTCATTTTGAGTAGTCCATGGTCAGCATTCCGCCTCATACTGACATCTAGGAAACTAAGGTAGTACTAGGATGGGAAAATTCGGATTTTTTACGAGCCTGAAAATCTTCAGACTCGGGACCCACGGCTTAAAGTCCCTCCCGGAGGACATGCTCCTTGGATTTTTCCGCCCTAAAAAATCCATCGACCCCGGCCGGGTTTGAACCCGTCACACTGAAAATATATAAAACTATTATTCTACCAGTTATATTAGGCTATATGGATGCGAAACATGGGCTCTTACTTTAAGGAAGGAAAGGATATTACGAGTATTTGAGAATAAAGTTCTTAAGAAAAATTTTGGACCAAAGAGAGATGAACAGACAGGTGAATGGAGAAGACTGCTTAACAGTGAATTATATGGTCTTTATAGGAAGCCAGATACAATGAGAACAGTTAAGTCTCGTAGACTGCGATGGGCAGGACATGTGGCACGAATGGGGAATGAAAGTCGTGCATGGAAGCTTCTTGTAAGAAAACCAGAGAGAAAACGCCCAGTTGGTAGACCAAGAATGAGGTGGGAGAATAACATTAACTATGATTTGTGGGAAGTAGATTATACACGGGATGATTGGAAAACATTGGCTGTGGATAGGGATATATGGAGAGCTTATGTCCGTGCGGCCATGAACCTACGGATTCGATAGTGCCAGTGAGTTAGTTAGTTTAGTTATTGCAAAATTCATTTTAGCAACATTTATTTTTAAAAGTTGCAGGCAATAATTAATGAATCGGTTCTCAAGCAAAAGTGATTTCAGAATTATTTAAAATATTAATGGGTCTCCTTTCTAGTCTCAAAGGAAGTAGAAAGAAGACACTTTTAAAATGTTATAAAATAATTGCGGTTCCAACACTACTGTATGGATCGGAACACTGGGTCTTAACCAAAAAAGAATAGAAACGTCAGAAATGAGGTTTCTGAGGAGTGTGACTGGCTATACAATAATGAATCAAAGTCGAAGTGAGGAAATACGAAGAGAACTGAATATACTCAAACTATTAGATAGAGTCCACCGCTGTGGTCTCGAGGTAGCGTGCTGCCTTGTCACGCAGCGGGCCCGGGTTCGATTACCGGTCGGGACAGGCTCATGGGTGAGTTTTTTTCGGGATTTTTCCTACCTGTAAGACAAATCAAAGGAAACGTAGGGCCAAACTGTCCCCGAAAATCATCCGGCCATCATCATCATTATCCTTCACCGGTGTGGAAAGCAACGAGAAGCTACCACACCTATAATCCCCTAGTAAAGCTGTAAAGCATAGCATGCAAATGCTATGATTGCAGTGAAAGACCTGCCCTAGCGTAGAATTACTATGGATGGATTAGATAGAATTACACAATACAGAGATTAATGGATGGACCATATTAATAGAATGGGTAACAACAGAATTCCGAAACAGATTCTTCATTACAAACCAATAGGACGAAGAAATGTTGGAAGACCCAGTAAAAGATTGATAGACCAAATTCTAACATGAGATCGGAACAGACCAGCAGGTTTAATCCTTTATGCTGCTGCTGATAAAATATTAATCAATAAATTTTTTATTCACAATTTAAGAGGCTTATATTGTGTATATGTATTACTATACAATATTATATTCACAGGAGACGCACAATTAGATTTTATAGAACTTTATAAAGTTTCAACTGAAAAACGAGATTAATATTTTAACATTTTTAAAAATGGATTAAAGCCCTCACTTGAAACCTTTGCACTGAAATACACAAAAATGCAAATTTTAAGCTCCTTTAGATTTATCGTCGTACAGACGTACGTATGGTGATCGAGTAGAGAAGAAGAGATTATGTTCTGAATCCTAGCAAAGGCAAAAAGCATTATTATTGTTATAGGTATTATCGTTATTAAAATTTTTAAAAAAATAAGAAAAACTCATACGAGAAAAGTTGAATATTAAATATTCAATATCCATCCATAGTAATTCTGCCCGAGGGCAGGTCTTTCACTGCAATGATAGCATTTTCATGCTATGCTTTGCAGCTTTACTAGGAAATTTAGGTGTGGTAGCTTGCAGTTACTTTCCACACCGGTGAAGGATGATAATGATAACGATGATAATGGCCGGATAATTTTCGGGGACCGTTGGGCCCTAAGGTTTATGACATTTCCTTACAGGTGAGGAAAAACCTCGAAAAAAACCTCACCCAGAAGCATGTCCCAACCGGGAATCGAACCCGGGCCCGCTGCGTGACAAGGCAGCACGTTACCTCGAGACCACAGAGGTGGACATATAAGATATAAGTAATTAAATTTGTATGGGCATGTACGACGAATGCAAGAAGAAAGGTTACCCAGAAAAACATTGGAATGTTGTCCAACTGTAAAAGAAGGAAAGAAAGACCTGGAAACTCGTTAATGCAAGAAATAAGAACTGGGATGAGAACAAGAGGACCGGAGGGCATGGAGTAGGTGGATAGAGACGAGTGGAGAAAGGAAATAAAGCTTTAGGCACAGAAAGATTTGTAAACATTAAAAATCTGTATATAAATAAACATAATTATTAATTAGCATTATTATAACTCACTGGCACTATGGAACCCGTAGGTTCATGGTCGCGTGGACATAAGCTCTCCATACATACCTATCCTGAGTCAATGTTTTCCTATCATCCCCTGTATAATCTACTTCCCTCAAATTATAGTTAATGTTATTCTCCCACATCATTCTTTGTCTACCAACTGGGCGTTTACCCTCTGGTTTTCCAACACGAAGCTTCCATGCACGTATTTCATTCCCTATTCGTGCCACATGTCCTGCCCATCGCAGTCTGCGAGACTTAACTGTTCTCATTATATCTGGCTTCCTATAAAGACCATGTAATTCACTGTTATGCAGTCTTCTCCATTCACCTGTGTGTTCGCCTCTCTTTCGTCCAAAAATATTCCTAAGAACTTTATTCTCAAATACTCGTAATCTCCTTTCATCCCTTAAAGTAAGAGTCCATGTTTCGCATCCATATAATATAACTGGTAGAATAATAGTTTTATATATTTTCAGTTTAAAATTATTATTATTATGATTATATGAAATATAATCCATTGTACTCCTAGAGTAATTCCTACTGGTGTTAATATTCCTTCAATAGGTAACACTATAGTACTATGACACATTGTACTAAGACAAGAACCAGAAAGAATCAGAAAAAGGCAGAAAGGTCAACAATATACCAGGATCTCAGAGAGTAAAACGAGAACGAGCCTATATTATATTACATATTACTGCGAAGACATTATTTATTATCAATTATACATTTTTATTGCAATAACAACAAAAATAGTGAAACAATGTAATTATAGACCAAGTTCAGAATTTTAATTACTTGGGATATCATTTAGGTAATGACAGAAATTTAGATAAACACACTAAAATACAACGATTCAATTATCTATGTGGCACAATTAAACGTACTTTCTTGAATGAAACTAGAAAAGATTTTTTTTTAATTTTACAAAGTATTCGCAGTTCCATCTCATGGATGTTAAACCTGGACATTAACAAAGGCAGATAGTAAACAAAGAGGCTGCAGAAATGAAGATGTTGAGAGTAATAGCAGGATACCAAAGGGCCGGTAAAAAGAAAAACGAAGATATAAGAACAGAACTTAATATATTTAATCTCTGTGAAAGAATAAAATACTATCAAAATGCTTACCTTCAGCACGTACTACGAATGAATGAATAGCGCATACCAACAAGAATGTATAATATATTATAAACCAAAAGGGAGAAGATTGTTGGGAAGACCATTGAAGAGATGGAAGGACCAATTCGACCTATAATGAGATCGGAACAGGCCATTGGGCTTAATCCTTGTTGTTGATAAATATCTTTATATTCTCATTCTTCTTATTTGGTATTACAGCCCGGGTGGGTCTTAACCTCTTCTATAGTCTTCTTCCGTCCTTCTCTATCCATCGCCAACTCCCTCCAATTCTTTATTCCTAATTATTTCACGTCTGCTTGTACACAATTCAACCATTTTGTTCTTGGTCTTCCTCTTAATCTGGTTCCACTTGGATTACTGTTGAAGACAATCTTCACTTTCATTGTAGCTTCCATCCTTGTTACATGTCCTAACCATCTAAATCTTCTACATCTTATATTTGTCTTAAAATCCAATTCCTCATTCAATTCATATATCTCATCGTTGTATCTGGCGCTCCACTCATTCCTATTTCAATTGCTCCGAAAATCCTTCTCAAGATTTTCCTTTCAAATACTGCTAGTTGTTTGCATGTATTTTTATTTAAGACCCATGTTTCGGTACCATATGTTAAAATAGGTATTTTTTAACTTTTATAAATCTTAATTTTGATTTCTCTAGAAATAATTTTGTTATCAACAATTGTTAAGAGTGAATAATATGTCCTGTTAGCCAGATATATTCTTCGTTGTACCTCACTCTTTATATCATTATTTGCTGTCAATATTGGCCCGAGATATATAAATTTATTTACATTTTCAAACTTATATGCACCAATTTTGACTTCCTTTTACTGATCGTTTTGTCTTTTGGTATTCTTCTTCTTAAACATAATTTGTAGGATTTTCATCCTGTTTATTTCCAAACTCACTCCTCAGAGGAAGACGTATTGGATGTGCATTCACTGTCTATCCATCTCTTGGCTGGTCTTCCTCTTGTTTTTCTCCCGTCCATTGGTCTATCTTCTTTAGCTCTTTTTGCAAGTCGGGTTTCTTCTATTCTTCCTATATGACCCTTCCAATATTTTCGTCTATCTATAACAAATTTGGTTACGTCTTGAATGACATTTGTCCCTAATTTATGTGTTGTGTAATTTATCAAATACTGTTTTCTCCTGAATAGTTCTTAAGATTTTCATTTCACATGTTCATATTATTTGTTTAGTTTCTGTTGTATCAGCCCTAGTTTCAATAATTGACATACATTTTTATTTAGTCTATTTGTATTTATTTTAAATTCCAGCTTTTAATTTTCATTATCCAACATCTTAGGCCTGAATAAATAAATTATACATATTGGTTGCAGATATAATTTTATCATAATCACGAAATACGTAGACATGGAGCTCCTGACAAAAATATAACATTGCTGCCGAAAATTGTGAATATAAAACACGGTTAATGTGCCATTTACTTCGCGTTACCTGAAACGGCATAAAAGAAAAACGTTATACCCAACACCTGTAAAATTATGAAGCCAATAAAAATTCTACGCGAGTCATAAACTCTGAGTACCAGATTTCACAAGCAAAGTGTAGAGGACCGCAATTAAGCATTTGTAAATTTGTACGTGGGCGAGTGTTTTGCGTGTGACCTGTCTGAACTTCCAAACTACAGTATTATTTTAAACATTCCTCAGTCACAACCAACTCCTCTAGCAAAGAACATTAAAAATCAGTTTCCCATTTTATTTTTTAGAAGGCTGACACTAATATTTTCTTATACATTTATAATGATAATGATAATAATAATAATAATAATAATAATAATAATATAATAATAATAATAATAAACACAACAATCAGCCAGAATACAAGCTGCTGAAATGAGATTCCTCAGACCAATAGCAGGATATCAAAGAACAGACAAAAAGCATAGGCCTAACACAGAAATAAGACAACTAAAAGTAGAGGAATTAAACACAAGAATAGAAAAATACAGAACAAACTGGAAAGAACACTTGGCAAGGATGACTGAGAATAGAATACCAAAAGCAGCATACAGCTATTCACCACGAGGAAGCAGAAGTTTGGGAAGACCAAAGAAAACATGGAAAGAGCAGTAATTTGGAGCCGGAACAAGCTAGTAAATAAGCCTAAACCGTGAAGAAGAATAATAATAACAATAACAATAATAATAGCAATAATAGCTTTAGCTCTTCTGGCACTTTCCGAAAATGATTTCCAACGATCAATTTATATCATCATCATTATCATCCGGTATCATAGCAGCTGCCGCCGTCTTCCGGAAACCAAACGCCATTCCTCTCTGTCCATCCATTGATCTTCCTCCATTCCTCTGATATTCATAGCTGCTTGTGCCCCTTCTATCCAAGTTTTCTTAGGTCTTCCACTCTTCCTCCTTTCCATTGGGATCCATTCCATAACAATTTTAGACAATCTTTGTTCTGGCATTCTTTTCACATGGCCATATTGTTTTCTTCGGTCTTCCTCTCTACCTCGTTTCCATTGGGATCCATTCCATAACAATTTTAAGCAATCTTTGTTCTGGCATTATATTGACATGGCCATATAATTTACAAAAAAATAGCTGCCAAATTTAATATGGAAATATCAATTAACAAAACTAAAATTGTGGCATTTCATGGGAAGGATCCCATACAAAGTAAAATCTGTCTCCAGAATAAAATTTTAGAGAGATCTAATCAATTTGAATATCTTGGATATTATCTCTCTATCTGGGATGAAAAGGATATCCCTGAAAAAATACTATTTATAATAAAAGTTTGGGAATTATTAATCAAGTTATGAAACCATCCCTTGTACAAAAAAAACACCAGATTACGTTTATATAACACTTTGGCTAGACCATTGTTGACCTATGGTAGTGAAGCATGGACACTAAAAAGACAACATGAAAGCAGAATAACGGCTTGTGAAATGAGATTCATGCGCAGAACAGCGGGTTACACCAGATGGGATCGGAAAAGGAACAGCGATATCTTAAAAGCATTGAAGACTCCCCCAATTTTGGCATCTCTTCCCACAGTCCCCACTAACTTGGACAAAAACACCCGTCTAGACAAGAATGAGTTCAAATCGGATCTCCAAAGCTGTTTATAATTATATATCAAGAGGACGAAGATTACTGGGCCGTCCTATGAAACGCTGGAGGGAAAAGTTTCTATAGGATCGTAACAGGCCTTGGATGGAAGAAGAAGAAGAAAATAATAATATAATATATCAAGTTACATACGAAGAGGAAAACGATTATAGTCAAAAAAATATATAATTTAACAGAGTAACAGGAATTATAAATACTATTTTCAAGCCAAACACAGTATAGCAACACACACGAACTAGAATTTATAAAACACTGGCCAGACCTATATTATGTTATAGCAGTGAGGCCTGGACAATTTGCAGTGTAGATGAACAAAGACTAACTGCGGCAAAAATGAAATTTATGAAACGTACTGCGGGTTACTCAAGAACAGACCTTACAAGGAATTCCGAGATTCTCAAAGAATTACAAACAGAATCAGTCATGGAATATGTGCAAAAACAACTAGAAATCTCACGTAAAAATGAGCAAAACAAGAATACCACGTCAAATCTTAAATTACCAGCCACCAGGCAAGAGATCATTGGGCAGACCCATCAAACGTTGGATTGCGACCGTAACAGGTCGCTAGGCCTATCACATAATAATAATAATAATAATAATAATAATAATAATAATAATAATAATAATAATAATAATAATAATAATAATAATAATAACAATAATAATAACAATAATAATAGTAATAATAGTCCCTCCATGGTATCTTTACCTTGTCGTGGTGGAGTGGCTTGTGTGCTTAAATGATCCTGAGAGCTATGCCGGCGGTAGCATTGCTGCCGATAGGGTTACCCATGCCGGACTGGTCGAAGGTGATAAGCCAGACGAAATAAGTACCTTGGTCGAAAGAGTGACGATCTTTCACCGTAAAAATACAACCGTCAAGAAATGCGGACATGGGTTCTACTGGGGTGAAATTTTCCGGAGGTCAAATAGTCCCCCATTCGGTTCTCCGGGCGGGGACTACTTCAGGGAACCCATGCCAAAGGCTCAAACACAGGGACATGTTCCTAGGAACATGGAATGTTAGGACTTTATACAATAGCGGGGCACTAGAGATATTAACGCGGGAATTGGATAAATCGCCCTTGGATATAGTCGCTTTACAGGAAGTTAGGTGGCCAGGAGAAGGTAGTCAGGAATCAGGAAGCTTTGCATTATACTATGGGGGTGCAGAAAGACCTGCATTTGGAACGGGTTTTTTAGTCAGAAGGAGGATCCTATCCGCTATCCGAGATATTAAGTTTGTTAGTGATAGGATATCATACATAATTCTAAAGGGTAAACGACATGATTTTATAATTGTAAATGTACATGCCCCCACAGAAGATAAAGATGACAAGATCAAGGATGAGTTCTATGACGAATTAGAATGCTTATTTGATAGCCTTTCACGATATCATATGAAAATTGTCTTAGGAGATTTTAATGCAAAAGTGGGGCAGGAAGATATATTCAAACCAACAATAGGCAAATTCAGTCTTCATGAAGATAGTAACGACAACGGGTTAGATTAGTCACATTTGCCACATCAAAGAATCTCATTGTTAAGAGCACAACATTTCAGCATAAGGATATTCATAAATACACTTGGACGTCCCCAGATGGAGAAACTCGGAACCAGATAGATCATGTATTAGTGGATAAACGCTGGCACAGTAGCATCATCGATGTTAAATCAGTTAGAGGGACAGACTGCAATTCGGATCATCATCTGGTCAGAGTGAAAATCAGACAACGGCTATCGCTTATGAGAGGAACAAACGCTAAAGATGATTCTGTAAAATATGAATTAAAAAACTTGAAAAATGATGAAATGCGGCAAGAATACCAAATCAAAATTGCTAATAGATTTGAAGTACTGGAATCTTCAGATGACAATGTGGCAAACGAAGAAGAAACTGATATAAATAAAGAATGGGAGGCTATAAGAGATACTATTAAATTGTCAGCATCAGAAAGCATTGGTTGTTTAAAAAAGAGGCAAAACAAGAAATGGTTTGATGAGGAATGTGCCGACATCGTAAAGAAAAGAAAGCTAGCAAAATGAAATGGTTACACGAGCCAAATGAGGTAAATTTAGAGCAATTGGGTAGTGTTAGACGGGAAACCACCAAGTTACTAAAGAGTAAGAAGAGGGAATATTTGAGAGAGAAGATTAATGATCTTGAAATGAATGCAAAAAATAGGAACATTAGAGAATTATATCAGGGAATTAGTATAGAGAAGAAAGGGTTCAGGCTAGAACAAACATAATTCGGAATGAAAATGGGGATATGATTGCAGATTCCAAGAGTATATTAAATAGATGGAAAAGTTATTTTAATCAGCTATTAAATGTACATACAGAACAGGACATTGAGGAGGATAAGTTACAGACAGCAGAAATGCTAGTCGCACAGCCAAGTGCATTAGAGGTTGAAATGGCAATTGAAAAATTGAAGATGTATAAAGCATCAGGTTCAGATGAGATCCCAGCAGAACTGATAAAATCAGGGGGAGAAAAATTGATGGACAAGATACGCTGGTTGCTTACTATGATTGGGAAAAAGAAGCTCTTCCAGATGAATGGAAGGAATCAATTATCGTACCAATTTATAAGAAAGGAGATAAAACTGATTGCAACAACTATAGGGGCATCTCATTACTTTCAACTTCGTACAAAATTCTAACAAATATATTAGTAAGCAGACTTACTCCCTATATGGATGACATTCTAGGAGATCATCAATGTGCATTTAGAAGAAACAGGTCTACAACAGATCAGATTTTTAGTATAAGACAGATTTTAGAAAAGAAATGGGAATATAATGGTACTGTACATCAACTATATGTAGACTTCAAAAAAGCATATGATTCAATTAAGAGGGAGAAGTTATATAGTATCCTGCTGGAGTTCGGAATTCCTAAAAAGTTAGTTAGACTTATACGAATGTGTCTAAATGGCTCAACGAGTAGGGTGCGTGTAGGCAAACAGTTTTCAGACACTTTTGAAATCCAGAATGGGTTGAAGCAAGGAGATGCACTATCTCCTCTACTATTTAATTTTGTACTAGAGCATGCCATTAAATCTTTAGAGAATGAGGAAGGCCTACAACTGAATGGTATTAATAAGCTGTTAGTTTATGCTGATGATGTAGTACTACTGGCCGATAGCGAGGAGATACTAAAGGCCAACACGCACACACTATTGAGTAACACTAAGAAATTAGGACTGGAAGTAAATATCAGTAAAACTAAATATATGGTCACACGTAGAAATACATTATATAATGGAAATGGACAGCTAATGACAAATGAGGGAAATTTTGAGGAAGTGGCTGAATTCAAATACCTAGGAACAATAATCACAAAAGGAATGAGATGCACAAAGAAATTAAACATAGGCTCAATTCTGGAAATGCATGCTATTATGCATTGCAGAGACTTTTGATGTCCCAACTCCTTTCAAAAAATGTTAAGCTGAAAATATATAAAACTATTATTCTACCAGTTATATTATATGGGTGCGAAACATGGACTCTTACTTTAAGGGAGGAAAGGAGATTACGAGTATTTGAGAATAAAGTTCTTAGGAAAATTTTTGGACCAAAGAGAGATGAACAGACAGGTGAATGGAGAAGACTACATAACAATGAACTACATGGTCTTTATAGAAAGTCAGATATAATAAGAACAGTTAAGTCCCGTAGACTGCGATGGGCAGGACATGTTTCGCGTATGGGGAATGAAAGACGTGCATGGAAACTTCTTGTAGGAAAGCCAGAAGGAAAACGCCCAGTTGGTAGACCAAGAATGAGGTGGGAGAACAACATTAACTATGATTTGAGGGAAGTAGATTATACAGGGAATGATTGGAAAGCATTAGCTCAGGATAGGGATGTATGGAGAGCTTATGTCCGTGCGGCCATGAGCCTACGGGTTCGATAGTGCCAGTGAGTAAGTAAGTAATAATAATAGTAATAATAATAATAGTAATAATAATAATGTCCATCCATCCATAGTAATTCTGCCCGAAGGCAGGTCCTTCACTGCAATCATAGCATTTTCATGCTATGCTTGCAGCTTTACTAGGGAATTGTGTAGGTGTGGTAGCTTCCCGTTGCTTTCCACACAGGTGAATGATGATGGTGATGATGTTAATGATAAGGATGATGATGAAGATGATGGCCATATGATTTCGGGGACCGTTTGGGCCTTAAAGTTTTCTTAGACATTTGTCTTACAGGTGTGAGGAAAAACCCCGATAAAAACCTCACCCAGAAAAACTGCCCCGACCGGGGATCGAACCCGGGCCCGCTGCGTGACAAGGCAGCACGCTACCTCGAGACCACAGCGGTGGACTATAATAATAATAATAATAATAATAATAATAATAATAATAATAATAATAATAATAGACTAATAATATATTTAGTCGGGCAGTGTTAAGGCCATACTGCCTTCTCTTCCATTAAAAAATACACAAAACACAGATTAAATGAAACATAAATAGCCTATAAACTGCATGCTGAAACAGTACTATCATAGACATTAGACAAGTTAGGAGGAAAGATTGCAATTGTGTCCATCATCTGGTTAGGCTGAAAATCAGAGAGCGGTTATCGCTTTCAATAGGAACAAACGCTAATGTGGACTCTGAAATATGAATTTAAAAATACTGAATGGTTAATAGCGGCAAAAATACCAGGTCAAAATTGCCAATAGATTTGAAATACTGGACTACTCAGATGAAGATGTGAGAACCGAAGAAGAAATTGATATAAATAGAAACTAGGAGATTAGAAGAGACACTATTAAATTTTCAGCATCAGAAATCATAGGTTATTTAAAAAAAAGTAAAATAAGAAATGGTGTAATGATAATAATAGCAATAATAATAATGGTAATAGAGTAATGATGATGATGATGATGATAATAATAATGATAATGATAATAATAATAATGATAATGATAATAATAATAATAATAATAATAATAATAATAATTTATTTCAACTGGCAGGGTTCAGGTCATAAGACTTTCTCTTCCATTTAACCAGCAAAAAAATATTAAAAACTATTTACAAGATCATTAACGTATACCGTTGACATCTGTAAGTAAATAAGCGTAACTAAATTAGCTTAGTTGTCCCGCGCCGTAGCCGAGCGGTTAAGGTAGGAAGCCTTGGCGCAGAGCTACGGCACTTGCGCTGGTTCGAGTCCCCATGGGGGAAGAAATTTTTCTCATGGTATTTCGGCCAGTATGGGACCAGTGCCCACCCAGCATCGTGAGGCAATTGGGTAGCTACAATAAGTAGCGGCTCCAGGTTGAGGAACCAGCTATAACGGCTGGGGGACTCGACATGCTAACCACATGTCACCCCTACACTGGCTGTTGATCATCTACCTCTGTGATTGACACATGTGGATGTGAAGGGCCAGCAGCCGGCTGGTAAAAGGGCAACCGCTGAAAAGTGGAAAGACCCTCAATCGGAAATTAGCTTAGTTAAAACATGTTCAGTCGACAGTTGAGGAATTCACAGAGAGCACGCAGTTAGTGTTGCATGAATATAAAAAATATAACCCGATGTAGTACTATTGGGCGATAGCGAGGAGATAATAAAGGCCAACACGCACATACTATTGAGTAACACTAAGAAATTGGGACTGGAAGTAAATGTCAATAAAACCAAATATATGGTCACACATACATATATTATGGAAATGGACAGCTAATGACAAATGAGGGAAATTTTGAGGAAGTAGCTCAATTCAAATACCTAGGAACAATAATCACAAACAGGAATAAGATGCACAAGGAAATTAAACATAGGCTCAATTCTGGAAATTCGTGCTATTATGCATTACATTGACTCTTGACTTCCCAACTCCTTTAAAAAAAAAAGTTAAACTGAAAATATATAAAACTATTATTCTACCAGTTATATTATATGGATGTGAAACATGGGGTCTCTTACTTTAAGGGAGGAAAAGATATTACGGGTATTTGAGAATAAAGTTCTTAGGACAATTTTTGGACCAAAGAGAGTTGAACAGACAGGTGAATGGAGAAGACTGTATAACAATGAATTACATGGTCATTATAGGAAGTCAGATATGAGAACAGTTAAGTCTCATAGACTGCGATGGGCAGGACATGTGGCACGAATGGGGAATGAAAGACGTGCATGGAAGCTTCTTGTAGGAAAACCAGAGAGAAAACGCCCAGTCGGTAGACCAAGAATGAGGTAGGAGAATAACATTAACTATGATTTGAGGGAAGTAGATTATACAGAGAATGATTGGAAAAGTTTGGCTCAGGATAGGGATGTATGGAGAGCTTATGTCCGAGCGGCCATGAACCTACGGGTTTGATAGTGCCAGTGAGTTAGTTAGTTATTTAGTTAACCCTTTACGCATGCAAAAAGCATTTGTTATGGAAAATATTAAATAATTTTGAAAAGATCATGAAAATGGCAATTTTTATATTCATGCACGCAGAATCTCTTGAAGATGTTTACCGCAGTAGTAGACAAAAGTAGAGTTTCGAAAAGAATGCAGCACGGCCATTTAGCCCGGAACACGAAAATGGCGATTATCTTAATTTTTATGAAAAAAAAAACATGTGGGATCTGGTTGACCAGTGTACATAAATACTGGCATACAGTGGTTCTAAATCACGAAATGCAATCTTCCGCATTCCCTTCTTTCATATGAAATTAAACTATATAACCACAGAGTTCGCTCTATCTAGACTGTACATTGTGTAACGTGCAATCACGTGATACTACATTGTAACTGAAATAATAGTAACACAGTGCATTCCGAGGGCATCAGTGACGTAACAACTTACACAGATTATGGCTACATCTTGCCACGCAGCGGACCTGGGTTCGATTCCCATTCGGGACAAGTTTCACCTCTAAGACAAATGTCAGGTAGCTTTGAGGCCCAAAAGGTTCCCGAACATCATCTGGCCATCATCGTCCTTATCATCATCATCATCATCATCCCCGGTATGGAAAACAACGGTAAGCACTAACAAAAATTACTAATAATTTTAAATAAAAAGGTAAACAAATAACATCTATAATTCCATAGTAAAACTGCAAAGCGTAGCATTTTCATGCTATGATTGCACTGAAGGACCTGCTCTAGAGCAGAACACTGTAGAAATAGAAACAGTAATATTATGACACGCTGCAGCAATTTAAGATAATAGCAAACTCCCTAAAAATACAAGCTTATATGGACTTAAATTTGCTACGAAAAATAAAAAATAGTTGATAAAGAATTTAAGGCAAACCGTGTGGTACTAAGAGTGGTTGATTTTATAAAGTTAGTGGAGATCCCTTAGCTCAGGATAGGGATGTATGGAGAGCTTATGTCCGCGCGGCCACGAACATACGGGTTCGACAGTGCCGGTAAGTTAGTTAGTGAAGATTTCTTAATTAATTTTGGAATAAACTGTAGTTTCTCCGATAAGTTGTAATATACTCTTTCTTCTATAGTAGCTCAATATAAAACTTGTATTTATTCAGGCGGAAGCGTTTCAGACTCGTATTCTGAGGTCTTGGATTAAAATCGTTACTGACCAATTTCACTGAGTTTATTTACAGGTTTTCCTGAGTCATCGGTGATCCTGGGTTGAAATTTCGTTGCCAATGCCCATTATATAGTAATCAAAATTTCATACTACCATTAAAAACAATAAATTTTGCGCAGAGGTTTTTTTATTCAGCCTGAAAATCTCAGACTCGGGACCCATGGCATAAAGTCTTGTCCCTTAGATTTTTCCAACACCAGACCGGGTTTGAACCCGCGACCCTCGAGACTAGTTAGAAGAAACGTAACCGCTAGACCACCGCGGTCCATAGCTTTACTAAATTACCTTGGGTTATTTGCTCCCCCTACCCCGTGTGACGATGTAAATATATAGAGAAACACTGTGTTACTGGCACAGCATATTGAAATAATTAATTTGAAAAAAGGTTTAGCTTTTCGAGGGTATGAGCCACTAAGAGTAAAAATCCAATTAGAGAATAAAACAGTAGAACAGGTGAATAATTTTAATTACCTGGGATATAATGTGTCATATAGAAAAAGTGAAGACATTGAAAACAAAATGCAGTAAAACCTGTCTTAGCCGGAACCTTTATAAGAAGGAAACCTGTAGAGACGAAAAAAAATCTCCAGAACGGTACGATTTTATATGTAAAATCGTCCTGTATAAACCGGAATCCTTCATAACGCGGAAACGGAATGGTTTTTAAAGTACCAATAGTTAATTTTTACCTCAATAAGACGGAATATTATTATTAAACACGTTCTAATTACAGTATTAATCCATACGTGAAAATTCTGCATATGACGCTTTCTGCATTATATCGTTTTACCTTCGTGTGTTGCCATTCGGGATTATGTGTGACAGCGGGGAATCCCTCGCTTTTCCTTGTCTGCTTACGTTATCTGCGAGGGAGTTGGGAAACCTTTCAGCCTTCCTGTAGTTGAGTTCCTTCTCGTTTTTGTGTAATGAAGATTTTTTATTGCCGTGCAAACGGAGTTGTGTTACATACACTATTTTGTCTGTATTTCAGTCAATACGTTATGTCTTTAAAGCGTGCATGTAAAAACTTCACACTGCGTGAGAAAATTCAAGATCGTAATTTGGGAACCCTTTATAAGAAGGAAAACTGCCAAGACGGAAATATATTTAAGGAACCATCATGTTCGTTCATAGACAGGTTTTACTGAACCGAAAGTGCATTTTTCGGCTCATTACTGCAGTGTCGTTATCCTCCCTAGACTGTAAGATTCATGAACTATGCCAATATTCCTTTCTCTATGCATCTACCCCCACTCTCCTTCTTTACCTCTCCTGGTGCGCTGTTTCTACGGAGCATCTCCACTCTACCTCGGAACCTTCAAATACGTTATGCACAGTGAGAACGTTATCATTCATCATTCATTCATCTGTCCATTCCGGGATGGAGCCGCGAAGTGGCGGAGTTTATGTTGGTCCTGAAGACCGGGGAAGAAGCCACCCTGGCTTGGACTCTAGCATGAGTGTGGTATGTGGTATGATGTGGTTTTTTGTCCTGTAAGAGTATTATTTATTTATTCACTTTCTTTTTCTTTTTGAATGATCAAATGTTTATCTTGGTTATGTTTTTACTTCAGACTTCTTGTTTACATTAAATATCATTTTTTTTATAAATTAATGTTCTAATGATTTATGTGCATGTGGCTGTTTATAATCCTATACGAAAACGCACTCATTTAGGAGATCATTCCAGCTCCCTTCATTTTTTTCTGTCTAGCTTTCCTGATTAATAATTATAGTGAAAACACTTATTTTAAGTCACTCAGTTGTTTTGAGAAGTATTATTGAGTTATGCTAAAACTCCTAGGAAAGAAAGATGAATCAATCCTTGCCTCCTATGGGCCCGGGGCAAGTAGCTTTGTGATTAATAACCTTGGAGGTAATCAGATCTACGCTAGTAGAAGCAACAGAAACAAAAGACGATCCGGCACAAATGGTAGCGAGGAGTAATGACAGCCCGCACATTACTGTAAATAAATGTAATTATACGTGTGGCACCAGAAAACGAAGTCTCAAAGGAACTAGAAAGGAGACTCTTAAAATTGTATATAAAACAATGGCGGTTGTAATATTGTTATATGAGCGAAACACTGGGTCTTAACCAAAAAACAGGAATAGATATGTCAGAAATGAGGTTTTTGAGGAGTGTGGATGGCTATAGGTCTACAATAACAGATCGAAAACGAAATGAAAATATACGAAGAGAACTAAATATATTCAAACTATTAGATAGAATTGCACAATACAGAGATTAATGGATAGACCATATCAATAGAATTCCGAAACAGATTCTTCATTACAAACCACTAGAACGAAGAAATGTAGGAAGACCCGGAAAAGATGTACAGACCAATTCTAGCATGATATCGGAACAGAGTTAGTTCGTACTGAATAATACCATGTGTACGCAATGCAACTGTAGATGGAAGTTGGGTAGTTATTTAGCAATTACTGAATATTTGGTACACGCCACTGTTCACAATCTGTGGCGGGAAGTGTGTGTTAACAACAGAGGGATATAATTTAGACTCAACACGTGTTTGTGGCCGACAAGTAGAATTCCTGAACTTCAATATACACACAGATTAGCTGAACACTGGTTCGGTTTAAACTCCTCCAAATGTCTGCAGGCAGTAACACGACTACTCACCGAACCACAGTAACATACTCGTACGTGGCACTTCTTCCAGTTCCTGACATTCTCAATCGCAGGGCTAAACAAATAGCCTAAATTAAAAAAAATATATATATATTATATTATATTATTATATTTTATTTTATTATATTATATTTTATTATATTTCATTATATTAGATTATATTATATTCAACTATCCTCATTAGAGGAGTGACTCAAGGACAAAGTGATACAGATAATTAATTTTTGAAATTGATAAAATAAATTTTGTAAATACTTAAAACATTTCAAATTGTAGGCCTAATTGAAGTATACATACTATAAAGTCGAAATTTTATAAATATGGTTTCTTAAAATTGAAATTGGTCCTCTAATGGCAGCGATGGCAATTTTAGAAAGATACACCCTGTCCAAATCTAAGGAATTCCAAAATTTAGCTAAGAATCCTGGTATAGTACCTCTTGCCCCGATCATCAATCCTGTGACAGTTATACTATCTAATTGGTATTTATCTTTGTAATAGTCAATTGTTGGCTCATATATGGCTTTCTTTTCAGAGTCAACTTCCTCTGGTTGGCCACTGAGTCTCAAAACGGATTGTGGGATCTAATATCATACCAATTTTAGAAGATGGCCTAAGGGTCGTTTTCACCAACAGAGGTAACTCTATTACGCCAGGTTTTCCCGTGTATAATGCATAGCATAAACTGACGTAATACGGTTACCTCTGTTGGTGAAACCGACCCTAAATGCAATAATACCTATTCGTCTGTTACTTCCATTAGTGGCTACACCATGAATTTCCTCATAAACTGTGTATCCATAATCTCGCAAGGCTTCTGTCATCATATTTCGAATATATATAAATCTAACGCTACATATAATCGTAACTAACCAAATCAGTGGCACTATCGAAGCCATAGGTTCAAGGCCACACAGACATAAGCTCTCCATTCATCCGAATCCTGAGCTATTGTTTTTTCATATCATTCCCTGTATAATCTACTTCCCTCAAATCATGATTAATGTTATTCTCCCACCTCATTCTAGCTCCACCAACTGGGCGTTTTCCTTCCAGCTGTAGCAGAACATGCCATTATGAATGGACACCAGATTCTATTCGATGATACACAAGTTTTAGCCACAACTTCCTACTATTTCCCTAGATTATACCGAGAGGCTATAGAAATATACAAGCATAAGGGAAATATTAACAGAAAAGAGGAAGGTATCAAACTGTCTAAGGCCTGGTTTCATACACTAGAAAATAAATGCATTAACACCAGTGACAACAAGGAGACGACCATTAGTCAATCAGCAAGAGCCACGCCCACTCACCCTGCACCCTCCACTAATACAACGTCCTCTACGTCCACAGCGCTCACTCTCAGTAGATCTTCCGACCAGGAAACACGCCTAGAAGCACTCGCCACTGAAGATGCCCTCCGCAGTTGAGGGCGAAACGTCTGGTATCAACACCAACTATGGACCACGGCCACGTAACCCGGAATCACTCAACATTATGAATACCGGCCGTGAAAGCCTGCATTCAACAAATAGATCGGTTGATTAATATCTTCGACATCGTTCGATTCCTAAAAGCGAATTTCGTCGGTCTATCCAATCTCCTTGATGTAGATGTTTCTCCTTGATGTATAAATATATTCCCTGATTCCAGGAGGTTCTTAGGTCTTCCTCTACCTCTTCTTCCCTCAGGTTTCCATTCCAAAACACATTTTGCTAGCCGATCCTCTTTCATTCGCTGGACATGCCCGTACCATCTTAATTGCTGAGTTTTAATATAATCTAAAATACTGTCTTCAATCTTCATTTACGAAGGGCAGCAAGAATTTCAACAAGAGAAAAAACATAAACTCAATTATATCGGAGAAAATGAAGGTTGTAAAAAAATAATGTTTAATTATTTATCTACAATTAAATTAATTATTTTTAACTCTGTATCAGTTTTTCTCATAAGAGAAAAAACATGGACTTGTCCACTTTTGCTCTGAACCCCTTATATACTGTAGGCTAAGTAGAATGACAGTTTTTTAAACAAATTTTGACAAAAAATAACTACACACTGATCGTCCCAGCAATACTTTTATAGTAAATTCTATGGCATTAGGGTAAAAGTACATAATTCTGATTTTATTATTTTGATTTTATAGATTAATGTGTCATAAATACAGCATTTTACTTTCTCTATCACAGAGTGAAGTTCTTAAGTGATAGCTAATTTTGTATGGTAGATATCTCTTGGTCAGAAATAATGCAAATCTCCGATTATTAATAAGTTATTTAATATTAATAAACTCTCGTGAAAATTTATATTTTCAGGCAAATGCATGTTTACCCTGTGGGCACAGAATTATAAGGAAATCGATTTTAAAAAATTAATCCCAAATATTTTGAAGTATGTCGACCCCGCGTTTCCCCAAAACTAAAACACTATATACACATATACGTACATACATTCATACATACATACAAACACACACATTCATGTTAAACAAGGCAAATATGATAAGGATTGCTGTGATGATATTATGCAAGTTGAAAAAAATATTAGGAACAAATAGAAGAAAAACGTTTGAAATGGTATGGCCACCTCATAAGAATGGAAGAAGATATACCGGTAATACCAAAGAAGATTATTGATTGGAAAGCTAATGGAAGAAGAGGAAAAGGCAGACCTAGAGAACGTTGGATAGATGGAGTAAGGAGAAGTATGTAAGCTAAGAGATTTGAAGGAAAAAGATGCTTAGACAGGAACGTCTGGCGACAAATCACTTTAAGTTGAAGGAGAAACACTGCATTGTGGAATATTCCGAATAAAAAATATTATAATGGCCAAATGGTGTTCCGAATGGACAATAATATTTTCGGACATTTGTTTTAAAGCTGAGGTAAAGCTATGAAGACAACCTCACCCAGAAAACTTACCCCCCCCCCCAAAAGGGACCCGCCGCATCTGAGGCAACGATTTTATCACTAGACCACAACAGCAATATAAGATGATAAAATAATAATTTACTCCAACGATTGAATAAACATTTATAGAGTGCAATGCTCCATTATTGTGACAATTCCTTTGAATCCGATGAGTCAACAGAGTGAAGGAACTTGTTAGCAAATAATCGAGTGGTGTAGAGCGCAGCAGTTCGGTTTTATTACTGCATACAATAAACTCGCTTCCTCTTCACTTTGAAATCCTTTTCAACGCTTGTTTCACTGTTCTGCAATTAAAATTTACAGGAAACGCATTTCCACACACCATTTGCACTTCACTTTATGCACCAGGTCTACAACCAGAGAATAACTGCGCTCCAGTGAAACGATACGCTGTTGCAATGAAGTCGTTTTCAATTACCACCACATTCAATTCACTCACACTAAAATATCCAATGACAATACAACCATAAATTCATTTCAAAACTGAATTTAAGGGAAATGGAAATATATTCCTGGAATAATAATAATAATAATAATAATAATAATAATAATAATAATATAATAATAATAATAATAATACTAATAATAATAATAATACTAATAATAATACTAATAATAATAATACTAATAATAATAATACTAATAATAATAATACTAATAATAATAATAATAATAATAATAATACTAATAATAATCTTCTTCTTCCTTCCAAGTATTAGGCCAAGGCCTGTTACGATCCTATAGAAAATTTTCCCTCCAGCGTTTCATAGGACGGCCCAGCGATCTTCGTCCTCATGGTATATAATTATAAACAGCTTTGGGGATCCGATTTGAACTCATTCTTTCAAGATGGTGTTTCCAATTTAGTTGGTACTGTTTAATATATTCCAAAATTGGCGTAGTCTTCAATTCTTTTAAGATATCAGTGTTCCTTTTCCGATCCCATCTGGTGTAACCCGCTGTTCTGCGCATGAATCTCATTTCACAAGCCGTTATTCTGCTACTAATAATAATAATAATAATAATAATAATAATAATAATAATAATAATAATAATAATAATAATAAATAATAATTTTATTTATTTATGTACAGAATTTTAATGTTTACACATCTTTCTGTGCCTAAAGTTTTATTTTTATTCTCCACTCGTCACTCTCCATCCAATCCATTTTCTCCAGTCCCCTTGCTCTCATTCCAGTTCTTATTTCCTGCATCCACGAGTTTCGAGGTCTTCCTCTCCTCTAATAATAATAATAATAATAATAATAATAATAATAATAATAATAATAATAATAATAATAATAATTTTATTTATTTATGTACAGAATTTTAATGTTTACACATATTTCTGTGCCTAAAGTTTTATTTTTCTTCTCCACTCGTCACTCTCCATCCAATCCATTTTCTCCAGTCCCCTTGCTCTCATTCCAGTTCTTATTTCCTGCATCCACGAATTTCGAGGTCTTCCTCTCCTCTAATAATAATAATAATAATAATAATAATAATAATAATAATAATACTAATAAATAATTTTATTTATTTATGTACAGAATTTTAATGTTTACACATCTTTCTGTGCCTAAAGTTTTATTTTTCTTCTCCACTCGTCACTCTCCATCCAATCCATTTTCTCAAGTCCCCTTGCTCTCATTCCAGTTCTTATTTCCTGCATCCACGAGTTTCGAGGTCTTCCTCTCCTCTAATAATAATAATAATAATAATAATAATAATAATAATATTAATAATAATAATTTCTCTTTACTAAGAATTTCTTCTACAGATTGAAGACAATTTATGTTCTATCAATTAGATTTTTTTTAAATTAGGTCTTTTTAAATTATTTCAGTTATTTAAGGATCCCGAAAGATAGGCTCTGGGTTATATAATGTCTTCTTTACTTTTGCTTTTATTGGTGATTACTTACATAAAAATAAATAGTGGAAGAATACGAATATATTTTGATTGTAGGCTACCTCTATATATATATATCCTTCGCTGTGGTCCCGAGGTAGCATGCTGTCTTGTCAGGCAGTGGGCCCGAGTTCGATTCCCGGTCGGGACAGGCTCCTAGGTGAAGTTTTTTCGGGGTTTTTCCTCACCTATAAGACAAATGTCAGGAAGCTAGGGCCCAACGGTCCCCGAAAATCATCCGGCCATAATCATCATCCTTACCATTATCATCATCATCCTTCACCGGTGTGGAAAGCAACAGGAAGCTACCACACCTATAATTCCCTTGTAAAGCTGCAAAGCTTAGCATGAAAATGCTATGATTGCAGTGAAAGATCTGCCCTCGGGCAGAATTGCTATGGATGGATATGTATATATAATAGAACGTAGCAGCCGCATACACACAAACAAACACACACACACACACATATATATATATATATGTAGCCTATGTGTTTATTGTAAAAATAGTGGTAAAAACGAAATAAAGTGATTCTCACGTGAAATTATGAGACACGTGTTAGCTGATATCTGTTATCAAGGAACAGCTATGTAGTAACAACTCAAAGTGACACGTTGATCCTTCATATCAGTTACTGCAAACTGCACGCAAAGCCTTCGGGGCATTCGTTACATGTTAAACAGTCCCATAATTCCTGTACTTTGTATTATACAAAACATTTGTAAATATAATGCAATATATTTAGAATTTTATAAAAAAATAAATCACATTTCTGAGAAAATCAACCACAATAATGATAAATATATCAGTTCCCAATATTAATGTTTCTTTTCATGATTCATTTTATCAAAATGGTGACAACATTTATCACTAAAAACGTGACATGTAATGAGTCACACAGGTTAATTGCAATAGTAAAGTGTGATAAATTGTCGGCCTAATGGCAATCTCTTTAATATTTAATTACGAAACATATTTTTTTGTAATTATCACCTATTGCAGCTATCTTAGTTAGAACGAATAATTCATGTGAAAATATGTTACTCGCTGAAATATTACATCAATAAATTTATATATTCGAGCTGCTTGAGTGATGGAAATTGTATAACCTAAATTATGCAAGATTTTAATAAATAAATTCTGCAGAAATTAATTTTTGGAATTTCTATAAGAGATAAAGTAACAAGAACTGCAATTAAACAAAATATGAATGCTCAAACTTCAATTGTGGTTTTGATACAAGCACAAACAATTAAAATTGCATGGTCTGTAAAAATATTCCCCAGAAAAATACTAGCATGGGTGGCTTCTGGTAAAATAAACCGAAAATATCGGCCAAAAACAGTGCGAATTGATGGCGTTTTAAACACATGAAGGAAAAAGAATTGGACGATGAAGATCGGAATGACATAGAAATGTAGAGGAGAATGAGAGAAGATCAATTGGGCATAGGAAGACGAGATGAAACATTATCAAACCTGCTAAATCATAATAAATAAGTAAATAATAAGTCTATTACATGTCGAATGTCCATTTCCAACTTCACTATTGTATATTTTCCTCCTCCTTCAGATGTAATTCCTACACTTCTTACTTAACGATATACAACCATGTTCTTTTTGTTCGACCTCTTTTTCATTGCCATCAGGTATCTACTTCGAAATGCATCTATGGAGTTGGTCAACAATTAATTTTAATGCACATATCAATGTAGGTAGAATTGATTTTACAACGCCCTTTAACAATTCAGTCACTAGTACTGCAAATCAAAACTGCGCGTGAAAGACCGGACAAATTCTTTATTATGACTATTTAACTCATGCTCCAAATGGGAGTCAATGACCAATCACGTTACAATGATTTTTGATTTACAATCAATCACAGTCGTGTTTCACCTCGCTCTTTATCAGCTCCTGGTTTTGTGATAAAGAAAGCTCCTCCTTTTTAATGTTCTGAACAGATCAAAGCATTATTTTTCTCCAACAAATACATTGAATATAGCAAATAATGAAAAGATTCCTTGATTTTACTGAGTTGTTTACTAAGAAAATAAATGAATAACCCGTAATGTTGATTATGATATATAGTTTGATGTGTTTCATTATTTCTCCACTTGGGTGTACTCTTACAATATTGCGATCTTATTTGACAATAAATAATATGATCAAGCAGCAGTGAATGAACATAACCTCACATTTCTGATTTGTTTTCAAACATCGCCGTTTACATTAAATATATAAATATTTTAAAATAACTACAGTTAAACAATGATTTGTGAGTACTTATGATAAACTTCAGGCTTAATATTCTTTCAAGTGCTGTAAATATATGATTTTGGGTACCACGTCTTTACTTCCCAACCGAAACAAGCTTATATGCCCTTAAAAATTAATCGATACCATCCGGCTTTGAACCCGTGAACCTCGGAACCAGAGGCGAGCATGACCTCTCGACCATCGTGGCCGAGCCGTTCATACAATTAATTATATTCATAACCCATGAAAAAATAAGTTTATAAGATTAACATATGATATATGATTCTTTTTTTTTACACTTTGAGAACATTTACATGGTATAAAACAATGATCTGCGTTGCATAGGATTTTTTTTCTAAGTTGTCATTTTATTAATGAAGTGGAGAAAATATCGCATTACTAACATTAGGCTTGGACATATTACGATACAAAATTAGGAAAGAATAGTGTATGAGAGAAAAAAAAGGTAAATTTTGCTTTGTTAAAGAGTTTTTATGTTACAAATTGAGGCAATTATATGTAAATTTGGGTTTCTGTTTACCAGGAAGCTGGTGTTATGTTTCCCTTTTGAGAGTTCATTTTGTACGTCAGAATAAAATTACTGAAAAAGCTGTCTGTTTCAAACTAGTGCTATTACTTTTTATGCCAGTAATCTGTGGTCATGTTCTGAATCATAACCTGCGCATCACGGTTCACTCTTGCTTCGCCATACTCTTGATATTTCTACTTAGTTCTTAAATCCATAATACAGAGCCTTTGAGTCGAGTTTTTTTATATATGGTATTTAACGTACTAATTCACTGGCAATATCGTGCAGACATAAGCTCTCAATACATCCTTATCCTGAGCTAATGTTTTCCAATCATCTCCTGTATAATCTACTTCACTCAAATCATAGTTTATCTCATTCTTGGTCTACCAACTGGCAGTTTTCCCTCTGGTTTTGCTACAAGCTTGGTATACCAACTGGGCGTTTTCCTACAATAAGTTTCCATGGCCCTCATTCAATTTCCATGCGGCATGAATTGGTCTACCAACTAGGAGTTTTTTTTCTGGTTTTCCTACAAGTAGTTTCAATGTCCCTCTTTCAATCCCCATGTGGCACGAATGGGGATTGAAAGAGAGGTATGGAAGATTGTAGGAAAACCAGGGAAAACGCCCAGTTGGTAGATCAAGAATGAGGTGGGAGAATAACATTAACCTTGATTTGAGGGAAGTAAATTATGTAAGGGACTATTGGAAAACATTAGCTCAGGATAGGGATGTATGGAGAGCTTATGTCCGCGCGATAGTGCCAGTTAGTAAGTTAAAAATATAAAAACCTCAACTCAAACGCTGAACAATATGGATTTTCCAAGAATTTAACAACTACGTAAAGAAAACTCAGAAAGTGCAAGAATATGGCGAAGCAAGAGTGAGCCGTGATGCGCAGGTTATTATATAAAACATTATTAAAATCTTGAAGACCAATTACTGATGTGAATTCAAGGATTCACAATTATTCACGTTAAAACTATATAAAGATAGAATCTCTAGGCTTCGATCGATTTTACCTTCATGACATTCGCCTTACTACGTAACTGAAAAATCTAATTAATATATTAAAAGACAGGTATGAACAAGTAAAGAAAATATCCACTTCTCCACTTTCCGGGATCCGATTTTTATGAATATATATTTTTATCATCAGGTATAAGGTATCAACTAATCAGTAACTTATTTAGAAACAGACATGCTTACAGAAAACAATTGATAAAATTCTCGTCTTAAAGTATATCGATTCTAAATAAAAACTCTACGATATGTTACAAAACAGTAGAGGCTTAATAACTTTTCATCAAATAGTTTATTTTGTAGCTTACAAAATTATATTTCTGAATTTCCTACTTTATTTAATAAAATACTATTTATACCAAAATCACCTTCAAATATATTGTTTTTATAACATTTTACATATTATTCATGTGTAATTTGCAATCTCTGATATTCTCATTGATTTTGCAAGATATAATTTACACCCTAACAGTAATGCACAGAGAAAATAATCCAGCGAAGATAAACGTACTCGAAGAGATGGAAATCATGAAAGCAGCTCACAACGACAGCCTGATAAACGAAAACGAACCAAATACATGCAACCCCCTCTACCAGATCTTCAGTGAAACACCAGTTTTGAATCCTGCCGATGATGGGAAAAGTCCCGAAAGCGTTACAGTTAAATGATAATTAAGTTGAGGAGACGGACCTTTCAGGTGAATATTCTATAATTTTATATTAATTAAGATATAATTTACCGAAATCAGTGACTATACAACAAAAGATATAACGAAAATGTTTAACTTATAAAAACTATGCAATGAAAGAAATTCAAAATCACATTGACTACAATCTGATATCTCCATATAAATAATTTCCTGAAAATGGCCTCACTCCTTTTTCTTTTTTCTAGAAGAAAATCCCTAGAAATATAGCTCCTAGATATCCTAAGTTTTCATTTGACGTTATAACGAGATAAAAATGTGATGTACCTGCTAAAATGCATTAACCTTATTTCAATAAACTAAGTTTAATTTGCTAAAAGTATTTATACGGCATAAGTTCGTTTTGAATTTAAGAATTTTATGTGACAAAACTAGAGCATTTTCCACTTTATTGTGCTATTTAGTTTAAAGATAATATTCATGTATAATGCAGGAAAGAGAGCATACTTTTTCTAACACCTTGTTATAAGATACGCAGTCTCTAAGCCCCTTTACTACCATTCCACTACATACGGTATTAGCCATGCTTGTTCCTTGCATACTAAGGAGCAGGGCCACTTCTGACTCCAGACACCCACCCTGATATATGGTTTGTTTATACCCCTGACTTTTCATAATTTAAACTATAAATGGCTTACCTAGAAGAACTTAATTTTTAACTGAAAAATTATGTAAAATGGTTAAATAAACTAAGAATACAAAATTGGTTCATTAAGTAAGTACAGCGAATCTTGCCTTAGTAATAATTTCATTTCATGCAGTTTTCTGCAACTGAAATTTTTAATTAATTTAAGGGACTTCTATTGACTATATTTATTAATATTTAGGTGGTTCCAAATGTCGAATCTCATGGGATAAAACGTGAAATATAGATGGAATAGATAAATTACTACAAAAGATACACGAATTAGCTAATACCCGGCGTGCGTTGCTTCGCCTAAAAACATAAAATATATTAAAGGTTGATTAATTGTATATTACACGCTGAGACGAATCAAATATGGCGGTTTTGAATTTCAGGTAAACCTGCAGCTCTAATTGTCGGATTTCTCTAATTTTTTGATAATACCTTATTCGGTTTATTTTAGTACGTTATACTAAGTTTCGTTGTGAAATGTAGAACATTGTAACAGCTAGAGCGATTTCTAAATTTTCACTTCGTGAAATCCCTACACTTAATGGTTTTAGAGGGTCCAATTGTGAATCTAAACCATCTAGGGACCCATTCAAACACACAAAAAATGTCATCAAAATCGGTCCAGTCGTGTAGACAGTTTTTAATTTCGGATTTGAGGCAAACCTTCACTTCTAATCGTCGGATTTTTTTTTTGAAAATACCTACCTCCGTTTATTGTAATACGATATATTGAGTTTCGTTGTGAAAAATCGAAAAATGTGACCGCTAGAGCGATTTTTAAATTATCATTTCAGGTGAACTCTTACACCTAATGGTTTTAGAGGGTCCAATTGTGAATCTAAACCATCCAGGGACCCACTCAAACACACACACACACACAAATTCATCAAAATCAGTCCAGTCATTTAGGAGTAGTTCAGCGACACGTACAGGAGAATTACATATATATAAAGATGAGCTGACACGTATTTGTAAATTGGTCAGACAAAACATGGAAGTTTTTTATGAAACTTTGATAGTGTATAAAATTGCATCGTTTTGAATGGCTCCCCATAGAGAAACTACGAGTCTCTTCCGAAGATTTGGTACCTCTTCTGGCTTAGACTGTCATAGGGAATGGAAGGAGACAATTCTTCCTTCTCCATTATGGGCGTACATAAAAGACATTCTGGAAATTCTGCTCTAACTTCTTTACTGCTCAATATCACTTTCGTACTACCAACAAGTAAAAAAAAAAATCCAACCGTACCAATCGTACGGTAACGTACGAGATTTGTACTCGGAAGGTTTGTGTTTAAAATACCAGGACACGACAATTTGATTCTGTTTTACGGTTATTATAAAATGTCTAGAAATATTCTGCGGTTGAATTCAATTTTTCCGATATTCATATCCTCATAATAACCATTTCACGCCATAAAAAATAAGTTAGGAAACTTTTACTAGAAACTGATGACAAACAATCATGTAAATTAACAGTTCACTAGATATAATAAACGTTATCTTGAAATTTGGCAAGTATGTGACCGATGCCTACGTGAGGAATTTGGATAGCTACAGTAATTAGCGGCTCCGATTGAGAAAACCAGCTATACGGCTAGGAGACCGGGTATGCTAACCAGAAGTCATCTCTACAATGGCTGGATATTCCAATTTTGTGATTAACACATGTGGATGTGAGGCCAACAGCCTGCTACTAGGACAAGGGCCTTCTATGTCTGTCGCGCTTAGGGACAAAAAAAAAAGATACAATTAAAGATTCCAATAGTCCCTAGATAACATGACATCAGGCGTTAATACATATTTAAAGAAGAATTACAGTTACAAATTAAAAAAAAAAAGATTAATGGGGGTATAACTTTACTTTTTTTTTCCTGATTGAAGGAAAATGCTACGATGAAATTGAAACGAGATATTCGTCATTCATTTCATCATAATATCAATTAAAATGAAAACAGTGAATTTCAACCAAATCACTGTAAAGTACGTAAAATATACTAGAATTTTTACTGAATGCAACCCATGATTCCAGACGGGATAGACTACAACTTGAAATGTTAAGCCAACTTTTTTTAGAAATTATCATCATCCATGAAAGTATTAAGCCATGTGGCCTGTTACAGTCTCAAAGAGGAATTTTCAAGCGCTTTTTTAGGAACCCGGGGTTCTACCTATTAAGGAGGACCAAAATGGATCGCTCACTGCCAACACTTAAGTGATGGCCGCAGAGCTTTCCATCTATCTATCTATCTATTTGGACGTCCCAGCGATATTTCGCCTTGAGCGCAGTAACGAAGCATTGCTTTCGGAATTATGTCAGACGGCATTCGTTGAGGATGGGCTTTCCAGTTGTTCTGGTAGTTTTGTATATGATGGAGAATGGGTTCGTTCTACATCCAACTCTATCATAATTTCCTCATTTTTTTTATGGTCCCCCTTTGTGTTGTCTGCTGTACGGCGCATAAATCGCATCCCATTTGCTGTTATTCGGCACTCTTCTCTTTTTCGTATTATCCATTCTTCAGTAACATATTATAATATTGGTCTTACAAGAACCTTATAAAGCCGTAATCTTGTGTTCTTTTGTATTAAAGATGGTTTCATAATACTTTTAATGATCCCCGTTGTTTTTGTGAAATTTGTGATTTTTTAACAGTTGTTAAATTTTCATTCAAAATGCAGTACTTTATAATAAGTTACCTATTTTCATAGTTGAATCCATTGTTAGCCAGAAATCATCAAGCAAGAGGAAGGCGTGATGTTGGAAGACCTAGAAAACGTTGGGCTGATGCAATATGAAGTCGGAACGGGCAATTGCCTAATCCCTGGAGTGATTATGAATGCAGGCTTTCACGGCCGGTAATCATAATGTTGAGCGATTCCGGGTTATGTGGCCGTGGTCCATAGTTGGTGTTGATACCAGACGTTTCGCCCTCAACTGCGGAGGGCATCTTCAGTGGCGAGTGCTTCTAGGCGTGTTTCCTGGTCGGAAGATCTATGTCCACAACGTCCGCGCTCACTCTAAGTAGATCTTCCGACCAGGAAATACGCCTAGAAGCACTCGCCACTGAAGATGCCCTCCGCAGTTGAGGGCGAAACGTCTGGTATCAACACCAACTATGGACCACGGCCACATAACACGGAATCACTCAACCTATTTTCATAATTTCTAAATTTATATTATAAAGTATTCTAAATGACAATTTAATAAGAAAAAGTAATTTTTTAAACAAAAATAATTAAATATGATAGATTTATATTCATTTTAAATCTAAAAAAAAAACTTCAGGCTTCCACAATATATGTAGCCAATTATTATAATGCTTTTCCTTGCCCCTAGTTCAGAAGGACGCGGGTTCAAACCCGACCGTGGTCGATGGATTTTTAGGATGGAAAATTCCTAAGAACAAGTCCTCCAGGAGGAATTTCAAGCCGTTGGTCCCGAGTCTGAAGATTTTCTGGCTCGTAAAAGAACCGCAAGCCTGAATAAAAAGGCCTCGGTGCAAAATTTAACCAACATTCTTCCATCCAAATAATATCTTAGTTACCTACCACATGTCTCATTGAGGCGATGTGCTAACCACATGTCACTCGTTAACATATATAGGTAAATAAGCAAAACTAAATTATGCTTGGTTAAGAGACTCCCTCTAGGGAGCACCCATGTCATCACATGAGACGTATGGAGTATATACACACAAACACATGACGTTTTAGGAGAGGAATCTCGAGTATAATTTTGCTTTTAAACTCGATGACAGTCGGAGGACGATAATTTGAAGCAATAGAACATAGAACAAACTTTGATGAAGACAGCTGTGTCTAAACGTGGATTATACTGGTAGGGCCTACTGGATTCCATAGATTACTGTCACATAGACGTCATGTATTGTCACTGAAATAAAATACTGTGGATTTTTAAAAAAAAAAACCTTCATCAACTGAAATTAAAATAACATTTCACTGTTTACTGTTTTGTATAACAAACACGGCAATACGTTAATTATGAAACACTGTAATGAAGTTATCGCCATCGCTATGATGACTGCTCGGTAATTATTAACGTTTCTATTGTCATTAGACTCTCTATTCAAATTTGTATTGTCGCATATATGTTACAAGTAGAATTTAATTTCAAGCGATTGTTTTTGTAATCTCGCGTGTTTCAGTTTGGCCGAACTAATTACCAAAGCCTATTTTACTTCTACAGGATTAATAATAATATGTACTAACCCACATTTACTTACTTACTTACTCACTGGCACTATCGAACCCGTAGGTTCATGGCCGCACGGACATAAGCTCTCCATACATCCCTATCCTGAGCTAATGCTTTCCAATCATTCCCTGTATAATCTACTTCCCTCAAATCATAGTTAATGTTGTTCTCCCACCTCATTCTTGGTCTACCAACTGGGCGTTTTCCTTCTGGCTTTCCTACAAGAAGTTTCCATGCACGTCTTTCATTCCCCATACGCGCAACATGTCCTGCCCATCGCAGTCTACGGGACTTAACTGTTCTTATTATATCTGGCTTCCTATAAAGACCATGTAGTTCATTGTTATGTAGTCTTCTCCATTCACCTGTCTGTTCATCTCTCTTTGGTCCAAAAATTTTCCTAAGAACTTTATTCTCAAATACTCGTAATCTCCTTTCCTCCCTTAAAGTAAGAGTCCATGTTTCGCACCCATATAATATAACTGGTAGAATAATAGTTTTATATATTTTCAGCTTAACGTTTTTTGAAAGGAGTTGGGACATCAAAAGTCTCTGCAATGCATAATAGCATGCATTTCCAGAATTGAGCCTATGTTTAATTTCTTTGTGCATCTCATTCCTATTTGTGATTATTGTTCCTAGGTATTTGAATTCAGCCAATTCCTCAAAATGTCCCTCATTTGTCATTAGCTGTCCATTTCCATTATATAATGTATTTCTACGTGTGACCATATATTTAGTTTTACTGATATTTACTTCCAGTCCTAATTTCTTAGTGTTACTCAATAGTGTGTGCGTGTTGGCCTTTAGTATCTCCTCGCCATCGGCCAGTAGTACTACATCATCAGCATAAACTAACAGCTTATTAATACCATTCAGTTGTAAGCCTTCCTCATTCTCTAAAGATTTAATGGCATGCTCTAGTACAAAATTAAATAGTAGAGGAGATGCACATTTACATGTCTTAAACACAGGTGAACGATAATTACACCGACAAACTTCAGGGACTGATTCCTGACTGGAAATTGAGGGGAAAAAAAGGTCCTATAAACATGTGTTCGCAAATGAAAAATGTACGTGCAACGACAACAAATTGTTCCGGCACACAGCACATAGCATAATCGCATCTATGTCACAAAATATGCTCAAAGTGGCCTCCACGGGATGCAATGCACGCGTTCACACGTCGTATCATGGATTGCCTCACTCTTTCGAATGTTCCGGCCGCTCTCCGAATAGCGTCACAGGCAACGTGGACACGCTGTTGAAGGGTAAGCACATCAGGAACTGCTGCAGCATACACAACACTTTTCAGATGCCCCCAGAGGTAAAAATTCTGGAGGTTTAAGTCCGATGATCTAGCAGGTCATGCAACAGCGCCTAAAGAATAATGTCATTCGTCAGTGTCATCTACTGTAGTAACGTTGCATTTATGGACACTTATTCATAGGATATTTTTTCCTCCATTTCCATTCAAGAATCAGTCCCTGCAGTTTGTCGGTGTAATTAAAATCTATCCTGTATAGGCTCAAAATTATATCAATGATAGAGGATTGTAAAATGTGTATTTTGAGATAGAGAATCAATAGATGCAAATACATATTTTAGGCGTTTCGAGATATTAAACTTATGGAAGGCAGGTTTCATCGTCTAACAAAATACACTATAGGAAGTTCTGCAGGATAAACTATTTTAAAAAATGGAATCAAAGTTGAAAAAAAAATTGATACCACAAACTGCATCCTTGGTAGATTATTATAGGAGTACCTCATAATCTCTACAAAATATTATTTATGCATTTATTGGGAAATTTGATTAGTGTCACACGATCCGATACCATCTCCTCAAAGTATAGAATGTGGATATTTTTTTTGGAACCTATCAGATCTCTGTGACTTAAACAGCCCAGTCTCTCGAAAAAATTAACATTTCGTGGCACTTCAAATTAACATTTTTAACATTAATTCTATCTCAAAATACTCTATCGCCTTTATAACTTTGTTCCAAAAAGTTTGAACACTCCATATTGGCTTATACACAATCCTATTTCCAAACATATATGAAAAAAATATATATAGGCCTATATATATATATGATTTAAAAAATATATATATTTAGAAAATTCAATCATTACTAACACCACTGATATTTACCACCAAATTCATACTTAAACTAGTTTATATACAATTATATATATATATATATATATAATTCGGAAATATATCTTAGATTTACCGCATCAAAAATTCAAGGTTGGGCTCTGGTTAGTGATTCCAACATTTCGATACGGACGCACATGCCCATTATTAAGGGAAAAAATGTTCGAGTTATTGGTATAGGTCAATAACTCGAACCTTTCATTCCTTGATAATGACATGGGAGTTCATGTTGGAGCCAGTGGTCACAGGCCAACCTTATATCTTTGACGCGGGAAACCCAAGAAACCTTTCTTAATCATATTTATATCCGCGAAAATCTACAACATACATTAATTTCCCTAACTGTGATAAAAAATCAATCATTAAAATATTTTTATGATGTAATAAAACTTCATAAATACGAATATATTGTTTAAATCTCACAAATAAAACTTTATGAAAACAAACTCTCTTATATAAGTTTCTTTCTTGTTAGAACTTTCTCATCTTGTTCTTTTCTTCCATTCCTTCCTGTAATTCTGTGTTTTCTTCGTTTTTTTTTTCTTGGCATCTTTCATTTTTTGTAATAGGGGCTAGAAAGAAGGGCGAATGTTCATCTTTTCCAGCATCCCCCATCAAGGCACTACCCTTCCTGCTATTTAAATTTGGCTCATCTCCAAGTTTCGTTATAACCCTCTTTTTTATTATTTTAACCTTGTTCAAGCGCACTAAGAATTACACAAGATTAGAATTGAAAATGTCGCTAATATTCACAAGGGATATAATAGATAAAAATGCAACAAAAATCGTTTATTTTTAGAATAATAATATTTCAATTAAAAATATAATACCTCAGTTATTAAAATAAAAAATGGATATACCTCATTTTTACTACAGATTTGAACATAAACTTCTTAAAATTACAATTTCTGTCAGTTATTACAATTCATAAGATTATTTTAATTCATATCTCTTTTAATAAAAATATGTTACACAGGGGAACATGGATTTTTTCAACTAAAGATGTAGCATGGAATTATCGTAAGTAATGTCACGAATGATTTTAGATGATTTTTGAAATCATCATCATCAACAAGGATTAAGCCCAATGGCCTGTTCCGATCTCATTATAGGTCGAATTGGTCCTTCCATCTCTTCAATGGTCTTCCCAATATTCTTCTCCCTTTTGGTTTATAATTATACATTCTTCTTGGTATGCGTTGTTCATTCATTCGTAATACGTGCTGAAGGTAAGCATTTTGATAGTATTTTATTCTTTAACAGAGATTAAATATATTAAGTTATGTTCTTATATCTTCGTTTTTCTTTTTATCGGTCCTTTGGTATCCTGCTATTCTCTCAACATCTTCATTTCTGCAGCCTCTATTTGTTCACTATCTGCCTTTGTTAATGTCCAGGTTTCACATCCATAGATAAGAGATGGACTGCCAATACTTTGTAAAATTTTAAAATAGTTTCTTTTATAATTTTATTAAATAAAGTGCGTTTAATTGTGCAAAATATATATATATATATATATATATATATATATATATATATACATACAAAAATGTTATCATATAAAATAAATAAAATAGCTGAAAAAATATTACGTGAGAAACAAAATGGATTTAGAAAAGGTAGGTCAACAATAGACTGCGTTTTTACAATGACCCAATAGATTTGGAAATCAAGAGAGGGATTTATTAGGACTATTTAACGAATAAAATTAAGCTGTTTACTAAAAAAATCATTACTTAATTATAGTTACCGGTATTTTAAAATATTTATACATATTTAATGTAAACGGCGATGATTGAAAACAAATCAGAAATGTGAGGTTATGTTTGTTCACTGCAACTTAATCATATTATTTATTGCCAAATAGGACCGCAATATTGTAATATGGCACCCTAGTGGAGAAATAATGAAACACATCAAACTGTATATAATAACCAACATTATAGGTTATTAATTAATTTTTTTAGTAAACAACTCAGTAAAATCAAGGAATCTGTTCATTATTTGATATATTTATTGTATTTGTTCGAGAAACATAATGGTCTGACCTGTTGAGAATATTAAAAAGGAGGAGCTTTCTTTATCACAAAAGCAGAAGCTGAAAAAGATAAATCGATAAAGAGCGACAAGAAGCACGATTGTGATTGGTTGTATAACAAAATTCACTGAAAAGTGATTGGTCATTGACTGCCATTTGGGACATGAAGTAAATAGTCATTATAAACTTGATATTTTAAAGTTATAGGCCTACAGCATATCTACATGCAAGCTCATGGGATATATTCGAATTTTAACAATTTTTAATCTGCAAATTTGTTAGAGGCAAGAGTAATTCAAGGAATTTTAGAATTATTTGAAAGTCATATATTTTATAAAATTTTACATATATCCTCTTTGTATCATCATTAGTTTTCTTTGCACCAATATATTGGGTATCATACCGTTTTTATATCCCCCCCTTTCCACACACTGGAAATATTAACTGTATAACAACTATACTCAGCATTTTATATATATATATATATATATATATATATATATATATATATATATAAACATTCATCTAGGAAGCTTTACTTACTTCATTTAATTTTAATTTTATTTTATTCCATGTTCTGTTAGCATTAGCTAATATTAGACCATATCCCCATTGTCTTTTATTTAGTCTATATTTTAAAATTGTAATAAGTATGTAATTTTTGTATAATTTTACTATTCGCTGGTTGAGTGGGAGAGAAGGCCTTATGGACTTAAATCTGCCAGCTAAAATAAATTATTATTATTTTATTAATTATTATTATTATTATTATTTTATTTACTTATTTATTATTATTATTATTATTATTATTATTATTATTATTATTATTATTATTATTATTATTATGAGACTAATATGGAAGAATAAACATTAC
This sequence comes from Diploptera punctata, assembly GCA_030220185.1. Classification (NCBI taxonomy): domain Eukaryota; kingdom Metazoa; phylum Arthropoda; class Insecta; order Blattodea; family Blaberidae; genus Diploptera; species Diploptera punctata. The sequence continues at coordinate 296,528 of JASPKZ010010272.1, forward strand.
CTTCCATCTCAAATAGTTTAAAGGACACAATTTATTTATAGGAGAGATATGAAAAATGCTGTAGACTTTATTAAAATTGTTCTTATTTTCGTCACACCAATACAATTTATTGAAATACTTTTTTAAAGAACGTGAAACACTTTAAAGTTATCTTAATTATTGCCACCAATTTCTACGATTAAAGTTAGTTTTCTTATATCTGCCTATATTAAATTAAAATAAAACAAAATCATACCAATTAATAGGGGGAAATCTATAATCAAACCTTAAATTGTCGAAAAAATAATTTCTCCTGCCAATTATTTAAATGTGTCGGATCGCAGTGAAAACAAAATCACGTAAAACTAAGTTATTGCAATATACTGCGTTATTCGACACAAAATTAAGTAATTTTACTTGTTCGTTTTCTAATGATCTATTAAAAATATTAAATAAATTAAACCAATGCGATTTTAATGATTAATAATTATCCGTCTACCCACCTACCTAGCTGACAATTCCACTTTCTTCATCTCTACGTTGTGATATATATAAACTCCAAAGCCTGACAGACCTAGAAGGCCCTTGGTCTACCAGCCAACTGCTGGCCTCACATCTACATATCGATGGCCAAGAACCACATTGTTCTAAGTCCATCTCGTAGAATAATGATTATTGTTATGGAATTAATATTTTGTGTCCCATGTCCACGTGCATTGTGAGAATAAAACATGAATACGATATTTTGTATAACAATTTTAACCGAAATGTCGAATTTTTGTTCATTTTCACAATGCACACGGACACGGGACGTGAAACGTAACAAGAATTCTGCAAAAATGGACTTAGAACAGTTTGGTTCTGGACCAGTGATATGTTAATCAGAGAGGTAGTCGATCATCTTGCCAGTGTAGGAGTGATACGTGGTCAGCATGTCGGGTCCCCAATCGTTACCGATATCAAAATCATAGCAATACCTTAGTATCCTGCTAGATGCCTCATTGAATCGGTAGGTTGACCGCATGCCATTCATGACATCTATAAGCAAATAAGGTAACTAAATTAACTTTGTCTAGTAACCGCTAACAAAGCAGAGGTTATGGCTCAACATTGGGCTACGCCATTATAGATAGATAGATAGATTACTACATGATGTTTCTTATATTTGTTCACATACTTCAAAGGTAAATGATTAATTTATTACTAATAAATAATAGTTATATAATAATTTTAAAAAAACTAAAACAACACGCTTTATTAGAAAACCGAACTAAAAAATTAAAAATAATTTTAATTTCGAACACGCTTGGGATAAAATTAAAGTGGTCAACAAAAAAAAATCATCTCCAACACATCTAGAATAAAACTAGAGTTATCTAAAAAAAAATAATTTTACCATCAAAAGCGTGGGATGCTTTTATGGTTTTTACGTTTTCATCTTAGAGACTTTACTTTTACCAATATCTGTTTATTATCAAATATATTAATTGATATAGAGCACCCCACGCTTTTGATGGTAAAATTACTTTTTTTTTCTGTAGATAACTCTAGTTTTATTCTAGATGTGTTGGAGATGATTTTTTTGTTGACCACTTTAATTTTATCCAAAGCGTGTTGGAAATTAAAATTATTTTTCATTTTTTAGTTCGGTTCTCTAATAAAGCGTGTTGTTATAGTTTTTTAAACTATTATTTATTTTTCATTTTTTAGTTTGATTTTCTAAAAACGTAAATATCTTTAAATTCGATACTATTGTAGTATGAGCTAAAAGTAATACTCTTCTAAAAAAGTCATCCGGGCGGATTTGAACCAGCGACCTATGGATTACTGAAATTATACGCCACTATAGTCCACCACTATACCAACTGAGCTACCACAATGATAGACTAAAAAGTTGCTACGTCCGCAACCTATTATACCGGTCTTTATTTCTTTGATGTCCTCATGACCCTGGCCAGGATCTTAGAAAAAAATGAAATTATTGTATTGTCATTGGTCCTTTACAAGCATACAATGTTTCAAGTCGATCCAATGTTTTTAAGTGGGTGAAAATCGTGAATAAAGATTCCGTCACATAGACAGATACAGGTCAAGCTAATATAAAGCGTGTAGAAATAATTATAAGTTTATTATTTTCTAATGACATGTGGCGCCTGAGACAGGTTTGTTTTGACAGCTCATTTCTCTTTAAATGTGAAATTTTAATTAAAATATTTAATAAAGTGAAAAGAAGCAATTTTGTTAATATTCGAGTTGGAAGTTTTTGTATGAAAATAACGGGTAGGATTTTGTGGAAGGCGTGAGATGTCAGAGAGACGTGTGAATATTGTAGTTACTGCAGACAGTGGGCTGACAGCTCCATGAAGAGCCTTTTTAATAAACGCATTCCTCATAAAAGAGAAAAGGACTTATTACTTGCGACGTGTGACCATCATTCCTCAACACCATGTACAGTAATCTGATTGAGGCAAATCATTCTCCAGGAATTTAATATTCTTTTTCGCCTTTTTCTTTTCTTTCTTTATAGTAACTCTTGAATCATATCGACTCAACAAGTGTGAAGAATGCGATGCTAGTACGTGTTTCACATAATTCACTTTTTTTCCGTCTTTTTTGAACGAAATATAATTTCCTTTAAGAGATATCGAGACAGAATTTCCCAAGTTCTCTGTTATTAACGTTAGAGTTCATATCTATACAGCGTGTCCCAAAATTCCAGCGAAAAACTGTGTAGAAGATTATAAAATAGAGAACTTCTATCTATCCATAGTAATTCTGCCCGAGGGCGGGTCTTTCACTGCAATCATAGCATTATCATCCTATGCTTTGGGAGAATAACATTAACTAGATTTGAGGGAAATAGATTATACAGGGAATGATTCGAAAGCATTAGCTCAGGATAGGGATCTATAAAGAGCTTATGTCCGCTCGCCCATGAACCTACAGGTTCGATAGTGCCAGTGAGTAAGTAAGCATCATGCTATGTTTTGCAATTTTACTAGGGAATTATAGGTGTGGTAGCTTCCCGTTGCTTTCCACACCGGTGAAGGATGATAATGATAAGGATGATGATGATGGCCGGATGATTTTCGGGGACCGTTGGGCCCTAAGCTTTCTGATATTTGTCTTACGGGTGAGGAAAAAACCCGAAAAAAAACCTCACCCAGGAGCCTGTCCCGACCGGGAATCGAACCCGGGCCCGCAGTATGATAAGGCAGCTCGCTACCTCGAGACCACAGAGGTGGATATAGAGAACTTACGGTCTGTGAATTGGAAATTTCAAGCAATGACTAAACCTGTGAAGGGTTAGCAAGTCGCTGATTAAATTTTCAATGTCGCATCAAGATGGATTGTTAAAAATTAATGATTCGGCGAGTGTGCTCCATGGATTCTTAAGGAACCTCCAAGTTATAAGGGGTTCCACAGATGTCATGTATTATTTAAGTAACTAATATATTAATATTATATTTTCTTCCACAGAATGAATAATACCCCATGAGACTGTAAAGTAAAGTGATCCCACTACAGGCCTCAGGAGGCCCTTGGGGTAGTAGGAGGTTAAGGCTCCCACTTTTTCTAGACAATCGGCACTTTATGTCAGCCGGGTTGTCAGCCCTGCGTGACGGCCGCCTTTACCCCAGAACAAGGGTCTGGTACTCATTTCAGTTAGAGGCTGAGTCGACCCCAGGGCCATAGTGCCGCCAGAGGGTTTGGGTCAGTTTAAAAATCCTGACCCCAACGGGTCTTGAACCCTCGACCCTCCGGCTTGTAGCTCAGTGCCTTAAGCGCTACGCTACGGCGTGCCCCCCCCCCATGAGACTGTACTGGAAAGAAATCGATAAGGATAGATATCCTGCTGTTAAATGTAGACCTATATATATATATATATGTGTGTGTGTGTGTGTGTGTGTGTGTGTGTGTGTGTGTGTGTGTGTGAAAGGTTTGAAGACATTAAACCCGTTTCTTCCGCTAATTTTGACTTGATGTGCCGAAGTGTGGGTTCAAATTTTCAACAAAGTTTTTATTATTGTTTTTATTAGGAGTATTCCACAATATAGTGTTTCTCCTCCAAGCAAAAGTGATTTGTCGCCAGAGGTTCCTGTCTAAAGCATCTTCTTCCCTCAAATCTCTAGCTTCCACACTTCTCCTCACTCCATCTATTCAACGTTCTTTAGGTCTGTCTCTTATACTTCTTCCATTAGCTTTCCAATAAAAGATCTTCTTTGGTATTCTATCTTCTTCCCATTCTTATGAGGTATTCATACAATTTCAAACTTTTTTCTTCTATTTTTTTTAATTTTTTTTTCAACTTGCATAATTTCCCTTATTGTGCTGTTTCTGAATTTATCCCTTCAAAAAATCAATTTTACAGATTATTATTATTATTATTATTATTATTACCATTATTAATGTAGAATTATAACACTCGGCACTCTCTATTTCCCTTAATAGGTTCATATACATTACAGGTTATTATTATTATTAATATCATTATTATTATTATTATTATTATTATTATTATTATTATTATTATTATTTTCCTCGTCGAACTCTATATCGTGTAGTCTATGACTATTAGGTAATATTAATCAAGATTTAGATAATTCATAATTGTCAAATTTAATATGGAAATATCAATTAACAGAACTAAAATTATGGCATTTCATGGGAAGGACCCCATACAAAGTAAAATCTGTCTCCAGAATAAAATTTTAGATTTATCTAATCAATTTAAATATCTTGGCTATTATCTCTCTATCTGGGATGAAAAGGATATCCCTGAAAGAATTACTAGTCATAATAAAAGTTTGCGAATTATTAATCAAGTTATGAAACCATGCCTTGTACAAAAAAAAAAACACCAGATTACGTTTATATAACACTTCGGCTAGACCAGTATTGACCTATGGTAGTGAAGCATGGACACTAAAAAGACAACATGAAAGCAGAATAACGGCTTGTAAAAATAAAAAATGCATGCGCAGAACAGCGGGTTACATCAGATGGGATCGGAAAAGGAACTCCGATATCTGAAAAGAATTGAAGACTACGCCAATTTTGGAATATATTAAACAGTACCAACTAAATTGGAAACACCATCTTGAAAGAATGAGTTCAAATCGGATCCCCAAAGCTGTTTATAATTATATACCAAGAGGACGCTGGAGGGAAAATTTTCTATAGGATCGTAACAGGCCTTGGCCTAATATTTGGAAGGAAGAAGAAAATAATTGTCATCATATGTATAATTTAACCGTGGTGAAATGGAGAAGTCTTGACTGCATCAGGCAAAATAAAAAATAAATACATATCCTTCTAAGTATTCTACAAGAAGTCTGCATGCATCTCTCTCTTTCGTACACATGCCCTGCCCATCACAGTCTATGAGACTTAACTGTTCTTGTTATATCTGGTTTCCTATAAACATAATGTAGCTTACTGTTATGTAGTATTCTCTATTCGCCTGCCTGTTCGTTTCTCTTTGGTTCAAAATTTTTCCTAAGAACTTTTCATCATCATGAACAAATCCGTTTTAGGCCATATGACCTGTGACGGTAAACCTAACGAATATAGACATGATCTTTCCACCGATATTTTGGTCTTCCTTGGTCCCTATGTCCAGTTGGAGAATATTGGAACGCCAATTTGGGAAATCTATTTCTTTCTATTCTTCTGGGATGATTATTCCATTCTTCTTGGTATCTTCCAATATATTCATCTATACTTGGTACTCCAAGTATAATAGTGGTGATCCTGTCTATTAATTCCTAACAGTGAACGTAAGAATCGCATTTGGCTTACTCTAAGTTTATGAGAATTTATTTTATTTAAAATCCAAATTTCACTACCTAAGAACTTCCGAATGGGGAATGAAAGACGTGCATGGAACCTTCTCGTAGAAAACCAGTAGGAAAACGCCTAGTTGGTAGACCAAGAATGGGGTGGGAGAATAACATTATCTATGATTTGAGGGAAGTAGATTATACAGTGGATGATTGGAAAACATTGGCTCAGGATAGGGATATATGGAGAGCCATGAACCTACGGGTTCGATAGTGCCAGTGAGTTAGTTAGTTACGAGCTTCTGTTCTCAAATACTCTTAATAGTTTCTCCTCCCTTAAAGTAAGAGTCCATGTTCCTCATTTTGGTGAATATTCAAGCATTCGTTTTCATATCTGGCGAAACCACACAAAACCCATTTTCAATATAAGTTCATCATCATCATCATCATCAACTTCACGGATTAGGTCATTGCCTGTTCCGATCTCACATCTGTTCAGCCCAGCGCTTTCTTGGTCTTCCTATCGATCTTCGTCCTCCAGTGCCATATTTGATATCGTATCCTCTGTCATTCTTTGCAGATGTTCTATCCAATTGTTCATGTGTTCTTCTATTTGTTGAAGAAGTGCATTTATATTGCACTTCAATATAAGTTAATAAATATATTCATTAAATAATATATGCGGAGTTTATTTTCAAAGCTCTCTTGTCCATTTTCATAAATATGTGAGAAGTTTTGTAAACAAGAGACAGTTTGATTGCAATAATAACATTTAACGCAAGTTTGTAGTGATTTAAAGGATGTTATGACATTTAAACATAGAGTAATCTAAGAACAATGCAAACCCACAGAAAGTCAGTTAGGGTACAAGAGGGACAAGAAGCGTTTTTAAAATGCCTCCTTGCATTATGGATTTTCGTAAGAAACTTGACTTTAGTAAAGATAAGCGCTACAAAAGGACGTAAGAATTATGAGGTATTGATATACACTGTATGTGGTAGAGATGAAGAAGTGTTAGAAAGTGGAGAAGCCGAGATAAGAAGACAGATGTGGATGGATGAGGTGAAGATGTGTCAGTCTGTGGTAGAGGTTGCGGTTTATATTAACAGACTCACTAATATACCTGTCTCTCCAGATACTTCACTTTAAATAATTGGTCAAACTTTCATGTTTGACTCTGCCTATCTACTGGGCGTTTTTACCTCTGGCTTTACTATAAAATATTTCCATGGCTGTGTTTCAGTCCCCATTCGTACCACATGTCTTACACATATAAATACGAGACTATGGTTTCCAATAAAGATCATGTAGCTCACGTTATGTAGTCTTCTACAATCGCTTGTGTAATTTATTTTGTGTACAAGTTCAATTATTTAATTATAATTGTATTACTATCAAAAGGATAATCACAATGTTATGGAACGTGATATTGTTTCATGACAATGCAACGAGCCGTTATTTCTGAACGAAATCATGAGAAATGCCCATTCAGGTAAAGGATTCAGAATTTGAACCCAAGACATCCCAATTATTAGTACTGAATGCCGTCGTCTGAAGCAAATAATCAAATAACGTTTTGGAAAATTCACGATTTTTACGCTCCTGGTCAAGATTAAATTCGCGAACCTCCTGTACACAAGCGTGTATGATAACCATTTGACCACAGGGGCCGATAGTACCTACAAGTATTGTCGGACCATCGGGTCTGTGCAACTTAAGCGCTGACGTCGTTTTTAGAAAAGTTAACGCCTGTACTCACTGCATTCCACGAACCTTTTGGAGTAGGGGCGTTGCCAAACTTCCCCTAAAAAGTGTCATGGCTCTTGAATATTGAATAATGTAAGGTTAATTATAGGAAAGAGTTATTGGCAAGTTTGTTTGTCTTTATCGCAAAATACTATTACATGTTTAATAATATTTATTTCACTACTCCGTTGAACATTATTGAAGTTGAGTTGACAACACTGGACTTCAAGTGCAAATAATTTGTACCGCAAGAAGCCTCAAAATGTGTGTAGTGCGATGGGAGAAAGAGAGAGATAGAAAAGACAGATAGAAATGCAGGGAGGGAAATGATTTACTGAGGAAGAAAAGGAATTAGGCTTCAGTTCTCATACCTTACGGGGGCACAGTCAATATTATTGAACTTCAAAATCAGAAATGGTTTGAATGAAGATCCAAGTAGGAGAGGTGAGATAATTGTGTCGTTCGCTGACATGTCTCCTACAGATTTACTGTTTTACCTGAGCTTGCTGTGTTAGATACTTGCGACATCTGCTAGATTTTTTGAAAGATACTAAAATGTATAGAAAACTGTCAGTTGATTCTAGAGATTAATATAAAATTATGGAATATTCACCTGAAAGGTCCGTCTCCTCAACTTAAATAATTAATTAAGTTGAGGAGACGGACCTTTCAGGTGAATATTCCATAATTTTATATTAATTTTGAATAATACCTCAACGGAACACATCATGAATCTTATAAAAGTTGATTATAGAGACACTTTTATTAATTACAAAAGTCAGAATTCTGGAAGTGTTGACAAATTTGAAGAAGAAACAATTCGACTCCCTCAGCGGGAGGCAAACAACTCTCCAACACAGAACTCAGAAGAAGCTCAAGTAAAAAAGAATACTGTCATATTGGATTGTGAAAGAAATATAAAACCTCATGTAAAAAACATGTTTAATTATATGCATTTTAATAACTTACTAATCAATTTTTGCTACTGTATAAAAAGCATAAAACATAATTCCAGTTTTAGGATTAAGATATTATTTTTTCAGTTTAATTTTATTTTCTGACATGTCCTCTAGGGATTTATATGACGCGGAAATGTTGAGAGATAGTCGTGGGGGAAGAAGGACACGATGGTGGGGGGTAGTGCATCAAGTTGTCTGGAACCGGGAACCGTGGCTATCACGATACCCCATCTTGGTCATCCATCAGGACCAACAAGCCTCCTTTCCTTTTAGCTCTTTTTTTAATTCTTCTATTTGATGTATCTTTTAATGGTTTCTAGTTTTCTCTCATGTTTCAGAAACTTTTATACCACTCCCAAAGAGAGTTCCAGGGAAACTTCTTGTTTTCACTTGTAAAGTTTTATTCTGTTCAGAATTTACTTGAGCCATTCACATTATCTAAGAGTTATAACTAACAAAAGTTTTTATACCCCATGAAATTACTATAGGTAACTCATATTCACTTGGTAATTACATATTTAACATCAAATTATTCTCCAACGAGTTAGCTCCCACAGTAAAGTCCCGGATTAAAAACAAAACAGCGCAGGCCACATTGAATAATTATTTGTGGATTTACTCCATCAAAAAAATGCTGGGTTGCAATTAAATTCACCACACATGTGATTATGCACTATAATAAAATACAAAACCTATTGCGGCGTAAAGATTACGAACATATTATTTTCATTCTTTTAGAACATTTCGTTCGGATTTTTTGTAGTACATACAACAGAACCTAAATCCATTATTGCTTGATTAAAAATTCCCGGATGTTTAAAATCCATTATTTTTTAAACATTATTTCATAACATTTTTTTTGTAATAGTGGATGTTATATCATTGAATGGTAAATTAGCATATTTATCAAATAATATTTAAGGCACTCAAAATTGCACAGTTTCAAGAATAATCAATTAAACGTATTTTTTTTAAATTTAAGTTTGAGGTGTATGAATATCGTAGCTAATATTAGGAGAGAATATTGAATACTAAATAAATTCAATAGAATATTAATCGGGAGCCAAATTAAATCGATCATCTTTTGTATACTCCTTTCGCTATAGCCACCGTTTTCAAAAAATCCTGGCCTATTAAAGGGTTACTTCCTTTATATACTTATGTTTCATATATAATATCTTTACTATAAAATCTACTACCAAATTCACTTGTGGGAAACAATATAAAGTGAAAGTATTTAGGGTTTGAAAAGTTAAATGGTAAATATGTCTATAAATGAAGATAAGCTAGGAAAATAAATAGGCTAAGTGGTAAGAAGAAAATTAGAAACTACGAAGTTGCGCCTGATTGATTAATAATTGGCATATACCTGAGGATCTCATGTTCAAACCTGGAGGAAGTCAAGATTATCAAGGACGTAAAAAATATTCGAAAGAGTAGTCAAGTTGTGGGTCCTGTGCCGAATTAGGGCACGTAAAAACTGAAGTCTAAAGAAAAGAGGTATCTGGAACATAGAGGTATCTGGAACATAGAGGTATCTGGAAAATAGAGGTATCTGGAACATAGAGGTATCTGGAAAATAGAGGTATCTGGAAAATAGAGGTATCTGGAAAATAGAGGTATCTGGAAAATAGAGGTATCTGGAACATAGAGGTATCTGGTAAATAGAGGTCTCTGAAAAATACAGACCTCTGAAAAATAGAGATCTCTAAAAAATTAGAGACCTCTTGAAAAATAGAGGTCTCCGAAAAATAGAGGTCTCTCAAAAATAGAACTTCTCAAAAATAGAGACCTCTCAAAAATTGAGGTCACTGAAAAATAGAGGTCACTGAAAAATAGAGGTCACTGAAAAATAGAGGTCTCTGAAAAATAGAGGTCTCTGAAAAATAGAGGTCTCTGAAAAATAGAGGTCTCTGAAAAATAGAGGTCTCTGAAAAATAGAGGTCTCTGAAAAATAGAGGTCTCTGAAAAATAGAGGTCTCTGAAAAATAGAGGTCTCTGAAAAATAGAGGTCTCTGAAAAAGAGGTCTCTGAAAAATAAAGGTATCTGAAAAATAGAGGTCTCTGAAGAGCAGAGGTCTCTGAAAAATAGAGATCTCTGAAAAATAGAGATCTCTGAAAAATAGAGGTCTCTGAAAAAAGTGGTCTGAAAAAAGAGACCTCTCAACAAAATTGTTTTCTTTCAAGCTCGAATTTGAATTGTATTATTAATGGTCCTAGTGCCGTATACTAATTATAAATAATGAAGGAATGATTTTAAGTTTTCCACATACGAAATATATTGATATTGCACTCATTTGACTTAGGCGATTTAAATAATCCAGAAAAAGAGAAGGTCTATACAAAATCATAGGCCTTTATCATTTAGATAAAAGTATGGTGTTAGATGGAGAGTATAGTTCTAAAAACCAGTGTCAAATGCTTTTAAATAATTATAATACTGGCAACAACGTAAATATACGCTAAAATGCTTTAAAAGTTTAGAATAAAACAAGTTATTGTTTTTAATTTCACACTTTTACTTGCATAGCACAGATACTTTGTAAAGTGCTAGAAATGTGTTGGCTACAATCATACATTTGAGTGTGCGTTTGTTTTCTAGTTACGAGCGAAAACTAAAAATTTAGGAGTTTCCGCACCCTACTTAGAAGTCTATGTTAAACATTATTCTGAGGTCATTATGACATCATCATCCTGACATCCAATCAGATGGCAAGACGTTTTGCAACCTTAATGACGGACCACTTATCTGAGCAAGCAGGTGTAAGTTATTTGTAATCAAAATAATGTCATTCCTCAAATTTCTCACATGTTTTCTAATAACACTGAAGAACATTATTTTTGTCTCATGAGTACCAATAGTTGTACTTGATGCAATTTTTTATCGTTTTCAAATATGTATTCGGAATTTCTCCATCAAACACAGTTTTTTTTATTTAAATTTTAATTAATGGATTTAAATAATTATTTTCTGCTTAACAAACATAAAAGGGATTACGTCAAAATCAAAATATACAGTGGTGTACCCTGACTTGCAATCTGCAATGAGACCAGTTCCACACTGCGAAGAACTGTCCATACCAAAGCCTCCAGAACATGTGACATTAGATGAAGAGAGCTCAGATTCTGATGGAAGTAAGGAAGAAGAAGAAACAGATTTTGGTGACACAGCTTTTGAAGAATGCTATTCATCTGAGCCTCATTTATTGACTCAAGAAGATCTTAACGGTCTCATACGATATTTAAAGTTATCCAAAAACCAGTCTGAAATGCTTGGTTCCCGGCTAAAAGAATGGAATCTCTCGGAAACCTTGCGTGATGGAGAAAAACCGATATCATATTTGAATTCAGTAGAAAAAATAATATCAGAATCACATATTTTTCTTTCTGAGACATTTTTTTTTTGTTGGCCAGTGTAATACGGATCATCTGCAACTCTGTTACAGATCATTTGGAAGACACGTTTAACGCAGTGAATAATGTGCGAGTGCTATTTTAAAAAAAAAATGCAATTTCGGTTACCAGATTACGATTTGGGTATAATTGCTAACGATGTATTTTTCTTCGGGAAGTATAAAAAGTAATCCGTATGAAGATAGCAATAGATGGAATGATATTCAAAATAAAGTCTACGAAGGAATGGGAAAGGATTTCTGTTGTCTTCGCACAATGAAAGACCAAATGAAAGATATCATTCAATTGTGAGAAAAAATTACAATATTGTATAAAATATGAACAGAAGTAGTGAAAAGTATTCTTAATATGAACTTGCCTGTTAATATATTTTTTTTCTGGTATTCTCTCCTGGCATGTCGTTATTGTAACCCACTTCTGAAGTTGGAGGCTAACCCGATGATATATATGATAGATGATGACGATGGTAGTGAAGCGCCAGGAGAGGCCTTAATCCTTAACTTAATGAATACGTTAATGATGATAATGATGGCCAAATTATGTTCGGGGACCGTTTGGGCCTTAAAGTTTACTGACATTTGTCTTACAGGTGAGGAAAAATCCCAAAAAAAACATCATCCAGGAAACTTGTCCCTACCGGGATCGAACCCGAGCCAGCTGCGTGACAAGGCAGCACGCTACCTAGAGAACACAGCGGTAGACACCTGTTAATAAAGTTATATTTCCAATTTTCTCATGGAATGTAAAATTTTTATCCCATCAGACACTGAAAACTAATAACAGTGAGTTCAAAGGAAGTAAATGAAAAGCATGCATTATGGATATACTTTTATTTTGGGATCAGTTGCTCTATATGTATATATGAACTCGGGATTCCACTGATGACTTACAGTTGAAAGTTATGTAAAGATATAAACTTGAATTTAGAATGGTTCTCCATTTCTTCGGAAACCAACTCAAAAAGAACATTAAAGTGGCTTGACAATACAACAAAAGAAAAAAAAAACTTTATGCTATAGTAATAAGAAGTTAAAAAAGACATTTCAGATCGTAAGTTTATGACAGACTAGATCCCTACAGAGAAGACGACGACGAATGGAGATACCGATTACAATGCCAAAGTACACTATGACAAAAAGTTTTAGGTAGTTCTGACGAATAAGAAGGAAAGAGAAAAGAAAGTTTACATTCATCCGGAAACGCGAGTCGCTTGTGCAAACTCGGTAAGCATGGTGAAGTCACCCGCACTAGGGTGGTAGCTTTCAACCACCCCAAGCCAACTATGTTTGATTTTGAGAATACCATACTATTTAAACAATTCTAAGTGGATGAAGAGATGGGGGACGTGAATTTTTGGGAACTAAACACTGGATTTGACGGAGGGAGAAGAATTGCCTATGTAATATGAGAAACTTTTGTGAATGGAATAACGCTCATGGTGTGACTGAGAAACCACCCAACTTTTTGTCTTAATACCACAGGGTGTCCAGCTCAGCACGTTTCACTACTTATATATATCAACACTCTCTTCGCTTAATCTGGTCACACAACAGATACAGAAACATTACGAGAAATCCTGAGGGATCTCCCCATGAGAAATTTTATACCCTATCCATTAAAAACATTTAGTCTACTTAAAAACAAAAGTATAAATAAACGAAAGCCACAGGGTATTAAAAAAAGATTGAATGTAATAAGTATAATATATTTCTGAAAGCTCCTAATATGTTAAAGTGATCTTTAGAAAACAGTAAAACCACTTTATTCAAATTTTAATAAAAGTGTCAATAACTACAGTCCTACATATAAATTCATATTTAACCATACATACACACATATAATGTGTATTTTATTTAATTATCATTGTATTGGAAATGCAGTAAAAAGCTTATTACGTGCTCTGAATATTCCTAATATATTACATTTTGTAATATTGGAATATTTTATATAACATTTTGTTAAATGTCCACCGCTGTTGTCTCGAGGTAGCGTGTTGCCTTGTCACGCAGCGGGTCCGGGTTTGATCCCCGCTCTGGACAACTTTCCTGGGTGAGGTTTTTTCGGGGTTTTCCTCGCCTGTAAGACAAATGTCAAGGATACTTTAAGGCCCAAAGGGTCCCCGAACATCATCTGGTCATCATTATCAGCAATATGATATTCACCTCATTAGATTAAGTTTAGGTTTAAGGCCTCTCCTGGCACATCATTACCCATCGTCATCAGTCATCACCCATCATATCATTGGGACAGCGTAACCCCGCCTTTCAGGCGCCCCAACCTCAGAAGTGGGTTACAATACGCCAATGCCAGTAGAGAATACCTCAAATGTCGAATGACAAACAGGTGGCATTGAACAAAAAAAACATTTTGTTAAATATTTTATCCAATATTATATATTCCAATGTAAATAATATATAATTTTCAGAATAAAAGTCTATAGCGTACATGAACTATTTAAAAATCCACGGACATTTAATAATAATAATAATAATAATAATAATAATAATAATAATAATAATAATAATAATAATAATAATAATAATAATAATAATAATAGCTTTATTTTACCTGGCAGAGTTAAGGCCTTAAGGCCTTGTCTACCACTCAATTACTTAAATTATTCTATATTTACAATCTTTCCTAGGAGCTCCTTATTAGGAATATAGTATAATAATTGGATGACAATAATGATGATAATAATAGTATAATCATCATCACCATCTGCATTCATGGATTAGGTCTGTTGACCCGTTCCGACTTCAGCCCATCTCTTTCTAGGTCTGCCCACATCTCGGGTGCCTTCAGGTTTGTATTTTATTTGTTTTGGATATCTATCTTCATTCATTCTGTCTATGTGTTGCTTCCATTTTTGTCTATATGTATCTATTTTATCAGTTATTGCAAATGTTTCATGTTCCTGTCTTATTTCTGTGTTCTTGATTCTGTCTTCCTTAGTGCACCCTTTAACAGATCTCAAAAATTTCATTTCTGCCGCCGTTATCCTACTTAGATCTTGTTTTTTATGTATCCAGGCTTCTGAACCATAGAGCAGTACCGGTACTGCCAACGTTTTATAAAATTTAATAATAATAGTATAATAATAATAATAATAATAATAATAATAATAATAATAATAATAATATATAATAATAATAATAAAAATAATGCATGTATGTATGCATCTATGTATGTATGTATGGTTAGGAAAAGGGATTGTTAGTCGGAATAGAGATGTTATTTTTACATCAAATTAAACATTTGGACCACTAAAGAAGCAATATACAATATTAATCTTCAATTATATATCTATAATTTATGACAAATTATTATCTATGATAGAATTAAGTAAACGTTCGAGTGACGACGAATGATTATCACGTATTCGTAAAGTTACATACATAAATGCAATAAACATGAAATCTACTAATTTCAAAACATGACAAACACAGCAATAGAAAAACACAGACGACTGTATGCACCTTAAAATCTTAGACGTGATAACGAACACAAATAAGGACGAAAAAAAAAAACATGGAATTCAAGCGCTGAACAAAACAGAAAAACCAATTGTGATACAGGCCTATCGATATTTTGGAAGTGGATACTACTGATTCCTGCTGGTATCTTAATTTCACCCTAGGGAGTAATTTCTAATTTGTTCCGCATTTCAGATTACGGAACTGTAGGCCTATAGGGGATTCTACGGATGAAACCTCAGGGAAAACAAAGTACTTTTTTATTTATTGTAGCCTGACGAAGAAAGCAAACGCAGATCATGTAACTTCCCGACCTCTATCACACCAACTATAATACCTGTGCAATGTACGTATAAACGACAACAAAATTACAAAAAATATATTTCCAATTAAATAATTACCCGTTAAGAAAAACATATTTAACATATAGGCATACATGTATTATTATTGAATTATAAACTTTTCAGTCAACGTACAATCATCTCTAGATAAAAAATACTTGGCGTATACTTAAGTATAGAAAACCTGATCTCATTAAAGGTTAGAATAATTTCTTCAGATCAGATAAGTTATATATTTATAGTTTTAATGATACAATATTAGGTTAAGCTTAATGGCGTACAGTTGCAAATAAAAATGAGCATAATGGAAGAATTAAATCAGATCATACATTTTTGGCAGAATTTCAGATTTGACGATATTTTCGGTCATCTAGCATTGTGTTATGCAACTAATACAGCCCAGATTGTAAGGACGGTTAAAATTGTAATGGTGTAAATGACATTTATTAGTTTTCCAGAAATTAACATAGCCCTAACGCAAAAGGTACTGCATTAAATACGGAAACAAAATTCGGTAATGCTATTATAATCATTTTAGGGATATCACCTAAATCCAAATTTAATATAATGGCTTAAATTGAAGTGAATTATACACCGTGTCCCATTCAAACCTCCCACATTTTAATTAATCATAACTCTCGAAGTATGCAGAATTATGAAATGAGATTGAAATTAAAAGAAAGAAAAACTCAAAGATTGTTTTTGCAGTTAATTCATCTGTCGCATGTTGGACAATAAATATAATAAAACAAAATGGTGGCTCCTCAGTAACGAGCACAAACTGTTTTCTGGTATGTAAGAGACCGTGTGTTTGCGACTCCAGTACAAGATCTTCATGATTTACGAACCCGAATCCTTGACACAATTGCAACAGTACCAAATGGACACGTTGGACAGAACGTGGCACGAAATCGAATACAGACTTGATATATTCGTGCTTCTAATGGTGCACATATAGAGGTGTTTTAGTGTGTGGCAATGAAAATTCTTTGAGTTTCTATTTCGTTTAATACCGGCCTCATTTCATAATTCCGCATACTTTAATATTTATGATTAACTACAATGTGGGAGGTTTGAATGGGTTACAATTATAGTGCTGACAAAAATTACTTACGCCACTTTAACTCTAATCTGTTTAAGTATTAAATGATTTAGTAACTGTCATAGATGTTGAAGGATACCGTTCATTAAAACAATCAACTAACATCCACCGAAGCTTAAATATGTCATTATTTTCAATTCCAATGCTCTACGGGTTAAATTCCTTGTTTCTGGTCCGAAGGATCGAGGGTTCAAACCCGACTTTTTTTAGGATGTAAAAATCAGAAGGACAAAGTCCTCCAGAAAATATTTTAACCCTTAAATTCGTAATGTATCCTTTTGGATACATCAGTTGATTTAATTAATTTAATATTTTAAATAAATCAGAAGAAAACGAACAAAAATAAACCACTTAAATGTGTGTCTAATTATGCAATATACCTAATAACAACAGTTACACAATATTCCGTTTTCACTGCGGTCCGCAACATTCGAATAACTAACAGAAGAAATTTGTGTTTTGCCAATTTAAGGGTTAAGACGTAGGTCCCGAGTTTGAAGATTTAAATATCCTTAATGAAACCTCAAGTCTAAATTAGAGTCCTGAGCAAAATTTAATCTTCCTGAGCAAAATTTAATCTGCTTTTCCCGTCCAAGTAATATCTTAGTTGCCTACTAAGTGCATATTTGAGGCGATGAGATAACCACGTCACTTTCAACTGTAGGGAAGTAAGCGTAATTAAATTAAATTAGATTAAATAACTCTTGCAAGTAAGCGCACTTGCCTTATTGGGTGTGGACGGACTTGCAATATAATAATACACGAAGCATACACACCATGGTATTAGATTTATCTTTAATATACCGATACAACAGAATGATAACACTGGTCAACAGTGATTTTGTTGCCCTTGATATAAGATTAATTTCGGACATATTTATGCTCACAATTCATGAAACTATCAATGATTTTGGAAGATTTGCTCTGTTTTTTTTAATCTTTATTTTCATTTTACACTACAAAAATCGGAAAATATGAAAAAATATAACAGATATATTTATAATGTCAATTTTGTTTTGAAAAATTAGTTTGCACTGACGTAAATAGAAAGAAAAACATCGAAAACCCAAGATTTTCTTCTATAATTTTTTAGGGAACAATCTCTTTTTAAAAACCAGTAGCAATCTGCCATCATGTGACGGTCCCATCTACCCTGATACATTTCCTCCATTACTTTTAGAACCTAGTAAAAGCGCACTCCCTGTTCGTCACTATAATTTCCTAAATTATCCGGAAATCTATCCAGGTGACTGTGGAGAAAGTGTAACTTTATACTCATATTTGCTCCCAGAATCTTGAAGCTTATCAACATGTTTTGCACAATTTCTTTATAATTTGGTGCTTTGTAGTTACCTAGGAAATTTTCTACTACCAATACAAAACCCTTTCAAGCTTCACTTTCCGGAACAGTCATAACTTTGATAAAATTTGCATCATTCATCAATTGCCGAATTTGAGGACCATGAAATATTCCGCCTTTTAAGTTTTACATACTGAGTTTAGGAAATTTCTGCAAATGTATTTGAAACATTTTCCTTCCTTGTCCAACGCTTTGACGAATTGTTTTATCATATCCAGGTGCACGTCGTGAGTACTTTAATTTTGTCAAATAAATGAGATCACGGCCGATGTGCGGAGTGAGGGGTGTGAGAGTGGGATCACGTGATGTTTGTATACGCGAAAAAATGCGCAGAAATAAAAATCATGACTGGAAACATAAATTGTATTAGTAACAAGCCGTTTACTGTTTAAGATATAAGATACGCATGCGCAAAAATCATAAAAACTAGAGCACATTCGGCACTTTCATGAATATATTCGTAAACTGTGCACTTGAAAACGTAGAAATTCGCTGAGATATCCAGGGCAACAATTCTTTTTGTAGAGCTGTGTAATTCATCTAATTCGAATATTTAAAACAATTTGTGCAAAAGTGTTCAGTGCAGATCGTGCTCTCCAGTACTACACTACAAATAAAAAATGATGATTTTAGTAGTAAACATCAATAAAATTCACGAAAAAACTCCGTTGTGGTATTAGTTAAAAAATTAATAATTATACCATAAAATTATAAAATTGTTCCGTTATAGGTCCGACTCCTCAACTTTTAAAGTATTGATTATTATAAGTAATGTCACGAGTGATTATCAAATCATCGGTAAATTCACGAGTCACGAAATGACGAGTGAATTTATCTAGAGGATTTGTAAATCAAGAGTGGCATTTGTTAGGACAATTTAACGAATAAAATTAAGCTTAAATATATTTAAATATAGATATCCGTCTTTTAAAATATTTATATATTTAATATGAACAACAATGTTTGAAAAAAATCAGAAATGTGTGGTTATGTTTCATTTGTTTATTCACTTCAACTTGATCATATTATTTATTGCCAAATAGGATCGCAATCAGCGATAACGTAGGCCTACGGATCGCAATATTGTAAGAATGCACCCTAGTGGAGAAAAAATAAACTCATCAAACTGTATATTATAACCAACATTATAGGCTATTAATTTATTTTTTAGTAAACAACTAAGTAAAATCATTATTAAAAATACAATTAATGAATAGCCTACACAATTATCAAATGTGTAGTTCGAATTAATCTGTTCATTATTTGCTATATTCAATGTATTTGTTAGAGAGTTAGTCACTGAAAAATAATGCTCTGACCTGTTCAGAATAGTAAAAAGGAGGAGCTTTCTTTATCACAAAGCAGGAGCTGGTAAAGAGAATTCGATAAAGAGCGAAGTGAAACAAGTTTGTCGTTGGTTGTAAAACAAAATTCATTGAAATGTGATTGGTCATTGACTCCTATTTGGGGCATGAGTTAAATAGTCTGTAATACATTACCAATAAGTTTTCTCTGTTAAAATGTAGTTATCACTGGCCACAGCATGGTAGCAGCGAAACCCCAATAGTAGTATACCAGTATATACATATAATTAATACTTAACAAAGTTGAGGAGGCGGACCTATAAGGTAAGATTTCTATAATTTCATATTATAATTTTACTTTTATGATTTAAGTAGGAAAATCGAACTATAAGAATTAAATTTATCGTGATTATTTCTTACCTCATACTTTTATATTTCTTTAAATACAGCACTGCAGTATCGGCAACTTCTTGTCACCATCGTCAGCTGTTTTCACGACTGTCAATTTTTACTTTTGTTGATAATTATCCAAACTGCCATCTGATGTTCTTTTAAAGAATTATTTCCTAAACTGCCATCTGGTGTTCATTTTAATTAATCATTTTCTAAACCGCCATCTGTTGTATTTTTTAAGAACTTTGTAATCAAGCTCGGTTCATCTGGAATTTCGAAGTTCATGGTTCTAGTATGGTTTTTTTGAATATATATTTTTTCCCAAACTGTTAAATCTGAAGGTTTAGATAGATGTTTCAAAAGTTTTGCTTCTTTTTCAATCCTATGATGCTCTAATAAACTATGTGCTGCTATAGCTGATTTTTCAATTTCACCATTCTTTATATTTCTGAAGTGTTCTTTTTTACGAGTTTCCAAATTCCTTTTTGTTTTTCCTATATATATATATATATATATATGACAAGAAGTTGCCGATACTGCAGTGCTGTATTTAAAGAAATATAGAAGTATGAGGTAAGAAATAATAACGATTAATTTAATTCTTATGAATTGAACCTCATAATGTTAAAATTCTCAAATGTAATATATAAAAATCGAAGTAACTAATTTTATTACCATTTTAAGCCTAGTTCTTCATAAAGGAGTTTCTACAATGATTTGGAATATTCTGTGTAAGTGAACAAACACGAAACTTTAATATATACAGAACATTTAACACATTAAGTAAACAGTGATTCTACTAGCGATACTATGCGTGTTATTTAACACTTGCATTTATCTTACCTGGACATACAGTAGTGCAGTCTGTCTTCTGTACAGAAACGCCCTGGCAAGGTTGTCCTCCATTCAAAGGTGCCGGGTTTGTACATAAACGACTTCTTTTCTGGTTACCTCTGCCACATCTGGTACTGCAGTCTGACCATTGAGACCAGGGTGACCAACCCCCGTTCACTGTAAAAAAGTATAAAATCTCTTTAAGTTTAACATAAAATACAATGCAATAAATAAACGTTGAAGTGGGAGAATAACATTAATCACAGTTTGAGTGAAGTAGATTACACAGGAGATGATTGGAAAATATTAGCACGGGATAGGGATATATGGAGATCTTATGTCCACGCGGCCATGAACCCACGGATTTGATAGAGCCTGTGAGTTAGTTTATAAATAAACTTTCTTATAAATATATTATCCAACAACAAGGACATATTAATTTAAATGGCAATATCGAAACCGGAGGTTCATGATCCCGGGCATAAGATGCCCATTACTAGGCGCAGGATATCTGAAAGCCTGCATGATCGTAAGATCCTTGAATATTTAATCTTCACATCTTTAAAATGATTTTGTTACTCTCCGTATATTATTATCCCTACATTCCAATCTGCAAAGCCCAGTTCAGCTATACACTGATATGGAATAGCTTAACAGATATGAGGCAATTTTAACCCATTATTTCCGGATTAGTGTTTACTGGAATGTTTATGTTAGGCATATATTAACTTTTACTTCCAAACCCAACATTTAAGACAATTCTTTTGAAACACCCTACAAACTTCTGAACAGTATGGAAAAATGTATATGGTGTTGAACGTCAATTCGGATTGGGATTCATGGTTGCAGAAATGAAATGCACCATATTCAACTATTTTTCTTCGATTTTGGTTGGTAAAATATTTTACAGTACTTGCATTGAGTAGAAACAAGTATACCTTTTGTTTCCAAGCTCAAGGAAGTTGTAATCCACTACTCCATTAGCGGATCATGCTCCGTGCTATAGAATTCAGAACTATACGATATAAATAAATCCAGGTGAAGGAATATCCTAGCTCTCAAATTACGATAACATTTTCCTCAAGAATCATTCACACAATACATTTTAAGTAATATAAACTTATAAGA
This sequence comes from Diploptera punctata, assembly GCA_030220185.1. Classification (NCBI taxonomy): domain Eukaryota; kingdom Metazoa; phylum Arthropoda; class Insecta; order Blattodea; family Blaberidae; genus Diploptera; species Diploptera punctata. Next base: position 318,347 of record JASPKZ010010272.1, read on the forward strand.
AGCATAATTCTACTCTTTATTTATTCCTTCAATTTAAGGAAAGGAATAAGACATACACGTGTTGTATCAATATATATTAATTAAGGTATTGAATGAAGTTATTTATGGACATAAATAAATAATAGTTTAAAAAACTAAAACAACACGATTTATTACAAAACCAAACTAAAAAATGAAAAATAATTTTAATTTCCAACACGCTTGGGATAAAATTAATGTGGTCAACAAAAAAAAAATAATCTCCAAGACATTTAGAATAAAACTAGAGTTATCTACAAAAAATATAATTTTACCATCAAAAGCGTGGGGTGCTTTTTATGCTTTTACATTTTCTTCTTAGAGAATTTACTTTTACCAATATTTGTTTATTATCAATAATATATTAATTGATATAGAGCACCCCACACTTGTGATGGTATTATTTTTTTGTAGATAACTCTAGTTTTATTCTAAATGTGTTGGAGATTATTTTTTTGTTGTTGACCACATTAATTTTATGCCAAGCGTGTTGGAAATTAAAATTATTTTTCATTTTTAGTTCGGTTTTCTAATAAAGCGTGTTGTTTTAATTTTTTAAAACTATTATTTATTTTTAATTTTTTTAGTTTGCTTTTCTAATAAAGCGTGTTGTTTTAGTTCTTTAAACTATTATTTATTTCAAACTATTATTTATTTTTTAGTTTTAATACTTTACAGAATAAGATAAAAATGTAAAATTATATACCCTTACAGTCCACCGTTCTACCAACTGAGCTCTTACAACGATTGAGTAAGAAATTGATAAGTTCGCAACCGATTATACTAGTTTTTATTATTTTGATTTTCTGCCGATTCTGGACAGGATTTTGGAAACATTTAAGAAATTATTGTATTGTCATTGGTCCTTTACAAGTAGCTATACAAACTTACAAGTCATCCAATGATTTTAAGTGGGTGAAAATCGTGTTGAAAGATTCCATTACATAATTACACAAACACATTTTTTGATTTTCTGATGATTCTGGCCAGGATTTTGGAAAAAAACTTATGAAATTATTGTATTGTCATTGGTCCTTTACAAGTATACAAAGTTTCAAGTCAATCCAATGATTTTAAGTGGGTGAAAATCGTGTTGAATGATTCCGTTACATAATTACACACACTTTTTTTTTTTATTTTCATATGATTCTGGCCAGGATTAAAAAAAAATGAAATCATTACATTGTCATTGGGCCTTTACAAGTATACAAAGTTTCAAGTCGATCCAATGATTTTAAGTGGGTGAAAATCGCGTTGAAAGATTCCATTACATAGATAGATACACGTCAAGCTAATATAAAGCGCGTAAAAAATATATATCCAATCCTCAGGTTGTCATTTCGACATTTATGGTGTTCTCTCCTGGCATTGGCTTAATTGTAACCCACTTCTGAAGTTGGGGCGCCCAGAAGGCGGAGTTATGATACCCCGATGATATGATGGTGATGAATGATAATCAGGAGCCAGGAGAGTTATTAACCTAAACTTAACCCGAGTTCAAGAACATAGGCCACCACAGGAATAATTATCTTTAAGGAAAAATTCCCATGATTTGACCAGGAATTTAACCCGGGACCTAATTAACAGTAGTCAAAAACGCTGACCACTAGACCATGAGGCTGGTCTGACGACGATACTGTCACTTCAACGATGGACCTATCCACGACAACTGCAAGGGAGAAACTTATATAATAATTATAAATAATTTGTCAGAAATGCACTACCACTTTAAAAACACTTCAAATTATAAAGAATAATTAAAGGCTAATAATTGTCAGTTTACAATGTTTGATGTCACCGTGTCAATTCCGGCAGAAAAATAATACAGACAGGTATCTATTTATCTTTCCATAATGGCAAAGCCAATTGTTGACCTCTAGCCTCTCAATTGTAAGGAGTTACTAGACAAAGTTAACTTTTAGTTACCTTATTTGCTCATAGATGTCATGAATGGCATGGTGTCAACACATCGACTTAATGAGACATCTAACAGACAACTAAGGTATTACTAGAACGATGATGTTGGTAAATTTTGCTTAGAGGTATATTAATTCAGGTTTAAGGATCATACACGTGCCTGAAAATTTTCAGATTCGGGACCCACGGCTTAAAGTTCCTCATGGAGGACTTGTTCCTTAGATTTTTCCGTTAAAAAAAATCGATCGACCCCGGCCAGGTTTGAACCCGTGACCCTCGGAATTAGAGGCATGGAGCATAACCACTAGTCCACCGCGGGCGACAGACAAACAGGTATATAGAACAGAATTGTAATACAAATCTATGCTAAATACCAATCATAATACTAAATAATTAACATCCCAAAATTGTTTTGTTCATGCATTTAAATAACACTGGTCAACATGATTTTTATCTCATGAGTACCAATTGTACTTATTGCAGTTTTTTATCGTATTTTCAAATATGTATTCGGAATTTCTCAATCACCCACAGTTTTGTATTTATTTCAATTTTAATTAATGAATTTAAATAATTATTTTTTTAATAAACCTAGATTTCTTCCCGGAAAATCTTGGCGCAGTGAGCGATGAGCACAGGGAACACTTTCATCAGGAGATTTCAGCTATGGAAAAGAGATATCAAGGCAAATGGAATCCTAATATGCTGGCCGATTATTGTTGGACAATTAAGAGGGATGCTCCACAGGCGAAATATACTCTCTAGGTGAGTCCGAATGTTCGAATATTGTGTAGTTAAGTATGTAGGGAATATTAAAGTGTTTTCGTCTCTCGGAAACCTTGCATGATTGAGAAAAACCGATATCATATTTGAATTCAGGAGAAAACATATTATCAGAATCACATATTTTTCTTTGTGAGACAAAAAAGTTTATTGCGCCAGGCGGAGATATAGAATGAGTATTTTTAATGTTACGCACCATTTCGGCAGACCACGTTAAGTAGGCATATTCTTGTCTTATATACAGAAAAGAGTGAAGGATTAGCGTATATTTAAGTGTTTATATCTAGTTGTAGGTGTGTTGTATGATGAATTAAGATAAAGAGAGGGTGAAGGTGAAACCCGGTGCCGGCATATAGCCTACTCCTATCGGAAATCACCAAGGGAACCGAATGCTTAATATCCCCATCCGACGGATGAATCGTCATCAATAGTAAGTTATTGCATGCCTTCTCAACATGTGTTTTGCTGAGGAGTTTGCTATTTTAATATGGGCATCAAATATACGATCTAATGATTAAATATTATACGGAATCACCTTTCCTAGATCTGAGACTGAAAAAGTTACAATTAAAAATTCCATCACCGCCGGTAATCGATTCCGGCTCCGTTAGTCAGGAAGCAATCATGCAGTAAATTGAGCTAATGAGACGAGCATATATTAAGATAATAAGAAAACAGGTTATATCTCCATTTATATTTCTAAGGTATGTGCACATGTTAAGTCTCGAAGACTGCGATAGGCAGGACATGTGGCACGAATGGGGAATGAAATACGTGCATGGAAGCTTCTTATATCAAAACCAGGGGAAAAGCCCAGTAAGTAGACCAAGAATGACCTGGGGGAATAACATTATGTATGATTTGAGGTAATTAGATTATACAGGGGATGATTTGGAAAACATTAGCTCGGGATAGGGATGTATGGAAGGCTTATGGCCGCGCGGCCAAGAAACCTACGGGTTCGATAGAGCCAGTGAGTTACGGTAGTTAGTTGAGCACATTTTCTATAAATTTCTATTTTGTTCCTCAGTGAGGGGTTTTAAATTAATTAGGATTGTAAACTGAAATAAAAAAGTAAATATTAGCTATATAAAATCTCCTAATATAGATAATTAATTTTCTACTCTCAGGAAATTCGTAATAGTAACACAATGCTTCATTAGTTGAAATAGTCAGACAGTAAAAAACAAACTTCTTCCTGTATTTAATCTAAAAAAGTAATCAATGTAGGTAATGTAGATTGTAGTTGTCATTTAATATTTGCATATTTATTCAAATTAATGATACGTATTCATTTTGCTCTCAGAGAAACTAATTTTATCAAAATTTAGGAAGCGAAGAATAATAGAACCTTGTAAATTGATGTTTCGTGAAATAAGAGCATAATTCATGTGCGTTTTTCTTTACAAAGAAGGCTCTTATTTTACGGGTCATCAAACCAGCACTTCATGAACCGCAAGTTAACATTTCTCTCTGTCAAGCATCAGTTCAAAATTACAAAATTCAATTTTAAAATCGAGCCAACTTTTTCTTATCAAACCAATATACTATTAACGAATAATATCACGTTTTAAATGTAATTTCTTTCTCAAATGGCGCCACATGTCTAATTACTCATCTTATAGGCCTATATAAAAATTCAGTCTGCGCGTGTTTGTGACATAGGGTGGATTTCTCAACCAAAGCCTAAACCACGACCCCGGTTTTCCAATTTTTTATTGTTTCCATCACAAAATTGTTTTCCAACTTTTGTATTGTTTCCATAACACCTATTTTATAGGAAGCCAGATATAATTAGAACAGTTAAGTCTCGTAGACTGCGGTCGGCAGGACATGTGGCACGAATGGGGAATGAAAGACGTGCATGGAAGCTTTTTGTATTAAAATCAGAGGAAAAACGCCCAGTTGGTAGACCAAGAATGAGGTGGGAGAATAACATTAATCATGATTTGAGGGAAATAGATTATACAGGGAATGATTGACAACTCTGGATAGGGATGAATGGAGAGCTTATGTCCGCGCGCCATTTTGAACCTACGGGTTCAATAGCGCCAGTGACAGAGTTGGTTCCATAACACCTATAAAAATTACTAAAAATTCACAGAAATTGTTATCAAAACTACAAACATAATTCAGACATTTGTTTTTGTAATTAACAGCCATAGATTTTCAGTTTTATGGTTGTTATGGAAACAATAAAAAATCGGAAAACCGCGGTCGTGGTTTAGACATCTGTTGAGAAATCCATCCGCAGACTTCTAAAACCCCTCAACCGATCTTCATTAAAATTGGTAGACACATGTTCTCAACTACGCCGAGTGTTTGGACGCTATTTATTATGCTCTAAAACCATTAGGTGTAGGAGTTCATCTGAAACAAAAACTGAAAAGTCGCTCTAGCCGATGCAGTTTTCGATGTTTCACAACAAAACTCAGTATACCGTATACTATTAATAATCATTCCAATCGCATAATGCATGTCATATTACTATAAATACCTGATTTTAAGTAAAATCACTGAACTCCACATGTTTATAAAAAAAGTGTTTAATTCAAACTAAATATTACTAAATGAGAACACACCTCAAACCTATAATCTACTATACAAGATAGTTAAAAACCAGTCAGTTGCTACTGGCGACGCATTAAGACCACCAACGTGTACAGCAACTTAAAAACAACTAGTAGCGCATGCTCATCCTGCTGATGATGGAAGTTAACTTCTGAAAGGCCTCCAAGTAATACATTTTAAATACATTATTTTAAGACAGTTGAGGACGATGGCACCTGCCAACAGGTACATTTTTTTTTACCTTTTGCCTCTGGTCCCGAGGGTCGCGGGTTCTAACCCGCTCGGGGTAGATGGATTTTTTAGGATGGAAACATCCAAGGAGCAAGTCCTCCGGGAGGTACTTTAAGTCGTGGGTCGCAAGTCTGAAGATTTTCAGGCTCGTAAAAGATAATTAAGCCTGAATGAAAGACCTCTAAGCAAAATTTACCGAATTTTCCCGTCCTAGTACTATCTTGGTTTCCTAGATGTCGGTATGAGGCGGAACGGTGACCACGGACCACTCAAATGACATCTATACGAAAACAAGTGTAACTAAATTAGCATGGTTTAAATTATTCCCTGTAGGGGGAGAGCGTCTAAATCTCTGTTAAGTGAAACATGGGCTTACAAGATACAATAAGATTCAAACTACTTTGAGCAGAATTTTTTTTTTTTACATTTTAAGAACTTAAGTAGGAATGAAATCACTGCTTAGTTTCAAAGTTTTGTTTATGTGTTAGGGGATGAACCCCTCTTCCTGCAAGACGGAAGACAATAAATAAATCCAGGTCCAACTGTCAGTGTGATGCTAGGGAATTGTCGCAAATACTAAACAGATAATAGATTTCACAGAGGATGGGGCTACCAGATCTTCACGTCTGGAGCATTTGGCCGGTATTTGTCACTGACAGTCCCTACCCTCCAACATGGCTGCGTTCCAATAGACCCTTGCTGACAAAAACACTGTCCTCCTATTAGTTCGACACGGGAAGACTACTTTGATTTACGGCGTCGCGTACTTCATCATTCAATAGTGAGAATTGCTATCAGTTACGTGAGATGGGGGCACATTTGTAGCTTAAAGTTGTACCCTATACCAAACAAGGGGTGCTCAAAGTGTTCTGCTTACAAAACAACACTGCATATCGATATAAAATAGCTGTCTCTTGTAACAGTTGGAACATTTAAGCTAATGTCAAAAAGAATAATAATTGAATAGTTGCCCCAAAAAGAGATCCAATCAACAAAATTTGAAAATTGAGTTTTCAGTGGACTAGTGATCTATCCGGAGAATATCATGGCATAGTGGACGTAAAACTATCCCTACTCTCTTCTAGACCTGTTATATTTATTTTTAAAAGTTGGCTTTCAAGCGAATAGTGTAACAAAATTGCGGAAGCAGTCAAGTCAAGAGTAGCAGTGCAGAAAAACAATTATTGCACAAATGCAAATTCATTCCATTACACTTCCATAAATTCTATCAGAATCTTAGAGAAATTGAGAAAATAAGAAAGACACAAAGAATGTAACGGATTAACATTAAATGGAAAATAAACGTTATCTAACCGAATCAGTATTCAATATGTATTTACTATTTCTTATTGTATCATTTTTAGTTAAATATGGATTAGATCGTTTTTCCACTCCATAAAGATAAATCACTTTTGCACTGAATTCTGTTTAAATTGTTAATGTTCAGTTATTAACATGTTATTTTGCATTCAAATTGGCGGTACATGTTTCCAATAGGATGAGAGATTAAAATGTATATGATATAATAAAGATAATTAACTCAAAATGAACATTATGCATTTTTTGGGCTCAACTGCACTTCTACTAGCGCTTGATTTTTCAGTTATATTGTTGTAAACTATAGCTCTTCTTCGGTATTTACTAACATTATTTAATATTTTTAATTTATTCAAACAATTTTTATTAACATCATTACGCAATTTTGAAGTATTTATTTAAATATGCAAATCACAATATTATGACACTGTTAGACAACATTGTGATGCTAACTGCTATTTTCTCCACAGAGTATACTACTTAGTCTATGATTTTTCTACCGCTGTTTTGGGTTATCGCTGGTTGGATCAGCGTTAGGGAGTGATAAGTAAGTATACACCCATTTTTAATAAATGTTTGGTAATTTTAATATCTTTTTTTTAAATATTTTTAACATAGATTTGGGAATTTATTGCAAATATTGGTCATTTAAATGTCATAGCGACCGATAGTAATCGAGGATGATAATCGATATGTAGTTCGATTGTGGGGTATCGCTAGCTCTATAAACTCTGGCGCATGCGCACTCTTGTTCTATAGGACTTCGAAAATATTTCACGCCGGTTTAAGTGCAGTTTTTCCTAAATTCATTCATTCACTGGCACTATCGAACCTGTAGGATCATGGCCACGCGGACATAAGCTCTCGATTCACCCCTATCCTGTGTTTTTTTCAATCATCTCCTGTGAAATTTACTTTCTTCAAATAATGGTTAATATTATTCTCCCACCTCATTCTTGGCTTACCTATTGGGCGATTTCTTTCTGATTTTCCTATAAGGAGTTTCCATACACCCCCTTTTCATTCCCAATTCGTGCCACATGTCCTGCCCATCGCAGTTCTCGATACTCAACTGTTATTATTAATCCTAGAATAAATAAAACATTATTATTGCTGTTGTTTTGTTTAAACTTGAGTTTGTAGAACCTACATCGAAGGAAGCCATACTTAGGATTGTTACCTCTCCCAAAAAAAAAATCGATTTGGGATGGTCTGAATCGTAGAACCTAAAATCCAGAGTCGAGCATGATAGTTACTAGGCAGCCCAATGCTAAAGCAAAGACTATTTTTATTTATGAATTAACTTGCTAATACCCGGCGTGCGCTGCTACGCCTAAATAAATTAAATATTGAGGATTAATTAATTATGTGGTATACACTTCAACAAACCAAACATGGCGGTTGCAAGAGTATATTTTAATTTCAAATTTCAGGTAAACTTCCACTTCTAACTTCGCCGATTTTTTGGATGATACATACCATAATAGGATATTCCGATTTTTGTTGTGAAACATCGAAAATTGCATTCGCTAGAGAGATTTTAAATTTTCGTTTCAGGTGAACTCCTACACCAAATGATTTTAGAACAATAGATAATGGCTAAACATTCGCCACATCTAAAAACCTGTATACGTATTCAAATGTTCACGAAGATAGGTTGAACGGTTTAGAAGTCTATAAAGAGACGGACAGACATTAGTTTATATATATTAAAATGAGAATTTGAAGTTTAATATTGTTCTTTTAAAATAGTTGTGCTGAATCCTGAAAGTTTGCAAACAATTCCTACATGAATGATTTATAGATAGATCATCGGTTGATTAATGTCTTTGACATCGTCCGATTCTTAATAGCCAATTTTGTCGGTCCATCCAATCTCCTGGTTATGACATTACTTCCACTTCCATACCATATCTCTTTTTTATCTTTCCTATCCGGTCTCTCTGGACTGAACACTTGTTGTTTTCCGACCCCGATTGTATTAGAGTATTCGAGGCCGAGGGAATCATTTCATCTTATCTTTTCTATCAAATTCTTCCTAAAGGACAGATCAGGCTCTCAGCTGTAGTGAAAGCAACTGATCTAAGGATGGACACCTGAAAAAAAAATCCCTGGTCCTCCAGGTTGGGGGCTGATGCGGTAGGTCAGCTCCCTCCCATCACACAAAAATTGCAATGCTAAAAAACCCAATAGAGATAAGCCGGTCAGATTAAAAGGAAGACGAATCAAGCTACGGAAACGAACTCTGCTAATTGGAACATGGAACGTACAAGGCATAAGGAATAATATGGAGGAGGTCCTTAAATTGACTCCAAAATAAATAAATTTCAGACGGTGTGTGGAATAATACAGAGAACATTCAAAAATAAAATTAGAAAAGAAACCAAGATAAAAATGTATAATGTTATGGCGGTTCCCACAATATTGTATGGATGTGAAACTTGGGCTCCAGTGAAAAGACAGAAGGATAGAATACAGACGGCAGAGATGCGGTTCCTAAGACAAGTTAAAGGATGTACAAGACTTGATAGAATAAGAAATGAGGATATAAGAGAAGAATTGAAAGTACAGCCTTTATTGGATAAAGTCACGAATTACAGACAGAAATGGATTGATCACATCGATGGAATGAATAAGGAGAGATATCCATTGTTAGCAAGAAATTATCAAGCAAGAGGAAGGCGTGATGTTGGAAGACCTAGAAGACGTTGGGCTGGTGCATTATGAAGTCGGAACGGGCAATTGCCTAATCCCTGGAGTAATGATGATGATGATGAGGTCCTTAAACAGATGGAGGATTTGAAGCAGGACATAATCGTACTGACAGAAACAAAGAAGAAAGGAGACTTTAGGATCGTATGTTCATATTTACAGTGGTGTTAAAAAGAATGAATGATTTATTATGAAATATTAAAGTTTTAATAATTCCGAAATAGACAAGCAAAGGATGTATTTACCTTTGAACTAACATTTCCATAATAATATAAGGACCAACGTGTTGAGTTATGCAGATGGTTGTACTAGTGAGTAGAGACGCTCTTTCAATAGTAATATGAGATTGCATGAAATGCTCATTCTCACAATTCAATGCTGCCAACAAGCACATTGTTATTTCCCAGAAACTCGAATATCAAGGGTTGCGATAACCGCACACAGCTCTGTGTGATCTCGCGAGTAACGAGATTATCCTCCGATATTATTAGGCTGTACCATTACTCCAAGTCGAGAGTTTCTACACTAAATAAATATCAACTTTTGACTTCGATATCAATGAACAAACATGTAAAATAATTACAGGACTCTTGCCATTACGACTTCTCTAAAAAAGAAAACGCTAAATTCAAAATATATAGAACAGTTATTCTCCAGATATATAGATACGAAACACGATCTTACTTTAAGAAGAGTAGAAAAGATTACGAGTATTTAAGTTACTTTAAGAAGAGTAGAAAAGATTACGAGTATTTAAGAAGATAGTTACAGTAAAACCTGTCTTAGCCGGAACCTTTATAAGAAAGAAACCTGTAGAGACGAAAAAAATATCCAGAACGGTACGATTTTATAAGTAAAATCGTCCTGTATAAGCCGGAAACCTTCATAACGCGGAAACGGAATTGTTTTTAAAGTACCAATAGTTAATTTTACCTCAGTAAGACGGAAATGTATTCTTAAGCACGTGCTAATTACAATATTAATGCCCACACGTGAAAATTCTGCATATGAAGCTTTCTGCATTATATCGTTTTACCTTCTTGTGTTGCCAATGTATTGAGGGGATACCCTTGCTTATGTGTGACAGCGGAGAATCCCTCGCTTTTCCTTGCCTGCTTACGTAACTTGCGAGGGAGTTGGGAAACTCTTTAGTCTTCCTGTAGTTGAGTTCCTTTTCGCTTTTGTGTAATAAAGTTGTTTTGTATTGCCGTGCAAACTGAGCTGTGTTTCATACACTATTTTGTCTGTATTTCAAGTCAATACGTTATGTCTTTAAAGCGTGCATGTAACACCCTTACACTGTGTGAGAAAATTCAAGCTTGTAATTTGGTAACCTTTTATAAGATGGAAAACAGCCAAGACGGAAATATATATAAGGAACCGTCATGTTCCTTCATGGACAGGTTTTACTGTATTAGGAAATATTTATTGAACAGACAGACGAATGGAGAAGAGTACATAACAGCGATGTTCATGATATTTATGGGAAATCAGATGTAATAAGAACAGTTTAAGTCTCGTAGACAACGATAGGAGGACATGTAGCACGAATGGGGAAAGAAAAGGGTGCGTAGAATATTCTTGTAGGAAAACCAAAGGGAAAACACCCTGTTGGTAGACCCAAGAATGTGGTGGGAGAATAACATTATCCATGATGTGAGGGAAGTAAATTATACAGGGATGATTGTAAAACGTTATCTCAGGATAGTGATGTATGGAGAGCTTATGTCCCATGTACCTATGGGTTTGATATAGCCAGTGAATTATTATTATTATTATTATTATTATTATTATTATTATTATTATTATTATTATTATTACGTTAACAATTAATGGAATAAATTCAATTAATAAATTAAGTATAATCAATGATCTCAATAAATTTACAAAGTTTTAGTGAAATATCAGCTTTCAGTAAACAGATTATATACTTATGAAGGAAAAGAAAGTGTGTAAGAAGAAAGGAAAAGTAGAGAAGGAAGTGCTTGTAGAGTGAAGTGAACCCCTCTCATATCCTTCCTGTGCCCTTGCAACAAAAGGATGCGCCGTTAAGGGCGTGTATGTGTTAGTAGCAGGGGATGGAAGAGGGGTGCATCCATCGGGGTGTCTCCGCGGTTCGTTTCTAATGTCATGCTGTATACAGTAGTGAAGAATCATACACTAATAGCATTAGTAATGCTTGTGTTTATCCAAGTGGACCAGATTGCAAATAAAAGTGAAAAATACAACACATAAAATGAGGTTTCAAGGGATGTCTTCGAAAGTATACCAAGATACGTTGGGTCCATAGCAACCTCATAGATATATGTAAAATTTGACTTACTGGATTGAACCAGAAATGTGTGTACCTAAAATCAACTAATATTGATGATAGAAACTGTGAGATTGGTTTGAGTCACTTCTGCTTCAATTCGTAACTAGTTATTTTTGTTGGAGAAAATGTTCAAGTTCATATCATTTATGTCTTTCGGGCTAAATAGCCGTGGTCTGGTAATATTAACACTCAACGTTTCGTCTACTACTGCGGTAGACATCTTCAGGAGATTCTGCGCGGTTTATGACCTCCTCACTCTTAAACTGTCGGCTGCAGACTGGCTGTGCGTTGGAAATCGTGTCCTTATTTACAGGAGAATAAAACCTATGAATTACGCAAATGACAACCGTTCAAAAAATAGCTCCAAAATAACGGATATCATTAATATTTATAGGATTTGTATTTTTTATTTCTTCTTTAGATATTCTTTATTGAGATGATTATATACATGGAGACTTAAATATTAATCGGTTCATTTTTCTTGTCCTTTTATTTGTCATATCTATAATATTTTAAATTATTAGTCCGAATATTATTAGAATTTTGATTGGGTAACGCTACTTTAAATTGATTTTTTATCTTCCACTTTCTTCTGTCCTTTATTATTGTAGCAATGACTGTACAGAAGACATCAACACACAAGACTCCACTATACACGAGGATACGATTTCCAGCTGGTTCCCATAAAAACGGCACACTGGGCAATGCCAGTCATTGCCATCGCTCAGTCAGTCAGTCAACGCACAGCCAGTCTGCAGTCGACAGTTTAAGAGTTAGGAGGTCATAAACCACGCAGAATCTCTTGAGGATGTCTACCGTAGTAGTAGACGAAACGTTGAGTCTTAATATAACCAGACCATGGTCATTTAGTCCGAAAGACATAAACCATATGAATCAAGACACCTGCCTTGAAAGTCTACAATTTTACATAATGTAGGCCTATAAGTTGTTAGTATCTCTATTGGGGCATCCTCTTAACTTGCTACTCACAAAATCCTAACGAAATCTTTATATATAAAATTGAGTGTGAGTCTTGTCTTTTATGGACTCAAAAACTACTTGACTGATTTAAATGGGGTTTTTACCATCATTACGAGAATGTTTCTGAGACAATTAATGTATATAACATATTACGTACGTACTATAGGGCCGGAGCTAAAACAAAAAATATAATAAAATAAAAAAGGGAATCGATGCACTAAAAAAGTTTATTTTTTTGGACGTTGCCTAAACCATAACGAATACACCAAACCCCAACGCCAAAATTTAGCTGCGAAGAATAACGGCAAGGTACTGACTTAAAGCGTGGAAAGTATTGCGACCTTCCAACAAACTCTCACTCGTAATCAAAAACGCTTTTGATTGTGTTTCTCTAAATTAATCCAATAATTTACATTAACAATCAGACCTTTCTCCAGAAAAGAAAAACGTGGTAGACACAAGCCAACGTGAATAAAGGGAATTCAAGACTACATGAAGAAGAGAAATATTATAGAAGGAAGACCGGGAAGTGTGGAAGAAAAAAAATGTATATTTTGGTTCAGAATATGTGTGCAAATAACAGAAACAATCCTGAATAATAATAATAATAATAATAATAATAATAATAATAATAATAATAACCAATCAGACGAACACTGAGGAACAAAGTTAGAAACGATACGCAGCTAAAATTTTACTGAACGATGGCACTACCAGTGGCGATGTATGGAAGTGAGGCCTGGGTGCTGAAGAAAATGGAAGTGAGCTTCCTACGGGCTGTGGAAGGTTGTAAAAGAGAAGAACATATTCGAAATGAGAATATTAGAGAGAAACTAAAAGTACTACCACGTCTTCAACAAATATAAGAACACAGGAACAATTGGATAGAGCAAAGAATTACAGAGGATAGGATACCAACGATGACACAGATGTATAATCCTGGAGGACTAAGATCGGTGGGAAGGCCAAGAAAACACTGGGCTGAACAGATGTACAATCGGAACAGGCGAAGACCTAATCCGTGAAAGAAAATTATTATGCATTTACATTAACTAACCGATTCACTGGCGCTATCGAAGGTTAATGGTTAATATCAACATGATTTCTGCACGTCTTCCTACACTCGGGTAATATGTTCCAAAATGCCCTGTAAATCCATACCCCTTAAATCATGGGAAATGTTATTCTCCTACCTTATTCTTGGCCTACCTAGTGGGCGCTTTCCATCTAGTTTTTCATACAAGAAGTTTCGCATCCCTCTTTTACTCCTCATTTTTTCCATATGTCCATAGCAGCCTACGAGACAGAATAGTGTTATTCCTACAAAGATAGTTGTTATCATTGTTATGTAGTTTCCTCTAATCACCTGTTCATCTATCTTTTGACCAGATATTTTCCTAAGCAATGTATACTTAAAAGAGAAACTGGCAAATTTTGAAGAAGTGGCTGAATTCAAATACCTAGGAACAATAATTACAAATAGGAATGAGATGCACAAAGAAATTAAACATAGCTCAATTCCGGAAATGCATGCTATTATGCATTACAGGGACTCTTATCGCCCTAACTCCTTTCAAAGAACGTTAAATTGAAAATTTATAAAAAATATTTTCTCCCAGTTATATTATATGGATGTGAAACATAGATTCTTACTTTAAGGGAGGCGACAAGTTTACGAGTATTTGAGAAATAAAGCTCCTTAAAAATGTCTGACAAAAGTGAGATGAACAGACAGGGGGATGGGGAAGACTACATAAAAGTGACCTACGATCTTCATAGGAAACCAGATACAATAAGAAAAGTTAATTCTCGTAGACAGCGATGGGCAGGATATGTGGAACGAATGGGGAATGTAAGAGGGACACGAAAGCTTCTTGTAGGAAGACCAGAGGGATAACGCCCAATTCGTGGACCAAGATTTGAGGGAAGTAGATTATACAGGGATGATTAGAAAATATTAACTCAAGATAGGGATGTGTGGAGAGCTTATATCCTCGCGGCCATGAACCTACGGGTTCCATAGCGCCAGTGAGTTAGTTATGTATAAATATTCTCACCCTGATGATTACAGCAGTAGATCTACCTTATTCCACTTTTAACAATCGATGTTTCTTTCCTTAACGTGTGGGCCTACTGTTCTTAAGAACATAAATAGTAGAGCACTTAAAGACCAAGGAAGCGTCCGTGTCGGATGCAGGTTTTCTTTCCTCTTGGTCACTCTTTCTTCTCTAAGAGCAAGAGCTGAATTTTATGCCGCCGTTTTACTGCAGTCGAATCACACGCTAAAATACCAATTTTTTCTTCGCAATCCGGCTGGTCCATTAATGGCTAACAAAGACTTTTACATCTGCTTTAGTCGGAGTGGTTACGGTTTAAATGCCTTTACTGAATGAGTCTGCATTTCCATCACAGTTCTTCCTCTAACCCAAATTTCACAATATTATGAGCACAAGAGCGCATTCTGTTACAAAATCAGTTAATATTGATATTTCCAATCAATTGGTTTCTTTGCCCTTATATAGAATAAAATCCATCCCTTAATTTTATGTGCTCTAAAATGTGCTACTGACTTTCTCATAATTGCTTTTACTTATTTATTATTAGCAAAAGGAATATATGATGTATGATGTTTATATCTGAAAAGTATTTAGATCAAATTTATTAGAAAAAAGAGGTGTTCTAACTTCCTGTAATACGCATATATAGGCCCTATATATATATATATATATATATACCTTTAACAAAAAAAATCCAGTTGAACAAATAAAGTTCGCACGGATTTGTCGTTTTATAGGCCTATTTAACCAGAAAGAAACATTTATCCCGAAGAGAAATTGAATAGATAGGCCCTACAATATTTACATTTTGAAATTGTGCATCCCTTTAAAGTTTTAACATACACAGATTTTTAAGAAAAAACTATATACTTTGTTGGAAAGCAATAATAATAATAATAATAATAATAATAATAATAATAATAATAATAACAATAATCATTATATTATTATTATTATTATTATTATATTATTATTATTATTATTATTATCGGCCGCGGTGGACTAGTGGTTATGCTCCTTGCCTCTGGTCCCGAGGGTCGCGGGTTCAAACCCGGCCGGGGTCGATGGATTTTTTTTAGGATGGAAAAATCCAAGGAGCAAGTCCTTCGGGAGGGACTTAAAGTCGTGGGACCCGAGTCAGAAGATTTTCAGGCTCGTAAAAGATCCTTAAGCCTGAATAAAAAGGCCTCTAAGCAAAATTTACCGAATTTTCCCGTCCTAGTACTACCTTGGTTTCCTAGATGTCAGTATGAGGCGGAACGCTGACCACGGACCATTCAAAAGACATCTATACGAAAACAAGTGTAACTAAATTAGTATGGTTCAAATTCTTCCCTGTAGGGGGAGAGCGCCTAAATCTCTGTTAAGGGATCATGGGCTTACAAGAAGATAAGATCATTATTATTATTATTATTATTATTATTATTATTATTATTATTATTATTATTATTATTATAGATATACTGATAGATGAAGGGTAACATATATTGCAAGTTTCTAAAATGTAAGAAGAGTAAAAAGAATTTTTTTTACTGAGTATCCCTAAGTAAATTTCCACTGGTATCATAAGTTTATCACAAATTTTTATTCATGCCTTACAATTTGTTTCACCTAATAAATTACTACTGTATGGTTCAGTGCACAAATGCTATAACATTTACTTCTCTATTTGATTTTATTTCCTCTCATTCCATTCACCTAATTGTACATTTTTGTAACCAACCGATTAAATTAAAAATATCTTCAGGAATGTTTTATTCTTCTTTCCTTTCAGTATTTCAATTTGACGATTAAATTAAAAAATATATTTAGAAATCCTTTACTCTCTCTCTCTCTCTCTCTCTCTCTCTCTCTCTCTCTCTCTCTCTCTCTCTTTCTTTCTTCAATTTGACGGCTGTAACAGAATAGACAAAGACACGATCTACGATATAAAGGGAGATTTTAGGTTGATCAAAGATAACCAAAAGGTGCTGTGATCCCACTACAGGCTTCAGGAAGCACTTTTTCTGGACAATCGGCACTTGATGTGAGCCGGGTTGTCAGCCCTGCGTGACGGCCATATTTACCCCGGAACAATTGTCTGATACTTAATTCAGTTAGAGGCTGAGTCCAAACCAGGACCACAGTGCCGCCAGAAAGTTTGGGTCAGTTTAAAAATCCTGACCTCACCGGGACTCGAACCTTCGACCATCCGGCTAGTAGCGCAGTGCCTTAACCACTATGCTACGGCGTGATATTTTCTGATATCTGTTTTAAAGGTAGAGGGAAAATCATAATTAGGGAAGTGAGCGCGAAGCATATTCCTAGAACTTCTTTGAAATTTACTTAATAACAATGCTATATGAAATATTTTACACTATCAGAACAATCAGAAAAAACTAAATTGTATTAATAATTCCATAAAACACACAATTATATAGTGTTCAACATTGATAGACGTAAAGTTGATTATTCAATTATTTATATATATATATATATATATATATATATATACAGATTTTTAAGTATCGCGCCATATCCGAGTGGTTAGTAAGAAGCCTTGGCGCAGAGCTATGGGACTTGCGTTGGTTATTCTCCATGGGGGTAGAAATTTTCTCATGGAATTTCGGCCAGTATGGGACCGATACCTACCCAGCACCGTGAGGAATTTGGGTAGCTACAATAAGTAGCGGCTCCAGTTTGACTAAAGCAGGCTATAACGGCTGTGGGATCAGACATACTGACATGTCACCCCTATATAGGCAGGATGATCTACCTCTGTGATTAACACATGTAGATGTGAGGCCAGTAGCCGGCTGGTAGAACAAGGGCCCTCTAGGCCTTTCGCGCAATAAAAAAAAAACAATGCCACCACGTTGTCATTTCGATATTCTGATACTCTCTCCTGGCGGGCGTTATTGTAACCCACTTCTAAGGTTCGGCGCCTGGAAAGCGGAGTTACGCTGCCCCGATTATATATGATAGGTGATGATGATGGTAATGATGCGTTAGGAGAGGTCTTAATTCTAAATTTTATGAATATGTTAATGATGATAATGATGGACAAATGATGTTCGGGGACCGTTTAGACCTTCAAGTTTCCTGACATTTGTCTTACAGGTGAGGAAAAACCCGAAAAAAACATCACCCAGGAAACTTGTCCCGACCGGGGATTAAACCCGGGCCCTCTGCATAACAAGGCATCTCGCTACCTCAAGAGCACTAGATTTTCAATGTTTACATACCTAAAGTTTTATTTTCTTTCTCCACTAGTCCCTATCCATCCACTCCATGTCATCCAGTCCTCTTGTTCTCATTGGGTTCTTAATTCTTGCATCCACGAGTTACGAGGTCTTCCTTTCTATGTTATTCCGGTGGACACCATTCAAATGTTTCTCTGGGTAAACTTTCTTCTTGCATATTACTTATAATAAAAAAAACAGTCTTTCATAATGCATATAGAAGAAAAGCAATAAAATATATACGATACTAACATCGTACAAAATTGATGTGTCAATAACCAGAAAGACATGAGTAAGCATGCAGCTTCATGCTGTGATGTTTATAACTTCTTGCCATGGACATTACTTTTGTAACGATACGACTTCATGTCCTCGTTATTGCGAAATTCATAAGAGGAAGGAGGGAGGACAAACTAAGTTCCAAACAGAAAGATGACGATCGTTTCTTTTCTTTACTAATAAGTGTCTCTTTCCTTCACTGTTTCTAGGGGAGATGTTAAGTGGAGTGAATGCAATGCTTGCCATTTCGAAATCTCCCCATTTCTTGCAGTCATCAAAACTCCAATTCATCGCCCCCATGGCAAGGAAATGTACTAACGCAAACAAATATCCTATCAGAAGTGACAATTTTTCACAATAATACGTCTGTAAAGAATCTGAAAGCCTATTCTTGCAAATAACACGATTTTCTTTTATTTTTGAAAATGGTCCGATAATCTGTAGGTTATCAAAAATATTAATACACCAGCAGCTTCTGTAAGACAACAAAGTATTGCATATATTTAAAATTATCATATTATATATATATATACACACACATATGTGTGTGTGTGTGTGTGTGTGACATGAAAAGAAAAATAAATGTCTGGACGGAATTTGAACCCGGAACTTTTAATTGGTACTCCAGCGTGCTATCCATTACACTACAGGCAAATCTAATACAAACATTTATTTTCTTATATATATCCGTCCACAGTAATTCTGCCCGAAGGCGGGTCCTTCACTGCAATCATAGCATTTTCATGCTATGCTTGCAGCTTTACTAGGGAATTGTAGGTGTGGTAGCTTCCCGTTGCTTTGCACACCGGTGAAGGATGGTGATGGCGATGATGATAATGATGGCCATATGATTTCGGGGACCGTTTGGGCCTTAAAGTTTTCCTGACATTTGTCTTACAGGTGAGGAAAAACCCCGATAAAAACCTCACCCAGAAAAACTGCCCCTACCGGGGATCGAACCCGGGCCCGCTGCGTGACAAGGCAGCACGCTACCCCGAGACAACAGCGGTGGATATATATATATATATATATATATATATATATATATATATATATATATATATTCTCTATTATTACGAGATGTAGCGAGAACTCGGTCTTCACTGCTTGGTAGCTACTACAAAAGTAAGCAAATTAAAGAGAATATTTTTACATTATAGCAGTGATGCTTTATATATATATAAACAAACGAATGTATGCCTGTTTGTCCTTTATGCACTGCCATGCATACCGTTCATCCGATTGAGATGGGACTTTTTTGCAAAATGCTCAGGGGTTTCTCGGGAAGTTTTCAGGCTATAAGAGAGTTGTAATAAACCTTCGCCCTTAGAAATCACCATTTGTGGAGAAAAACGTGTTTTTCGAATTTTTTGGACGCTTAAATAGCTGACGGTGCCTAAAACCATAACATATACACCAAACTAATGTACAAAGAACCGAGACCTCACAAAAAATCTAGAAAAAAGTCTGCGATAGCACATGTCTATCATCTATGGATAACTCACAATAACCGTGTTTATCTTTCAGCTCATTCATGTCAAGAAGATCGAGATGACTAAATTCACGGGCAAGCGTAGAAGTGCACAGCGGGTATTCTTTTACGGATTCTCACAATAACCATTTTTTCCCCTTTCAGCTCATTTATGTCAAGAAGCAGATTCCAGGGCAACGCCGCTAATGAGCACCCGGTATCTTAAAATAATTACGATATAAATTTATAATTAATTTTCTTTTTACTTATTTAACTGAACATGAAAACATATTTCATTTCTTTAGGCTTAGCAACTCACGCCGGGAATTAGCTAGTTTAATATAGATATATCACTTCCTTTACCTGAAATTAATGACGTCACCAAGGGATGAGTTCCAGTATCTACGAATATCGTCACAAATATGGCTTCACATCGGGGTTGTGCCACATATATGTAGATTATACTTACTCACTGGCACTATCGAACCCGTAGGTTCATGGCCGCGCGGACATAACCTCTCCATACATCCCTATCCTGAGATAATGCTTTCCAATCATTCCCTGTATAACCTACTTCCCTCAAATCATAGTTAATGTTGTTCTCCCACCTCATTCTTGGTCTACCAACTGGGCGTTTTCCTTCTGGCTTTCCTACAAGAAGTTTCCATGCACGTCTTTCATTCCCCATACGCGCAACATGCCCTGCCCATCGCAGTCTACGAGACCTAACTGTTCTTATTATATCTGGCTTCCTATAAAGACCATGTAGTTCATTGTTATGTAGTCTTCTCCATTCACCTGTCTCTTCATCTCTCTTTGGTCCAAAAATGTTCCTAAGTACTTTATTCTCAAATACTCGTAATCTCCTTTCCTCCCTTAAAGTAAGAGTCCATGTTTCGCACCCATATAATATAGCTGGTAGAATAATAGTTTTATATATTTTCAGCTTAACGTTTTTTGAAAGGAGTTGGGACATCAAAAGTCTCTGCAATGCATAATAGCATGCATTTCCAGAATTGAGCCCATGTTTAATTTCTTTGTGCATCTCATTCCTATTTGTGGTTATTGTTCCTAGGTATTTGAATTCAGCCACTTCCTCAAAATTTCCCTGATTTGTCATTAGCTGATATGTAGATTATATTTAAATTATTTCAATGTTTTCATCAGTTGTTAATTCTATTCAAATTCCAACGCTCAGTTCAACACGCTAAGGTTGGATTTTCTACATGATCATTTTCAAGATTTATTATAATTTCCGCATTCAGTGAAATAAATATCACCGAAATTCACAATACATTGACATTTCTAGAAAAACATCCGATAGTGGTATGTATAAATAATGTTACTACAATTTTATTCTGATAATCATAAAAGACAAAAAAAAGATGTCTTCTATAAGACAGTGTTGTATCTTAGAACAGTTTCTTCTTGTTCCCCTTCACCAAACTCATCTTTGTTCTTTTTTTCTGAGAAGGGGAACTTGTAAAATATTAACTTTTTGCTCACAAAAAATCGTACTTTGATTTATACAGTATTGCTAAAGACAGAGTTTGTAACACGTAACCAATCCCTTATCGAACTGAATAAGGAAAGAATATGAATGTCTTAAATATAAGTGGGATTAGATCAGAAGAAGCTGAAACCGAGAGAGAAAATATTTACAAAAATACAAATTCAGCATTATATATACATAAGAAAGATAGGAACAAGTATCAAAGGCCTATTGATGATTTATGTAAGTCCTAAATTTGCATAGAACTTAGATATAAAAAGACACACAGGTGTTATATAAGTAAACAATCATTAAGACTTGGAAAACATGTAAATTCTTAGGTAGAGTAAGGAAATTGAATAAGGGCAAATTTGGGGTTCAATAACGAGACATTGAACTAGTCAATTGTTTACGGAATCCAGTTCTAATGCATATTAAGTTGGCATAGTTGGGTACTTTTTCAATAGACTCTATAACATCTAAAGACACATCGCGTCTATTTATTTTTATACTATCTGAGGACAACCCAATTTGCTGGGTTTCTTTCCATTTTCCAATTTTTCTCTTTTCTGTTTTTCTAATTTTTTTCGCAGTTCACTATTCACTATTTTTCACCTATTTATTGTTTTATTAGTATCCTTTTGTTTTAAAAAGTTAACTGATGTACCTGCATCACACTCTGCCCTACATGAAAATGAATGGAATTTATTGCCTTTTTTTCAAAAGAAAGGAGATACATATGTATTTACATTGCGCATGGGCCTGCTTGGCCGTACGTGCATTATTTGTCCATGAACAAAAAAAAAAGTAATAATACGTAAGCAAATCCCTACATGGCTACTCTCGTATATCAGAACAATGAATACATATAAATAAAATCTATGTCTACAACTACACATTAATGCACATCTACACTCATATATGAAAAGACCATGTGTGTAGATATAAAAAGTATCATTCTGTATATTTATAATTTTAGAGAAGTGCTATAAAACAAATTAGGAAAAAAAAAAGAGAGAGAAAAATACACATATATACATACACACACACACACCCCATACACACGCGGGCGCTCATATCCCCCCTCCCTGCAGACATTAAATGCACTGTCAGGCTATTCAACTTATCAAGACTTCTTATTATATAATATAATTGAAGATCGAAAACAAAGATCATATTGATATATAGTGTCAAAAGCCATTCCCATCACACACATGACGTCCTACAACATTCTCGAATCTTCCGGTACAGTTCATTACAGTACATTCAAGAATATTTTATTTCTCTTCGAATTCGTTGTGTTATTCGATCTTCCCAAGTATTTTCTGGTTGTTGTTCTTCTGTATGATTATCTCTGTTCCGTTGAGAATTCATTCGTAACTTGCTATTCGTAACAAACTACATTTGTTGTTACGTGAATAACCCCCCCCCCCTCCCAGACAGTTTCATCATATTAATCAGCGTTTCCTTACTTAAATACTAGAACGAGAGATAATCTATTAATTATTTTGCTTTTAATAATAATTAAAATGTTGTTTCTATGTCCTTCGTACGATAGAATATAAAACAAAGTAACAAGAAGATAGCGAAACAATGGAAACGCCGTGTTCATGCAGCAACTTATTGTACAAAGACGTTGCGCGATCAGTCTACCGTGCAGGCGCTACATAAAATGTGTACGTTGGTTTACAAACAAGTAACTCAAAATGACTTCGAAAGGATGTGGTTTTTCTCCGTTATTGTTTATTATTTATTCGGATAACATAATTGTTGAGTGCAAATTATTAAACCGGCAGGAATAAAAATTGATATCACAGCACGACAAAAAATATTTGTAGATGAACAGATAAGCTGGCGAAAAGTAAAAATTATTTACGATGGTCTCTTTATAAACTCCAAGATGTTTTGTTTTAATAAAGTATAACTTGAAAATCTCTGAAGAAATAAACAGATCTATAGCATTAATTGAAAAACATATTTTAGGGTAAAAATTGTCATCAACTGTAAGATAATTGAAGAAATAACTGATTTTATAAATATTTGTTGGCATGTAGTGCGCCGGGGAGCAGAACGGGCCAACAGGCTCATACCTTGAAGATGATAAATATTTAGAGGGTCGTATCTCTCAGTTTAGTCATCAAAAGGATTTTGAGGTAAATGTAAAAGTGTATAATAAATTAAATGTGATTTTGAAACGAAATTTAGGAAAAGAATTGAGGAATGAAATTCTAATAGGATTCCACAACGTAATCTAAAAGCAAGCTCCTTTGTATGGAAGTGAGGGATGGATAAAACAAGAATAAGTAGTTTTCAAATGAGATTCCTGCGATCTTTAAGTGGATTAACATTAAGAGTCAAAGTATATACTGAAGATCTAAGAAATAATGGAAGGTGGAAGAGCATGTAAGGGGCACATACAAATACTTGTATCAGATTACATGTGAACAGTGTGTTTTTAGAATGCCAAAAGACTGGTTACCGTTGAAGGCACTACGTTTCCAACCACGGGGTAGGAGCGATCTGGGAAGACCCAAAATAGATGGACTGACCAATTAGCGTAGCTGCAGAACAGAAGAAGAAGTACCCTCTATATAATCTAAGTCCACCGCCATAGTCTATCAGTAACGCCGTTTCTACAGATACAGCATGCCAGGGTCTGATTCCCGATATCGACCAAGTTCCTTAGCTGACGTTTCTCTCGGATTTTCTTCACCTGTAAGACAAATGGCACTGCTTCGTCTACGAGAATGTAAAACTGTCGATTTATTATCTCTTCTCTATAAAAATAATACACTTATAATCGCCTAATCACTTACTACACAGCTTCATTAAACCCTCCGACACACATGATTTAGGCACCTGATCCCATCAACAAAATGTCCTTTATACCCTCCTCAAGCCCTGTGTATTACTATCTTTTATAGTTTAAACTTTTCAGAACTTGGAATTCTCTTCCGCCCCATGTCAGAGATTGTAGTGCACAACTGTAATATCTTTCAAAAGCAAATTGAATAATTATTTAATAAAAAACTAATATATATGTCAATAATAATATTATTTTAGCAATTAATACTAATATAAATTATTTATTACTCATTTCTAATCCTTTGTACATTTCAAGTTCCTAGAAAAATTGTTCTTTTCATCGTTGTTCAAACCGTTGTTCTTCGTCGAATGTTCAAACTTCAATTGTGGAATTCATAAAAATTCACTTGAACAAGAGAACAGCCAAAAATAACGCGGATTGATAGAGTTTTAAGCATCATTAGGGGAACAAGAATTGGACGATGGAGATTGGAATGGCAGAGAAATTAGGAAGAGAAGGACAGTAAGATGGGCGCAGGAAGATGTTGTGAAACATGCTAAATAATTAAATTTATTTCATTCTTGAGAAATAGTATTAAGATTGACCAATATTTAAGTTGGTATATTGTATAACCTGATAGATTAATTTATTACTTCTCTTTACCTTGAAAAATGTTTCATGTACGAGTATATTAGATAGGAACTGTTTACTGAACCAATTAATTTATCCTGCTTGCGTATTATTGCCTCACTATGATGCTTAACAAGCGGCTCGCTTTGTTTCCCCGCAGCTGTTATATGTTATTAAAATACAAAGATCTCGACTACCGCGACTATCACGATGTTGTCACATTGCTCTTCTTCCCTCAGTTTCAATTAAAACTCGGAACGTGGAGCAGTCGACCCAGTTATAAAATTGTATACCGTAATTGTTATAATTATCAGTAGCTCGAATAATAATACAATATCTAAATATTATATTAGTTAAATACATAAGCGATTACATCTGGCGGACATGGGAAAATATTTCAGACCGAACAGTTATTATTGTTAATATAATAATAATAATAATAATAATAATAATAATAATAATAATAACATTTTCAGCATGATGTATGAATATTAAATTTATGTAGACCTACAAGATATATAATGTTGGAATTAAATTATTTAATAAATAAGTACATGTACAATTTCGATTTTAAAAGTTAAACAATAACAAATAACATAAAAATTAAATAATAACTTAAATAATCAAAGTCTTCTGTCCTTGTGTAATAAACGCCCATAGCGCTATGA
This sequence comes from Diploptera punctata, assembly GCA_030220185.1. Lineage (NCBI taxonomy): Eukaryota > Metazoa > Arthropoda > Insecta > Blattodea > Blaberidae > Diploptera > Diploptera punctata. Next base: position 343,815 of record JASPKZ010010272.1, read on the forward strand.
GAGACGTGACAACACCGCATGTCAAGCATTGTCGCGCGGCACCCGCTTTTATATAAACTGTTAACCATCAGAGTGAGGCGATAATACATTATAGTATTAGTTTTAGTTTTAATTATCAATAACATTTAATGTTATCGATATATATTATTTCTTATTCTTAATTTTCATTTAATATGTATTATGTGTTTGTTGTATTCTAATGTAACATATGTTTGTCCTGATCAGCGGAAGAAAGGGTCACACGGACTTAACTGCACCAGACTAAATAAATAAATGTCAGAAAACTTTAAGGCCCAAATAGTCCCCGATCATCATCTGGCCGCCATTAATCATGTTTATCCTTCTCTTTTTCAAAAACGCATTACAAATACAGAATGCAAACATACAGACGAATGATAAAACCTAAATATCTGATACGATATGGCACTGATGCTAAATCATGTATAAATAAAAACAAATAAAAATATAACCTAAAAATACACAAAACTGTAGAATTTCAGTTATTTTCTAACTTCTTAGTCAAGAATTATATGATAAGGTAATTAAAAAGTTCTATTAATCATGGCGCGAAAGGCCTAAGAAGGCCCTTTAATATACCATCTGGCTGTTGGCCTCACAACCACATGCGTTATTTAAAGAGGTGAATGTCATTTAGCTAGTAGAGGAGTGACATGTGGTTAGCATAACGAGTCCCCCAACAACCGTGGTTCCTTTTTTCTCAACCTGGAGACGCTATATGTTGTAACTGTCCAAATGTCGTATAATGCTAAGTGTCACCGGTCCCATAATAACCCAAACTCCGTGACAAAAATTTCCTTCCTCACAGGAACTCGACAATATAACGTAAATAATCTAAGTTTCTACTGTTGTTAATACTCTCGTGGGCGTGCCAACTTTTCGAATTAAAAAAAATTAATATCAAGATCCATGGCATCAATAATAAAAAAAAACTTTAAAACATGGACAATCTATCTCGTTATCTCTCCAAAATTCTCATGTTATATCTATATATTGGCGCAGAAATATCACCAGTATAAGAACGAAAACATCATCAGCCGATATTTAATCTCACGTCATTTGAACTTCATAACGATTCTGCTAAGAGGAACGATGAATTATAAAACAAAACCATATTATCCTATTTTCATGTTTTCGGATTTGAAAATGGTCCATTCATCGAGACTGGCAAAATAATAGTTCATTGGCTTTCGTTAATAAACAGTTGATTCATGTTCTGAATTCTTTACCCCAGCCTATTAGAACATTCAGACATTGTTGGACAATTTTATTACCGGACATTATTAAATGACATCCTGGATTTTTCTTTATTTTTGACATTTAGCGTTTATAGGACCTTTCTTATGTTGACTTCTTTTGTCATAGGACCATTTCGAAATGCAGGTCTTAACGTGCAGAAGATCTTTTGGTTGAATGGATGCTTTAGTATTAAGAGATCACCTCTGATAATATCCTACATATGCTATAACCAAAGATATTTAAGCGACTTAAAAGTAAAACTCAGGTAAAAAATGAAGTTTTCCATATATTTATTTATAAAGTATGACTCGGATTCAAGAGAGATAATTATGTTACGTAATTCTGGTCTCATAATTCTGTTGTAAATTTTTATTTCAGTTTCAAGTTATAACTATTTAATTGTATAACATGTTATTTTATAACAGAAGATTATATATATATAAACTCCGCCATGGCCGGTCCCAAGCCCGGATGAGAAAGGAGGAGGGGGAGGAGTAACAACCTCGTTAAAAAACCAGGGTTCAGTTGGCTCCGACTGATAGTACTCTGTAAGGGCCCCTAGCCAGGGTTACGGTGAAGACCTCAACGGCAGAGTCGGCGCAGGAGTCCTTCATCACGGCGGATCTGGCGGAAGAGGCAACTCTATCTTTAAGGGAAATAGAGAAACGCTGTTTGCGGTGAAGAGGGATCTTCAAAGACTATAGGAGGAAAACCCAGACAGAAATTTCCCTGGTCCTCAGGTTGGGGGTTTATGCTGTGGGCCAGCTCCCCACACATTAGAAAAAAAAAACAAAATGCTAAAAGACCAAATCAATCAAAGCCGGACAGATACCGTAGGCTTTGGAGGTTTGGCACGGGAAGACGGCAGCATCTGTAAAAACCGGAAGATAGAAGATAGCTAATATATATATATATATATATACACACACACACACACACATAAGGTGTTTCAGAATAAGTATTACAGACTTCTAGGGGTTGTAGAGGGGACTTTGTAGATAAACAAAGTTTTGATGAGGAACCCATGTCCGGAAACGTACCGTTTCGCCGTTTCGATGTAAAATAGATTTGAAGACAAACACAATGGGCTGACATCGTGTGTCTTGTGTTTCATTATAAGTATTACAGATTTCTGTGGGTTGTACTACCAGTATCTAGACGGAGGAAGATCTTCTCGCACAAATCCTGGCGGCAACAGAAATTATTGAGCACACACCAGGTTGTTGGGCGCGTGTATGAAAACATGCGTCGCAGGCACACTTTGTGCAACGAACAACAGGGTCGCCACGTGGAACCTCCCTTGTAATACAATCCCTGGAAGTATTCAAAATGTATTCTGAAACACAAGACACACGATATCAGCCCATTATGTTTCGATCTTCAACTTATTTTACTTCGAAATGGTACGTTTCCGGACATGAGTTCCTTATCAAAACTTTATCTACTAAGTCCCCTCTATAACCCTAGAAGTCTGTAATACTTATTCTGAAACCACCCTGTATACGTATTCAAGACCATTTACGTACCGGTATCAGCTTTATGTAACAACTAATAAATCTGTCTTTTATAAAGATTTGTCTAGCTTTATAGTGGATCTTCCAAAAGGTACAGCTCATTATGCAAACTTCTGATGTATTCACATAGCGGTGCCTAATTTGGAAACTCTTTCAGACAATACATTTCTTTTTAAGATGCCTTTTTACAAGTAGAGCCAAGCAATGTCTAGAAAGAGTGAGACAGAAATATCACATGCATACATACATGGGTGTAGCACCAGATGGACGGACTCTCTGATAACAGAACAAACACATTTATACTTAGCTGTAATTAATTAGTCTACATGCTCGGCCTACCAGCCAGTTAGTTGTCCTAGTCACGTCTAGAGAACAGAAATACCACACCCAAACTTTTTACTGGATCCTTCCAGCCTCTCGTTAACAATGGACATCTGTTCGTTGGTTTGTAACTGAATTCAACTGCAAAAAGGTCTAACAGCCTATTTATTTGGTACTGCATGTCAACTTAAATCAACGAATTTTTTTTAATTATAGACTCTCCTACATATTGTTTTAAATTTTAATATTTCTGTCAATATTTTATTTATTTTTATTTATTTATTTATTTAGCCTGGTGGAGTTAAGGTCATGTATAGCCTTCTCTTCCATTCACCAGGACAAACATATATTACATCTGAATATAACAATCACAATTAACTCTAATATTAAATACGAAATGAAGATTTGATCAATAAGGTAATATCTATTATATTACGATCTATAATACAACCACTTAATGTAGTTAAGACTGAACTTTTACTGAAGTACATAGCGATATACTTTTTCCAGGGCCAGGTTGCCAGCCTGACGCCTAATCCCCAGATACGGAAGACCTGTTTTTTTAAGGGTCTGCTCCCTTAGCCGACAGGTCTCAGTTTTAAGGCGCTGAGAACTCACCTTTCGTCACATCCTGTTAGCTACAGTCTATTACGACTGCAGTCAGGGAGCGCGACGAGAACGTAGGATTAGGACTTGCTGACAGAGCTGCTAAAAAAGTCGCAGTGGCATTACTCAAGATTTATTAAGGTATACGCAGTCGGCATCTGTACCCTTCTCGAGGCCGTACCAACCATTTGCTAAAACTAATAATAAAATGTATCAAGCAAGATAAATTAAATTGTTGGTAGACTGTTCGTGTCTAATGTATAAAAAAAACAAAAATAATGAGATATAGAAAACTAATTTTACGGTTATACAATTCTTAAACAAATGAAAACATTTGTTAATCTTAATATTATTTTCATCATAATCATCCTTCACGGATTAGGTCTATGCCTGTTCCGACCTCACATCTGTTAAGCCCAACGTTTTCTTGGTCTTCCCACCCAACTGCGTCCTACAGGATTATACAGTAAGGTAAATAAGGGAGGGATTAAACATCTAAGGGAAAGTGACCCTAACAGAAAACCTCCGGTCCTCCAGGTTGGGAGTTGTGTGTCAATCTGGAAACCCACCACTCACTGATAGTATTCTTTTAACAATTAAATTAAATTATTTATGAAAATAATATTAAGAATAACAAATATTTTCATTTCTTTTGTTTTAAATATTGTATAATCGTAAAATTAGTTTTCTATATCTCACTATTTTTCTTTGTTTTTTATATACATTAGACAGGGATAATTTAATATGTCTTGCTTGTATACATTTTATTATTAGTTTTAGTCTTAATTTTAACTAACATTAACTGGTTGCATTATAGATCGTAATATAATAGATATCTTTTTTACCAAAATTGTATTTAGTATTTAATATTAGAGTTAATTCATCATCATCATCATCAACAACAACAACAAGGATAAAGCCCAATGACCTGTTCCGATCTCATTATAGGTCGAATTGGTCCTTTCATCTCTTCAATGGTCTTCCCAACGCTCTTCTTCCTTTTGGTTTATAATTATACATTCTTCTTGGTATGCGCTGTTCATTCATTCGTAATACGTGCTGAAGATAAGCATTTTGGTAATATGCTATTCTTTCACAGAGATTAAATATATTAAGTTCTGTTCTTATATCTTCGTTTTTCTTTTTATCGGTCCTTTGGTATCCTGCTATTGCTCTCAACGTCTTCATTTCAGCAGCCTCTATTTGTTTAATATCTGCGTTTGTTAATGTCCAGGTTTCACATCCATATATAAAGATGGAACTGCCAATACTTTGTAAAACTTCAAAATAGTTTATTTTCTAGTCTTATTCAATAAAGTACGTTATTAGAGTTAATTGAGATTGTTATATTCTGATGTAATATATGTTTGTCCTGGTGAGTAGAAGAGAAGGCCACATGGCCTTCACTCCACCAGGCTAAATAAATCTAATCTAAATAAATCTAATTTAATCTAAATAAATCTAATCTAATCTAAATCTAAAACGATATTTCTCAAAAGTCTCACACGAATAAGCCGGATAATATTTTCATAAATAATTAAATTTATGAATTGTTAAAAGAATACCATCAGTGAGGTGTATAAGTTAGTTTGTTATTAAATAATTATTTAATTTGTTTATGAACGATGTTACAGTGGGGCACGCCGTAGCGTAGTGGTTAAGGCACTTCGCTACAAGTCGGAAGGTCTAGGGTTCAAGTCCCGGTGGTGTCAGGATTTTTAAACTGACCAAAACCTTCTGGCGGCACTATGGCCCTGGGGTCGACTCAGCCTCTAACGGAAATGAGTACCAGACGCTTGTTCTGGGGTAAAGGCGGCCGTCACGCAGGGCTGACAACCCGGCTGGCATCTAGTGCCGATTGTCTAGAAAAAGTGGGAGCCTTAACCTCCTACTACCCCAAGGGCCTCCCGAGGCCTGCTGTGGGATTACTTTACTTTACTTTACGATGTTACAGTTTGAGAGTCTCTGTCTGACATATAAACCGTGTGTATCAATTCGCCATGATTTACTTTATTTGATGAAGCTCTTTAACGTTTAAGGTAGTCGTAATTCAAAACTGAAAGTGGAAGTGCCAACAAATTGTACCCACAAACCTCTAATTTCAGGCTTAATTGTCTTTTTTTACGTCGTAAATCAACGACATCAGACGCATGACTTTAATTCCTTTCCGAATAGAGCAATAATTAAGTTTATTTACGCTCATCGTCCTCGGTCGCATTAGAGCCTGCGAATTTGAATCCAGAAGCGAGCATGATAATTTATAGGCCATCGGGACTGGTCGGATACGCTTGTTTCATTATAAATAGAGCCCGAATTTGTATGCGAAATCATGTTTTGTTTTACGCATTAAAAAATATGCGAAAATGGTTTACATGTTAAGTGGTTCCTTCACAGGCAATTTAATTGGTATTTGATAATGCATAGAAATGCATATTCAGGGGGAAATGCTTATTTTAGATTTTTAATGCATAAATAGTTACTCACTGGCATTATCGAACCCGTAGGTTCATGACCGCGCGGATATAAGCTCTCCATACATCCCTATCCTGAGCTAATGCTTTCCAACCATTCCTGTATAATCTACTTCCCTTAAATCATAGTTAATGCTATTCTCAAACCTCATTCTTGGTCTACCAACTGGGCATTTTCCTACAATAAACTTCCATGCACATATTTCATTCCCCATACGATTTTATTCCCAAATGTGATATTAAATTATAATTTTCTGTTCAGCTAATTACAAGTAATTAATTATTATTCAATATATTTTTTAAATTAATAAATTCTCTGCAATCTATTGAGGGGTCTAGTGAGAGAGGAGCTATGCCACTTTGAGAAGAAATGGAAATAATCATAAGTAATGCCACGAGTGATTTCCAAATTATCGATTAATTCACGACTCACGAAGTGAGGAGTGAATTTATCTAGAGAATTTGGAAATCAAGAGTGGCATTTGTTAGGACTATTTAACGAATAAAATTAAGATCTTTACTAAAGAATAATTATTTGAATATAGTTACCGGTGTTTTAAAATATTTATATAGTTAATGTAAACGGCGATGTTTGAAAACAAATTAGAAATGTGAGGTTATGTATATTCACTGCAACTCGATCATATTATTTATTGCCAAATAGGAATGCACTCTAGTGGAGAAATAATGAAACACATCGAACTATTATAATGAACATTATAGGTTACTCATTTATATTTTGAATAAACAACTCAGTAAAATCACTGAATCTATTCATAATTTGCTATATTCAATGTATTTGTTGGAGAAAAATAATGGTCTAACATGTTCAGAATATTAAAAAAGGAGAAGCTTTCTTTATCACAAAATCAGGAGCTGATAAAGAAAAATACGACTATCATTGGTGTAAAACAGAATTCATTGAAACGTGATTGGTCATTGACTACCATTTGCGACATGAGTTAAATAGTCAGTGTAATTTATATTAAAATTTATATTTTTCCTTTTGCATAGTTTACATAACAGTAAGTTAAAGAAGAAAACAGTTAACCCTTTATTGTAAAAATAATTTCGTAATATAATACTTTATAAAACTCAATTTATTTCCATTTCTTCTCAAAGGGGCATAGATCCCTTTCTCACTGGACCTCTCAATTGATTATAAGCGTAACGTGTATATTTACATATTATGTATAAGAGGGGAATACCCGTGGGCCTTGAGAAATGATATTACGCTATTAAGATTAGGAACGAAACCAGGGAATTCCCACAATCAGCCATAAAGACTAAGGAGCTTCATACAAGAAAACTTCATAAAAACCTTACTTATCTACTGTAACAGTCAGGAATAAGGTATGATCCCATAATGCAAATAATTTATTTGACTTTATTACAATCTGTTTTTCCATATTTAGGATGCATATCTTCTACATTTTTCATGCATATTTGCAACTTTAAAATATATAATGTACTAATACACAGTGTGGTGAGGAGGGTAAAAAGGACATTTGGCAGAACTTGAAATTCTCTTCCGCCTCATGTCAGAGACTGTAGTGCAGAACTGTAATATCTTTCAAAAGCAAACTGAATAATTATTTAATAAAAAACTAATATATACATGTCAATAATAATATTATTTTAGCAATTAATACTAATATAAATTATTTTTGCACAGAAAACCAGGCTCTAATTTTATTATAACCATCATTGCTTTGAAATTGGCGTAAACGTATGATTTTTTAAAAATATTCTATCATCCTAAGAATGCAATTGGCAGATTCAAGTGTTTATTGTATCTGATTGTAAATCAAAATGTAGATACTTCTACATACACCAGTTAGACATAAAACATCTTTGTATGTCAATTTGGAATCTTTTCTGCTGCTACCACCTGGAACATACTATTTGATCTTTCTACCATGCCACTAAAATAAAAAAAGAAGCTCTCAGTTCTTTTAGATAAAATACACAGTCTCTTTCTCTTCTTGTCTCTTGGTCCACATCTCTTCTTTTTGTGTAGTGCGATTGTTTACTGTGATAAACGACCATGTAAATGGTTTTTGACAATAAGTTGCATGCTTGTTTTTGTTCTGTGGAATCCTGCTCTTTCTTTTACCATACAGAAAGAGGATATCCTCAGACCGTATACAGAAACCAACCCATTCGCCGAGTGTGTCACTGAATAAGATCGATCTACCGTTCGTTCTCATGAACTCCATAGCTATGAAAATGTTCAACTTCTTTAAGCTCTCAATTTAAAAACAACAAAATAAAATAACATAGAATGCCCGTGAGGGATTCCAATTCCGAAGACGATTCAAAGCCTTATTTGAAATTTTAACTGAAATGTCATTTATAGTAAGTTTACAGTTCCTTGAAATTCTTTACTTATATTGTTGTTAGACTTAATGTAATCATTCCATTCAAGTAAAGAACCCTCAAATCAAATTAATTTGTCAAGGAAAGAATCACTAAATTAAATTAAACTAAACTCAGTTGGCTAGATTTCGATCATAGAGGTAGATGATCATTTTAGGAGTGACATGGTGTCAGTCAGCTGTAATAGTTCACTCATTCTGGAGTGCTATATATCGCAGATATCCAAATTCCGAAGAATGCTGGGTGATCATCAATCCCATAGACTAAATTACCGAAATTCCATGAGAAAGCATGCCTCTCACATGGGGACTAAACCAGCACGCTTCCCGTAGTTTTGCGCCAAGGCATGATGCCTTAGATCACTTGGAGATTTCAGTGTAGGACTAAAGAAGAATCAAAAGGCAAAAAAATAGAATTGGGATTGTGTCTAGTTTATAATAATAATAATAATAATAATAATAATAATAATAATAATAATAATGATAATAATAATAATAATAATAATATGATGATGATAATCTTTCACAGATTACGTCTTGCCTGTTTCGATCACACATCTGTTCAACTCTGCGTTTTCTTGGTCTTCCTACCGATCTTCGTCTATAATAATAATAATAATAATAATAATAATAATAATAATAATAATAATAATAATAATAATAAGAGAAGATACAAAAGAAGATCCTTAATTGGAAAGCTAATGGAAGAAGTGGCAAAAGCATTCCTAGAGATCGATGGATGGAAGGAGTGAAGAGAAGTATGAAAGCTAGAGATTTGAGGGAAGAAGATGCTTTAGACAGGAACCTCTGGCGACAAATCACTTTGGGTTGAAGGAGAAACACTGTATTGTGGAATATTCCTAAATAAAAAAAATATTATTATTATTTATTCAGCAGATTTCACAACGTTCCACAACATCTTTCGGTGCTTAATTATTATTATTATTATAAACCCGCCAAAGCCTGTCCCAAGCCAGGTTAGAAGAGGGTCAGGGGGAGGAGTAACAACCTTGTTAAAAAACCAGGGTTCAGTACGCCCGGTTGATAGTACCCTGAGAGGACCCCTTATCTAGGGTAGCCTTGCAATTCGTCATTGGGTTAATAAAGGCTAGAGGAAGAAAACCTTGACCAAAAATCACCTGGTCCTACAGGTGATGCATCGGGCCAGCTCTCTGTTCGTCAAAAAAAACATGAAAATGCTAAAAAGCCTAAATAAATAATAATAATAATAATTATTATTATGTCTGATAATAAAAGTATAATGTAGGCTATTTCAGGCTTGTATCGAAACATTTAATTAGCTACATCATCGCAGCAGTCCATATTTAGGGTAAATAAAAAAATTTAAAATTACCTTATTGATCAAATTTTCATTTAGTATTTAATATTAGGCTTAATTGTGATTGATATATTCTGATGTAACATATATCGTTTCTGGTGAGTGGAAGAGAAGGCCACATGACCTTAACTCCACCAGGCTAAATAAATAAATATATAAGCTGCACTTATTGATTTAATTGAAATGTAAAATTGTATTTTCTCCTCCTATACACCTGTACCAATACTATCAATTCTCTTCACAAATTATTAAGAAAGAAAGATTACCTGCTCGTAAAATTTAGGAAAGACAATATATTATTACCGCATCTTCAAATACATATAGTTGTAAAAAAGACTAAAACGTACATTCAGAATTAACACATTTTATAGATCGAGTTCGTGATATGAAATAAACTTTGTATTTTTTATCGCTCAATCACCGAAGCTTGCCTCGTGTAACCTAAATTCCAAACATTTTACATACAGTGGTTTTTGTCAGTCATTTGAATTTAAAATAAAACGCAAATTTAACATCCGGATGCTTTTAAAATGCCAGAGAAACTAACAGAATATCAGCAAGAACATATAATCATAAAGAAAGTATTGGAAAAACAGCACGAGTGGCTTCGAGTGAGGATGGAAAACATCCACAACGCACGCGTCATCATTCTTGACGTAAAATCTGTGTTTATTTTCTCATTTTAATCTCACTTCATGTGTTTGTAATATTGTAAAAAAAAAATATGCGAGCCATGAAGATCAAGAAAATAACACAGAAATTATGACTAAATTTAAAATAAACTACAAATTCGATACAAATAAGCAATTAAACTACTAGTAATTCTTTATCATGTAGGTATTGTTATTTGCGTCCAGTTTCCTTCACATCTTCAAATAAAATCCGTTAAAATTTGTTTAATATGTATTATTGCCTCACTCTGATGGTTAACAGTTTATATAAAAGCGGGTGCAGCGCGGCAATACTTGACATGCGGTGTTGTCACGTTTCTCAAAGCGCTATGGGCGTTTATTACACAAGGACAGAAGAAATTGATTATTTATGTTATTTAATTTTTATGTTATTATTTGGTATTGTTTAACTTTTAAAATTAAAATTATATACGTATTTATTTATTAAATAATTTAATTCCAGCATTATATAGCTTGTAGTTCTATATACATTTAATATCCATACAAAATCATGCTGAAAATAGTATTATATTTATTATTATTATTATTATTATTATTATTATTATTATTATTATATTATTATTATTATTATTAACAACCGTTCGGTCTGAAATATTTTCCCATGACCGCCACATGTTGAAATCACTTATATATAAACTAATATAATATGTAGATATTGTATTATTATTATTATTATTATTATTATTATTATTATTATTATTATTCTAGCTACATATCATAATAAATCACTGATAATTTTATCAATAATTACGGTATACAATTTTATAACTGGATCGAATGTTCCACATCGTTCCGAGTTTTAATTGAAACTGAGGGAAGAATAGCAATGTGGCAACATCGTGGTAGTAGCGGCAGTCGAGATCTTTGTATTTTAATAACATTTAACAGCTGCGAGGAAACAAAGCGAGCCGCATGTTAAGCATCATAGTGAGGCGATAATACGCGTGAATCTATAGTATAACGTATAGCAACTCACAGGAACCATTTTTGGATTTCGGGCTACATGATACAATTGGGGGCCTGAATTCCAAAACCTGCTGTCCATTTTTTTTCAGGACAAGCATAAAGCTGTTTAATCTGATTGTTATTTGAGTTTTTGATTCTGAATTTTTTTGTTATGCAAGACATACAAAAAGATATAATGTTAAGATAAAAAGGAAACATCGGGCTGTTTTTTTTTTTGTCCTTCAGAATCAAATTTTAAAAATTGACTTAGTATTTTTAGCAGCAGAATTATGGAAAACGTGCAAAATCTAATAAACAATTACATGTAAATTGAATTCTAAATCATACCAACTCCATGGACAAAGCATGGTTTAGAATTGAAGCATGGGGCTATTCAGAAAGAAAGAACACACTTCAAACATTTATTTCTTCCAAACTACAAAAAATACAAACACAATTCCAACGTTCCTGGAAAGAGAAAAGTTTGAAATTCTGACCACGGCCGCATTGGCGCTGTTGCTTACTATGCCGTATGTTCGTATAAAAATGGCGACACAACAGGACGTTTTATTGGAAAAGGAGGTGCAAAACATCAACTTCATTACCCATGGCCTCCCAGGTCACCCGACCTAACCCCGTGTGATTTTTATCTGTGGGGTTACGTAAAAGACCGTGTTTTAACCCCCCCCCCATACCCGAAACTCTTGAAAATTTGCGACATGAGAATTACTGAAGCTGTGATTCGATAACTAAGGACCAGCTGATTTGTGTGTGGCAAGAAATGAGCCACCGTTTTGATATTTGTCGTGTAACACATGGTGCTCATATTGAATGCGTAAAATTGTGAAATTTGAACTTTTCTCTTTCCAGGAACGTTGTAATTGTTTTTATTTTTTGTAGTTTTGATGAAATAAATGTTTGAATTCTGTTCCTTCTTTCTGAATAGCTCTATAGCTTTATCATATCAATAAATATGGGAAAGTGTATGATTTAGAAAGTTTTTGTCATATTTTAAAATAAATTGTCATCCAGGACCATACCCTGAGACATTACCGTTGTGTTTAACTCAATTTGTAATACTTTGGAGTTACATGTTTTCGAATTCAGGCCCCCAATTGTTATTTTCCTATAAAATCTGGAAAGAGTTCTACTCAAAATCGTGACGGCAATTGAATAGCTTCTTGGAATGAGAAGTAGCGAATCGGGTGCGAAAACTGAAATTGAAGTTTGGAGATTGCATTGCGCTAACATTTAATTTCCTCTATTATCATTTGCTACCCAATAACATTTACTCCTGTAGGCATTGGATCTTCAGAGCTATTGAGACACAGATTTATTAGTATTACTGTTATCGTCAATTCAGTTCTGTGCCGCAAGTGGTTAAACACTCGCCCTCCATCTCTGGAGTCTCGAGTTCACACCTCAGTTACTACAAGTGGAGTTTGTGATGGAAGAATCGGAGCCAGAAGTTTTCATCGGGGTTTCTCTCGCTTTTCCACTACCAAAATTTAATTTTACCACTTCTCCATACTCATATTATACATTTCGTTTCATTTCATTTGCTCCTGTGATGGTGCGACAAGCCTGATATTAGTATTTCAATCCAGACACAAATTCTTACTTCTAGAAAACATTTTTTTGATGCCCCAGGTTTTCCTTTCCGACATTTTTGGTGTTCTCTTCCGGCATTGGCGTAATTGTAACCCACTTCTGTGGTTGGGGCGCAAGGCGGGGTTACGCTGCCCCGATGATATAATTGGTTATGATGATGGTGGTGCGCCAAGAGAGTCCTTAACCTAAGACGAATATGAATCATGATGATTGCGATGGTCAGATGATGTTCGGGGACCGTTTGGACCTTAAAATTTCCTGACATTTATCTTGCAGGAGAGAAAAACCCCGATAAAAACCTCACCCAGAAAGCTGTCCCGACCGGGATCGAATCTGGGCCCGTTCGAAAAATTGAATCCAAGATTCATGCTTTATCGTAGATGCCGCAACGTAATAATAATAATAATAATAATAATAATAATAATAATAATAATAATAATAATAATAATAATAATAATAATAATAATAATAATAATATGATAAATTATACGAGAAACACCAATTAACATATGTACCTATCACTGGGTAATAGTGAAGTCGAGGTTAGAGGAAATATGAATTTAGATTTCTTTTAAAAGATGCTTATGTCCGGCAGCCCCTAATTTCTTGTGGTAGGGAATTCCAGCTGCGAGAAGTGAAAATAGTACATGATATGGAGTACAAATGAACTGAAAATGTAACACATCTTATAATAAAGAAGCGTACCTACTCTTCTGCAATGGAAAGGTGTAATATTTTACACTAGAAGAAATAACAATAACGGAAAATACAGCGCAGAGTTTGTACCGGATAAAGGAAGTTATTAACGCATCGCACGCATGTAAGGAACGTGAACTATGGGGTGGGAGGATAGAGGATGTAATTTGCATGGTCAGTTGTTACTTTGTATATGTATATTCAATCCGTTAATGGGACCACATTATACCCAGGCACATCTGACTATTCGCAAATATTACAGCTGCTCTGTACTATATTGCAAGCCCATGGAATCAAGGAGGTTACACCAATCAACTCTCTCCTATCTGTCTCTCTCTAAAATGGAATTAAAATTCTCTTTGCCAACTCAACCCTTCAACAATGTACTTGTAACAGGATATTAATCGGGTGTCCAAAATGTTGCGAACATATTCTCTGGCATAACAATAACAATATGTGGCGCGTATAATATAATGTGTACCTTGTTTGACAACTCATTGATTGCTTCTTCTTACTAAAAATACTATATTTATTTTTGATGATTTTTTAATAGTAGTAGTAGTAGTAGTAGTAGTAGTAGTAGTAGTAGTAGTAGTAGTAGTAGTAGTAGTAGTAGTAGTAGTAGTAGTAGTAGTAGTAGTAGTAGTAGTAGTAGTAGTAGTAGTAGTAGTAGTAGTAGTAGTAGTAGTAGTAGTAGTAGTAGTAGTAGTAGTAGTAGTAGTAGTAGTAGTAGTAGTAGTAGTAGTAGTAGTAGTAGTAGTAGTAGTAGTAGTAGTAGTAGTAGTAGTAGTAGTAGTAGTAGTAGTTCTGGCCACTCCACTGAGAAACATAGGGCCTTGATAAAAGCTCGCCAACGCACTCTATTGTTTGTCAATGTCTTAATTTCATTCCAACCCATCCCTGCCGTTAAGCTTCATCTCTGATGGTATTACTCCATGTTGCCCTAGGTCTTCCTCTTCGCCTTCTCAATCCTTGGGGGTTCCAATCAAATGTCATTTTGGTGATGGTATCATTCTCTCTTCGTAACACATGACCAATCATTTCCATTTTCTAAATTTAATTCCTTTACAAATTAAATTTTGTATTTGTTATTCTCCAAAGTTCTTTAGTATTTGTTATAACCTCTGGCCATCATAACCAAGATATTTATCAGACAACGATTTACAAAGATTTGCTAATTATTTTGTAGCCTTCCAAGTTTCACAGCCGCATAATAAAATTGAATGATTGTTTAAGGGAACAGAAAATATTACGAGTATTTTAGAATAAAGTTCTTAGGAAAATGTTTGGATCAAACACAGATGAACAGACAGGCGAATGGAGAAGACTTCATAACAGTAAGCAACATGATCATTATAGGAAACTAGATGTACTAAGAACAGTTAAATCGCGTAGACTGCGAAGGGCAGGACATGTGATACGAATGGGGAATGAAAGAGGAGCAAAGAAGTTTCTCATACGAAAACCAAAGGGAAAACGCCCAGTTGGTAGACCAAGAATGAGATGGGAGAATAACATAAGGGAAGTAGATTATACAGGGGGTGATTGGAAAACAGGGATAGGGATGTATGGAGAGCATATAACCGCGCAGCCGTATCTATAGGTTCGACAAAGCCAGTGAATTAGTCAGATATATTTACTCAAATCAATAGCACAAATAAGTTCATCACCATCTTCTTGCCATATATTAGACCAAGTGGTATGTTATGGTCTCATCCCATATTTTAAGGGATTTTCCTAAAGATTTCCTTCCTCTTAATTATAGAAAACACTCCAGGAAATATATGACTAAGACAATAAAATTCAGTCCTCACAACCAAAGATTCTGGATACAATATAATAACCTTAGAAGTTACTTGCCTAACTATCCGTGTATCTCCACATGACAAGGGTTCTCCCTTTCGGGAGTTACTTAAACAAGCTAATTCAGTTACCACGTTCATTTTCATATAGATGCCAGCGAGTGACATCTCCTCAAACAGACACCTAATAATCAACTAAGGTATTACTTGGATACGAAAGGTCAATTCAATTTTATCTTCAGGCTTGTAATTCAGGCTTGAGGCTCATTTACGTGCCAGAAAATCTTCAGTCTCAAAAATCACGGCTTAAGGTCTCTCTTGGAGGACTTTCATCTCGATGTTTTCATTATAAAAGTAAATAGAACCCGACCGGGTTTAAACCCTCGACCCTCGGTACCACTAAACCACCGAGACTGATACTTATATGTTACACCATCTTAAAAAGTGATCCCACTACAGGCCTCAGGAGGCCCTTGGGGTAGTAGGAGGTTAAGGATCCCACTTTTTCTAGACAATGGGCACTTCATGTCAGTCGGGTTGTCAGCCCTGCGTGACGGTCGCCTTTGCCCCAGAACAAGCGTCTGATACTTATTTCCGTTAGAGGCTGAGTCGACCCCAGGACCATAGTGCCGCCAGAGGGTTTGCGTCAGTTTAAAAATCCTGATCTCACGGGGCACGAACCCTCGACCTTCCGGCTTGTAGCTCAGTGCCTTAACCACTACGCTACAGCGCATCCCCACACCATCTATAAATCTTAACTTAAAAAATAATTATCAAACTTTGAGTTTGAGTTATGAAAGAACCTTGCTTAGACACCCCTGATTTCACTGTTTGCGGTTTGTTGAAAACTTTTAAGGGTCATTTTCGCATAAAGGAGAGGACGCTTCTTTCTAAAAGAAATCTCCATCTAAATAAAAAAAAGCAGCTCTATTGCCACAGATGTTTCATTAGCATATTACATGGGCTACGAGTTCTTATAGGCGGTCAATCCTTTTATTGAAAACAACCGGTCCGGTTTCAGGGGGCCTTGTAATCTACTTTTCTTTATTACATTTATGCATCGCATGGTTTCACATTTCCGGGATACATCCAGGGAAGGGACTGATTAGCTGCAAATCAAAATTACAACTTCTCAATAGCAGAGTTTCATAAGCAGATGAGAGTATTCATAAAACGTATGATTCATTTACAAGACTGAAGAAAACCTTTACATTTGAGGTTAATTCGCAAATTGGATTTTAAGATAACTGATTTATACATTTTTAGCAGCTTTCACAATATTAAAAAAATTCCTGCAGCCAATTAATCTATCTTTCTCCTCCATATCTCTGCTATTCCAATCTCCATCGTTCAATCATTATTCCTTAATCATGTTTAAAATAAATACACCAATATTCATTTTTTTTTTGCTTCATCTTCCTCCTCCTCTTCTTCTTCTTCCAGGGTGGCACCCATTCTAGTATTTTTATTTGTCTTTTTTTTAAATGACCATCCCATTTTAATTGATTAGTTTCTATTAAATAGTCCCACGCCGTAGCCGAGTGGTTAATCCATTCGCTTCAGGTTTAAATGTTCACTGCATTTCCCCAGAAACCGAATTTAAGTCACCATAAATGATATTGCTTAATTTCAGTCATTCAAAACAAACAAAAGATAACGGTATTTCATGTCACAATAAAGGTGAAGGCAAAAACACTTTACTCTACTATTCATAAATATTAACGAAAGGTTACTCTGCTAAGGGATTACAAAATATTTCAAAATATATAACAGGGAGAGTTAGGCGAGTGTACCTCGTCTTCTGATGCGAATGGGTTAAGGCAAGATGCCTTGGCGCAGACCAACGGGACTTGTGCTGGTTCGAGTCTCCATGGCGGAAGAAATGTTCTCTTAGAATTTCGGCCAGTATGGGACCAGTGCTCACCCAGCATCGTGAGGTATTTGGGTAGCTACTATAAGTAACGGTTCCAGGTTAAGAAATCCAGCTATAACGGCAAGGGGACCTGTGATGCTGACAACATGTTATCCTTATACTTGCTGGATATGAGGCCAGCATCCGGCTGGTAGGTCAAGGATCTTCTAGGCCTGTCGAGACATGGAGTCTTTTTTATGAAAACCACATTAATTAAAGTCATTTCTTGTTTAATCATAATTTTAATTTAATTTGTTTCAGTAATTGATTAAATGGATCTGTGTAATAAAAATCAAACCCAAAACGTCTTTCAGAAACATTTATAAAAAATATATCAGTTTTATCAGCTTCAAGATTTAACACCGAGGCTTCCAAAATGAGTTTCAAACCTGAGTTATTTTGATCAATATTCTAATTTTTATAATTGTTTATATTTTCTGTCAAGTCCACCGCTGTGGTCTCGATGTAGCGAGCTACCTTTTCACGCAGAGGACCAGGGTTCGATCTCCGGTCGGGACAAGTTTCCTGGGTGATGTTTTTCCTCACATGTAAGACAAATGTCAGAAAACTAAGGCCCAAACGGTCCCTGAACATCATCTGGCCATCATTATCGACATTATTCATTAAGTTTAGGATTAAGGCCTCTCCTGGCGCATCATTACCATCGTCGTCTCCTATCATATATGATAGGGGCAGCGTACCTCAGCCATCCAGGCGTCCCAACCTCGGAAGTGGGTTACAATAACGCAAAGCCAGGAGAGAATACCAGAATGTCGACATGACAACCTGGTGGCATTGAATAAAAAAATCTGTCAAATACAGGTATTAGATTTTTAGGTGTGTTAATAACAAACACTAAACTTTTAATAAAGGAAGCAAAGAAACAAGCTGATAAAGTAGCACAAATATCAGGATATACGAAAGATTTAATTTGGCGCAACAAACATATGTCAATAGAAAGCAAAACCCGCATATACAAAACGATAGTTCGACCAGTTATCGTATATGGCGCAGAAACTAGGGCTGATACAACAAAAACTAAACAAATAATAAGCACATGTGAAATGAAAATCTTAAGAACTATATTATTTTTGGTCTGGACATCTTACCTCAATATTAATGTTGATTTGTTCTTGGACATGTTTCAAAACAATTCTGTTTTATCGTCAGCTTTCCCAGTCTGGGAAAGACTGGGAAAGCTGACCATAAAACAGAATTGTTTTGAAACATGTCCAAGAACATATCAACATTAATATTGAGGTAAGATGTCCAGACCAAAAATAATATAATTAAAATAACCTCAAAATATAACTTCCTAAAATTAAATATTATCTTAAGAACTATTCAGGGAAAAACATTGTTTAATATAATACACAACACAGAAGGAAGGGACAAATGTCATATGCAAGACATAACCCAATTTATTATAGACAGATGAAAATATTGGAAGGGTCATATTAAAGAATGGAAGAAAACCGACTTGCAAAAAAGAGCTAAAGAAGATAGACCAATGGACGGGAGAAGAATAAGAGGAAGACCAGCCAAGAGATGGATAGACAGTGAATGCACATCCAATACGTCTTCCTCCGAGGAGTGATTTTGGAAATAAACAGGATGAAAATCCTACAAATTATGATTAAGAAGAAGAAGATTTTTATACTTCAATATTTAGTTTTGATTTAATGATTCCTAAGATAATATTTTAATGTAACATACTTCAAAACTTATTTCCTCTCGATTTAGGGCTATATCAAAACTAATTAAACAAGACTTTACTTTAAATTTAGAAATCAGAATACAAAATAATAGCAGGATTGAAATAACAATGAATTTTGAGCTGAAGTAATGAAATTTCAGTAATTTCCGGAGTTTAATTCCTAGTGAAGAGACAGTTGATGTATCACAAAGACCAAATATAGTAGAGCACAAGTTTGAAAACGAAGGAATTTCTCTGGCAGCTGGAATACATACACAATGCGGAAACAACACTGGTAACAAGTGAGATCTACACTGTATAAAATATGCAAGCAGCACTACACGCAAGTAACATATGTACTGCATGCTTCGATGCTATCATTGTTATGTCCTGCCATCCCATGCTTATTCTTATGTTATATCAGAAGCTCTAGACCTGTATTCTAGAAATAAGCTCACATTCAGACCAACACAGATACAAGTACTTATTGTACAGTATCTAGCATTCATTTTTATTAAACGACTGGCTAATACCCGGCGTGCCGTGTTACGCCTAAATAAATTAAAAATAATGTGCTTTTATGTTTAGTTGAATAAGTAAAAGGAAAAAATTATTATAAATTTATATTTTTTAGATACCCCGTGATGATTACCCGGCGTTGCACGGGAATCTACTTATCCCGATCTTCTTGAAATAAATGAACTGAAATACGAAAATTAATGTGTTTTATGTTTAGTTAGATAACTAAAAGGAAACATTTACATCGTAATTATTTTAATTATTTTAAGATTCCCCGTGCTGATTACCCGGTGTTGCCCGGGAATCTACTTATCCCGATCTTCTTGAAATAAATGAACTGAAATACGAAAATTAATGTGTTTTATGTTTAGTTAGATAACTAAAATGAAACATTTACATCGTAATTTTTTTAATTATTTTAAGATTCCCCGTGCTGATTACCCGGTGTTGCCCGGGAATCTACTTATCCCGATCTTCTTGAAATAAATGAACTGAAATACGAAAATTAATGTGTTTTATGTTTAGTTAGATAACTAAAAGGAAACATTTACATCGTAATTATTTTAATTATTTTAAGATTCCCCGTGCTGATTACCCGGTGTTGCCCGGGAATCTACTTATCCCGATCTTCTTGAAATAAATGAACTGAAATACGAAAATTAATGTGTTTTATGTTTAGTTAGATAACTAAAAGGAAACATTTACATCGTAATTATTTTAATTATTTTAAGATTCCCCGTGCTGATTACCCGGTGTTGCCCGGGAATCTACTTATCACGATCTTCTTGAAATAAATGAACTGAAATACGAAAATTAATGTGTTTTATGTTTAGTTAGATAACTAAAAGGAAACATTTACATCGTAATTATTTTAATTATTTTAAGATTCCCCGTGCTGATTACCCGGTGTTGCTCGGGAATCTACTTATCTCGATCTTCTTGGCATAAATGAGCTAAAAGACAAAATTCGTTATGTGCTGCTATGTTTGCACAGGAATCTACGTACTTGTCTCGATCTTCTTGGCATCAATGAAAGACAAAAATGGTTATTGTGAGTTATCCGTAAAAGATAAACATATGCTGTCGCGGATTTTTTGTAGAGCCTTTTGAGATATTCAATTCTGTGTACATTAATTTTGTGTATTTGTTCTTGTTTAGGCAGCGTAAGCCATTTAAGCGTCCAAAGAGCTACCTTTTTCACGTTTTCCGCTGCAAAGGACGATTTTTAAGGGTGGAGTTGAGTATCACAACTCTCTTATAGCCTATGTTCATCCCAGGAATATCCTGAACATTTTGCAGAAAGCCCCATCACAATCGGATCAATGGTATGGCCGCGCATAAAGTACGTACGTACGAACAAACAAATATACATTCATTTTTATATAAGCTATTAGATTTATATAGCACTTCATTTTGTTTTTTTACAATAGCTAGTAGAAAACTGAAAGTAAACAAACAAACAAACACACACACACACACACACATATATATATATATATATATATATATATATATATAATTCTTCTGTACGTGTGTACCTCACTGAACACCTCCTGAACGACTGGACGGATTTTGATGAAACTTTTTGTGTGTGTTTGAATGTGTCCCTGGATGATTTAGATTCGCAATTGGACTCTCTAATTACCATTAGATGTAGGAGTTGAACTGAAGTGAAAATTTAAAAATTGCTCTAGCGCTAGCGGTCACATTTTTCGATGTTTCACAACGGAACTCGGTATAACCTATTGAAATAATGATAAGGAAGAAGCGCGCACAAATGTACATTAGATTTGGTCTCTGCTGTATGTCAGCAACGATTTTGTTCTCTTTAAATAGACATTGAAATGGTATCTTGCACACGGTCTATCACAGAGCTTACACAAGCAGTCCATTGACGGATAATGATAGTTTGAAATTTTGCAGAGTTTGTGGTGATATCCATTCACTGCCAGTCTTGTTACTGCTCTGTGTATCTTGTTGTTTGGTCCAATCCAGTTTTCATTTTTCATTGCATCTGTTGCGAGGTAGTTATTATCCAAAAAATAGCGAAATCCGACAATTAGAAGTAGAGGTTTACCTGAAATCCGAAATTAAAAACTGACTAGCAACCGCCATGTTTGGTTCCTATACCATATAATTTAATTAACCTTTAATATTCCATTTATTTAGGCGTAGCAATGCACGCCGGATATTAGCTAGTATATACATGTATATGTATATATATATATATATATATATATATATATATATATATATATATAGTGATTCAGAAATATGGCTATACGTTTGATCACATTTTGTGACGAAAATATTATTATTATTATTATTATTATTATTATTATTATTATTATTATTATTATTATTATTATTAAAGTAAATATGATGTTATCATTGGAAAGGGAATCCATCAAATTACAACAATAGAACAAAACAAAACTAATCACTGCTCACGTGCAGCTTGGCTAGCGTCGAACGCCTCCACAATTCTCTTCGTTGTTTCTGCATCCGTGCTAATGCGAGGCCTTCCACGAGGTTTGATTTTCTGCATCCTTCCCGTTACCAGCAGTCGTTTTCTCCACTTCCCCACAGTAGACGGCTGCAATGCTACGTTAAACTCACGTCTTGCCCGTCTTGCGGCCTCACGATCATTAACATACGTTATTGCCCATGCAGCAATTGTAATTTGCTGTTGCATATTCAACGTCATTTTGCATATTCAACGTCATTTTGACTAATGACGTAAGTTCTACACTGTTTCGTTTTATTCCACTGTAATATGAATAATTGTCTTTCCAACGGTAATTTCATATTTCCTGTAATGGTAATATTTTCATCACACAACGCGATCAAACGTATGGCCATATTTATGATTCACCCCGTATATATATATATATATATATATATATAATATATATATAAAGCCAGTCTGACTAAAGTGGCTGCTATTACTAACAATCAAATAACATTATGTGGACAATTCTTCAATCGAATTTTCATTTTTATCAACAATTCATTATTATTCATTTTAAGTGGTGTCTAGGTTGATTTCACAAGGCAGCGAGGAAAATCTCTATTTAGTACAATCAACACGAATCTAATTCCAAAAACTCTAGTTTGCTTCTTAATCGAATTTCATTACTTTTCCATATTAATTGCCGCAAGGTTGTAATTATTAGACTGGGTACCGTATTATAGGTCTAATTCAAATAATTTTCTTTCGTAATTAATTGGAAACCGAAGTAAGTACATGTAGAAAAAACTTAATGATTATATATATATATATCCTTAACACGTGTCCAACTCAGGGTCGGGTCGAGGGATGAGATGAGATGTAGCCCCTTATAGAGATCTGTGAATGACGAGGTTGCCGGCCGGCCACGCTTGACGCACCATCACAGGGGCAGATGAATGAAATGAAATGAAACGAAATGGATGAGATGAGTATGGAGATATAGTGGAATGAAATTGTAACAATGGAAGACGGGAAAAGAACATGTCCAATCTCCGTTTCGCCCACAAGGAAACCCACATGGAGTGACCGAGACTCGATCTCGGGACCCCAGCGGTGAGAGCCGAGTGTCTAACCGCTTGCGCCACGGAGCAGAAAAACTTACACTGTCAATACTTTTAAAATCCATTACGAAACACCGTTGACACCACTAAATAAAAATTTAAAATATAAAATAGGTACCTGAGGCCTCAATCTTCCTCAACTTTATAAGGCAGTAAATTGTGAAGTACTATCGGAACATATGCTCTAGGTATCTATTTATATGCTGAGGATGGAGCATATTTTCCAAACGTACTTCATTTTACAGCTTAATAAAGTTGAGGATCAATTTACATGCTGAGGATGGAGCATATGTTCTGAAAGTGCTTCATTTTACAGCCTTATAAAGTTGAGGACCAATTTACATGTTGAGGATGGAACATATGTTCTGAAAGTATTTCATTTTAAAGCCTTATAAAGTGGAGGACCATTTTATATGCTGAGGACGGAGCATATGTTCTGAAAGTACTTCATTTTACAGCCTTATAAAGTTGAGGAGCAATCTACATGTTGAGTATGGAGCATATGTTCTGAAAGTACTTCATTTTACAGCCTTATAAAGTTGAGGATTGTTTTATATGCTGAGGACGGAGCTTATGTTCCGAAAGTACTTCATTTTACAACCTTATAAAGTTGAGGGGCAATTTACATGTTGAGGATGGAGCATATGTTCTGAAAGTACTTCATTTTACAACCTTATAAATTGGAGGAGCAATTTACATGTTGAAGATGGAACATATGTTCTGAAAGTACTTCATTTTACAGCCTTATAAAGTTGAAGATTATTCTACATGTTGAGGATGGAGCATATGTTCTGAAAGTAAATCATTTTACAGCCTTATAAAGTTGAGGAGCAATTTACATGTTGAAGATGGAGCATATGTTCTGAAAGTACTTCATTTTACAGCCTATAAAGGTGAGGATTATTTTACATGCTGAGGACGGAGCTTATGTTCCGAAAGTACTTCATTTTACAACCTTATAAAGTTGAGGACCAATTTACATGCTGAGGAAGGAACATGTGTTTCGAAAGTACTTCAATTTACAGCCTTATAAAGTCGAGGACCAGTTTACACGTTGAGGATGGAGCATATGTTCTGAAAGTACTTCATTTTACAGCGTTATGAAGTTGAGGATCATTTTACATGCTGAGGACGACTGAGGACTCAGTATCTATTTTATATTTTAAATTTTTACAACTTAAACTGGTCACTTTAAAGTGTAATCATACCTAACCTAACAGTTATAAAAAAGAAGATTAAAACATACGAAATCAACTTGTTTGGAAGAATGAATTAAAGAATAGGCATATATTGATATAAACCGCTCCATCGCTCCTCACTTTACGTTATTTCCCTCATCTGCTTCTTAACTTGAGAATATTTTAACGACCTTCTCCTCACCAAGAACATCTTTTAAAACCTGCTGACAAAAATAAAAATAAATCTGGGAGAAAGATGGGTTCCATCGCTCATCATTATTCATGTCAGCTGTATGAGGGGCACCTTCCCCAGTCACTTAGGTAACCATCCCTTTAGCAAGTAAAACAAAGGAGTGTAGTGTTATGCTTGGATCAAACGAAAAGCACTTCTTTTGGAAAGACGATGTTCAACATTTTTGTCCATACAAACATCTTGGTCCTAAGTGCTGTATAAGAGTAGGAAAACATATGTTGAAGAAAGTAAACAATGTCCAGCTTTCAACTGCCCTTTGTGGACACAAGGATGGACCTGTGTGGGTGAAGAGTTTTATCTTCTTACATTGTTTCTATATATATAATATAGTATTGTTATTTACTTTCATTCTGTCTTAAAGGTTTACATGTTTAACTGTCTCGCAGTAGTTCGTGTCAGATATTTGATATGGGAAAAGTCACACCGTGGACAGCTGACGTCACATCTCATCATTCATGTAGAATACATTCAGCTTCAGTGGCGGTGCTGACAAAAATTTACAATGGTGTTATTAAATTTGCATACAATTTTAAACAACATATATATATATATATATATATATATATATATATAATAAAAGTTCCTTATTCGCAGGTTAAAAATTGCGACACAGTACCTGTATTCGCGGCTAAAATTTTCTTTGTTCGCGGATCCAGTTTAGAAGGATTAGTGTCCATTATTAACCATCAGCAGTTTTTTTCTGCAGGCAGGTGCCAAGGCGGCTTTTACAAATAGTGATACAAACCAAATGGACAAATAAATATCAAAACAAAACAAACCTTATTGTCACTAACCCTAAAATTCATTGTTAAAAGCTGTTGTATTTCACGTACAGATTGGTATATTATTGTTTCAACTTGTCATTCGTTGCAATAATTTTGATTGAATAACACGTGTCTCTTGTGCTTTGTTGCGAGTTTATAATGTCGAGTAAAAGTAAATTAAAAAAATAATGTTGCCGCTTAAAGTAAAACTAGAAATGCTTGACCGTTTATACGCGTTGGTGAGTCGTTTGCGTCTATATCACGCTGTTTCAATGTTAGTGAATCAAGAAATCCAAAGACAAAGTAAGGAATTCTATCGCAGAATTCACAGCTGCATATCAATCTTAATTGAAAGACCTTTTAAAAGCGGCAAAGCAGGAAAAAATTACCAAGTTCTTTAAGTTCTTGCCTAAACCTGACAGTAATCATTAATAGAAATTGTTCAAAATCTCTCATTAATTGATTTTATTTTGATAATTTTTATTTTATTTTGTAACCTTGGAACATATCCCCTATATGCCCATACACATTACCATTGCATATTCGCGGAACATACCCCCCGCGAATAAGGAGCTTTTACTGCACATGTATTATTTTTTTGCACGATAGTGCGTTCTGTCGTACTTACAGCAATGGCGATCATGATTGAAAGCTGAATTTTTAAATTTCGGATTTGCCAACCCATAATTAACTAAATAACTATACCGTATTATTACAAATTACCTACCTAGTGCGGGAAGTTAATTCACCGCCCTTTATGTATACTACGTACAATATATGTACAAAAATATATCCAAAAGATAGTGTTAATATACATTATCCGAAACAAATCACTGCGTTTTTAATGAACTGAACTTTATTTGAAACAATATAAAACAATAAATTCGTACTTGCCGCAATTTTATTCTGATTGATGTCACGGCCTCCTGTAGTCTTAACTAAATTATTTTCGTCATTTACTGAATAAACATTAGTGAGACTATTAACGATAGTCAGTTGTTTATAATGAACGCAAATATTTCCAACAAAGATATTATTTTACTATAATTTTTATTTTGAAAACATCATCGTGCAAAAAATAATATACAACGCACGTTTGTGAAGCGTTTTAGAGAATGTCGGAAATTAAAAACTTCGCTATCGCTCGGTTTTTAATCATTTCCTCACTTCTGTAAAAACCACTTCCCAACCTCGCATTTTAATATACTATTACCTAACGAGACATATTAAAATATTTTAAATAACTAACACTAATTGACTTACTTACTTACTCACTGGCACTATCGAACCCGTAAGTTCATGGCCGCGCGGACATAAGCTCTCCATACATCCCTATCCTGAGCTAATGCTTTCCAATCATTCCTTGCATAATCTACTTCCCTCAAATCATAGTTAATGTTATTCTCCCACCTCATTCTTGGTCTACCAACTCGGCGTTTTCCCTCTGGCTTTCCTACAAGAAGCTTCCATACAAGTCTTTCATTCCCCATACGTGCAACATGTCCTGTCCATCGTAGTCTACGAGACTTAACTGTTGGTTGAGTGGTAGACAAGGCCTTAAGGCCTTAACTCTGCCAGGTAAAATAAAGCTATTATTATTATTATTATTATTATTATTATTATTATATTATCCCTGGCTTCCTATAAAGACCATTCAATTCATTATTATTTAGTCTTCTCCATTCACCTGTCTGTTCATCTCTCTTTCTCTCTTTGGTCCAAAAAAATCCTACGTACTTTATTCTCAAATACTTGTAATCTCCTTTCCTCCCTTAAAGTAAGAGTCCATGTTTCGCACGCATATAATAAAACTGGTAGAATAATAGTTTCAGTTTAACGTTTTTTGAAAAGAGTTGGGACATCAAGAGTCCCTGTAATGCATAATAGCACGCATTTCCAGAATTGAGC
Organism: Diploptera punctata; assembly: GCA_030220185.1. Taxonomy (NCBI): domain Eukaryota; kingdom Metazoa; phylum Arthropoda; class Insecta; order Blattodea; family Blaberidae; genus Diploptera; species Diploptera punctata. The sequence continues at coordinate 371,250 of JASPKZ010010272.1, forward strand.
CTATGTTTAATTTCTTTGTGCATCTCATTCCTATTTGTAATTATTGTTCCTAGGTACACCGTAAAAATACAACCGCCAAGAAATGCGAAAATGGGTTCAACTGGGGTAAACACTAATTGACTGTATTAATAATTTTTAAATCCTTTTACAAGCAAGGCATAAAGTAATTTAATTTAAAAATTGCCGGTATGTAGTAGACAGATTTTAAACTGAAATCTTCTCGAGATGAAAAGCGGGCAGGGGAAATGACGTAAAATGAACAGGCGTAGTTTATAATCGATTCCATTAACACAGTTTGACCTCTCACCTTACAGGTACTTTTACGTGCTATTTGCCACTCGGGCCTTGAAATGACACGATCTGTCGGGAGAGGGATTTTAAATATGGGCCACACACACACTTTATTTTAACGACACAAGGACATGGGAGGCCTCCCCGAATGAGTGATCAGCTCAATGTCAGGGCCACCACCGAGACAACACAACATTCATACTAAACATGGCGGGTATGATAATGATGATTATAATGGTGAAATGTGGTTTATATAAACATGTAATATACATTGTACTTTCTTTGTTGATATTCGTATATTTTAATATTCATTTTACGAGTATAACTGTTAGGTTACGAATGATTAGGTTTCAAAGTGATCCGTTTTTCTACTTTCTTATTTTATTTAAATTTGTATTGTCCTTCAACGCCATTATTAACGTTTCATGAGTAACATCGCAAATACGATATTACTTTTATAACCCAAAAAGTGTTCAGCTAAAATTGAAATCACATTTTCACTTACGACAAAAAATGTTAATTTTAATTAATAAATGTTCTTTTTTTTTATAATTCTGCCCGAAGCTTCACTGCAATCAAAAGCATTTTCATGCTATGCTTGCAGCTTTCAGCTTTACTAGGGAATTGTAGGTGTGGTAGCTTCCCGTTGCTTTCCACACCGGTGAAGGATGATAAGGATGATGGTATGGAGATGATGGCCCATATGATGATGATTTCGGGGACCGTTTGGGCCTTAAAGTTTTCCTGACATTTGTCTTACAGGTGAGGAAAAACACAAAAAAAAAGCTCACCCAGAAAAACTGCCCCGACCGGAGATCGAACCCGGGCCCGCTACGTGACAAGGCAGCACGCTACCTCGAGACCACAGCGGTGGACTTAGTAAATTGTTATTACTGATCAATTAGCGCCAATATGTTCAAATCAATACTTTGTTCTTCAATACGTAATACAAATGTTAGGCCTATGTGGTTATGTTCTTTGCCTCTGTCCCTAGAGTTGCGGGTTCAAACGCAGCCAGGTCGATCGATTGTTTTCAGAATGCAAAACCTCAAGCAGCAGGTCCTCTAGGAGGGACTTTATGTCATGGGTTCCGAGTCTGAACATTTTCAGGCTCGTAAAACATCATTAAGCCTGAATAAAGAAGCCTCTAAGAAAAATTTACAGACCTTATCATCCTAGTAACAGTTTAGTTGCCTGCTAGATGTCTCGTTGGATCAGTATCTGACTGCATACTATTCATGGCATCTATGGGCAAATAAGCGTAACTAAATTAATTTGGTCTGATAACTCCTAACAAAGGAGAGGCTAAGGTCCAACATTGAATTGTTATGCCATTGTAGATGTAACTATGATCGAGGGATAACATATTTGCGTCTCACGCAGCAGGCACTAGTTCGATACTGGGGAACGGAGGATTACAGATTTTCCCTTTACTCATTCGGAATTAGGTCCTCTCAAACCTCTTACAAATGATTAACGAGAATTTTGTTTTACCTGCTTAAGGAGTGTTTACCTATGTGATTGTTGAGGTGCCCATCATAAAGCTGACATGAATTATGATTTGCAAATTAATTTGAGTAATTATTAATAAAATTAATAACATTGATTTAAAGCTCTAACTAACAAACTAACTAACTCACTGGCATTATCGAACCCGTAGGTTCATGGCCGCACGGACATAAGCTCTCCATACATACCTATCCTGAGCCAATGTTTTCCAATCATCCCCTGTACAATCTACTTCCCTCAAATCATAGTTAATGTTATTCTCCCACCTCACTCTTCGTCTACCAACTGGGCGTTTTCCCTCTGGTTTTCCTACAAGAAGTTTCCATGCACCTCTTTCATTCCCCATTCGTGTCACATTTCGCCCATCGCAGTCTATGAGAATTAACCGTTCTCATTATATCTGGCTTCCTATAAAGAGCATGTAATTCATTGTTATGCAAGTCTTCTCCATTCACCTGTCTGTTCGTCTCTTTGGTCCAAAAATTTTCCTAAGAACTTTATTTTCAAATATTCGTAATCCTCTTTCCTCCCTTAAAGTAAGAATCCATGTTTCGCATCCATATAATATAACGGGTAGTATAATAGTTTTATATATTTTCAGTTTAACGTTTTTTGAAAGGAGTTGGGAAGTCAAGAGTCTTTGTAATGCATAAAAGCACGCATTTCCAGAATTGAGCCTATGCATAATTTCCTTGTACATCTCATTCCTGTTTGTAATTATTTTTCCTGTGTATTTGAATTCAGCCACTTCCTCAAAATTTCCCTCATTGTCATTAGCTGTCCATTTCCATTATATAATGTATTTCTATGTGTGACCATATATTTAGTTTTATTGATATTTACTTTCAGTTCCAATTTCTTAGTGTTACTCAGTAGTGTATGCGTGTTGGCCTTTAGTATCTCCTCGCAATCGCCCAATAGTACTACATCATCAGCATAAACTAACAGCCTTTAAAGTTTTATCTACTGAAAATAAATAATACATATATAATTCATTTGCTATTTCTGTTTCATTTATGTTTTGTTATTATGTGTATCTTCAATTATATTTTATATGTAACTACATCCTTAACATACATTTGTGAAATAGGACTCCAAATGTTGGAGATTTAATAAATAAATTATATATATATTCATTCATTCATAGTGTTCTGCTCAAGAGCAGGTCTTTCACTCCAAACTCAGCATTCTCCACTCTTTCCTTGACTCAGCTTTCCTTTTTGTATCTCCATACAAACCATTTATTTTAATATTGTCTATCATCTGATGTCTTTTTCTGCCTCTAACTTCCTTTCCGTTGACCATTCCTTCTAGAGCATCCTTCAGCAGGCAGTTTCTTCTTAGCCAGTGGCCAATCCAATTTCTTTTACTCTTCTTTATGAATTCCAGCATTGTTCTTCTTTCACCCACTCTGTATATATATATATATGTTCTCGCGACATCTAGTAACAATGGAGAGTATAATACATATATAAGAAAAAATAAGTGTTTGAATTGGATTCGCCTGGTAGTGTAATGGATATCACGCTGAGGTACAGACTCAGAGATCCGGGTTCGAATCCCGTCCAGGCATTTATTTTTCTTATCATACCATATATATATATATATATATATATATATATATATATATAATAGATGCATTACCGCTTGAGATACTGACCCAGAATTAGATATTAGTACAGATGTAAAAATGTTAATTTGTTGGCTTTTTTTTTATTTTGCTGAAATTTTACTGTTATTTAACATTGTTAGAAATGAAAGGGGGTTTTCTTTATAACTTTCGGTAAATCGGGAGTTTCCTATTCATTTTATTGCGGTGGTAGACTAGACCACCCAAAGGTATGCTTTTATGAATCCCGCTGGAAGTGTGACGTTACAACTCTGAGAATATCAAAGTAGTTTATTTCTGTGAGTTGTGCCCTAGTTGTACAAATATTCCCACGTCGACATGAACAATATTTATAATTTACAATTACGCCAAGAAATAAACACTTCGTAAACTAGCATTAACACAACAATAATGTATACAGCACGTTGTAACTGTTGCATGTTCAAGACATTGGAATTACGTAACTTTGAAAAGCTTAATGTGTCCCATCTGTAGCCCTTATTCGTTTGTCTTAATTGTACGCATATGAGTTCACAGTTTAACACAAGACATTTAACTAACTTTTCTTGAAATTGGCCATGGTTTATTAAACATCATCATCATGGGTTACGAATCCGAGTCATAACCTCCATTATAATTATTCTCCACGCCTCTCTATTTCTATTCACACTATTTTTTCTAATTAAATAGTCTTCAACGGTGGGTAGTGGTTATGTTCCTTGCTTCCAGTTCCAAGAGTCTGGGTTCAAAACATTTTATAGGATGGAAAAATCCAGGGAACAATCCTCCGGGAACGACTTCAAGCCGAAGGTCCCGAGTTTGAACAATTTCAGGATTGTAAAAAAACTACAAGCCTGAATATAAAGACTTCTGTGTAAATATTTAGTTCACAAGTTTTCAGAAAGAAAACAGCGATAACGAACTGTTGTAATAAGGAATATAGGAGGTAGAATATATATTTCGCGAATGAGCAACGATTAAAAACAATCTAGATAATAAAAAGGCGAATAATAATAATAATAATAATAATAATAATAATAATAATAGTAATAGTAATTCATTATTTTAGTTGGCAGAGTTAAGGTCATAAGGCCTTACCTTCCATTCAACCAGCGAATAGTAAAATTCTACAAAAATTACATAGGGCCTACTTATTACAATTTTAAGATGATATTAAAATACAGACTAAACAAAAGACAATGGTGATGTGATCTAATACTATCTAATACTAACACTAACAAAAACATGGAATATAATATAATTAAAATGGTATGGTTTAGCGAATATATTTATATATTACTGTTAGTTACCCAAGGAGAAGGTATTACATTGGATAGGAGGGGTGTGTTGATATGATGAACTTCGGGAAACATGAGAACCCCGAGATAAAACTGATAAATCCCGATATGGTCCAGCACCAACACTCCTTTGGAACCGCCAGAATTCGAACTTGGGATCCCATTCGGGGCAGCCACGCGTATAACAAGACGGAAAAATAGGTATCATGTGGCAAGTCTGCACACGGTATAAGGAGCAGAAGGGAAACGCAGTTAGCTAAAACAGTTCCTATCCAAAACGGTAACTTGCACTTTTTTTTTCTAACTCGTGCATATGTATTTATTTCAAACTTTTAAATATGTCTTCATTCATTTTGAGAATTTTCCTCATCATTGGGGAGTTTCTCCAATCAATCTTAATAATTAACATCGTTCATTTTGAGAATTTTCCTCATCATTGAGGAGTTTCTCCAACCAATCTTAATAATTAACATCATCATCATCGCATGTTAAATATTCAAAACACCCTAACAGTAATGCACAGAGAAAATAATCCAGCGAAGATAAACGTACTCGAAAAGATGGAAATCATGAAAGCAGCTCACAACGACAGCCTGATAAACGAAAACGAACCCAATACATGCAACCCCCTCTACCAGATCTTCAGTGAAACACCAGTTTTGAATCCTGCCGATGATGGGACAAGTCCCGAAAGCGCTACAGTTAAATGATAAATTAAGTTGAGGAGACGGACCTTTCAGGTGAATATTCTATAATTTTATATTAATAATTAACATCAGTTTTAAAAAAATACATAAATGATTACAGACTATCAGTTTGTAACAAACATTCGCAAATTTGCCTTAATTAAAGTTCTCCATCGTTCTCTGTCATCTGTATGTTCATCCGTTACACCATATTTTCTCATTGAATTCTGAATGTTATTCTTCCAGGTTATTCCTGGTACTCTTTTTCTGCTCCTTTTTTTTTCAATTTTCCATGTATAGACGGGCTTTGGTAGTCTCCCATCCTGCATTCTTCTCATGTGTCCATACCATTTTAGCCTTCTGTATTCAATCCATTATACTTCTTTCTGCATTCATCATCCATTTTGTAATTTCTGTATTTCTGATGCTTTCCAGTCGAGATTTTCTGGCAGCTCTTCTCAAAAAATCCATTTCAACTACAGTATTCAGTCGGCATGTTGTTGTGTCATTGTCCAAACTTCCGATCCATATAACATTATACTTTATAGTATGGATTTATAAATTAGTTGTTTTATTCTGTTAATGATATTTTTACTCCATAGTAATAGAGTTTAACATTCCTATGGTTTTTCTTCCATTACTGAAAATTGTTTGCTATTTCTTTATTTGATGTTGCATCTTTCTCTATAATTGATCCCAAATAACAGAAACTACCTCTCTTCTTTATCTTTACCCCATAAGTATTAAATATATATAATATTTATATTAATATTAATACATTAATATCAATATTAAATATATCTAATTCTGTAAATATTGAGGGCAGGAAAAATGTCCACAACTGAGTAGAAGCTAGAGCTCTTTGAATGTAGTTAACAGGGTTATGAAACGCTAATGAACACAAACAAACAAGAAAGCCTGAAACCACTTAATAAATAACACTAAATGTGATAGTCATTTTATAATTTTTAATAAAAAATAATAATTGTAGGAATGTGTATAATACTTACAGTACAAAGAGCTCATTAAAGGTTTAGGTTTTCTTTTACATCGACCGAATCAAATTTCCATTCACGTACACTAATCAACTTATAATTTTATGACGCTGTTTTTATGATGGCCACAAACATAAATTCCTATAGCATATTTTGTAATTCTGAATACTAAGTATATAATCAGAATGTGAAAGAGGGAAATAAATATACCGTTAAATGGGGGACGGCCTGGATCTTTTTTCTTTTTTAATGAAGTGTCCAGACTTCACAACACCTGATACAACGTCAACACGTGGTTTCCAAACTTAAAACACTGGAATATTTTACAACTTGCTTCGATGGAATATGCAGTTGAATGTCATCGTCATCATCATCAACAACAAGGATTAGGCCCAATGACCTGTTCCGATCTCATTATAGGTCGAATTGGTCCTTCCATCTCTTCAATGGTCTTCCCAACAATCTTCTCCCTTTTGGTTTATAATTATACATTCTTCTTGGTATGCGCTGTTCATTTACGTGCGTAATACGTGCTGAAGATGAGCATTTTGGTAATCTGTTATTCTTTCACAGAGATTAAATATATTAAGTTCTGTTCTTATATCTTCGTTTTTTTTTAATCGGTCCTTTGGTATCCTGCTATTGCTCTCAACATCTTCATTTCAGCAGCCTCTATTTGTTTACTATCTGTCTTTGTTAATGTCCAGGTTTCACATCCATATATAAAAGATGGAACTGCCAATACTTTGTAAAACTTCAAAAATAGTTTCTTTTCTAGTCTTATTCAATAAAGTGCGTTTAATTGTGCCACATAGATAATTGAATCGTATTTTAGTGTGTTTGCAGTTGAATGTAAGCCTTAAATTAATAAAAGTTTGCCAAATCGCTACAAAAAAAATCGGTACATATTTTTGACATGCAATTATGTTCTTGGAATGAAGTATCCTGAAATTCAATCCGGCCTTTGCTTTGAGATGAATCAGTAATAATAATGACAGCATCAGAAAATGCTTTACAATAATTCCTTTATACTTTAAATAATATCTCTCTAAAATACAATTTAAGAATATCTACATCTAAAACAAAAATATTAGCTCTGAAAGGAAAATGTACAATAAGAACAAAAATAATAATAAACAATGTAATTATAGACCAAGTTAAGAATTTTAATTATTTGGGATGTAATTTAGGTAATGACAAAAATTTAGACAAACACACTAAAATACAACGATTTAATTATCTATGTGGCACAATTAAACGTACTTTATTGAATAAAACTAGAAAAGAAACTGTTTTGAAGTTTTACAAGTATTGGCAGTTCCATCTCTTATCTATGGATGTAAAACCTGGACATTAACAAAGGCAGATAGTAAACAAATAGAGGCTGCTGAAATGAAGATGTTGAGAGCAATAGCAGGATACCAAAGGACCGATAAAAAGAAAAACGAAGATATAAGAACAGAACTTAATGTATTTAATCTCTGTGAAAGAATAAAATACTATCAAAATGCTTACCTTCAGCACATATTACGGTGAATGAACAGCGCATACCAAGAAGAATGTATAATTATAAACCAAACGGGAAAAGATTGTTGGGAAGTCCATTGAAGGGATGGAAGGACCAATTCGACCTACATGAGATCGGAACAGGCCATTGGGCTTAATCCTTGTTGTTGTTGATGATGATGGAATGACGTATTCCGGATTAAATATCCTTGGTCGAGAGCTTTCTGGACGTTTCGTCTACTTCTATCGTAGATATCCTCACGGGTGTGGAACCCCAGCCGTCAACTGAGTAGTTCACTAAGGACAGTACAGTCTCCTGAGAATGTTTATCGAAGCAGTAGACGAAATCTCCAGTAGCATAAGCTCTGGACCAATATTAAAAAGGCAACATAGAACAGTCAAAAAGGGGGAAAGGTGGGTTATGGACAGAATGCGGCAAAAGTAGGCAAATAAGGCTAAATATGTAAAAAAAAAGTGGTATAAAATCACCCCCATTCTCAATTTGAGGCAAACATCCGACTCATTGATTTATTTCATAGGGGGCTAATTCGTCATACAAAAAATTATCCATATAGCTTATTTTTCTTCTACGCACGAAAGCTGGCAGCTTATTGCGTGTTCATTCACTTCAGGTCCGGGGTATAGTGATGTTCTTCCATCGTATTTGTGGTCTTCCTAAAGGCCCTTTTCTACTGAGGTGTCCAGTCACGTATTTTCTTCACTAGTCTACTGTTCTCCATTCTATCTATGTGATCGTTCCAGTTTATTCTTCTATCATTTATTCAGAAATTTATAGGTTCAATTTCACATTCTTCTTTAATAACAGAGCTGCGAATTTTCTCTCTCGGCGATTTTTGTACGATTTTCCTTAAACATTTTTATTAATTTGTTTTATTTTTATGCACTCGAAAATTCGAAAAATGCACAACATTTTCGCAAAATGGCTAAAAAAATCGAAAATTTTAAGCAACTTTGGCATTCGCAACCATATGTTAAAACTGGTCTTATGACAGATTTGTAAATTCTTACTTTTGTTTCTGTTCTTAAAATTGTATTCTTCCAAACAGTATTGTTTAAACATCCCAATATTTTGTTTGCAATATTTGCTTGATGGAGGATTTCATCTGTTAATCTGTTGCTGCTATTAATTTCTAATCCTAAATATTTGAATTTCTTGACCTGTTCAATATTTTTCCCTTCTGTTTCTAATTTAACACGTTGTGGGTCCTTGGATATTGCCATTGATTTGGATTTGTTTATTGAGATTTTCATGTTATATTTTGTTGCAATGATTCTAAATTCGTGAAATAGCATTTGTACATCATCTTCATTTTGTTGCAATTAGAACTGTGCCATCAGCGTAGTTTATTATCTTCTGCTCTTTGTTGCCTATTTAAATCTCTTTTCTAACTTCAACTTTTAGTTCTCTAATTATTTCATCCATTATTAGTGTCAACAATATGGGACTTAATTAGTCTCTTTGTCGTATTCCTTGCTAGACTAATATTTATTTATACTTACTATTTCCATATTTGATAGATCTAATGTTTCCTGAATAAATTTTTCTAGATAAATTCTTTTTTTTCTAATATGTTGACTATGCAAATTAATCTTACCCGATCAGATACTTCTTCCAGATCCACAAAACGAAGGAAGACTGAGATATTAAATTCGATAGCTTGTTCTATAAACTGTTTTAATATAAAAATGACATCCCTATTGGCTATATTATTAATGTAAATCGGCGAACTTTTTTTCAGGGAAATATGACAAAAAAACTATAGATACATATAGCCTAGCGGAGGCACCTAAGATCCTAGACACATATGGCAATAGGTGTTAAAGCACCCATAAAAATTAAATCTTGTAATTATATGTATATAAACTTTTTAAAGAAAATTGTATTAAAATAAATACCCTACACAAAAACGACTTCAAACATAACTATAAATTAGTAAGTCGCGTGTCTTGAATCATTTCCTTATTTAAAAAAAAAGAGTTTTTTATAAATCTTTGTCACCCCTGATAGACAAAGGAATCTTATTTCGAAAACCGGTTTTTATTTAACACACGGTCATCAAAAGACGGTCAAAAAATCTCCACCCACGTGTAAAAGGACGATAGAAAACTCCCTTTCTTAAGAATGCATGGTGCATCATTAAACACAGATAAACCATTGAAGTCATTCCCTCTCATATGTCATAATATTTATCATACCATTATCATCACACATCATCGCGATAGTGTCACGCCCGGAATTATCTGGATTTGGGCGATGGGCTTACAGATACCTTAATTAAGACAAAGAGGGCACTGATTGCATTGCCATGTATGAAAAAAGAACTTGCCAGTTCTTAACATCTTCATAACGTATAACTCAAATACTGTAACATTCTTATTCTGTGACAATAATTTTTTTTATAGAACACTAGCTAATAAACTGTGTTTTGCGCTTAGTTGAATAAATAAAAGGAAAAATAATTATACATTTATATCATTATTTTTAGATACCCCGTGATGATTACCCGGCGTTGCCCAAGATTCTACTTATCCCGATCTTCTTGGCATAAATAAACTGAAAGACGAAAATTGTGTTTTTATGTTTAGATGAATAAGCAAAAGGAAAAATAATTATACATTTATATCATTATTTTTAGATACCCTGTGCTGATTACCCGGCGTTGCCCAATAATCTACTTATCCCGATCTTCTTGGCATAAATTAACTGAAAGATGAAAATTGTGTTTTTATGTTTAGTTGAATACGTAAAAGGAAAAATATTTATAAATTTGCTCTCTTCGTTATTGCAGCTAAAACAACCAATAAACTAATTAATTATATTTACAAACTACCTTTCAGTCAATCCAAATAGTAAATAGGCAAAGTTGATCTTTCAAAATTCAATATTCAAGCAATCACTATAAGTATAGCCGTATCGTAATTATTTTTAGATACCCCATGTTGATTACCTGAGAATCTACATATCTCGATGTACTTGGCATAAATGAGCTGAAAGACAAAATTCGTTATTTTGAGTTATCCGTAAAAGAATACCGAGCACTTCTATGCTTGCCCAGGAATCTACTAATCCCGATCTTCTTGGCATCAATGAAAGACAAAAATGGCTATTGTGAGTTATCTGTAAAAGATAAACATATGCTGTCGCGGACTTCTTTGTAGAGGTTTTTGAGATATTCAATTCTGTGTACATTAATTTGGTGTATTTGTTATGGTTTAGGCAGCGTAAGCCATCCACTTTTTCACTACAAAGGGTGATTTTTAAGGGTGTATGAGTTGAGTATCACAACTCTCTTATAGTCTATGTTCATCCAGGGAACCTCTTGAACATTTTGCAAAAAGTCCTATCACAATCGGATGAACGGTATGGCAGCGCATAAAATATGATTAAACAAACAAACAATTTTAACAAACAAGCATTAATTTTTATATACTGTACTAGCTAATATCCGGCGTGCGCTGCTACTCCTAAATAAATGTTAATATGTTTTTTGCCACCAGCCGTGCGCTGTTATACTTTACTTTTTTTTGGGTACAGTTTTTTTAGATGTTCAATTCTGTGTACATTAATTTGTGTATTTGTTATGGCTTTAGGCAGCGTAAGCAATTTAAGCGTGCAAAGAGCTACCTTTTTTACATTAGAATTATACCCTCCTCTGCAGATAAGTTAAGAACCGTCATATAACAATTATATTAGAACGAAAAAAAAAAGATAAATTGATGAGGGCGATTGAAAATAGTATTTTCCAGCTACTGGCCCACTGTGCAACGGTCCCATGAGAAAAAAAATTTCCCCGTGGAGACTCGAACCAGCGTAAATCCCGTAGTTGCGCGACAAGACTTCTTGCCTTAACCGCCCAGGAGTCTTGGTATCAATAATTAAGATGAAAGGTTTACCCGAATGGGTATTACTCTCTTGGTATCAATAAAAGTAAAAAATGGTTATTGTGAGTTATCCGTAAGAGATAAACATGTGCTGTCGCGGATTTTTTTGTAGAGCTTTTTTGAGATATTCAATTCTGTGTACATTAATTTTCTGTATGTCTCATGGTCCAGGCAGCGTAAGCCATTTAAAGAGTCTAAAGAGCTAATTTTTTCACGTTTTCCACTACAAAGGACTATTTTTAAGGGTGTAGGAGTGAGTATCACAACTCTCTTATAGCCTATGTTCATCCCGGGAATCTCCTGAACATTTTGCAAAAAAACTCATCACAATCGGATCAACGGTATGGCCGCGCATAAAGTACGAACAAACATACAAACAAACAAACAAACAATTTTTATATATAAGATTAGAAGATAAAAATATTAACTTACTATCGTATTTAGAATCTATATAACCAAAAACATTATGTACCTTAATTACCTTTTGCTTATTTCTTGCACACGGAGAACTGTCAACTAAATTAAAAGTTCACACAACATAATGAACAGTTCAGTTAATTGGATAAATTGTTCCAAACCTTAAATACCTGTTACGAGTATTTCTTAAAAATGCACAGCAGTCTGGCCAAAACAACGTGAGGATAGAATACATTATCTATTTTAATCTATTACAAGTCGTAGTCCAATGTTCACCCATAACCTCTCCTTTGTTAGGAGTTATTAGATCAAGTTAATTTAGTTAAGCTTATCGACCCAATGAGACATCTAGCAGGCAACTAAGGTACTACTAGGATGATGTGATCGGTAAATTTTGCTTAAAGGCTTTTTATTCAGACCTAAGGATCTTTTAGGACCCTGAAAATCTTCAGACTCGGGACCCACGCTTTGAAGTCTCTCTCCGAGGACTTGCTCCTTGGATTTTTTCATCCTAAATAAAACCATCGATCCGCGGCAAGGAACCAGAGGCACTGAGACCGATTATAAGCATGTATATATTTAATTGAGTATTTCACAGTTACAAATAACTTTTTCGCTGATAGGGATATAAAACTGCTCTATGTAAGTGGGCTACCAGAATTTTAAAGAATAAATATTCCTATATTCGTGAAGCTAAGAAACGTTAAGACTTGGGATTCGATTCACAGTCTTTGACACATGCATTTTTCCTTGAGAGAATCGTCCAGTTTTCATCAGAATGTAAGTGAATGCCCTTAGTGTAATGATTCTATGTAGGCTTCCAGCTGCGACCTTAAATGCAAACAAAAAAAACTGGAAACTTCAATTTTCTCTAATAGCTATTATGTGAAAACATGCATTGATTTTATTACTGACGATAAACTGTTATATAGTGTCAAAGGTACTGTTTTTTTTAAATGGGATCGTGCTCAACCATAGGGATTGAAGTAAGTTACTGCACTTTTTCGTATATTAAGAGACTCCTGTATTTTTAGAATTTTTTTAATTTATGAAGAAAATGAAGAAATGTGGAAGAAATACTCTGCGTGCAAAAATAGTAATTAGAGACGAAATTATTGAACAAGTATCCCACTTTAAATATTTAGGATGTGACATCAGCTATGGGTATGATACAGATATTGAACACAAAACAATAAATAGAACATTGAATAATAAAGCTCATAAACAAACAAAATTAAAAATTTGTAAAACAATGGGTGTCCCTGTCCTTTTGTATGGGAGCGAATCTTGGATTACCACTACCAAACAAGAAAGTAAAATCCAAGCAGCCGAGATGAAATTTTTAAGAAGAGTAAAAGGCTGCACTAGAATGGAACAGATAAGAAACGAGGATATCCGTGAAGAACTGCAGATCTACTCCATGAAAGAAAATATATTTAACAACAAGATACAGTGGAAAGAACATGTAGAAAGAATGGAAGAAAGTAGATTACCAAATAAAATCTTCCATTATTTTCCAAGAGGAAGAAGAGATGTCGGATGTCCTCGGAAGAGATGGTCTTAGATCTATTAGTGAAGACGGAACAGGCAACTCTTGCCTCAACCAGGAAGTGAAGAAGAAGAAGAAAATGAAAATATTACTTTAAAAAAGAGATAGTTATTTATTCTCAATGATAGATCACTTAGGTAGAAACAGTATGAAAAATGTGTCATGAAAAAAGTCTAATAACAATTCACTCAACCTGGGAAAACCCAGATAAAATTTAGAAAATAAAAATAGAAAAGCTGATATCTCAGTCTTCCTCAACTTTGGATGTAGGATGTGGAGTCTTTTGGAGCATATGCTCCATCTTCAGCTTGTAAATTGGTACTAGTTCTCGAGAATCTTGTATTCAATTTTTATATTGTAAATTTGACATAGTAATCTCAACGGTGTTTCGTTATGAATTTTAAAAGTATCAAACCAGTTAAGTCCAAAACTGGCACAAACAAAATAGATCCATATACATTATTTTTCAGTGAACTTCCTCCCTTTTAGACTTGCCTAAAACAAAAATTGCTTATTATAGCTAATAGAATGAAGAATTGACTTACATTTTATTACCATATGAAGCGGCATGAAGAACAGCATCCATGTTTTTAATTGGAAAAAATTACTTATCTGTTTTTTACCGGGATGAGTGAATTTATGTTTAACTCTTACTTTATATTAAGTTGAATTAAGTGAGTTACCAATTCCGTTTATCACTATGAGACTTGGTAATTTAGTTGATTCATAAATAAGTTACTTTAAAGATACAGTTACAAATGAAGATTTTTTAAGTAGAGCCATCTGCTTGAATGGAGAAAAAAACAGCGCTGTTTGAATCGATAGTGACGGAAACTCCGGTACCTGAGTGGTCAGCATTCTGGCTGCCCACTTGAAGCGCAGTGGTTTCAGCTTCACAGCCAGGTAATGGACATTCAACAATACGTTCACAGTTCCTTTTGTTTCCATGCACAACTCTCAGTGTTAAAGCAATTAAAGCAAGATTGCCACATAGTTTCAAAAATTTATGCGGCAGCCGCCTGCCTAATGCTCACTTGTACAACATATCAGATGAACGAATTTCTGGATTACGTTAGATGTTCACATATGATATTATAATATGAAAGCAAAACAAGAACAATACTTTTTATCAAGAATTTCTATTTATATAATAATAATAATAATAATAAATAATAATAACAATAATAATAATAATAGATACATAAATATATCGGTTGATTAATGTCTTTGACATCGTCCGATTCCTAAGCCAATTTTGTCGGTCCATCCAATCTCCTGGTTGTAGATATTTCTTCTTCTTCTTTTATTACTTCTTCTTCTTCCTCTACGCATGAAAGATGGCAGCTTGTTGCGTGTTCATTCACTACAGGTCCGGGGTGTGGTGGCGTCCTTCCATCGTAATTGTGGTCTTCCTAGAGGCCTTTTCTGCTGAGGTGTCCAGTCACGTACTTTCTTCACTAATCTACTGTTCTCCATTCTATCTATGTGATCTCCAATTTAGTCTTCTATCATCTATCCAGAGGTTTATAGGTTCAATTTCACATTTTTCTCTAATAACAGAGCTGCGAATTTTCTCTCACAGCGATTTTCCTACGATTTTCCTTAAAACTTTCATTTCGGTTGTTTCATTGATTTGTTTTGTTTTTTGAGTTTCTGTTCGGTATTCACAACCATATGTTAGAACTTGTCTTATGACAGATGTTTCTCCTTCATGTATGAATATATTCCCTGACTCCATGAGGTTTTAGGTCTTCCTCAGTCTCCTCTTCCCTCAAGAGTTTTCGAGTATAGGATTTATTTCTTGTCCGAAGCTTGAAGAAAGTTTCAAGCTGGCATTCGAAAACAAATGGATTAATGCAATGAGTAAGTTTATACATTTTTGTTGTAATTTATATGATTAAAAAAAAAAAAGGAATGGAAAAAGTTTCTAAAAAAGGGGGGGGGGAGATAAGAAGGTGGTCCATGTAAGCTCAGTAATGTTTTTTTTTTCTTTTTTTTTTAACGAACGTGTGAAGCTCATCAAATTAACGAGAATTTTACCGGGATACGGTTTAAATACTCTAGGAGTATTTTTAGGTGTCGCTTAACCACATGACAAAATATAGATGAATTTTAACTTCCCCTTCGAATGAAGCAATGTCTTATATTTATTTAATTTGAAAAATTGCATCAATGTTAGTAGGGAATATATCTGTAAATTTCGTGTTTAGGTTTGCAATAAATACTTTAAACTAACCCAAATCTTATGGAAGCACTATGGCACTAGGGTCGACTCAGCCTCTGACAGAAATGAGTACCAGACGCTTGTTATTGGGATAAAGGCGGCCGTCACGCAGGGCTGACAACCCGGCTGACATCAAGTACCGAATATCCAGAAAACGTGGGAGCATTAAAGCTCCTACTACCCCAAGGGCCTCCTAAGGCCTGTAGTGAGAACACTTTACACTTACAATCTATACGCACATAACAATGTAGCAAATACTCTACATAGGCTCTGTTATTCTACCAGTTATATTATATGGATGCAAAAATGGACTCTTACTTTAAGGGAGGAAAGGAGATTACGAGTATTTGAGAATAAAGTTCTTAGGAACATTTTTGGACCGAAGAGAAATGAACAGACTTCATAATAGCGAACTACATGATCTTTATAGGAAGCCGGATATAATGAGAACAGTTAAGTCTCATAGGCTGCGATGGGCAGGACATGTGGCACGAATGGGAAATGAAAGACGTGCATGGAAGCTTCTTGTAGAAAAACCAGAGGGAAAATGCCCACTTGGTAGACCAAGAATGAGGTGGGAGAATAACATTATCCATGATTTGAGGGAAGTAGATTATACAGGGAATGATTGGAAAACATTAGCTCAGGATATATGGAGAGCTCTAAGGGTTCAATGTGCCAGTGAGGTTTAGTATGCCACTAGACCGACAATGTGGGCAATTCGAACATAAATTGTGTATCGATACTAATAAAATTCTTAAGTTGAGGAGACGGACCAACAAGATAACTATTTTATAGTTTTTAACCATACATTATAGGCCTATAAATTTGTAGCCTATGTAGGCTCACATTTTTAGCATAATTACCTATTAAAAAACATGCTTTTTTATACAATTTTGGACAGGAAAAGAATATTTTGTAAATGTATTTAAAAAGTTTGAAAATTAAGATTTATTTAACAGTTTCAATTTAACGTTGCGAAAATGTTTATACGAGAAGTTAGAAGTTGGAATGAGCGGATTTTCCCAGCCGGATAAAGAGCAAGGTGGCCAAGTCAAGAAAACGCAAGAATATTCATATGTTGAAGAATCATCCAAGTATAAAATGTGAGGAATTGAGTTTTCAGCAACGTCGTACGGATTTAGTTTCGCATGAACTCTTTCTTCACGAGATTAAAGATAGAAAAGAAGTCAAACGGACCTAGACGTCTTGCGGTCTTTCACTGAATTTTCATCAAAGAGATGGAAGCAGAATTAACTAAATGTAATTAGTAAATGAAGGCAGAGTCTTTTGGAATAAGCTTATATTCAGTTTTAACAGAAACACAAGAAACTTGTTTCAGTCATCAAATTTTCATTCAACTCCTTGCAAAAAGTCTCTAGTCAATAGTACCGTAAAATGAGGCAATACCAAACGCAGAATTTGACAAAGCACCGCTATTATTTTCTTGTCAATGTTAAACAATCAGTACTGTCAACTGTTAGCTAGAGTTGTGGAGGTTTCTGACAGTACTTTTATACAGATGTTTAAATTTACAGTAGGGGCCTATATTTGAAAAACCAAAAACGATTAGTATGTGACAGTCTTCAGTAACTACATGACTTATGCTACTTGGGATTTTAGGGTATTCGGAAGGAACGTAGCTACTGAAATTTTTCTCATGAAACGATTTTTAAAAATACTAATTTTCATTGACCTTAATAAAAATAATGATGATGATAATAATAATAATAATAATAATAATAATAATAATAATAATAATAATAATAATAATAATATAATAATGTTTTATTTATTCTGGCGGAATTAAAACCTTCTCTTCAACTCAACCAGCACAAATATACAGTACAGATTACGCTACATTGAGCAACAAAAAAAAAACTTTTTTTTGTCTCAGAAAGAAAAATATGTGATGATAGTATTTTTTCTCCTGCATTCAAACATAATATCGGGGTTTCTCCATTACGCAAGGTTTCCGAGAGAGACAGGAATTTATAATTTCAAACACTTGGCACGCCGTAGCGTAGTGGTTAAGGCACTGAGCTACAAGTAGGAGGGTCGAGGGTTCAAGTCCCGTTGGGGGTCAGGATTTTTAAACTGACCCAAACCCTCTGGCGGCACTATGGCCCTGGGGCTGACTCAGCCTCTAACTGAAATGAATGTTTACTACATTCGTAACTGCACAACATTCGAATATTCGGACTTACCTAGAAAGTAACAAATGACGATTTTCTGCTATATTTCGCCTGTGGAGCATCCCTCTTGATGGTCCAACAATAATCGGCCAGCACATTAGGATTCCATTTGCCTTGATATCTCTCTTCCATAGCTGAAATCTCCTGATAAAAGCGTTCCCCGTTTTATTTTGCAATGGACAAATGTACGAAAAAAGTTTATTAAAAAAATAATTATTTAAATCCATTAATTGAAAATGAAATAAAAAAACTGTGGGCGATGGAGAAATTCCGAATACAATTTGAGAACACGATAAAAAACTGCATTAAGTACAACTATTGGTATTCATGAGACAAAAATCATGTTGACCAGTGTTATCTATATGCTATGTTAATTATGAAGGGTTAAAAAACATTAAAAGTTGTAGTGTAGATTTCATGTACAAACAACATTATATACTACAAAAGTAATAATAATAATAATAATAATAATAATAATAATAATAGTAAACATAAAAATGCCCATAACAATGTACATAGGTCATATATATGTTATATAGACAGTATATATAGGCTTATACATAATTATTCTGTACGTTTGTTTGACACTCCTCCTCCAAACGGCTGGACCGATTCTGATGAATTTTTTTTGGTGTGTCTGAAGGGTCCCTCGATGGTTTACATTCACAATTGGAGCCTATAAAACCAATAGGTGCACGTGTTCACCTCAAGTGAAAATTTAAAAATCGCTTTAGCAGTCACATTTTTCAATGTTTTACAACGAAACTCAGTATATCCTATTAAAATAAACAGAGGTAGATATTATCTAAAAAAAATCAGCGAAATGCAAGAATTAGAAGTGGAGGTTTACTTGAAATCCAAAATTAAAAACACCTAAATGACTGGACCGATATTGATTTCTTTAAGTGGGTCCCTGGATGATTTAGATTCACAATTAGACTCGGTAGGTGGCGCTGCGATCGAGTTATAAGATTTTTTCTTATAGTCATCTAAATTACCGACATATTCCGCGCGACAACAGTGTGACGTCATAATGCACGCTTCTTGAGCCACAACAGATGGTAGTGAGGAGTTTTCTTGCGAACTTATTAATTAGTGAATTTGATGGTAATAATGAAACTATATTTTTACCGTCCGGCCTTGACACGAGAATTGAACGTTCGGGCAGACAACGTCTCCTTGGTCCGCTAGTAATAATGTAAGATATAATTATTATACGATAAAACGTTAGTAGACGTTTAATAATTAACCTAAGATTTTAATTCAGGCAGAAAAGTATATACATATATATACATACATACACACCGTGTCCCATTCAAACCTCCCACATTTTAATTAATCAAAACTCTCCAAGTATGCGGAATTATGAAATGAGGTTGGTATTAAAAGAAAGAGAAACTCAAAGAATTTTTGTTTTCATTGTTGCAGTTAATTCATCTGTCACATGTTCGACAATAATGACAAAACAAAACGGCGACTCTTCAGCAACGAGCATAAACTGTTTTCTGGTATGCAGAGACGAAGTCAATAATTACAGGGCAAAGAAATATGGAGGAAATTCACCTGATAAGACCATTAAGGCATAGCTTGAGAAGTTTCTGGCGACTGGAAGCGTTAAAAAAGAATCAGGAGGTGCTCGTACACGTGTTTCAGAAGAAAAGTTTGAAGAAATTAGAGCAGGATTTCAGAGACGTCCACAAAAATCAACATGTGGCAATTAAATTCTTTGAGTTTCTGTTTCATTTAATACCGGCCTCATTTCATAATTCCGCATACTTTGTTAGTTATGATTAATTAAAATGTGGGAGGTTTGAATAGGACACACTGTATATCTGGCTTATAGGTATCTTGATTAAACTGAGTGTTAAAGGAAAGACCTATTACAAGGCCTATTAACTCATGTCACATGGCACTGTGTATTATTATCTTCAAATATTCAAAATGTACATTTATAATCTTATTCGTTCCCCACTCCAATATTTCGACCCTATAATTCGTCATTATTATAAAAGATTTCCTCCTCTCAATTATACAGACAATGAAATGAATTATTCGTTATAACGAATGTAAATATACATCTATCCCATCTACGTTTTTGTATCCATTTTCACTTCTTTGTATTCTATTCACCCTTTTCTTTTCGCCCCTTTTCAAAGAGACTTTGTTCCTTTTTAGATTATTAATTGGATTAAGCAATTACGTAAGTCTTCCTGACTCCATTAATTAGGGGCTCAAACCTTAAATAAGATGAAACACAGAAAACGCAATAAGACAGTAATACTTTTTTAAGATACGATTAGAGAATGCGTAAATATACATAAGCCTAATAATTGCTAAATTTGCGCCAGATAATTGATATTAAATGAATTAGAATAATTTATATTGACTATTTAACGCATGCCACAAATGCTAGTCAATGACCAATCACGTTTCAATGAATTTTGTTTTACAACCAATGACAGTCGTGTTTCGTCTCGCTCTTTACCGATTTCTCTTTATCAGCTCCTGCTTTTGTGATAAAGAAAGCTCCTCCTTTTTAATGTTCTGAACTGGACAGAACATTATTTTTCTCCAACAAATACATTGAATATAGCAAATAATGAACAGATTCCTTGATTTTACTGAGTTGTTTAGTAAAAAAATAAATGAATAATCCGTAATGTTATGATTTGATGTGTTTCATTATTTCTCCACTTGGGTACATTCTTACAATATAGCGATCTTTTGGCAATAAATAATATGATCTAGTTTGCAGTGAATGAACATAACCTCACATTTCTGATTTGTTTTTAAACATCGCCGTTTACATTAAATACATACATATTTTAAAATAACTATAGTAAAACAATGATTTGTGTGTAAACAGCTTAATTTTATTCGTTAAATAGTCCTAACAAATGCCACTCTTGATTTACAAATTCTCTAGATAAATTCACTCCTCACTTCGTGAGTCGTGAATTTATCGATAATTTGGAAATGACTCGTGGCATGACTTATAAAAAAGTACATTATCAACGCTATGCTATAAACGGGAGAAATATAGCTATTTTAATCGGAGGACTATATCTGATCCTCAAGTTTATTTTAAACGTAAAATAAATATCATCAACTCGTGTCCAATTCAGGGTCGGGTCGAGCGATGAGATAAGATATAGAGGTCTGTGAATGACAAGGGTGCCGGCCGAACACACCTGATGTACCATCCAGGGGCAGGTGAAGCGAAATGAAACGAAATAGTTAAAATGAGTGTGAAGAAATGGAGGAATGAAATTGTGGCAGGGGAAAACGGGAGAAAGCCCCGAGAAGAAAAACCTGCCCAAGATCCGTTTCGTCCACCACGTAACTCACATGGAATGACAGACTCGATCCCAGCGGTGAGAGACGTTATTTTAAACGTTTAAACTGAACATATGATTACGTATTTAATTAAACCTTAGTAGCGATCAATAATTTTGGGGGAAAAAAAAGTTTCTTGTGTAATGCCACCAGATTGTCTTTTATGACATTTCTAGCTTTCCGCCTGGCATTGGCGGAATTGTAATCCATTTCTTAGGTTGGGACACTTGGAAGGCACAGTTACGTTACCCGATGAAATGATGGGTGATAAATGATAATGAAGCGCCAGGAGAGTTCTTAACCTAAACTTTACCTTCTTCTTCTTCTGCTTCATGAAATTAGGCCTTTTGACCTGTTTTCACATCAAGTGGGATTTAATGAATCCTCCCATCTAGTAAATGGGCGTCCAACATTTCTATGTCCTATTGGTTTGTACTTTAGTAACAGCTGAGGGATTCTATCTGTAGGCATTCTCTTGACATGTTCATACCAGTTGTTTCTCATGTTGTCAAATCTATTTGTTAAATTGAAAATATTTAAGTCATTCCTAATATCCTCACTTCTTTTCTTGTCCAAAATTGTCACACCTGCTACTGAACTTTACCTAAATTACATAACACGTGCAACTACAGGAATAATTCCCTTTGAAGAAAAATCCCTATGGTCTGAATGGGAATCGATTCCGGGACCTCATGAACTGTAGTTGGAAACGCTGACCACTAACCCATGAGGCTGGTCACACACACACACACACACACACACACACACACACACACACACACACACAAACACACACTGACATACATAACACACACACAAACATTGACATACATAACACACACACACACCACACACACATATATATATATATATATATATATATATATATGAATAAGGAAGTTTTCTTGGGTTTTCCGCGTCTTGGATTCAAGTTCGGCCCCTGGCCACTGACTCCGAACTTGAATCCAAGACGCGGAAAACCCAAGAAAACTTTCTTATTCATACTTATATCCGCGAAAATCTGCAATATAACATAGGCCTATATATAATGATCCATCCATAGTAATTCAGCCCGAGGGCAGGTTTTTCACTGCAATCATAGCATTTTCATGCTATGCTTTGCAGCTTTACTAGGGAATTGTAGGTGTGGTAGCTTCCCGTTGCTTTCCACACCGGTTAAGGATGATGATAATGATAAGGATGATAATGATGATCATATAATTTCGGGGACCGTTTGGGCCTTAAAGTTTTCCTGACATTTGTCTTACAGGTGAGGAAAAACCCCGATAAAAACCTCACCCAGAAAAACTGTCCCGACCGGGGATCGAACGCGGGCCCGCTGCGTGACAAGGCAGTACGCTGCCTCGAGTCCACAGCGGTGGACATATATATGATATGAAAAGAAAAATGAATACTTGAGTCGGGATTTGAACCCGAGTATCTAAACTCTAAACTCTAGATACTATATAGAAACTCGGGTTCATTTTTTTCTTTTCATATCATATTTGCTTTCATTGCCAAATCTCAAAAAATAGTTATAAAATATATATATATATATATATATATATATATATATATATATATATATAGGGTAACTGCAGGTAATAACGCCACCTATTCAGATATTGAGCTGTAATTTGGAGAAATATTGTCCGGGATGTCTCTTATTTTTATATAACATTACTTGAGGTCCTAACTATCTTACATCCAAATATAATTTAGAAAGATATAATATTTTATGAAGGAAGGGAAGAAAATCAGGAGGAGGAGAAACTGGCGTTATTGCCTGCAATGAAGGTAATAACGCCACACTGAATTATTTCAAAGTATAACACATATCTGCTGTATTTTGATACACTATTCAGCTTTAATACTAAAAATACAAGTTAAAATAACAATCTGTGTATATAATATTATCATAGACATAACAAAAATATACATAAGAGTCCTCATGTAACGAGCACAGGTCTAATTACCTGATGTGATTTACCTTCACTCATCTAAATGCGCACATCCATCCTCACACAGTGAACAAAGACCCATTTTCAGCACAGATTTGCTATCACAGGTCTCATGGTACCAAACTTCACATTCTGTGCACTGAATCCAACTTTTCTTACACCTTTTATCAAAATAGTAACCTCCACAATCACCACAATACAGATCTTCGTGCAAACTTTTTCCTTCTTTATTAGTTGTTGCGGGTTTGGAAACACCTGATGCTGATGGTGTTTCCTTATTGAAAAGTTTCTTATTCAGAAGTACAGCTTTTACATTCACTGAACGTCTTTTCGCTTCTTTTCTGATGATCTTCGGAGTTGACAAAAGCATCTGGACAGGAGATTTTTCGGGTGTTTGGGGCTTTTTTGTTCAGAATGAGGTGCTATCACTTCTGGATTTGGCCTCTCGGACACACTGCTTGGAGCAAAAGCTGTGTCTGAAAAAATGTCCGGATTCTAAGGGTGGATGACAGTTGCTCTAAACCCAGAAGCTGCATTTCCAGGAGTTGCAGCACGATATCAGATTCCGAAAAAAGGTTAAGGAAACTGCAATTTCCATAATAATGGCGTTATTACCTGCACACCCCACTTTGTATTTAAATTAAAATATTTGTGATACATATTTTTTTTAAATAATAACTTACTACTAATAATGAATAGTAACAATACATATTAAGATAAAACAATAATATTGACAATGGTACTATATTGTAAGACACAACACTTACCAAACTTTTTTCTAAACGAAAATTCAAGGGTTTTTTTCACCAGAGATTAACACCACTCTTCACAACACGACTGTTCAAGCGACAATAATGTTGCAGAATGTTTCAAGGCCGTTACCAATCCATAGGGGAAGCTTCCCTCTACTATTCCAGTAGCTTGTAAGATGCTGACACCATCGCAATATTTACAAACTAACGTTTCTAGAGAAAATGGCGTTATTTCCTTCATGGCGTTAATACCTGCAGTTACCCTATATATACTCGCACATATATCAATATGTAGCCTATGTGTCTGCATGTGCATGTGTGTGCATGTGTTTGTGTGTGTGTGTGTGTGTGTGTGTGTGTGTGTAATTTATTGAACTAGCCTATTGTTACCGGTTTCTTGAACATTTAAAAGCAGCAAATAATTTTGATTATATGATTTGTTGAAAGCAGAAACTTTGTGTCTTCTCTAAAATGTGTGGACCGAAGTCATGGTAAATGGATATTATTTATACGCAAAAATTACGTACATGTTTTGTATCATTAATTATTTTATCACATGAAACATCAATTCTATGTGTCAACCCCGTTGGATTAGAGGTTATTATTCTCGCCTCCGGTTTGGGTTCGCGGGTTCAAATCCGGCCAGGGTAGATCGATTTTTCAGGGTGTAAAATCATCATAATGACTTTCTAATGAAGGTAAAAAACCCCGTTATAGATTTGCGACATGAAGAATAGCCTCATGGCTGGAATAAGAAGAACTCTGAACAAATTATGGCTTATTTCACGGATAGCTTTAAACTGCAGCGCTAATGACTTCACTGCTAATGAGCGTCGTTAAATAAAATATTAACTACTTGTCAATTCCGTGGAGTCATTTTGTAAGCTATAAAATTATTATACAATATATAGTCACGATGGTATATTCAGTTACGTTAGTGTTTTACAACATTGTAAGCGAAGATAGAATTTCAGTATTTTGATATTCAATATATTTAACAATGCATAATACACATGGATAGGATGCTTTTTTTTTAAATTACTACTTTTCAGTCAGAAATAAAATAAATATCTTCAACTCGTGTACAACTCAGGGTCGGGTAGAGGGATGAGATGATATAAGCTCCCTATATAGAGATCTGTGAATGACAAGGGTGCCGGCCGACCGCACCTGACGCATCAAAACGGAGACTGATCAACGTAATGTAATGAAATGGAGAAATGGTGGAATGAAATTGTAGCAGGGGAAACCAGGAGAAAACCCCGAGAAAAACCTGCCCAAGCACTGTTTCGTCCACCAGGAAACCCACATGGAGTGATCGAGACTCGATCTCAGGATCCCAGCGGTGAGAGGCCAGTCAGAAATATTAATCATTAGTTACTATTTATGAAACTTTTAATTTTTTTAATTATTTACAAATTAATTTTAAATAAATTAGAAATCGAGGTCGATTACATGCGAAGAACTCATTTCAATAGGCTATACACATAGGCCTAATTACAACAAAAAATAGTTCATAATTTCATAATGTAAAGTTTAGTGGCAATTCCTGTAAATAGTTATAATTTTGAAAACAAACGTATCTAGATGAACTTATAACTACATTGCGTAATGTATTCATCATTAAATGAAAGAATTAAATGCAAAACACAATAAAAATAAAGTTTATAACGACCACTCACTTCCTCTTCTCGGCACAAAGGATTTCTTTGCGTGTGCAATAAAACAGGAATAATAATATTAATAATTGCGGAGCAGTTGTCTTGAATATCAGCTCTAGTAATTCGTTTTTCTTTAGAAACCAAATTAAGAACACAGACAAATTCTACATCATTACCGGTACCTCGTCAAATATTTCGAAGGCAATTTTCCGTTACTGGAGTGGACGATGATTAGCAGTAGGCCTAATATATGTCGAAAATAAGAAAACGACAGCACAACTAATTTTTAAATTTACAAATACAATACCTGTTTTCAGCCTTTACCAGGCGAATGGAGAAGACTACTTAAAGCTACGTGATTTTTATGGGAAACCAGATATAATAACAATAATTAAATCTCATAGACTGCGATGGGCAGAACATGTGGCACAAATGGGGAATGAAAGATAGGCATGGAAGCTCCTTCTAGGAAAACCAGAGGAAAATCACCCAGTACGTAGACTAAGATTGAGGTGGGAGAATAACAATCATGATTTGAGGTAAGTAGATTATACAGGGGATGAATGGAAAACACAAGCTCACAATAGGGATGCATGGAGAACTTATATCCGCGCGGCCATGAACCTACGGGTTCGATAGTGCCAGTGAGTTGGTTATAAAAATAATACATAATTCACAATCAAACATGTACTTTAATCAATAAATTATAGATACCAATATTAATAGCAGTAATATTATACCTGCGGGCAGGACATGTTGCACGTATGGGGAATGAAAGACTTGCATGGAGGCTTCTTGTAGGAAAGCCAGAGGGAAAACGCCCATTTGATAGACCAAGAATGAGGTGGGAGAATAACATTAACTATGATTTGAGGGAAGTAGATTATACAGGGAATGATTGGAAAGCATTAGCTCTGGATAGGAATGTATGGAGAGCTTATGTCCGCGCGGCCATGAACCTACGGGTTCGATAGTGCCAGTGAGTGAATAAGTAAGTAATATTATACCTGCAAAATTACTGGTATAGATAAATAAAGAACATGTAGATTATTACAGGCTAATTCAAAATGAATGGGGCAAAATAAAACATTCTTATGATTACTGCATTTAATTTATTTTACAAATAAAAATTAAATTTTAGAATCAAAAGTTAACTCTCCAAGTTTCCATAGATATCGCAGATGCTCAATGTGGGCTCCATTAATGACAAATAAACATGTCTTTATGCGATATTATATTACTTGCCAGATCTATTCCAAGAGAGCCTGATCAATTGAGTGGACTATTTAACTCATGCCCCAAATGGGAGTCAATGACCAATCATGTTTCAATGATTTCTGTTTTACAACCAATCATTGTCGTCTTTCACGAAATATTTATCAGTGTTATAATTATCATATTAAAGAAAGCTCCTCCTTTTTAATATTCTGAACAAGTCTGACCATTATTTTGCAGTGATTGAGCCTGCGACAAATACGGCTACCAGATTGTATATATAGTGCATGAATGTCAACACATGCCGCATGCGGGAGTTAATATAAAAACATTTGTAGCAATTGATTATACCACCAAAAAAAGAAACCACTGTTTGCACTTTCTTAAATGTATTTTTTCCCAGGTAACAATCCAGAAAAATATAATTGTCATATTTATAGCATACGACATCAGAAATGAATTAATATACAGTTTGATGTGTTTCATTTTTTCTCCACTTGAGTGCATTCTTACAATATTGCGTTCCTTTGGCAATAAATAGTATGATCTGGTTGCAGTGGTAAACAAAAGAAGCAGATGAAGCGTACCTATCGTTTCTCATTTGTCTGCAAACATCGCCGTTTACATTAAATATATAAACTTCGTGAGTCGTGAATTCATCGACAATTTGGAAATCACTCGTGGCATTACTTATGACAATCCGCTGCTTTGGCTGCTCTACTTTCAGTGGAAATGGGGATATGTATATACTGTGTCCTTCACATACCTAATGATGTAATGTAGGATGACCTGGGGAGTCGCAACATCAATGTCACATCAGTCAACCCAGCACGGACCAATCCAGTATTGTGGAAGATGCTAGTTAAGAAGAATACGTACGAGCCTATGCCAATGTGGCGGAGTACCATCTTGCTGAAAAATAAAGTCGCAATATGCCTTTTCTCGTCGCTAATCTGCAATTTTGATTAAAAGCTCTTACAAACGGCATCGACTACATTTGTTTTCATTGTTGCAAACCGAAAATTAGAGATTTGACCTTTTTTGCTGTATCTGTAAAATAAATTCAACATAAAAGTAATTTCTGCCCCATTCATTTGAATTGTCCTGTACAGTTCTATGAAAGATACGGTATATGTTAATTTTAGAGTAGTATTAAATTTGTGGGATGAGAAATAATCACTTATTACAATTATTGTGACTGTATTAACATTTTTAAAAATTTTTATCAATTATTATTATTATTATTATTATTACTATTTCTTCATGTTTTCTGCAGATTTTTGATAGGATGGTTAGAAATTAAGAAAAAAACGGCCTCATAGAATCTAATTTTATGTATTGGAGCTCTACTAACTGAACCAACTAAAACACAATTATCGAATTGGCTCAAGTTGTACCATGTCTAATCCGAAGTCCTAATAATTTTTTTGAACTGATTTTACGTGTTTTAGAAAGTGAAATATATTGCTTCCAGACAAGGCGTCTGTAAGCTACAATTGACATATCTTAAGAGAAGATATAAATGAATGACGACATGAAATTCGTAAGAATTAAACACTCTAATATAGTGTAGTAAAGATTATTACAGATTTAGCAATTTATTAAAAACTTCTTCTTCTTCGGCTTTCCCCCACTTATAGGTTTGCCGTCTTCAGTTTCCATTTATCTCTATCATTCCGATCTCCCTCTTCCAAATTCCTATCCTCCATTATTGTTCTGACGTAGGTTTTCCATTTCCATCTTGGTCTGCCACGTTTATTTCTTCCAGGGGGTGACCATTGGTATATATTTTTTGGACATCTTTCATTTTCCATTCTTTGTACATGGCCATACCATTTAAGCGTTTGATTTTCAATCCTCTTAACAACAGATGTGGTGACCTTCATTTCTCTCCAAAGGAATTCATTTCTTAATTTATCCTGTCTTGTTTTTTGGAGGCTTCTTCTAAAATAATCGAATTCAACTGTTTTAATGTTATTATTTTGTATTTATTAAAAACTACTGGACAAAAATGCCACTGGAGTTAAAGACTTCAACTGGACACAAATTATTCTCTCCCGGAAATTTGGTTCGAGAGATTTACCCAGTAGATCAATGGTACAGACTTAGCGCTTAAAGCTGAAGTTCCATGGTTATATCCACGCTCATTAATTTTCTCTCCTAAAATATGTCAAACCGTTAGCATTCTTACATATTTCATATATGAAATTATAATATATTTTTCTTCTTTTTTAAATGAATTGGAAAATATAAATAATACCAATATAAATATCTCTAAATGCACGAGGTGATGTATATTTTTTCATCTCGTAATTCAGGTCTTTAATGAACTTACGTGAAACTCTGGTATCAAAAAATAATTTTGTATTATCTATAATTTCATAGTTACGCCATAATATGAATTAAAATAATTGGCACGCCTTCAATATATTGCATCAATCAACAACTGTAATAATATTGTTAATAATTTTAATTAAACAATTCTATAGGAATTCAATTACGAGCAATTCATGCTCCATTAATAATTAGCATAACGTAATGTAGAAGAAATAATATAAACAAAGTTATTATTGATTTCTATACAATTAAATTTTAGTAGAATAGCATGCCTTTAGATTAGATTAGAATTGTATGAGGGCTTATCGCGTTTTATTGCAGTAATACGGCTACCTTTTGTAGGTTCATTTTATTATAGCAACTATCGTTTTTTTTTACGAATCAATGGAAAATAAATATATTACACGGTGTTACGTAGTGTGTTATGGTGCTTTTTTCGGCTGGACCCAGGACCTCAAAGAGGAATATATAAAATTGAATATATATATATATATATATATATATATATATATAGGAAAAACAAAAAGGAACCTAAAAATTAGAACTAAAGCACACACAAAAAATATTAAAAATGGGGAAATAGAAAAATCTGCAGTTGCTGCTCATGATTGGTCTGAAAAACATAATATAAATTCGGACACTGAATTATTAAAAAAGTTAGAAAATACAAAAGAACGCTGACTATTTGGGAAAAAAATCTATATTCAGAAGAACATAAACAGAGTTATGAATTTTGAAATACCCGACGGAACGTGACCGTGTTTGGAGGTTCTTTGGCCAACCACAAGATGGAGCCGACATGGACATCCAGGGTGTGCAACATAATGCAACATAAATCAAACCAGTCTGGACAAGCTGACGATAAAACATAATTGTTTTGAAACATGTCCAAGAACAAATCAACATTAATATTGAGGTAAGATGATCGGACTGAAAATAATATAATTAACCTCAAAATATCACTTCCTAAAATTAAATATTAATGCTAAAACTCTCCCTTTGGTCCTATTCTACCTTAAGTTGTTACATGGGCTCTTGGAGGGGTACACGAATATGCCCCGTCCCTGGATAATCAAAATCACGTATTTTAAAGAACACCAGTGGTTTACCATACCAGATTATTTCAACTAAATGAGATGAGGTGGAGGATGATATGAGATTAATAAATCAATAAATTAAGATGAAATGCCAAAATAGGGGAGAAATTGGAGTGGAGAACGCGGCAAGCGGTTAGACGCTCGCCTCTCACTTCTGGGGTCCCGAAATCGAGTCTCGGTCACTCCATGTGGGTTTCGTGGTGGACGAAACGGAGCGGGGGTAGTTTTTCTCGGGGTTTCTCCCGTTTTCCCCTGCCACAATTTCATTCCACCATTTCTCCACTCATCCATTTCGTTTCATTTCGTTCATCTGCCCCCGTGATGGTGCGTCAGGCGTGCTCGGCCGGCAACTTCTTTCAACCATCCATCCATCGACCCGAATCAGATGGACACGTGTGGAGGATATTTAATAGGGGTGGAGAATGTTGGAGGGATCAAATTCGAGAAAAGGGAGAACTGCGAGAAAAACCGGAAGTCCCGATATGACCACCACCAAAATCTCTCCGGAACTGCCAGGGTACGAACCTAGGATACTAGTAGGTACAGGCGCGAGCGCTAGCAATCGTCTACCAAGATGACATACTATCCCTTAATCAAGGACATAGATAGACGAGAAACGAAAAACGCAGAGATCTGCATGGTCATGACAATGAAGCCTAATTAGACTGTATTACATTTAATGTTTATTCACTTAATTAAACACTGAGTAAAATAATAAGTTATCCATTGTCTTTTATTAAACGTTTGTTGCTATTAATCGGCTATTTAAAACTATAGGGAAGAAAATACCCTATTACACAACTCTAATCTTCTTTTTCATTAGGAATCGCAATTAGGAAGTCCCAAGTTTAAACCCAGTGCCGACCAACGTAACTTTTTTTCTGACTTTCTTCAATCGTTAAAGTAAATACTGAGTTGGTATTTAATAACCACGACTCATTTCATCAAGATCAGAATTCATTATTATTTTTAATCAGAAAAAAACATGACTGTAGACATAATAAAACTCCGTGGCGCGACAGGCCTTTAGCCTAACATCCGGCTGCTGGTCTCACATCTGCATATGTTAATCACAGAGGTAGACGATCATCCTGCCAGTGTAGGTGTGACATGTCAGCATTTCGGGTTCCACCAGTCGTTATAGCTGGTTTTCTCTACCTGATATACATAATAAACACTCCGGGACAGATTCTTACAGACCTTAGGAGGCATTTGAGTTAGTGGGAGGTTAAGATTCCCATCTTTCTAGAAGATGGACACGAGATCTCAGCCGGGTTGTCAGCCCTGAGTTAAAGCCTTTTTTACCTCCAAAACAAGCATCATTTCAGTTAGAGGCTGAGTTGATCCCAGGGCAATGGTACCACCTGAAGGTTTATGCCAGTTTAAAATCTCTGACCCCCCGGGATTCGAACCCCCGAACTTCCGGCATTTAGCGTATTGTCTTAACCAAACTACGCAAAGGGGTGCCCTTTCATATATAAATTACGTCCGATACTTAAATAGGGCCTGTATATTTGTATCTGAAAGTAATTGATGTTAGTTACCAATACATTTGTTCTAGTATGAACACAAAAAATGCGCTGTCTGCATTATTGCGACGGATAATTCAATTTCCATACAAAAAAATTGAGTAACGAAAATACATCGAATAAAATTAACGTCAGTTTTATTAATTTTATCTACGTTATCAAATTAATCTCATTTAATCTGTATTATTGCAACCGAAGCTTTCTCGTATTAACATAAATCTGTTTAACAATATTACGTTGTTTTGTTTCATGGTGTAAGTTATTATATATAACTCTGTTTTCATTTTATCACGTCCCACATAAAGTTAAATGGGATTTGGGTTCTAATTCTCTTAATGGATTAGAAGTTTTATATTGGCAAAAATGTGTGATGACGTATGATATGATACACACAGAACCTCTAATAACAAGTAACTCATGATTTTTTTCGCATCGCTCAAATAATATATTTTAACAGGAAAATTATTCAATATGTATTTTTAGTGTAAAAATTTAATTTGTGCCAGATTAAAAAAAAAAAGCATTATAATTTATTTAATTTACATTCCCCATCCATCCACCCATAGTAATTCTGCCCGAGGGCAGGTCTTTTACTGCAATCATAGCATTTTCATGCTATACTTTGCAGTTTACTAGGGAATCGTAGGTGTGGTAGCTTCCCCGTTGCTTTCCACACCGGTGAAGGGTGCTGCTGCTGATGATGATAATAATAAGGATAAAGATGATGATGATGACCATATGATTTTGGGGACCGTTTGGGCCTGACATTTGTCTTACTGGTGAGGAAAAACCCCCGATAAAAACCTCGCCCAGAAAACTGTCCCGACTGGGGATCGAATCTGGGCCCGCTGCGTGACAAGACAGCACGCTACCTCGAGACCACAGCGGTGGACAACATTCCACATAAATGACAATAAAATATTTTTTTTTATTCAATGCAACCACGTTGCCATTTCAACATTCTGGTAACCCTTCCTGGCATGGAGTTATTGTAACCCCTTATGAAGTTGCTCCGATGATATATGACAGGTGCTGATGATGGTAATGATGCGCCAGGAGAGTCCTTAATCCTGAAATTAATGAACATTTTAATGGTGATAATGATGGCCAAATGATGTTCGTGGACAGTTTGGGCCTTAAAGTTTCCAGACATTTGTCTTACAGGTGAGGAAAACCCCCGAAAAAAAACATCACCCAGGAAACTTGCCCAGACCGGGAACAGAACTTGGACCCGCTGCGTGATAAACCAGCACGCTACCTCGAGATTACAGACGATGACAAATATTAAAATATAACAACCATATTACGCATTTCAGCCAAACTCTATACTTATACCGGCCTCATGGGCTAGTGTTCAGCGTTTCTGATTACAGTTCATGAGGTCCCGGGTTCGATTCCCGGTCAAACCATGGAATTTTTCCCTTAAAGGGAATTATTCCAGTGGTTGCCCATGGTCTGGAATTTAGGTTAGAATAAGAACTCTCCTGGTAATTCATTGTCATTTATCACCCATCACATCATCGGAGAAACGCAACTCCGCTTTGCAGGTGCCCCAACCTAAGAAATGAATTACGTACAATTCCGCCAAAGCCAGGGGAGAAAGCTACAAATGTCATAAAAGACAACCTAGTGACATTAGAAAAAATGTTTAAAAAGTAAATGTTACTGTAGAAACAAATTGCATACTTTGTTGACAAAAAACAGAATTAATAGTATAGCTATTACGATGCAAGATTGGGAAGTGGTTTTTACAGAATTGCGGAAAAATCGCTCGGTTTTTAATTTCCGAGATTCTGTAAAGCACTTCACAAACGTGCGTTGTACATAATTTTTTGCGCGATGGTTTTCAAAATAATAAATAATAGTAAAATAATAACATATTTGTTGGAAATATTTGCGTTCATTACAAACAATTGACTATCGTTAACAGTGTGGACAATGTTTATTAGTTGAAACAACAGGAGGCCTCGAGAACAATAATTATTGATAATATGGCTGCAAGTACGTATTTAATGTTTTATATTGTTCCAAATAAAGTTCAGTTCATTTAAAATGCAGTGATTTGTTTCGTATAATGTATACATTACTGTACGTGGTATACATAGAGGGCAGTGGTTTTACATCCCGCACGTGGGTGTAAATGTAATATTACAGTATAGTTATTTAGGTTAAAACCCCGAAATGTAGGAACTTGAACTTTCAATAATGTTCGTCATTGCTGGTAAGTAAGACAAAACGCACTATGGCGCAAAAACGAATATTTTTTTATAATTTCCTGTTTAATCTAATGAATACAATTAACAGTAGATTAGCATAGAATGAATGTTTCAAAATATTTCATGTCTACGTGTAGCAGAAAAAGAATCACACTTCGGATAGTTACAAGTTTCAGATATAAGAACACAGTAAATAAAATAAGCTTTGTTCTGTATTTAATTAGATGGTAAATCTAATCTAAGCGAAGAAAGATAAACTATTAATTCCCGTAGTTGTCTAACTTTAAGCATGTAATATGCAAATAAGCTACACTTAATTAACAACATTGGGAATATTTGCAAATTCTGTTGTCCAACCGTTTCCGTAGATTTACTGGCCCTGGTAAAAAGATTTGTGGCTCTCGTATGAATGCAACATGTGATGCCATCTATACAATGACTGATTGTTTATGTTATGGACATTGCGTGTTTGCTATCAGGCTGATCGGATTAAAGTAACCACAGCTTCGGACGTGATTAAGTTTCGATATGTATTACAATATAAACAAAACAAATTATAATCTTTTTATCATTCATGAAACTTTGATTATCATAAGTAATGCCACAAGTGGATTTGGAAATCAAGAATGACATTTGTTAGGACTATTTAACGAATAAAATTAAGCTGTTTACTCACAAATCATTATTTAAATACAGTTATTATAAAATATTTACATATTTAATGTAAACGGCGATGTTTGAAAACGAAAGAGAAATGTTTGTTATGTATCATTTGTTCTTGTACTGCAACTTGATCATATTATTAAATAATACATTTTATTGCCAAATAGGATCTCAATATTGTAAGAATGCACCCTAGTTGAGAAAAAATTAACACATCAAACTACATATTTATAACCAACATTATAGGTTATTAATTATTTTTTTAGGACAAACTCGGTAAAATTATTATTTAAAAACACAACTATTATCAAATGTGTAGTTCGAAGCAATCTGTTCATTATTTACACATTCAACGTATTTGTCGGAGAGTCAGTCACCTGCAAAAAATAATGCTCTGATCTGTTCAGAACATTAAAAAGGAGGAGCTTTCTTTATTTTGGTAAACAGGGGTCGATAAAGAGGGAGGTGAAACATGACTGTCATTGTTATATACTCAGGACTTTATCTTAATATATATATACATCCATCCATAGTAATTCTGCCCGAGGTCTTTCACTGCAGTCATAACATTTTGATGCTATGCTTTGCAGCTTTACTAGTGGTGTGGTAACTTCCCATTGCTTTCCACACCGGTGAAGGATGATGATGATGGCCGGATGATATATATATACATACACTAGCTAATACCCGGCGTGCGCTGCTACCCTAAATAAATGAAAATTAATGTGATTTTATATTTAGTTGAATAAGTAAAAATAATTACAAATGTACATCGTAATTATTTTAAGATTTCCAGTACTGATTACCCAGTGTTGCCCAGGAATCTACTTATCTCGATCTCCTTGGCATAAATGAGCTAAAAGACAAAATTCGTTATTGTGAGTTATCCGTAAAAGAATACCCGCCACTGCTGATATGCTCGCACAGGAATCTAGGTACTTGTCTCGATCTTCTTAGCATCAATGAAAGACAAAAATGGTTATTGTGAGTTATCCGTAAGAGATAAACATATGTTGTCGCGGACTTTTTTGTAGAGCTTTTTGAGATATTCAATTATGTGTACATTAATTTTGTGTATTTGTTATGGTTTAGGCAGCGTAAGCAATTTAAGCGTCCAAAGAGCTAATTTTTTTTCCACGTTTTCCTTAAGGGTGTAGGTGTTGAGTATCACAACTCTGTTATAGCCTATGTTCATCCCGGGAATCTCCTGAACATTTTGCAAAAAGCCCCATCACAATCGGATCAACGGTATGGCCGCGCATAAAGTACGAACAAAGAAACAAACAAACATACATTTTGATATATAGGCCTATATATATTTTTTTTTGACATTTGGCAATGAAGGCAAATATGATATGAAAAGAAAAATGAATGCTTGAGTCGGGATTTGAACTCGAGTCTCGAAAGTCTGTACCTTTAGCGCTCTAACCAACTGAGCTCCCCAAGAATTCCAACACAAACATACAATTTTCTTATACATGTAGTATTCTCAATTCACACAAGAGGTAGCGGAAATTTGTTCCAACTGACATCTAGCGGCTAACATAACAGTTAAGCAAATTTTAAAAAATATATATTTATAATATCTATATATACAAGCGTTACTGCGATAAAGTAAATATTCTCTTTAAAAATTTGCTTAACTGTTATGTTAGCCGCTAGATGTCAGTTGGAACAAATTTCCGCTACCTCTTGTGTGAATTGAGAATACTACATGTATAAGAAAATTGTATGTTTGTGTTGGAATTCTTGGGTAGCTCAGTTGGTTAGAGCGCTAAAGGTACAGGCTTTAGAGACTCGAGTTCAAATCCCGACTCAAGCATTCATTTTTCTTTTCATATCATATATATATATATATATATATATATGTGTGTGTGTTTTATATACTCATATCTGTTTTTATTATAACCTAATGTTCTTATTGGCTATTTAACTATATGTATATAAAACGAAGCTACAGTCGAAGGTAGACATTAGTTAGGGCGAAGTTAAATAAAATATAATCTATCTTATTATTTTCCCTGGACCACGTCATAATCATAGGAACGCTTATTCATCATCACGTTTAAATGAAAATAAAGGGAGAAGTTTGAAGTTAGGCTGAAACATCATCGTCTAACAAATTATTTTGTTTTAATAGTTGTAGAAAAATATAAAAGAACAAAAGAAATTAAATGGAAGAAAATGGAAGTATATCCTGACCGCACGTTAAGAATTCTTCGCTGCTTAAGTATTCAGCAGAGTACAAACGTATTTAGAATATTTTAAGAAAAAATTAGCAGTTAGCAGAGGTGGTAGACTTGCTAATGAGTTGGCCAGGTTTATCAGTTTGTACATAAAAGCATTCCAATGCACAGGTCCTTCATTAACACCTGATGATGTTCTTTTGGACGTGATCGGAATAACGTAGCTTACCACATCCCTTAAATACTTGCTAATGTATAGCGTGAGACCCTTTCCTTATCTACACCAGGATA
Organism: Diploptera punctata; assembly: GCA_030220185.1. Classification (NCBI taxonomy): domain Eukaryota; kingdom Metazoa; phylum Arthropoda; class Insecta; order Blattodea; family Blaberidae; genus Diploptera; species Diploptera punctata. The sequence continues at coordinate 408,676 of JASPKZ010010272.1, forward strand.
AAACTATGTTCTACCAAAATTACTGCATAACATGCCAACATATTTTAAAGGACTCGTTAAACTTAGGGATGTATAAAATGTGAAATGTTGTTCAGACGGGAAGAAATTCGACCATGAGGTGAAATTCCGGGCAGATATTCTTCTTCATTCGAACACGTCCTGAACAGGCATCGGGTCAATTCATCTTTACATCATAATCATCATCACCATCATCCGGTATCATGGCAGCTGCCGCCGTCTTCCGGAAACCAAACGCCATCCATTGATCTTCCCCAATCCTCTGATATTCATAGCTGATTGTACCCCTTCTATCCAAGTTTTCTTCGGTCTTCCTCCTTTCCTATTGGGATCCATTCCATAACAATTTTAGGCAATCTTTGCTCTGACATTCTTTTCACATGGCCATACCACTATAATATTTTCTTTTCTATAATGTCTATGATGTCCGGCTCCTCTTGTACACCCATAATTTCCCTTATTTCTTTATTTCGTATTCTATCCATTCTAGATTTTCCAACTGATCTTCTTAAAACATCCATTTCTGTATTTAAAATTATTTTCATTTCCCTGGTAGGAATTTGCCAAACCTCAGTACCATATGTTAAAATGCTCTGAATTATGGTTTGATATATTTGCTTTCTATTTTTTGTAATATTTTTTACTCTACCAAACAGAGTTTAAAGCATTTATTGCTTGTTTTGTTTGTGCGATTCTATTTTTAATTTCCACGACAAAGCAAGCTTCCTCCATGGTTTGCCAAACAGCGAGAGAATAACCGACTTCAGAAGGTAGCACAAAAACAGCAGCAGCAGCAACAACATGTTGTTACATGTTGGTGTTCATAATGATGTGTCAGAAATGAACAAGATCAACCAGAATGTCTTCTGAATGGTCTAATTTTGCAATACTGAAAATTTCTCTCACAGCATGAATCTAGCCTCATTCTCCAGCATTTGAGTAACGAATCTTGCCTTCATCCCCCCCCCCAATATTTCGAAGTTAATAAATCTTGTACTCAATATTTATATAATAGAGTTATCTTTCTACGTGTACGAGTACGTTATTCTGCCTTACTCATACTTCGACATATATATATTTTAAGGCATTAGTGTTCGATGAAAAGTCCCGCGTCCTAGCCGAGTGGTTAAGACAGAAAGCCTTGGCGCAGAGCTACGGGACTTGCGCTGGTTCGAGTCCCCATGGGGAAGACATTTTCTCATGGTATTTCGGCCAGTTTGGGACCGGTGCCCACCCAGCATCGTGAGACATTGGGTAGCTACAATAAGTTGCGGTTCCAGGTTGAGGAAACCAGCTATAACGGCTGGGGGACTTGACATGCTGACCACATGTCACCCCTACACTGGCTAGATGATTGACACATCTAGATGAGAGGCCAGCAGCCGGATGGTCGGCTAAGGCCTTCTAGGCCTGTCGCGCCATGGAACAAATTAATATACTATTAGTTTTCAAGTTGTGCTCTGCCCGAAAATAATGTAATGTTTCGAATGGATTAATTACATTTAAAATCGAGTGGAGTGAATGAAATAGATATCTTGGGAAAGGACACTTGTAGATTTTGTGCACAAATATTAGATCCTCAAACGATTTTTTATAACAATATAAGCACTATTTACGTTAAAATATATATGCAGTCAATATGCCCATTTCACCAATTAATGTTTTAAAATGGTCAACAAGTTTCTACAGCCAAGCTGTCATTCTCAAGACCAGATATTGACTGAAGACAAAATTGATAATAAATAAATAAACAAATTCAGTTAAAAACAAACTACGTCACATGACGCAATCATTCATAAGTAAACAATAAAACATAATAAAACTAATATTTTATCACCAAGAAGATCACTTGTGTATTAAATACATTGGACATCCAGGTCAATTTGATCTTTATTGACTATTGACAAATAATATAGGTACGAGTATTTGATGTTTTGATATATTGTTATTCGTCGGATTTGTGCATCGGACCCTGCTTGTGAATTTCAAGTGTGTAATTCAGTGTTATATTTCATCAGTGGAAGAATCTACGATTTTATCAACTTCAATTAATCACCTACATAGCGGATTTCATAAATCTTCAACAAATATATCACCTTGCCTGTTTTTTAATTCTGCTACTATACAATTCGACTTTTGAACGACTACAAATTTCTTCAACTTCAAAAACTCAACCACACTTTGGTATTCTACTCTTGGTTTTCTTTATGTTCAGCTTACAACCACATTGTGCTTGTAAGTGATATCGTTACCGATATTGTGATTTATTAGACTGATTTCAATATGATGACTAGGAAACCTGATCACAATTTATACCATACAATAAGTACGAAAATAAGTTTCATTGGTTTGGACATTGCCTTTTTGAAGAATTGTAAAAAAGAATCAGTTTTTCCAAAATTCATTCAAGTAAATGTGTCAAAAAATTGTAGAAACAGAGAGAGAATAACCAAATTTACTAAACAAAAGTGGCTAGATTCGGAAATTAAATACCTTTATTCTAAGAGGAGCAGATTGGAAATTCAATCTTATAAACTGTGGAAAACATTAACAGCACATCTTAATGAACTTGAATTTTTAGATTGGTGTGAATTTCAAAGAAATATGTTTCGATCTATTAATTTTAAGGTTCAGAAAAAATGTTCTTCCCAACAGATTAAATTGAAAAAACTTCTTAATCACAGGAGAGGGTCCGGGGTATGCTCCGATAGTGTCAATATTGTAGAGAATCTTTCTTCACAAACTTTTAATGACCAAGAATTGCAGTTGTTAAATAAAGGCTTAAAATTTGCTTTACCTGATCATAATTCCGAAACGGAAAATGTTATTGCTGGCATTGAATCTTCAATTAAACATTTTAATGAACCCACGAAACAATATATTAGAGAATTTAGCAAACAGATCGTTACTAAGAATTTGGCTACTTCTAAGAAATCATTAAATAGCATTGACATACAAAACAAGAAAGTCATTAAGAGTTTGAGAAGAAAGGATTGTTTTTACATGAAAGCTGATAAAGGGAATAGGGTCGTTGTCTTAGATAAACAGGACTACTATAATCGGGGTTAATGATATGATTATTAGTGGTCCTTATCAGTTAGTTAATAAAAATCCATTACCTAACATGATCAGGGACGTAACTAATGTTGTGAATTCATGCAATCATCTGATTACTAAGGAACTAAAACGTAAATTGAATGTTTCGAATCCAGTGGTACCTAAATTGTACTGTTTACCTAAAATACACAAGCCTGGAAAATTAGTTAGACCTATAGTTTCAGCCATATCTGTACCCACTTACAATATTTCTAAATGGTTGAGTTGTGAGTTTGGTAATTTACCCCTACCACAGTCCGGCTTTGCTGTTAAGAATTCGCTGGAATTCATTGAGAAAACTAAGAATATTGAGTTGCAGGATGGAGAGATTTTAATTTCTTTTGATGTGAAATCTCTCTTTCCTAATATACCTATACCTCAGACGTTGATTTACTTGGAAGACTTACTACTATATAATAAATTGGAGTCCCATATTGTAAATCAATATATCAAGTTAACGGAACTTTGTATGAATCAGAACATTTTTCAATTTAATAATAAGTTTTACGAACAAAAGGAAGGAACTGCAATGGGTAATTCATTGTCTCCTTTCCTAGCTGATCTTTTTATGAGCAGATTTGAGACAGAGCTTGAAAAGGAATTAGACTATTTTCCCAGGTTCTGGCTCAGATATGTTGACGACATTTTTGCTATTTTTGATACAAAAAAATGCAATGTACAGGAATTTGTTGAAATATTAAATGACCGGACTCCCAGCATAAATTTTACTTATGAAGAGGAGGAGAATGGAAGGCTGCCCTTTCTGGATATGCTAATAATTAGAAATAATTATAGATTAGAATTTGATATTTATAGAAAAGAAACCAGTACATTTAGATATATCACGGCAGATTCTTACCATTGTAATCAACATAAAATGGCCAGTTTCAATTTTTTAGTCCACCGTCTTACCACTTTTCCGTTAAGTAAAAATAGATATAATAAGGAATTACAAACCATTAAAGATATCGCTAAGTGTAATGGTTTCAATTAAAATATTATTGATAATTTGATTCGTAAATTTGAATTTAGAAAACTTATTACTGATTCTACAGCCTTCCATTCTCCTATTAATAAAGCAAATTTTGCAATTATGCCGTACGTTCCCTCTTTAACTAGAGGTTTGAACAAGATATTCAAAGGATTAGATACTAAATTAATTTTTACTTCCACTTTGACATTAAATAGTGTACTTGGAAACCTTAAAGATAAAGTCGATTGTTTAAAAAAATCCGGTATTTATGAAATTGGATGCAATGACTGTGATATGAAATATGTTGGGCAAACCAGAAGATCCATTTTAACTAGATTTAATTGAACATATTGCCCATTTTAGACTTAACAGAATTGAAAAATCTGGAGTTGCCCAGCATATTTCTGATTACGGTCATGCTATCAATAAAAGTAACCTTAGGCTGCTTCGTTCGGTCATTGATTTCAAATTCCTTGACGTCCTCGAAAGTTTGGAAATTTATAAAAATAAGGATAAAATCATGAATAAAGACAAGGGCCCTATTCCGTACAGCCCCTCTTTTCTTTAATTGAAACAAAAGAGGATTATATTTGAAGAGAAAAATTATACGCTCAGACCGGGACCTGAACCCGGGACCCTTGGTTCTCTAGACCAAGTGCTCTACCTGAGCAAGTACCGATCTAAACGCAAATCTTTCTCTATATACATTGTAATTCCCAACCACCAAATGCTGTGAAGCCATGCTTCTATCTTGCAAATGGCGGCTCCTTTATTAAGAAGACATATTTGGGAATTATACAATACAGCCAGTACGGCTTTTTCCAAGTTTTTATTATTGATTTCGTACATCTCAATGATGGATAAATCATATAATCATTTTTATTCTCTTTAAAAATTTGCTTAACTGTTATGTTAGCCGCGAGATGGCAGTTGGAACAAATTTCCGCTACCTCTTGTGTGAATTGAGAATACTACATGTATAAGAAAATTGTATGTTTGTGTTGGAATTCTTGGGTAGCTCAGTTGGTTAGAGCGCTAAAGGTACAGACTTTAGAGACTCGAGTTCAAATCCCGACTCAAGCATTCTTTTTTTTTTCATATCATATTTGCCTTCATTGCCAAATGTCAAAAAAAAATATATATAAGAAAGCTTTTTCTGTTACAAAGCATTTTATTATGTGGGTTCGAAACCTGGATAGTAAGTAGAAAACAAGCCGACAAGCTGTTAGCAGTAGAAATGATTTTTTTTGGAGGCGATCGACAAGAGTTTGAAGAAACAGCACAATAAGGGAAATTATGCAAGTTGAAAAAACATATTTCAAAAAATAGAAGAAAAACGTTTGAAATGGTATGGACACCTCATAGGAATGGAAGAAGAGAGGAATACCAATGAAGATCCTTAATTGGAAAGCTAATGGAAGAAGTGGGGCAGGCAGACCTAGAGAACGTTGGATAGATGGAGTGAGGAGAAGTACAGTATGGAAGCTAGAGCTTTGAGGGAAGAAGATGCTTTAGACAGGAACCTCTGGCGACAAATCACTTTGGGTTGAAGGAGAAACACTGTATTATGGAATATTCCTAATAAAAAAAAAGAAAGTTTTCTTGGGTTTCAGCGTCATGGATTCAAGGTCGGCCTCTGGCCACTGATTCCGACGTTTCGGCATGATCCCACATGTCATTCTCAGGGAATGATAATAAAGTTGCGGCATGATCACCGCAGTCAAACAATAGACCTATGACGACAAATGAAAAAAATGCAAACTAAAATTAACACTAACTAACTGGGACTATCAAGCCCGTAACTTCATGGCCCGGCGGACATAAGCTCTCACACATCCCTATCCTAAGCTAATGTTTTCCAATCATCCCTGCTTATCTCAAAACAAACACATAATTCTCCCACCTCATTATTGGTCTACCAACTGAGAGTTTTCATGCAATAAGTTTTCAAGGTCCTCTTTTATTCCCCATTCGTGCCTCAAGTCCTGCCCATCATAGACTCTACGAGACTCAACTGTTCATATTATATTTGGTTTCCTATGAAGATCGTTTAGCTCCCTGTTATGTAGTTTTCTCCCTTCTCCTGTATGTTCATCTCTCTTTGGTACAAACATTTTCCTATGAACTTCATTTTCAAATACTCGTAATATTTCCTTCTCCCTTAAAGTAAGAGACCATGTTTCGCATTCATATAATGTAACTGGGAGAAAAATTGTTTTATATATTTCCAGTTTAATGTTTTTTTTTAGAGAAGTTGGGATGACAAGAGTCCCTGTAATGCATAAAAGCATGCAGTACCAGAATTAAATCTCTAAATTTAACACTAATTATTTTAAAAATATTAAAATTGATTTTATTATTTAGTGATTTATTTATGGCACGAATATAATTTTTAAAGAAAATGTTAGATATTTAACGAATATTTAAATTCCTGTAATCGTTTACAAAAATTTAACAAGAAGCTAAATTTTCCTTACTTTAAGGGGGTAACGTGCCTCGCATGGAATGTAACAGTAGTTATTTTGCTTTTGAATTAAACGTAAAGTAATTTTTGAAATTACTGAATATATCAATACCAAATTATTCCAAACCATACAATGTGATGGTATTAAAAACCACGTGGAATATGACGGTAGCTTTAAAGAGCAGAATCAAATTCATCTCTCGTCCATTTCGTTTAATCAAAATTCCATTCTTACCTCCGATAATTCATCAGGGAGAAAACTGCCTCGACATATCGGTTTCCGGTAGCTACATGGTTTATATTTAACATGCACAAAAAAAAACTCTTTTAAACATATGTAGTGCATATAATGTACTGTAGCATATTTTCATAAACATTTTCCACTTTTCCACCCTTTACACAATACAAACCGCCCCAACTTGGGGAAGGTTAGAGGACAAATAATTAACACACAAAGCATTCCAATTTTCCACACATTTAGCCCATAGCTAACCTTTTACTCGCAAACACATACTCCAAGAACTTTTTATTTTTATTTTATTTTTATACTGCCATGCATATTTTGTACAACACGAGCCCTGAAGCCAAATTACCACGTAGGAAGTGAGAGGAAGAGGGGATAACATCTGTGGCATAAAACTTTGCCGACAAAATTCCGATATAAACATGCTGTAACAGTCAACAAACCAAGGGAATAAAATGTTATTTTGAGGCTTATTAAAAGATACCGTTTGCCAAAGTGATGTACGCCGGGAGAGAGAAAGTGAAACCACGTCAAAGTATGTGATTGAGATTGAATTCCAATGAGTATATTCCACGATTCAAGTCCAAAATATAATTTATACAACACGAATTATTTTCTTTGATTCCCACACAAAATTTTCAAACAGCTAACTTCTGTTTGTTAATGCGACGGCGATGGTGATTATCATTGTTTATTTTCTTACATAAGACCCAAATCTCTCATCCAATCACGTATTATATCGTATACCTCATGCAAGAAGTTTCCGAACTCGGTATATCTGGAAACCTTACAGCAAGCATAGAGTAATTTCAGATAGAATTATCAGACAAAAAATAAACTAAATGAATAGCATATGGATTAAAGACAGTATTTTGTATAGCTAATACCCGGCGTGCGTTGGTACGCCTAAATAAATGAAATACTTTTTATGATTGGTTGAATAAGTAAATAAAAATAATTATAATTTATATCGTAATTATTTTAGATACCCCGTGTTACCCGGAAACCTACTTATCCCGATTTTCTTTGCATTAAAGAGTTGAAAGACAAAAATGGTTATTATGAGTTTTCCTTAAAAGTAGACACATGTTGTCGCGGACTTTTTTGTAGAATTCTTTGAGATATTCAGTTCTGTGTACACTAAATTGGAGTATTTGTTATGGTTTAGGCAGCGTAAGCCATTTAAGTATCCAAAAAGCTGTATTTTTTAGTGCATCAATGTAATATTTCATAGTATATGTTATATACATTTTGTTATTGTTCCAGAAAAAATCTCTAAATGATGAGAAAAAAACATTCAAATCGGTCAACTAGTTTTTGACTCCATTAAGGACAGACAAACAGACACTGGCCCATTTATATATAAAGAATAATAGTTTTACTGTACACATTATAAAAAATAATTGTGAAATAATTTAAAGGGGCTATTTAACTCATGCCCCAAATGGGAGTCAATGACCAATCACATTTCAATGATTTTTTATTTACAACCAATCACAGTCGTGTTTCGCCTAAAATTTACCAACTAAAGTTTATCGTAATAAAGAAAGCTCCTTCTTTTTAAAATTCTGAATTGGTCATAGCATTATTTTGCAGTGACTAACTCTCTAACAAATACGGCTACCAGATTGTATATATAGCGCATGAATGTCAACAGAAAGTGAATGCGAGAGATAATATAAAACATTTGTAAAAATTGATTATACCACCAAAAAAGAAACCACTGTTTGCACTTTCTTAAACGAATTATTTTCCAGGAAATGGCGTTGCAGAAAAATATAATTGACATATTTACATCATAGGACATCAAATTAATTAATACCTATAACGTTGGTTATAAATTTCTCCACTAGGGTGCATTCTTACAATATTGCGATCCTTTGGCAATAAATAATATGATTTGGTTGCAGTGATGAACAAAAGAAGAAAATGAAGCGTACCAATCGGTTCTCATTTGTTTTCAAACATCGCCGTTTACATTAAATATATAAATATTTTAAAATAACTATAGTTAAACAATGATTTGTGAGTAAACAGCTTAATTTTATTCGTTAAATAGTCCTAACAAATGCCACTCTTGATTTCCAAATTCTCTAGATAAATTCACTCCTCACTTCGTGAGTGAGTCGTGAATTTATCGATACTTTGGAAATCACTTGTGGTCCTATTCAGGATACTTTAGTTCTCATGCTGCATCCCAACGTCATTTTTTTTTTGTTCTAGAAGTAGTATACATTGGTATATTGTTATAACTCGTTCCATATTTTTTACTGCCTCATTTTTTATTTCAGATAATTGAGAAATAGTTTATATCTCTGGGGGAGGGAAAGACTTACAGAAGAGAACATTCGGGAATAATTCCCATAAATACTTCTCTCCCTCTGTCTTGATACAGAGCAACGGGACATGCGCTGGTTCGAGTCTCCATTGTGAAAAAAAAATATTTCATAGATTTTCGGCCGGTATGGGACCCACCAAGCATTGTGAGGAATTTTGAGAGCTACTATAAATAGCGGCTCCAGGTTGAGAAAACCAGTTCAAACGGCTGCGGGTCTAGACATGCTGACCACGTATCACCTATATACTGGCTAGATTAAAATTCACCTATGTAAATGACAAGTGGATGCGAGACCAGCAGCCGGATGGTAGGTCAAGGGCCTTCTAGGGATATTGTGCCATTAGCTATACCACAAAGTCTATTGTGAAGCGTTTTTTCACTGTCCCTAAAAATATATGGCTTTTATAGGGGAAATTTAGTGCTAAACATTCTTGAAATGTGTATTGATTTTTTTTTCATAAATCAGTTTTTATTCATTTATAAATAATTTAATTCTCGGCAAAAATGTAATTCTGTTGTTACATCTCTTTTCTAAGCGTATTTATGAAGTGCACTATATTTATGGAGAAAAAAAGTAGTATTAATGAAAACATGATCTAACAGAAAGTAATTTACGTCCGGCTGTTATGGCAGGATTAGATTCAGGCCTGTCTGTTAGCAGCGCAACCATATTTCATTTCATACAGCGGAGACGATGGAAAAACTATGTATGTGTACTGTGCAAAAATTTCAATTTACACAAAAGCTAGGTCGTTTTTTATTCTGATATAAAGGTGAGACAGCTGGGATTCACAATTAGTGTTGCTATTCAAGACTCGCCTCTGACAACGTAACAAACAAAGTAAAATTTCAAAATCCAAATCAAAATCCACGTAATAACACTTTTTCAATATTGTGTCATTCTACTACCGGTACCTGCAAAATTAATAAAACACGAAATGTTTAATTTCAACAATCGTCTATACACTCCACATACGTAATTTAAGGAAAAAATATAACAATTTAGGACTGGGCTGTTAACTATTTAATTGGCAATTTATCCGATAGGATACATCAATTGGTTGCTAGAGTAAATTTTTAATTTCAAATTTTTGGTAAACCCCCACTTCTAACGATCGAATTTCGCTGATTTTTGGATAACACATACCTCGGTTTATTTTAATACGATATTCCGAGTTTTGTTGTGAAACATCAAAAATTGCGATCGCTAGAGCGATTTTTAAATTTTCGTTTCAGATGAACTGCTACACCTAATGATTTTAGAACATAATATACTTACTTATTCATTGGCACTATTGAACCCGTAGGTCATGGCCGCTAATGATTTTCAATCATTACCTGTATAATATACTTCCCTCAAATCATAGTTAATGTTATTCTCCCACCTCATTCTTGGTCTACCAACTGGGCGTTTCCCTCTGGTTTTCCTACAAGAAGCTTCCATGCAAGTCTTTCATTCCCCATACATGCCACATCTCCTGCCCATCGCAGTCTACGAGAGTTAACTGTTCTTATTATATCTGGCTTCCTATAAAGACCATGTAGTTCATTGTTATGTAGTCTTCTCCATTCACCTGCCTGTACATCTCTCTTTGGCCCAAAAAGTTTCCTAAGATCTTTATTCTCAAATACTCATAATCTCTTCTCCTCCCTTAAAGTAAGAGTCCATGTTTCGCATCCATATAATATAACTGGTAGAATAATAACTTTATATATTTTCAGTTTAACGTTTTTTTAGAACATAATATATATTATCTAATCGCTCGCCGCATCTGAAAACCTCCTGCATGAACAAATTTTCACGAAAATCGATTGAACGGTTTATAAGTCTATAAAGGACAAACAGCCAGACTTACAGACATACATACATACATTCGTTTTATATATATATATATATATATATATATATATATATATATATATATATATAGTGTTACAAAACAACACCGATAACGGAGGAGAGGTAGTATATTGAGATATGTTGATCCTTTTGTAATAAGGTACCAATGTCCGGAAATGATGCGTTTTCACACTATGACTGGTTAATTATGTCCCAAGATCAGTGTTAGTTCGAAGGATTTGAAGACGTATTACTTGACAACATCTCACATGTACGGAACCTGTGATACGTGGCTTCGCAACGGAATGTGGCTACAATAGGACGGAGCTCCAGCTCACTTTCATGCCGATGTGAGGTATTTGGATACCACGTATCCATGTTGAAGGGGACCAGTCCCATGGCCTCTGAGATCACCTGATCTTACCCCTCTCGACTACTTTTGGTGGGGCGACATGAAACAGTCTGTTTATCAGACTCCAGTAGAGTCACGTATGTATCTTAAAGCCCGAATCCAAGCTGCTGCAGAAATAATTAAAAATAAACCAGGCGTATTTGAACGTGTGCACCAATCACTACACCACTGATGTACGCTCTGCAATGAGATGGGAGGTAGATATTATGAAAACTTGATGTGACAGTAAAAATATTGTCAAGTATTGAGTCTTGAAATCCAACTAACCGAACTCTTGAGAAGTTAGCTACTCATAGTGTGAAAACGCGTCATTTCCGAACATTGGTATCATATTAAAAAATGATCAACATGTCTCAATATACCACCTTATCTCCGTTGTCGGTATTTTTAGCAACACCATATATATATATATATATATATATATATATATATATATAGATTAAAACTTATATACATTAGATTTCAGCAACTTTTAATTTTCACTGCATGTTAGTAATAAATAGCTGTCTAAAAATAAAGGCATTATGCTATATGGAGCGAAAAAAAATGCTGGCACTTCCAATTTAGGAAAGCACGCTAAAGGAAATGAAGACCGCCGGTTAGGAGCTACTTGTAGGAATTTGGTAATTTTACGTGCTGAGAAAACGCATTTAATTTCGAAAACCGGTACTTAATTATCGCTTACAGGTAATACCGTGATCACCTGTAATAATGCGCGCTCGATGCCCATAAATCCAGGGATCGCCAAATTACAATTATCTCAGTTAACATCTTTTAACAATAGCACTAACCAAATCATTTTCGAAGTTACTCTACGTCATTTCAATAAAATTCATCATAAGTTTTAAGTGGTCCAATTTTAACAACGTTATTAACCAAATAAATTTCAAATCTACTCTGCATCATTTCAATACCAAGAACGTTCAATAATAAAATTAAAATGGAAACAAAAATAAAAATATATAAAGATACAGCAATTATCATAATATTGTATGGATGTGAAATTTGGGCTCCAACGAAAGAAACAGAAATATAGAATACAGGCGGCGGAGATGAGTTAAAGAATGTACAAAGCTTGATAGAATTAATGAAATTATATAAAACTGTTATTCTCCCAGTTATATTATATGGATGCGAAACATGGACTCTTACTTTAAGGGAGAAAAGAGATTATGAATATTTGAGAATAAAGCTCTTAGGAAAAAATTGGACCAAAGAAAGATGAACAGACAGGTGAATGGAGAAGACTTACATAACAGTGAACTACATGGTATTTATATGAAGCCAGATATAATTAGAATAGTTAAGTCTCTTATATTGCGATGGGCAGAGCATATGACACGAATGGGGAATGAATAAGGAGAGATATCCACTGCTAGCAAGAAATTATCAAGCAAGAGGAAGACGTAATGTCGGAAGGTCTAGAAAATGTTGAGCTGATGCATCATGAAGTCGGAACGGATAAATGCCTAATCCTTGGGGTGATCATCATCATTTCAATAAAATTCATCATAAGCTATACGTGGTCCACCGTTGTGATTTATGGGCAATATCGTAGATGGAAAGCAGCGAGTCCGGTTTCGATAACCGATCAGGAAAAGATCAGGGTTAATTATTTTTCTCCCATATCGTATATGAGATACATCTCTCATCAAAAGTTAAGGACCAAAAGTTGTCCTTGAATATCACGTAACAAAGTAACAGTCAACCATTACAATGCCGAAACTTATTGGAAACTTCTCCCAGAGAAGCATTGTGATGTATCAAGGCAATGCCAGAAAAATTATCTGTCTTTTTAACTGCAATGCACAGAAACTGAAGCAAGAATCAAGCAATGTCAACCCACTGGACTTCCTGCATGAGTAAGAGCGAAGTGAAGTGAGGCATAACTCAGCGCGGACGGTAAGTTGTGATGTTTTTCCAATCTACTAATTCAGATGTTGTAAAGACCTAAAATAGCTGTAAGGAATAGACCCTGTAAGGCCTGATTATAATTATTTTCTAATACTACTTCCCTATATTTTAGATTTTAGTATCTTGCAGTTAAAAATGATAAATATTTATTTATTTTTGGTCACGACCACTGTACATCACAACGGTCCTCTGGTAGAAATTTCAAGACAGGTTTCGGCATGCAATGGTTGTAAGGACCATGATCAGCCACGTCCTATTATTCTTGTTTAATATGGATATATGCATCAATGGTGTTATTTTGTTTTATATGTTCGTGTTATCTCGAAGGTTTCCCGTGTACTGAAGTGGCTTGTATAGGCCATCTATGCCATTGTGTGGTCGAAAGATTAAGACAAAAATTTAGAAGCAAAAATTAGTTCAAAATAGGTATTGTACACCCTTAGACAAAAAAAATAGTCATCTCTTGAACGCATATTTCTTCTAAGTCCTACTCGACACAGCGCTGGGTTCACACTAGTAAACTAGTCATAATTGTGCAGGCCCTGAGCTACTGCATTATGTGGCATGAACTGAGTGATGATACTCCTACGTGCCCTGTTAGATAAGCAGTAAAGCATGCAGTCACTGTTTCTGTTAATGAAGGTCGCTGGGTCGCGTCCTCAATTATGTAGTTTTTTTTCGTGATATATTAAAATGTTTAATGAATTAAATACATTTTATTTTGACAATTGAACTAAATCAATGTTAATGTCGTTATTGTAACAATTATTTTACCACATTCAGGGTTTGTTCTAGGTGATGTCAATGTATTGATTTTAATAGACTGATGTGCACACGTTCTGCGCAAAAGCAACAGCCTCTAACAAGTTTGTTTATAATGAACTCTAATTGTCCTGCAGATGCACGAAAGACGAAAGATGGCTTATGGGCACAAATTCAGGACGTCTGGGATGCTCTAGCCGAAAGTCCACGTGACTGTAGACATTTAATTGCATCAATGCCCCGCAGATTGAGGGCGATAATAGATGCTGAGTGTTCATACACCCGATATTAATTTTCTTAAAGTTTTCATTTTAGAAGATATTTTCTTTCGTCATTTAATTATTAGAAGGTTTTCATTTATGTGTTTTGTGTGCGCATTAAAGTCATAAAACTAAAATATAAAATTAAATATGAAACTTTATTACAGGCGAAATGCTATCCTAACATTCAGTAAAAAAAAAAAGTAGAACGGGAATCGAACCCGTGCAGATGTTGTGTGTTAAACCTCTCGACCATGGAAACACACAAAGGCAAGCTCTCTCTCTTTTATGTTACTTGAGTGTGCATTGCGTTAACTAACAAACAACATAGTTCAATTACTGAAAACGTGTTAATGTGAATAACGCTTCTGCAAGTGCTCACGAAGTTCCCCGATCGGTTGATAGAATCAAGAGATGACTTACTGTTTTTTGTCTAAGGGTGTACCTACTCGTATAATGCCCAGGAGGTGTGAAGAGAATGACGCTAAGGAAAAATATATTATGTGACGAAACTGAATTCTAAAAATAATGATAAAACTCCATGTCACGACAGGCTTAGAAGACACTTGGTCTACCATCCGACTGCTGGCCTCACATCCTCATGTGCTATTCACAGAGAAGGATGATCATCCAGCCAGTATAGGGGTGACACATGGTTATTATGTCGGGTCCCCCAGCCATTTTATCTGACTGTCTCAACCTGGAGCCGCTACTTATTGTAGCTATCCAATATTTCTCAGATATCGGTCCCATTGTGGAGAAATTCCATGAAAAAGTTTCTTGCTCCATGGGGACTCGAACCAGCCCAAGTACCGCAGCTTTGCACCAAGGTTTGCTGCCCAAAACCGCTCGGCTATGGCGCGAGACGAAAAAATACACTTATTTCTTCTTCTTCTTCTTCTTCATTACAGTTCAGGCTTATTTACTAGCCTGTTCCGGCTCCAAATTGCTGCTGTTTCCATATTTTCTTTGGTCTTCCCAAACTTCTTCTTCCTCGTGGTGAATAGTTGCATGCTGCTTTTGGTATTCTATTCTCAGTCATCCTAGGTAAGTGTTTTTACAGTTTGTTCTGTATTTCACTATTGTTGTGTTTAATTCCTCTACTTGTAGTTGTTGTCTTATTTCTGTGTTATGTTTTTTGTCTGTTCTTTGATAACCTGCAATTGGTCTGAGGAATTTCATTTCAGCAGCTTGTATTCAGGCAGATTGTTGTGTTGTCACTGTCCATGTTTCGGATCCATAAGTAATAATAGACACTGCCATTGTCTTATATAATTTCATTATAGAGTCTTTTCTGGCTTTATTTTTCAAAGTCCTTTTTAGTGTACTTGTTATATAATTAAACTTATTTAGTTTGTTATTTATATCTGTTTCCGCTGTGTATGATATTTCGCAGTTATTTAAAATTATTATTAACATTAAGCTACATGGTGGTTTTATGGAAAAAGCAGATGTTGGTCTAATAAAAACAGTTAAGTCTCCTAGTCTACAAATGGGCAGAACATGGTACAAATGAGAAATGAAACAGGGGCATGTAAACTGAGTCAACCAGAGGGAATGCGCCTGGAACTCTGGGTAAACCAGAGGGAAAGCGCCTGGTAGATAGGCTAAGGATGAGGTGGAAAAATAACATTAACCATGATTTGAAGGAGATAAGTTATACAAGGAATGATTGGAAAACATTAGCTCGAAATAGAGATATATGTAGAGCTTATGTCCGTGCGGTCATGAACCTTGCGGATTTCGATAGTGACTTCTTCTTCTTCATCACGGTTTAGGCTTATTTACTAGCCTGTTCCGGCTCCAAATTGCTGCTGTTACCATCATTTCTTTGGTCTTCCCAAACTTCTTCTTCCTCGTGGTGAATAGATGTATGCTGCTTTTGGAATTCTATTCGCAGTAATCCTTGCCATGTTTTCTTTCCAATTTGTTCTGTATTTCACTATTGTTGTATTTAATTCCTCTACTTTTAGTTGTTGATAGTGACACATTCTGAAAACCCATTGATCTTGTTTGGATCATTTGGTCCAGAGAGACTCTGGTAGTTGTTTAGATCATAGGAAGTAACTTCTTGAATTAGTCATTTTTCAAACAAACAGATTCACGTTAAGATTTTTATGTTAAGCTTCATAGCTCATTAATTCATTAATAAATTACAAATGTTGACCAGTACAATAAACTATCATATTTATGATTACATCAAAACTAACTACAAAAAGATTATTTTATTTAAATAATAAATACTATATAATAATCCTTATAAAATTAACAAAAAATAAGTCAAGTTATATTGAATTGCACAATAAAATTTTCAATGTAAATTTTAAGAGAAATGTAGTTCAGTACTTATGAAAATTTATAATTAAAATAGTGCAGTTCTGAAATCTAAAAATATCCTATCAACTTCGTTATATTAGGAATAATAGAAATGTAAAAATTTCAGACGGCGGTACATCACGTTTAAAAATAAATATGTTCCCAGCTGATCTAGTATATTATTTTCCCTGGTGCAAAAATAGTAATTTAACACTGCTGAAGAAGGCAATTGCGTAATGTAAGGATAATATTTTTATTTCTGTAAATTAATAAAATATTTAAATTACGTCAAAAATATATAAGCATACTAATTACACTGGTCAGCATGATTTTTGCCTCATGAGAACCAATAGTTGTACATAATGTAGTTTTTTTACCGCGTTTTCAAATATGTATTCGGAATTTCTCAATCACCCACAGTTTTTTTATTTCAATTTCAATTAATGAATTTAAATAATTATTATTTTAATAAACGTTTTTCGTTCATTTGTCCATTGTAAAATAAAATCAAATGAGCTAACTCGGGAGATTTCAGCTATGGAAAAGAGATATCAAGGCAAATGGAATCCTAATATGCTGGCCGATTATTGTTGGACCATCAAGAGGGATGCTCCACAGGCGTAATATAGCACAGAATCGTCATTTCGTACTTTCTAGGTGAGTCCGAATGTTCAAATATTGTGTAGTTACGAATGTAGAAAATATTAAAGTGTTTGAAATTATAAATTCCTGTC
Source organism: Diploptera punctata (assembly GCA_030220185.1). Classification (NCBI taxonomy): domain Eukaryota; kingdom Metazoa; phylum Arthropoda; class Insecta; order Blattodea; family Blaberidae; genus Diploptera; species Diploptera punctata. The sequence continues at coordinate 426,047 of JASPKZ010010272.1, forward strand.
TCTCGGAAACCTTGCGTGATGGAGAAAAACATATATCATATTTGAATTCAGGGAAAAAAAAAACTATAAGAATCAAATATTTTTCTTTCTGAGACAAAAAAAAAAGTTTATTTTTTGTTGCTCAGTGGTATTTATGTAAAGACTAAAGCAGTGTTGACACTTTATACCAACAGTTTTGATATTAGAAAGTCAATTAAAGTGAAATAATATTAGATTGTGAAAAATATGTGCAGCATTCGATGGATGAAATAGAAAGACACAACTTTCACTCGCTTCAGTGAAACAGTGAAAATCAATGCTCGTCAATACACCAACACTCGGAAATGGGGTAAGTTAGAGCTGTACAGTATCGGAGATAAACTGCTTCCCTAAATCCGAACAACACGTCTCACACTGAGTGTGCCAGAAAGAGAGAATTCATCCCAGTCTCTGAAGACATTCTATTATACACTTTCATTCAGTTATTCTAACATCAGTATCCATTTATGGTATATTGCAATTCTCAAAATTTAGAATTAAGACACTAATATATTAGTTTAAGATGATGATTAATGCTATAGCCCATTGTTGAGCCACAGCCACTCCTTTGTTAGGAGTTAATAGACCAACTTAAATTTAGTTACCTTATTTTCCCAAAGATGTCAGGAGTGACATGCGGTCAACACACCGACTCAATGAGACATCTAGCAGGTAACTAATATATTACTAGGAGATCGGTAAATTTTGCTCAGAAGCCTCTTTGTTCTGGCTTAAGGATCTTTTATGAGCCAGAAAATCTTCAGACTCGGCCGGCTTAAAGTCCCTCCCGGAGTACTTGCTCTTTGGATTTTTCCATCCTAAGAAATCTATCGACCGCGGCCGGGTTTCAACCCGCGGCCCTTGGGACCAGATGCAAGGAGCATAATCACTAGTCCATCGCGGCCGACTATTAAATGAAATGGATACTTAAAACTATTGATGAAAATCTGAAGTAGTGGTGGAATACAATTACCGGTACCTAAGAATAACAATTATGTAAAAGCAGTATTATTTTAAATAAATGGAAAATAATAATTGATTGAAAATAGAAGAGTAGTTACGATAGCAGTTAATTATAATATATGATTTACAACAACATTATTGTTTTACTGCATTTAACCCATTGACTAATTTAAAATGAGACACCTGAACAAGTGTCCCGTTACAATAATGAAAGTCAAGTACTGGAAGAAGAATAGGCCTATGCTTAAATAGTGACTCGGAACAGACTAAATTAGAGATCAAAATGCGATTATTATTATTATTATTATTATTATTATATATTATTATTATTATTATTATTATGTTGTTGCGGACCAAAGAGAGATGAACAGGCAGGTGAATGGAGAAGACTGAAAATCAGTTAACTACATGATCTTCATAGGAAACCAGATATAATAACAAATAGTTAAATCTCAGAGACTGCGATGGGCAGGACATGTGACACGAATGGAGAATGAAAGACAGGTATGGAAACTTATTGTAGGAAACGCCCAGTTTGTACACCAAGAATGAGGTGAGAGAATAACATTTACCATGATTTAAGGGATGTAGATTGTAAGGAGATCACATGGAAAAAATAGCTTAGGATAGGAATGTGTGGAGAACCTACAACCGCTTGGTCATGAATATATGGGTTCGATAGTGCCAGTGAATTAGTTATGCTGCTTTATTGGTTTATAAATTTCTGAACTGTGAAATACAAATAGTCCGATTGAGGGTCTTTCCACTTTTCAGTGGTTGCCCTTTTACCAGCCGGCTGGCCCTTCACATCCACATGTGTCAATCACAGAGGTAGATGATCAACAGCCAGTATAGAGGTGACATGTGGTTAGCATGTCGAGTCCCCCAGCCGTTATAGCTGGTTCCTCAACCTGGAGCCGCTACTTATTGTAGCTACCCAATTGCCTCACGATGCTGGGTGGGCACCGGTCCCATACTGGCCGAAATACCATGAGGAGTTTTTTTCCCCCATGGAGACTCGAACCAGCGCAAGTCCCGTAGCTCTGCGCTAAGGCTTCCTACCTTAACCGCTCGGCTACGGCGCGGGACGAAATACAAATAGTAAAATTGGAATAAGCTTATGGCAACTGTAATGAATTTTTAAGAACATGCTGTACGAAATCTATAATAGATAAAACGGATTGCAAATGCGGAAATATACCGATTAAAAAAAATAAAGGAATAGAACATTCTGGTATGGCTTCCACACACACAAAAGATCAATGAAAATACAGTAGATGATCTATGCTTCATAAAAGAAAAGAAAAAAATATTACATAAAATGTTTTATGTTCCCCTCCTCCATCCAATATTTCTAGAACTCTTACATGTGCTGCTTCAATTTAAATTCTAATTAAAAACAAATCATCATCATCATAGTACATTCACGAATTTAGGCCATTTGTTGACCTGTTTCGGCTTCAAGAGAAACACCATCCAGAAGTCTTTTGAGTGGACGTCCTGGTCTTCTTCTTCCTGCAGGTTGATATCTTAACATTAGTTTGGGTATTCTGTGATCTTCCATTCGATGAACATGTTGCATCCATCTTGACTTATAATCAGAAATTTTGTTTTCTAAAGATTCCATGTGTAATTCTTCTAAGATGTCTTCATTTTTTTTTGTGATGTAGTAGTGTGTATCCTGCAGTCCTCCGAAGATATCTCATTTCAGCAGATCTAAGTCTCTGTATATCCTTCTGTTTCAACGTCCATACTTCGCTACCATACAAAAGAGTTGGAAGAGCCAGTGTTTTATACACTTTCAGTCTTGAATGCTTTTGGACTAACTGTGGCTTGAAGATAGAATTTATCAACCCTAAAATTCTTAAAAATTTAGATATTTTTGCATTTACATCCTTTTCTTCTTCATATGAGATATTGCATCCTAGATATGTAAAATTATTCACCTGCTCCAAAATTTTATTGTCCAGTACAATTTTACTTCTGACAGGATCTACACCTTGAAATGCCATAATGTTTGTCTTTTCTGTAGATATCTTTAATCCATATTCTTCTGTAATTTTGTTAAGTTCATACAGACCTTTCTGTAGATTATCTTCGGAATTTGCTATTAATAATCACATTAAAAGCTTGGAAAACATTATTTTGATCGACAAATTATACATATGAAACGAAATTTAAATTACATTAAAATTAAATACACAGACATTATAACAATTTCTTTTGCAGAATATTAAATTATCATGACTTAGTTTTAACGTCTCTGTAATATGTTCAGTTTTATCACACCTCGTATATCCGGTTAAATTCCCTAAAGCCTTGTCCAGATGTATGTCATGATATACATTCAGGGAATATGACATTTCATTTCCTGGCAAAACGTCCCCTATCCCTCCTGTTCCTATAGGAGATGTAAAAAATCATCTCGCCACAGGGGGTTCTTAATTAAGCCACCTCGTCGCAGATTAACACTTGGCAAGTCAGAATCTCTCTGGATACTGGATAGTAATTGATATCCTCAGGGTTCAATATGATAATCTGTAAAATGCCTTTGCTTTCTTAGCTATTCTCCATGAAATAGGGGATTTGCACTTATTGAAAAAGGCAGAAACGTGTAAAGGTCCAGGTGGTGGAGAGAGTAAAGAATTTGTTCTATTTTTATTGTATTTAGTTTTATGATCGGGGCACGCCGTAGCGTAGTGGTTAAGGCACTGAGCTACAAGCCGGAGGGTCGAGGGTTCAAGTCCCGTTGTGGTCAGGATTTTTAAACTGACCCAATTCCTCTGGCGGCACTATGGCCCTGGGGTCGACTCAGCCTCTAACGGAAATGAGTACCAGACGCTTGTTCTGGGGTAAAGGCGGCCGTCACGCAGGGCTGACAACCCGGCCGACATAAAGTGTCGATTGTCTAGAAAAAGTGGGAGCCTTAATCTCCTACCACTCCAAGGGCCTCCGGGCCTGTTGTGGGATCACTTTAGTTTTATGATCTCATTTAATATATTTAACTATGAATTATATTTTCTAACTGTAACAATTGGTAGAATGGTAAACTGTAAGACGTTCAAAAATATATATCAATGGAATTGAAAGCATTGCCAGATATCGTTCCACTACCGGAAAAAAAAGTAAGGAAGAAAAAAAAAACTAAGGTGATCCAAAGATTATTGGAATTATGTCACTTAATAAGTTCAGGCAGTCCACCGCTATGGTCTCGAGGTAGCGTGCTGCCTCGTCACGCAAGCAGGCCCGGGTTCGATCCCTCGCGAGTTTTTCTGAGGTTTTTATCGGGGTTTTCCTCACCTGTAAGACAAATGTCAGGAAAACTTTACGGACCAAACGTTCCCCGAAATCATATGGCCATCATCATCCTTCACCGGTCTGGAAAGCAACGGGAAGCTACCACACCTACAATTCCCTAGTAAAGCTGCAAAGCATAGCATGAAAATGCTATGATTGCAGTGAACGACCTGCCCTCGGGCAGAATTACTATGGATGAACATGCGTATTAGGGTTATAACTTTTTTTTTTTACTTTTGTGAAATAAAATATTTCCTGTGCAATAGATGGGTGAACTTTTGCTTAAAACTATCGAAAATGGCCTTCATTTTCCGAGCTTAAAGAAAAGGTCACCCCCAAATCAACATGAAATATTGATATATAAATATATTTGGGGGTGACCATTTCTTGAAGCTCAGTGAAATTAAGGCCTTTTTTCAATGGTTTTAAGTAAAAATTCACCCATTAATTGCACAGGACATATTTTACACACATTCATTGCACAGGAAATATTTTATTTCACAAAAGTCCAAAAAGTTATAACTCTTGAAGGTTAAAACTTCTTGGACTTTTGTGAATTATAAAATATTTCCTGTGCAACGAACGGGTGAACTTTTACTTAAAACCGTTTAAAAAGGCATTCATTTCACTGAGCTTCAAGAAAAGGTAACCCCTAAATCAATATTAAATATTGATATATAAATATATTTGGGGGTGACCTTTTCTTGAAGCTCAGTGAAATCAAGGCATTTTTCAATTGTTTTAAGTAAAAGTTTACCCATTCATTGAACAGGAAATAGTTTATTTCACAAAAGTCCAAAACGTTATAACCCTAATGCTTATATAAGAGACATCCCAGTATTCGTTATTCAACAAACAGGATAATATGTGCGCCTTACGTTATGTTAACTCGAGAACGAGTTTAAGTTGTGTGTTATTTGCGAAAGGTAACTGAGAAAGATATTCTACTGTCTTAAATTTACTAATAAATTCACTAAATAATTTTATCAGAAAACACCTCAGATGCATTCATTCTCTTGGCCAGCTTCATGGGCTAGTGGTCAGCCTTTCTGATTACAGCTTATCAAGTTCCGGGTTCGATACCCGGTCAGACCATAGGAAGATTTCGTTAAGAGTGAATTATTGCTGTGCTTGCCCATGGTCTGGAAATTAGGTTTAAGTTTAGATAAAGGACTCTCCTGAAGCATCAATATCATTTAACACCCAAAATATCATCGGGGTGACGTAACTTCGTCTTCCAGAGAACCCAATCTAAGAAATGCATTACAATTCTCTTAACTGAAAAGCTTCCATTATTTATAAGTATGTTTCAATATTTCATTTATTTATTTGTTTTGAAAGAACTAAAAAAATAGAAATAAGAGTGGTCAACCTTGAACAATTCGTAATTTTGGGTGAAGTGATTGCCAGCATTTATTAGAATTGTGTGGGATAACACAATATGAAATCAGTGTACAGAGTAACATCTGTTTTGTTGGTTTGACATCGCAAAAATTGTAATGGTTTTGGGGGCGTAAATTGCTGCAGGACCTCGTCCATGGACGATATTTAATTACAGCTGTGCTATACATTTTTAAATAACACTTGTCAGTCAACATTCTGACAGCTAACGAGTTCGATTTATTGATTGGCCCTATGTAACATTGGCCGCAAACCCTCAACATCTGATGTTTCTATTATAATTACAGGATAATGAGCAACTGACCGCAGAATTAAGTGGCTTGTTTTATTTGTTAATACCAACATATATCTAGCAATCCCAGTGATTCTCATACAAAAAGTATATAGAGCCGGATTGTCATAAAAGGAACCGACCCAAGCAAGATAAAAGGATACGATTTGGAATAAAGGACATTTTGAAATTAGGAAATTGGAACGTTAGGGGAATAAATACAAAAGAAGAAGAATTAGAAAGAGAATTAAAGAAAAAAGAAATAAATATTGCAACAATAACAGAAACAAAAAAGAAACTAAAAGGAACAAAGGACTTACAACACTATACTATGTTGTATAGCGGAGTAGAACAGACAACAAGAGCGCAGTGTGGAGTAGCAATTTTAATAGATGAAAAATGGAAGAACAAATTGAATAGCTATGAGTTTATAAATGAAAGAATCCTGATAGCCAGATTTAAAATTGAAAGAGGATATATGATGATAATTGCTGTGTATGCCCCAGAGGAAGGCAAGAAAGAATAAACAAAAAAATTTTATAAAACATTACAAACATTAGTTGATAAATATACAAAAGATCATCATTTAATAATAAGTGGAGACTTAAATGCCAGAGTAGGCAATGCCCTATACCTAATGTAATAGGAAATAATGGAGAAATAACAATAAATGATAATGGACAGGATTTGAGACAGTTTTCAGCCTATAATCAATTAAAAATAATGAATACCTATTTCCGAAAAAAGGACATACATAAATATACAAGAAGTGGATATAACTCAAGATCAATAATTGACTATTTAATCGTAAACAACAAGCTAGGAGCCTTGGTAAAAGATGTGAGAGTACATAGAGGCAGCGATATATACTCTGATCACTATCTCGTGATAAGCAAAATAAACATAATAGCTAATGGCGGAAAATAACATAAAGAACAAAAGAAACCAAGAAGAAGTATATAAAATATATTTATTACAAGATCAAAGTATTAGACAACATTATGAAAGCAGAATGAATAAATATATATCAGAGATAGCGACGTCAGAAGATATAATATTGAATGGGAAAATATATCAAATGTAATACATAAAACAGCAAATGAGATATTAGGAAAGAAAAATAGAATAAGGAATAGGAAGGGCTTGAGAACTTGGAATGCGAATATACAAAATGCAGTGAATGAAAAACAAAAAGCATATCATACATACTTACGACTGAAAACAGAAGAATCTTATGAAGAATATAAAATGAAAAGGAGAATTGCTAAAAGCATTATAAGAAAATCCCATCAGGAGTCATGGGATAAATTTATAAGCTCAGTAGAACATGATATGTATGGAAGACAAGAAATAGGTTATAAATTAGTGAAACATCTAAATCAGACTGAGAAAGATTCTGCCAGATTGAATATAATCCCAGAACAAGAATGGATCCAGCATTATGAAAAACTTTGGAAAAAGGAGGAAATTGAAGGAAAAGAGAACAATGAGGAAGAAATAAAAGTGGAAAATATTGATGTAATAGACATAAATGAATTAGAATGGCTTTGAAAACCACTAAGAATGGAAAGCAACAGGATTAGATAATATAAATATGGAATTAATCAAATATAGTGGAATATTGTGTAAACTACGAATACTTCATCTAATTAATGTATGTTGGCAGACCTATGGATTCCAACCACTTGGAAAACAGCAATTGTCAAGAATATATTCAAAAGAGGAGACCGGAGAAATTGCGAGAATTACAGAGGGATTAGCTTAATGAATACTGGCTACAAAATATATACGAAAATAATAAATAATAGATTGAGAAACATAACAGAAGTAATAATAAGTGAAAATCAAAGTGGATTCAGAAAGGGAAGGTCATGTATAGACAATGTCTTTACACTGAAACAACTCATAGAAAAGAGAAGAGAACATAACTTAGAAACTCACATAGGATTTATAGATTTGGATAAGGCCTTCGATCGAGTAACAGACAAAAATTATGGGAAATATTACGAATGAAAGGATACCCGCTGTGCCTTGTTGAAACAATAAAGACATATATGAAGACACAAATATAATTATAGATACCGGATTCAAAAGAACAGATGCAATCAAAACAAATACTGGATTACGACAAGGATGTAGTTTATCACCCACTTTGTTTAATATATATATAGACGATATTTTTAATAAATGGAAAGTTTTAGTAAATCCAGGAATAAGAATGGATAATAAAATGTGCATAAATAATCTTTATTTGCTGACGATGTAATCATAATACAGAAAAATGAAGACGACTTACAGAAATCAATGCAGCATTAAATGAAATATGTAAATTATACGATCTAAAAATTTCTGTAAGGAAAACGAAGACCATGGCTTTTAGAGGAAGAGATCCAGTGAGAACCAAAATTATTTTAGAAAATCAAAGTATAGAACAGGTGTCTAGTTTCAAATATTTGGGCTGTGATATTGGCTACAATGTGGAAAGAGATATTGACTCCAAAATAAATAAATTTCAGACGGTGTGTGGAACAATACAGAGAACATTCAAAAATAAAATTAGAAAAGAAACCAAGATAAAAATGTATAATGTTATGGCGGTTCCCACAATATTGTATGGATGTGAAACTTGGGCTCCAGTGAAAAGACAGAAGGATAGAATACAGACGGCAGAGATGCGGTTCCTAAGACAAGTAAAAGGATGTACAAGACTTGATAGAATAAGAAATGAGGATATAAGAGAAGAATTGAAAGTACAGCCTTTATTGGATAAAGTCACGAATTACAGACAGAAATGGATTGATCACATGGATGGAATGAGCAAGGAGAGATATCCATTGTTAGCCAGAAATTATCAAGCAAGAGGAAGGCGTGATGTTGGAAGACCTAGAAGACGTTGGGCTGATGCATTATGAAGTCGGAACGGGCAATTGCCTAATCCCTGGAGTGATGATGATGATGATGATGAAGTTCAGATATTGTAGACCCTTCGGTTTGAGTGGAACCTGTTAATATCTTCTTTATTTGGTGCTGCCCTCGAACAAAAAATATTTTACTTCTTACCCTCATTATCTTTGACGTGTTCAAGACCAGTTTCTTTTATTGTTTGTGCGAATAAGGGATAATTTGTGATATTTATGAAAATACCATTTTAAAAGTTTTTCAAGCTAAGAATTAATTCTTAATTTCTGCTATCGAATATTATAAGTATTTAATACACAAGTGATATTCTTGGTGATTATATATATACAGTCAAAATGCCCAATTCACAAATTAATGTTTTAAAATGGTCAACACGTTTCCACAGCCAAGCTGTCATTCTCAAGACCATATCAATATGAATGACAGCTTGGCTGTGGAAACATCTTGACCATTTTAAAACATTAATTGGTGAATTGGGCATTTTGACTGTATATATATTTTAATTATAAGTATTGAAAAATCTCCTAAATGTGTTATATTATTTAGATGCTGTTTTAATGCACTGGCGGATTTAGTTTGATATTAGATGGCATGGCGGCTGTATATAATAATTAAACATAACAAAGGATACCGTACAGGCCACAAGGCCTAAAACGAATTTGTTCATGATGATGATGACATAACAAAGGAATTCGGTTAATGTGTACCCTCCGCGACGCGGTTCAAGAATACGCATATTTTATCAGTGAGGATGCTATCTGTAAAACCGTGCACTTAATTGATTTTATTTAATATCCTTGTAATTTTACTAAACCCAGAAACCGTTGATGTCTGCAGATGAATGACGTGTGAATGTTAATAACCAACAATCATTTTTCAAAACGCTACATGGATATCACTGTAGCGTAGTGGTTAAGGCACTGCGCTACAAGCCGGAAAGTCGAGGGTTCGAGTCCCTGTGGGGTCAGGAATTTTAAAACTGACCCAAACCTTCTGGCGGCACTATGGCCCTGAAGTCGATTCAGTCTCTAAAGGAAATGAGCACCACACGCTTGTTCTGGGGGTAAATGCGGCCGACTGTTCAGAAAAAGTGGGAGCCTTAACCTCCCACTACCCCCAAGAGCCTCCTGAGGCCTGTAGTGGGATCACTTTACTTTTAAATAAATATCAACGTGTTTTAATTACGATCAGCCATAAATACTTTCAGATTTATTTGTGCCTATCTGTATAAATTAATAGAGTAAATAAACTTAAAAATAGACTAAAAGCGTAAAAAATGCCGGTATGCTTAATAAGTAAGATTGTTTTTAATACCCGTTAAAGATATAGACAACACTAGGCCTATACGATATCAGCAAATAGAGGATGAATGTTAGGCTGGCATCAAAATCACTTTACGTATAGGTTTTATTCGTGCTAGGTTATAATTAAAAAGAAAGCCAAGGGCAAACAAGCTGGGTTGCTATGGTAATTTTATAAAACGTGCCTCCTTTCTCTGATTAGACCAGTAATCAAGCTGAGTACGCGCTTGTCTTATTTATTACAGCTTGAAGCATCCTTCTTGATGTGCCAGACCTCCCAAAACGCTCATTGACAATCTCAGACAATGCTGAAGCCACGATTACACGTGTTACGCCAAGTTATTTATGGCATTCATTCAAACTCTTCCCTTTGCTATAATACACTTCCAAGTTCTTCATTTATACACTTGTTCTGCTGAATTTCTACTATAACAATGAATGCCATCATCATCATCGACTTCATTGTTAGTTTCAAACTCAAAGATATATACGGTACCAGATTGTTTGGAAGTAAGTTATTATATTAAATGGAATGGACACATAACTCTTGCTGGAAATTCTGAAGTAGTGGCGGAATACAAATAACTAGTAATAATAATTACGTATTCTATTGTAGGCCTATGTTTTCCCTTTACAGAGATTTAGGCGCTCTCCCCTACAGGGAAGAATTTGAACCATACTAATTTAGTTACACTTGTTTTCGTATAGATGTCATTTTGAGTGGTACGTGGTCAGCGTTCCGCCTCATACTGACATCTAGGAAACCAAGGTAGGACGGGAAAATTCGGTAAATTTTGCTTAGAGGCCTTTTCATTCAGGCTTAAGGATTTTTTACGAGCCTGAAAATCTTCAGACTCGGGACCCACGGCTTAAAGTCCCTCCCGGAGGACTTGCTCCTTGAATTTTTCCGTCCTAAAAAATCCATCGACCCCGGCCGGGTTTGAAACCCGCGACTCTTGGGACCAGAAGCAAGGAGCATAACCACTAGTCCACCGCGGCCGAAATAATTACGTACAAACACTAATAATAATAATAATTATTATTATTATTATTATTATTATTATTATTATTATTATTATTAGTTTTATTGATTCTAGCTGAGTAATGAGTTGTAGAAAGAAATTAAACATAGGCCTAGGTTAAACTGTGGTATCACGTCATTAACGGAATGCATCAGAAAACCTCTTCGTGTCCCAAATTCTATAAAAAATGTTATACTAATATATATATATATATATATATATATATATATATATATATACATCCATAGTAATTGTGCCCGAGAGCAGGTCTTTCACTACAATCATAACATTTTCATTCTATGCTTTGCAGCTTTACAAGGGAATTATAGGTGCGGTAGCTTCCCGTTGCTTTCCACACCGGTGAAGGATGGTAATGATAATGATGAGGATGATGGCCGAATGATTTTCGGAGATCCTTGGGCTCTAAGCTTCCTGACATTTGTCTTACATGTGAGGAGAACCCCGAAAAAAATCTCACCCAGGAGCCTGTCTTCACCGGGAATCGAACCCGGGCCCGCTGCGTGACAAGGCAGAACACTACCTCGAGACCACAGCGGTGGATATATATATATATTTATTTTTTTTGGCCTATATGCCTCGTATGATTTGAGAATTACACATAAGGAAGGAAAATTGATGTTTGCACTGGATAACGTAGGGGATTACACACTAACGTATAGAGGTCCCGTGTTCAAATCCAGGTTCAGATATTGATTTTTATTTTCATTACTTATATATAAATTGATTCATCCAGTTATAGATGAAAAACACGGTCTCTTATTTTAAGAGAGGATAAAAGAATTCGAATATTTTGAGTGTGAAGTGCTTAGAACCTCTTTTTTTTTACCAAAACATGACAAATAGTTTAATGGAGGAATCCATACCCGAATTATTAAATTTATAAGAAACTAGGTCTAATAAGAGGTAAGTTTCATAGACTTCGCTGGGTAGGACAAGTGGCACGAATACGGAATGAAAGAGTAGTATCGAAATTTCTTACAGAGAAACCAGAGCGAAAACGTCCAATAGGTAGGCCAAAATGAGGTGGTAGAATAACAATAACTATGATGTGAGGAAAGTAAGTTGTACAGGATTTGATTGTAAAGTGTTGGCTCATGATAGGGATGGGTGGAGACCCAACATTACTTCCCGGACTCAACAGTGCCATGAGTCAGTTAAAGCAGTTTTACATTTATATATATATATATATATATATATATATATATATACACGTCCACCGCTGTGGTCTCGAGGTAGCGTGCTGCCTTCTCACGCAGCGGGCCCGGGTTCGATCCCCGGTCGGGACAGTTTTTCTGGGTGAGGTTTTTATCGGGGTTTTTCCTCGCCTATAAGACAAATTTCAGGAAAACTTTAACGCCCAAACGGTCCCCGAAATCATATGGCCATCATTATCATCATCATCATCCTTCACCGGTGTGGAAAGCAACGGGAAGCTACCACACTTACAATTCCCTAGTAAAGCTGCAAAGTATAGCATGAAAATGCTATGATATATATTTTTTACTTTTGGCTTCTAATTAAATAATTTATATGCTATAATGAATTTCAATAATGGATATGAGTTTGGTTTTCCTCAAAAGAAGGAGAAATACCAGAAAATTCGGACTTATAGTTACCATTAATCGGATTAATTACATAAATACGAGTAAGTAGACCTTGAAATTACAGAGCGAAGCCCTGCCCATTGTAGTCTACGAGACTTAACTATTCTTATTAAATATAAAGATAGTTATAGCTTACAGTTATGTCCAGTTCTCCCTTAAAATAATAAATATTTGAAACATTCTCATGTAGAATCAAAAACTTTGACCTTTAAAAATAAACTATAACTTTTATTCCGTCAACAAAATTATTCCTGCACCAATTTCAGAATTTTCACCTCGGCATCAAATCGCTCAATAATTTAACACAGGTGATGCTGTGGGTAAATTCAACCGGCCTCCTGGTCTAGTGGTCAGCGGTTCTGTTCATGAAGACCCGGGTTCGATTCCCGGTCAAACCATTGGATTTTTTTCTTAAAGGAAATTATTCCTGTGGTTGCTCATGGCCTGGAATGTAGGTGAAGTCTGGTTTAAGAGCTCTCCTGGCGCTTCATTATCATTTATCACCCATCATATCATCTGGGTAACGTAACTCCGCCTTCTAGGCGCGCTAACTTCAGAAGTGGGTTACAATTAAGCCAATGCTAGGAGAGAACACCAGAAATGTCGAAATGACTACGTGAGGCATTGAAAAAAAAAACCTTCGAAAAATTGTAGAGATGTTAATGGCGTATATATAAGATTTGTTATTATTACTAACAGTGCGTCATCTTAATGGAATTTTCATATTCGTTGTTGATCCAGCGAGCTTTAAATAACTGATATTAACAAGCCGGTGCTCTATTAATAACGAAGTAATGACAAACCAACCGACTGCGTTCCGAACTAATGATCCAGTAACACTGGTCAACATGATTTTTGTCTCATGAGTAGCAATAGTTGGACTTAATGTAGTTTTTTATCGTGTTTTCAAATACGGAATTTCTCCATCACCCACATTTTTTTATTTCAATTTCAATTAATGGATTTAAATAATTATTTTTTAATAAACGTTTTTTTCGTCCATTTGTCCATTGTAAAATAAATCCAAATGAGCTAACTCAAATGGTTTCACCTATGGAAGAGATATCAAAGCAAATAGAATCCTAATATGCTGGCCGATTATTGTTGGACCATCAAGAGGGGTGCTTCACAGGCGAAATATAGCAGAAAATCGTCATTTCTTAGTTTCTAGGTGAGACCGAATGTTCGAATATTGTGTTACGAATGTAGAAAAAATTAAAGTGTTTGAAATTATACATTCCTGTCTCTCGGAAACCTTGCGTGATGGAGAAAAACCGATATGATATTCGAATTCAGGAGAAAAAATACTATCAGAATCACATATTTGTCTTTCTGAGACAAAAAAAAAGTTTATTCTTGTTGCTCAGTGTAATTTAACTTTGAATGTAGGCTACTTTACTCACCCACATCAAAAATGGAATTCATATGTAGAGCCAACACTTACCTGAAAAATAAAAATAATAGAAATTAGTATTCATATATATGAGTTATCCATTATTTCATGTTACAGATAATTTTTACCTATAAAAATATTGTTAATATAAGCTTATGAGAGAAGGAGTATGAAGAATTTACAACACCCTGGGAACAACACGTCAAGGGACTGGCCATGAATAAAAACAGTCTGATACACGGAACATTTTTTTAATTTTGTGTTTTGTATTTCAATACCAACTTTTAACAATTTAATTGTTTTTCACTAATACATTTTGCAATGGGAATACCGAGAATGCGACAGGTCCTGACGGGAAATGAAATGTTTTTAACAAACTCGGTTATTTTATATAATAAGGATATGAAACAATAGCATACCAAATGCTCATACCGTATTCACAAAATGTCAATTGAAAGGCTCGGCTGTAAAACATGGTAACTGACAAATTCTTTAAAATTGAATTGTAGCATGCAAACTGCAATACGCGACCTCTTGAAGCATTTGGTGCTCATAGTTTTTACATTCATCAGTAGATAGCAGATGTATTGTCACGGTAAATAAAACTACATTCACCAAATGCTTTCAGGAGGTGACATATCACAGTTTGTCAGCTACAACTCAATTTTCAAGAATTTGTCTCTACCATGTTTTACAGCCGAGCCCTTCAATTAATATATATATATATTATATATATATATATATATATATATATATATATCAAGTAGGTGTATCAAATATTTATGAATCAAAAACATTTTATATGAGTACTTATCATAATTTAGTCCACCGCTGTGGTCTCGAGGTAGCGTGCTGCCTTTTCAGGCAGCGGGCCCGCGTTCGATCCCCGGTCGGGGCAGTTTTTCTGGGTGAGATTTTTATCGGGGTTTTTCCTCACCTGTAAGACAATTGTCAGGAAAACTTTAAGGGCCAAACGGTCCCCAAAATCATATGACCATCATCATCCTTATCATTATCATCATCATAGTCTACCGCTGTGGTCTCGAGGTAGCGTGCTGCCTTGTCACGCAGCGGGCCCGGGTTCGATCCCCGGTCGGAGCAGTTTTTCTGGGTGAGGTTTTTATCGGGGTTTCTCCTCACCTGTAAGACAAATGTCAGGAAAACTTTAAGGCCCAAACGGTCCCCGAAATCATATGGCCATCATCCTTATCATTATCATCCTTACCATTATCATTATTATCATCATCATCATCATTCTTCACCGGTGTGGAAAGCAACGGGAAGCTACCACACCTACAACTCCCTAGTAAAGCTGGAAGCATAGCATGAAAATGCTATGATTGCAGTGAAGGACCTGCCTTCGGGCAGAATTACTATGGATTGATCATCATCATCGTCCTTCACCGGTGTGCAAAGTAACGGGAAGCTACCACACCCTAGTAAAGCTGCAAGCGTAACATGAAAATGCTATGATTGCAGTGAAGGACCTGCCCTCGGGCAGGAATTACCATGGATGGATGGATCATATAATTATTTAACTCTTTGGAATGATCTCAGCGAATGATCCCTGCTGTTTACTTCCTTTAGAGCATCGTTCCTCAAATAATTTAATTTGAATTTAATATATTAATAGCTGTGGTCTCGAGGTAGTGTGCTGCCTTCTCACGCAGCGGGCCCGGGTTTCGTTTCAGGTAAGGACAAACTTTCTGGGTGAGGTTTTCTCGGGGTTTTTCCTCACCTGTAAGACAAAGGTCAGGAAGTTTTGAGGCCGAAAAGGTCCCCGTAAATAATCTGGCCATCATCATCCCCGGTGTGGAAAGCAACGGGAAGCTACCACACCAATAATTCCCTAGTGAAGCTGCAAAGCATAGCATCAAAATGCTATGATTGCAGTGAAAGACCTACCCTAGGTCAGAACACTACAGAATAGAATGTTGTTAGAGTGGGGAGGAGACGAGCAAAGTAAACAATCGATGTAAAGCGTTACACCAAAAATCGATATTAGAATTTTTTATACTTTTTACGGCCTTATTATGCTGGTCGATATAGAACTCTAGGTCTACTTTGCTATTTATTTTAATAAGACATAACAGTTTTCATTGGTACATAATAGAGGTATGTAAATTTATTCGTGATTGGTACGTTTAAAACACTGTTTCAGAAGTCGCAACTTCTTGTCACCAATGCAACACGAACTGGTGTTTTTCATGCTCTTATACCCGCATAATTTATCTTTCTCCCCTAAAATAAAACATGCTCTGATTATTGGTTTTAGCTTCTCTACATGCG
The DNA here is from genome assembly GCA_030220185.1 of Diploptera punctata. Classification (NCBI taxonomy): domain Eukaryota; kingdom Metazoa; phylum Arthropoda; class Insecta; order Blattodea; family Blaberidae; genus Diploptera; species Diploptera punctata. Next base: position 442,546 of record JASPKZ010010272.1, read on the forward strand.
GGGATAAAACAATAGAACGTCATCCCTAAATATAACGTAATGAAATACTTGGTGAGTTTTCATCAATGTGTTTGGATTCCCATTCAATTTCCTGGCTGTGGTAAAAAAAAAAAAAAGTGGGGAAAAAGGGAAACGGGAGAAATTGGTAACCACTCCAGTAAGAACTGTAGATTGTCGACTAAGTCAATGCACTATTCAACATTATTTAAATTCTAAGTGAATTTCCAAGTGAACGTTAAATGAGATCTAGATAAAACTAGGCATTCACATTAATTATATATATGAATGTATGTCTATTTATCCTTTATAGACTTCTAAACCGTTCAACCGTTCTTCGTGAAAACACGGCGTTTGTTTAGCCGTTATAAATTATGATCTAAAATCATTAGGTGTATAAGTTCACCTGAAACGAAAAATTAAAAATTTGCTCTAGCGGTCACAATTTTCGATTCTTCACAACTAAAATTCAGTATATCGTATTAAAACAAACTGAGGTAGGTATTATCCAAAAATGAGAGAAATCCGACAATTAGAAGTGGAGGTTTACTTGAAATCCGAAATTAAAAACTGCCCAAACGACTGACCGATTTTAATGACATTTTTTGTGTGTGTCTGATTGAATCCCTGGATGGTTTAGATTCACAATTATTGGACCCTCTAAAACCATTAGGTGCAGGAGTTCACATGAAATGAAAATTTGAAAATCGCTTTAGTGGTTACAATGTTCGATGCTTCCCAACGAAACTCAGTATATCCTATTAAAATAAACCGACGTAGGCATTATCAAAAGAGCGAAATCAGAAAATTAGAAGTGGAGGTTTACTTGAAATCCGGAATTAAAAACTACCTAAACGACTGGGCCGATTTCGATGAAATTTTGTGTGTTTGAGTGGGTACCTAGTTGGTTTAGATTCACAATTGGACACAGTAAATGTCGCTGCTATCAGGTTACAGGATTTATTTTATGTCAAATGTATAGTTATCTGCATTACCGATATATTCCGCATGACGTTCATAATGCACGCCTCTTGAGCCACAACAGATGGCGGTGAGAAGTTTTCTTTTGAACTTATTAATTAGTGAATTTTACGGTAAAAAGTAGCTTGAACCGAAAGTGCTATTTCGGTTCGATACATCAGTGCTGTTATCCTCCTTTAACTATGAGATTCGTGAACTATGCCAATTTCTTTTCTCTCTGTATCTACCCCCACTCTTCTTTCTACCCCTCCCTTTGCTCTGTTTGTAGTGCGCAACTTACCCTTCTACCTCGGAACGCTCAAATAGACTACACACATTCTGAACATTATCATTCGATCGGGGATTTTGGTTTGAACACTACTTTTTCGTCTGGAAGACGCGAGCTGCGCATTTTTGGTATTGGTCCGACAAGCCAGGGAAAGGCACCCTGGCAAGGACTAAAAGTATGTATGAGAGGTTGATTGTGTGAGTTAAGTTATTTTTGGTATTAATTATTATTTGTCTTTTAATTCATGAATGATCAAAGTCATGTTTTTCTTTAATTTCATTTTTCAAACTTCAGACGTGCAATTTAATATTAAATAAATATTTTTTTTAGTAAGAATCTATGTTTAATTATTGTATATTAGCTACGCTACAGCTGTCTTGCATATTCCTGTGTACACATAAGCTTGCACAAAAGTCATATGAGCTCCTTTTTCCCGTCTAGCTTTCATGATTGATAATCATACATTCAGATTAACTAAACATCATAAATTACTATAGTGTGTTTTAAGACTTATTGTTGATTAATGTTTAGGCCTATGTATTTGGATGGGAAGGATGAATCAATATTTGCCTCTCATGGGCCCGGGCAAAGGATTTTGAATACTACTATTAGTTATGAACTCTATTCTAATATATATATATATATATATATATATATATATATATACACACACACAAGGTAGTAAATTGAAACACGGCAGCGCAATATGGTAGCAGTAAGCTGGGTATAGGTGCAGGGTTCAAAAGTACCCAGAGCGCAAATTGGTAGCTGATCGCGTGGTTTTGAAATATTGGTTACCATGGTTAAAAAAAAAAGTAACCAGGGCGCACAAGCTTATAATATCTTTATCGTACGTCTATAACACGGGAGTTGAACGTTTCAGGCAGGACAACGTCTGCCGGGTCCGCTAGTGTATATATATATATATATATACAAAGTAAAGTGATCCCACAAGAGGCCCTGAGGCCCTTGGGGTAGGAGGAGGTTAAAGGCTCCCACTTTTTCTAGACAATCGGCACTTTATGTCAGCCGGGTTGTCAGCCCTGCATGACGGCCGCATTTACCCCCAGAACAAGCGTCTGGTACTCATTTCCGTTAGAGGCTGAGTCGACCCCAGGGCCATAGTGCCTCCAGAGGGTTTGGGTCAGTTTAAAAAATATATATATATAAAGACTGCAATTTAAGAATGATACAGGATATATGAGGGTGGCTCCATGGAGCAGGAAGTTAGACCAGGTCCGGGCGTCTAGATACCCCGTGTAAGAACACCTCTCTTTGTGTACAGTTTTCGATTCGTTAGTTACGGCATTAAGTTGTGATAAGAGGGGTATAACGTAGTTTATATCAACAGTACATTGCTACTACAGTAGGTACATAAACATTTTGAAAGACACGCCACTCAACTGGTTTGAATTTGTTATCTACAGTCAGTGTGACAATATTTATGTGAGCGCAGCAGAGCTCTAAGAGTGGGTTAGACGCTCGTCTCTCAACGCCGGGGTCTCGAGATAAAGCCTCGGTCATTCCATGTGGGTTCAGTGGTAGACGAAACGGGACTTCGGCAGGTTTTTCTTCGAGTTTCTCCCGTTTTCCCCTGCCACAAATTTCATTCCACCATTTCTCCATATTCATTTCATTTAACTGTCCCTTTGTCGGTGCATCATGCGTGGTCGGCAGAAACCCTTGTCATACACACACACACACACACACACACCTCCAAAAATATAGGGAGCTTCATCTCACCTCAACCTTCGAACGGACTCTGAGTTAAACAAGAGTTGAGGCTATTATAGAATATTATTATAAATATACATGATACTTCAGGAGCAAATTAATAGTTCTGGAATCTGTCCAATTTTATATTTAATGTATTCAAGTCAAGATAGAATACCAAAGAAGATCCTTAATTGGAAAGATAATGGAAGAAGTGGATAGGGGCAGAAGTGAGGAGATGTATGGAAGCTAAGAGATTTGAGGAAAGAAGATGCTTTAGACAGGAACCTCTGGTGACAAATCACTATGGGTTGAAAGAGAAACACTATATTAAGGAAAATTCCTAATAAAAAATCAATCCTGGAAGGTATTACTAGAATTTAATATAATTACAAGAAAGAATTATACAGTCATGATTTAGCGCAAAGTGTTATGTTCTTATTATGTGTTCCTTACATCAAAACACTCAGAGAACATCCCTGAAAAAATTACGAAAGTCCTGATCATTCCTGTGCGTTAATCTTTGAAGTTTTAGTCAATTTAAGTATCATTATTCAGCCAGTGTCGCTAACATAAAGCCCATATAACACCTACCGGTAACTGTAGCCTAAGCACCATATTTAACTTTGACAGTAAGTTTATAACATTGTGGTTAATGGTAATATGCAAAAAAATACTGAATCCAATTAAAACATCAAGTAACCGTGAACATTTTTCTATATTATGATTTACAGATCAAATCTGGCCAGATTGAAACATTGAGAGCCCAACAAAAATTTAAATTGACTATTTAACTCATGCCCCAAATGGGAGTCAATGACCAATCACGTTACAATGATTTTTTATTTACAACCAATCACTGTCGTATTTCACCTCGCTCTTTATCGATCTCTTTATCAGCCCCTGTTTTTTGTGATAAAAAAAAGCTCCTCCTTTCTAATGTTCTGAACAGGTCAAAGCATTTTTCTCCAACAAATACACTGAATATAGCAAATAATGAAAAGATTCCTTGATTTTACTGAGTTGTTTAATTAAAAAGATAAATGAATAACCCGTAATGTTGATTATGATATATAGTTTGATGTGTTTTATTATTTCTCCACTTGGGTGCACACTTATAATAATGCGATCTTATTTGGCAATAAATAATATGATCAAGGTGCAGTGAATGAACATAACCTCACATTTCTGATTTGTTTTCAAACATCGCCGTTTACATTAAATATATAAATATTTTAAAATAAATATAGTTAAATAATGATTTGTGAGTAAGCAGCTTAATTTTATTCGTTACATAGTCCTAACAAATGGTACTCTTGATTTCCAAATTCTCTAGATAAATTCACTCCTCACTTTGCGAGTCGTGAATTTATCGATAATTTGGAAATCACTCGTGGCATTACTTATGAATATTTAACTCGTGCCCCAAATGGTATTCAATGACCAATCACGTTTCAATGAATTTTGTTTTACAACCAATGACAGTCGTGTTTCATCTCGATCTTTATCGAATTATCTTTAGTACTTCCAGCTTTTGTGATAAAGAAAGCTCCTCCGTTTTAATATTCTGAAGAGGTCAGAGCATTATTTTGCAGTAACTGACTCTCGAACAAATAAATTGAATACAGCAAATAATGAACAGATTCCTTCGAATTACAAATTTGATAATTGTGTTTTTAAATAATGACTTTACTTAGTTCATTACTAATTAACTAACTCACTGGCACTATCGAACCCGTAGGTTCATGGCCCGACAATAAGCTCTCCATACATCCCTATTCTGAGGTAATGTATTCCAATCATTCTGTGTACAATCTACTTCCCACAAATAGTTAAAGTTATTCTCCCACCTCGTTCATGGTCTATCGACTGGGCGTTTTCCTTCTGGTTTTCCCACAAGAGGCTTCCATGCACGTCTTTCATTCCCCATTCGTGCCACATGCCCTCCCCATCGCAGTCTACGAGACTTAACTATTCTTATTATAACTGAGTTACTAAAAAATAATTAATAACCTATAATGTTGATTATAATAATACAGTTTGGTGTGTTTCATTTTTTCTCTACTAGGGTGCATTGTTACAATATTGCGAACCTATTTGGCAATATATATGATCAAGTTGCAGTGAATGGACAAATGACATAACCACACATTTCGGATTTGTTTTCAAACTTCGCCCTTTACATTTAATATCCATGCATCCATCCAGCCATAGTATTCTGCCCGAGGACAGGTTCTTCACTGCAATCATAGCTTTTTCATGCTATGCTTTGCAGCTTTACTAGGTCATTATAGGTGTGGTAGTTTCCCGTTGTTTTCCACAACATTTAATATATGTACATATTTTAAAATACCGATAATTATATTTAAATAATGATTTTCGACTAAACAACTTAACTTTATTCATTAAGTAGTCCGAACAAATACCACTCTTCATTTCCAAATTCTCTAGATAAATTCACTCGTGACATTACTTATGAAAAATAATTATCAAGTTACGGCTTATTAGAAAACAACATAAAATAGAGATTTGTGCAGCTATAAATTAATAATGTTTAATGCAAGAGAACAAAATATATTACGAGAACTAATTTGAACGAATGTATACGTGGAACCGACAGCGATAAGCACAAATCTATTCAGGCGCATTGATAACACAAATAGATTTTATATTCGCATTGATTCACTAATAGAAGTTTCTTATCATGTTCCTGATTGTCTTTCAAAACGGCATCATTTGACAACGCTTCATAATATCAAAACCAATTTATAGCCAGTATAATATCTGATCAAATGCTTTTCAAAGCTTTCATCCGCTTTTACAATAATACGCCATTATCAACTTAAAAATCGATCGATACATGTCATTTATCCATTCAGAAATTTGAGTGGCTTTTTCAATTCACAGTAAAACCATAAAACTAGCAATTTTCGATGAAATACAACACGCTTTCAAAAAGTCTGACACGTCTAAACCTCTGCCTGCTCTTTACTCTATTTAAGAGCTGTGATAGGTAGTTCCTTAAAATAATTTATTAACCGCTGAAACCAGAATTAAATACTGTTTTCAAATAATTGCATTTCAGATATACATTTATAATTCTTTACACCGAAATAAAAAAAGAAAATAAGAATAAAATATTATCAGTATAACAAAAATTATGTATACATATCCACCGCTGTGGTCTCGAAGTAGCATGCTGCCTTGTCACGCAGTGGGCCCGGGTTTGATTCCCGGTCGGGACAGGCTCCTCGGTGAGGTTTTTTCGGGGTTGTTCCTCACCTGTAAGACAAATGTCAGGAAGCTTAGAGCTCAAAAGGTCCCCGAAAATCATCCGGCCATTATCATCAGCATCCTTATCATCATCCGTCACCGGTGTCGAAAGCAATGGGAAGCTACCACACCTATAATTCCCTAGTAAAGCTGCAAAGCACAGCATGAAAATGCATACGACTAGATCGATTTTGATTTTTTTGTGTATGTCTGATTTGGTTCCTCGAAGGTTTAGATTCACAACTGGACCCTCTAAAACATTAGGTGTAGGAGTTCACCTCAAGTGAAAATTTAAAAATCGCTCTAGCAGTCACATTTTTCGATGTTCTACAACGAAACTCAGAAACTCAGAAACTCGATACTCAATATAACCTAATAAAATAGGCATATATATATATATATATATATATATCCTTCCATGGTAATTCTGCCCGAAGGCAGGTCCTTCACCGCAATCATAGCATTTTCATACTATGCTTGCAGCTTTACTAGGGAATTGTGTGGGTGTGGTAGCTTCCCGTTGCTTTCCACACCGGTGAAGGATGATGGTGATGATGATGATAATGATAAGGATGATGGTGATGATGGCCATAGGATTTCGGGGACCGTTTGGGCCTTAAAGTTTTCCTGACATTTGTGTCTTACAGGTGAGGAAAAACTCCGATAAAAACCTCACCCAGAAAAACTGCCCGCTGCGTGACAAGGCAGCACGCTACCTCGAGTCCACAGCGGTGGACATATATATATATATATATATATATATATATATATATATATATATACACATATATATATATATATATGTGTGTGTGTGTGTAATTACACTTATTTAAGAGGATTTTCATGCTTTTATAATACGTACCATGTATTTTAATTTAGTTGAAATATTTTTTTAAAATAATTAATTATACACTTTGTATTAATGTCACTGCTGTAAAATGAAAACCTAAAACTTCAATTTTCATAATCCAAAATTTCAAATTTATCCAGAAGGTGGTGTACTACTACAATGGCGTAGCCTTAGCCTCTCCTCTGTTAGGAGTTGCCAGGCCAAGTTAATTCAGTTACGCTTTTTGTCCACAGATGTCATAAATGCTATGTGGTCAACATACTGACCCAATGAGAAATCTACAGTATAAGTCTTGAGGACCTGTTACAAATTTTATAAACTTATATACTATGCTAAAGGAATTTTTGCATGCAACTAAGGTGATACTAGGATGATGAGGACGGTAAATTTTGCTTAGAGGCCTTTTTATTCAGGCTTAAGGATCTTTTACGAGTCTGAAAATAATCTGACTCGGGACCCACGGCTTATAGTTTCTCCCGGAAGATTTTTCCATCCTAAAAAAACATCCACTCCGACCGGGTCGTACACTGACAAACGAATAATGTCCATTAAAATATTTTGCTCCAATGAAGTTAAAAAAGCTACACCAACTAATATACAATGGGATGAATGAATAAATTACACTGGTCAACATGATTTTCGTCTCATGAGTACCAATAGTTGTACTTAATGCAGTTTTTTATCGTGTTTTCAAACATGTATTCGGAATTTCTGCATCACCCACAGTTTTTTTATTTCAATTTCAATTAATGGATTTAAATAATAATTTTTTTAATAAACGTTTTTTCGTCCATTTGTCCATTGTAAAATAAATCCAAAGAGCTATCTCAGGAGATTTCAGCTATGGAAAAGAGATATCAAGGCAAATGGAATCCTAATATGCTGGCAAATTATTGTTGGGCCATCAAGACGGATGCTCCACAGGCGAAATATAGCAGAAAATCGTCATTTCTTACTTTCTAGGTGAGTCCGAATGTTCGAATATTGTGTAGTTAGGAATGTAGAAACTATTAAAGTGTTTGAAATTACAAATTCCTGTCTCTCGGAAAGCATCATAGTGAGGCGATAATACGGCCTAACAGATCCGTGCGCAATGTAAATGTATTCCCTTCGTTTGAAAAAAAAAAGGCAATAAATTCCATTAATTAAATAAAAATAAAACGTAGTTTTATTTGATTTTCATATTTATTATTACTTCATTCTTTTAAGAATTACTAACTTCATAAGAGCAGGTAGTGCCTATATATTTGCTGATATGCAACCGTGAAAAGTGTTATTTAAGAAAATGTAGCCTACTTAATACAAAATGGCACTTCTTATACATAATTTCCTTTTCACAAATGAAATCTAAAACCCATCTCAAAAAGAATTTTATAGTCATTTATGAGCGGAAGGGAAGCAACATCAATTATTAAGGGATTTCTTTATAATTTCTCGAGATTTAAGGACTTAAATCTTCCATCTTGAAGAATAAAAGCTCCGATCGTTCAAGGAAGGCAAAACTGGCGTAATGTCTTTCTTATCTCCTTTTTTCTCTTTCATATTCTCAATTCTCGCTCTCTGTTTTCTGAAGCCCTTTCTTAGCTTGATGTCAACTGGAGCGCCCACCCCCAGCAGCTGATTTATGCATCACACTCCGCGCTGTCGTGTTATTAGAAGCTTATGGTAGTCTTGATTAGGTTGCCTTCACTCACCTTCTTTCAAATATTATCAGTGGCGGCATCTATATATATATAGGATGTTAAGGCTCCCACATTTTCTAAACAATCGGCACTTGATGTCAGCCAGGTTGTCAGCCCTGCGTGATGGCCTCGTTTACCCCCAGAACAAGCACCTGGTACTCATTTCAGTTAGAGACTAAGTCGACCCCAGGGCCATGGTGCCATCAGAAGGTTTGTGTCAGTTTAAAAATCCTGACCCCGCCGGAACTTGAACCCTCGACCTTCCGGTTTGTAGCGTACTGCCTTAACCACTACGTTAAGGCGTGTATATATATATTATTTATTTATTTGTTTATTTATTTATTTATTTATCCATCTTTAGTCCACCGCTGTGGTCTCGGAGTTGCGTGCTGCCTTGTCATGCAGCGGGCCCAGGTTCGATCCCCGGTCAGGGCAGTTTTTCTGGGTGAGGTTTTTATCGGGGTTTTTCCTCACCTGTAAGACAAATGTCAGGTAAACTTTAAGGCCCAAACGGTCCCCGAAATCATATGGCCATTATCATTATCATCATCATCATCATCACCCTTCACCGGTGTGGAAAGCAACGGGAATCTACCACACCTACAATTCCCTAGTAAAGCTGCAAGCATAGCATGAAAATGCTACGATTGCAGTGAAAGACCTGCCCTCGGGCAGAATTATTATGGTCGGATTTAACTTTAAATAATCTCTTATATTTTTATTTAATACAAATTAATAAATACAATTAATGAGTCGAAAAGGAAATAACTTCAACAGAATTCTGCATAGGCCTACTTTTAGATCGTTTATATAAATAAAATATTATTGAATTACAGTAATATTATTATTTTCAAATATCTCGATTTAATAAATTATAAAATGTCTAAAAATAAAATAAATATTAAGAACATTAAATAGTTATATAAATTAGAATTAATTATATATAAGAGCAATTAGTTTATTATTATTATTAACAATTTTATCTCGTGTATTCTTCATTATAATAAATATTGCATTTATACATTTCAAATAAATTAAAATCGATGAAAACTCCGAAGAGCGAAGGTCGACTGAACTGTTTGCGTTCACAAGCTAGCAGAATACAGTATAGGTAGTCACATGACGCAGTCCCTCAATCCTATTTTCAATTTTCATAGCCGGAATTAACTATTTCTCAAATCAACGCATAAAATACAAACGTAGAGCGTGGGCAGTATATGCAATATCAAGAACAATAAAATGAACCTAATAAAATTAATTTTCATAGGTAAAATAAATCTAAATTAAATGTGCTAGTATTATTTATATTATTATTATTATTATTATTATTATTATTATTATTATTATTATTATTATTGTTTACTTCTTGAGGAGAACAGCAACATGTTCAAATTGGAAAAAATATTAAATATTGTCATACGAGAAAAAAAAAGAATATTAAATATTCAATAGTGGCTTATGTAAGATACAATCAATTTAATTGGTACCTCGAAATTCGTATATGCGAGGAATAAGAACTGGAATGAGAAAAAGAGGACTGGAGGACATGGTGTGGATGGATAGGGACGAGTGGAAAAGGGAAATAAAACTTTAGAAAGAAAAAGATGTGTAACATTAAATATAGATTTATAATTAAATGTATATATTATTATTATTATTATTATTATTATTATTATTATTATTATTATTATTATTATTATTATTGGTAATATTAGGCGGTTCCGTGCCCCAAGCAGTTAGACGCTCGCCTCTCATCGTTGGGGTCTTAAGATCGAGTCTCGGTCTCTCCATGTGGGTTTCGTGGTGGACGAAACGGAGCTTGGGCAGTTTTTTCTCGGGTTTCTCCCGTTTTCTCCTGTTACAATTTCATTCCATCATTTCTCCATTCTCATCTCATTAATTTCGTTTCATTTCATTGATCTGCCCCTGTGATGGTGCGTTAGGCGTGGTCGGTCGGCATCCTTCTCATTCACAGACCTCTATATATTTAGGGGCTCATCTCATCCTTCGACCCGACGCTGAGTTCAACACGAGTTGAGGTTATTTTATATTTATTGGTAATACAGTGAAGACTGTTTTAGACGGAACCTTTATAAGAAGGAAACCTGTAGAGACTGGAAAAAATCTCCAGAAAGGTACGATTTTATATGTAAAATCGTCCCGTATAAGCCGGAAAACTTCATAACGCGGAAACGGAATGGTTTTTAAAGTACCAATAGTTCATTTTTACCTCAGTAAGACGGAAAATTATTTTTAAGCACGTTCTAATAACAGTATTAATGACAACACGTGAAAATTCTGTATATGACGCTACTGCATTATATCGTTATACCTTCTTGTGTTACCATTGTATTGCGGGGATACTCTTACTTATGCGTGACAGCGGGGATTCCCTCGCATTTCCTTGCCTGCTTACGTAACCTGCGAGGGAGTTGCGAAACTCTTCAGTCCTCCTGCAGTTGAGTTCCTTCTCGTTTTTGTATAATAAAGTTGTTTTGTATTGTCGTGCAAATTGTGCTGTGTTACATACATATTTTGTTTGTATTTCAGTTCAATACGTCTTTAAAGCGTGCATGTGAGAAAATTCAAGTTTGTAATTTGGGAACCCTTTATAAGAAGGAAAACTGCCAAGACGGAAATATATTTAAGGAATCATTATGTTCCTTCACAGACAGATTTTACTGTATTATTATTTCTGTTTGATATTTTTTATTACAAGAAACTTCATTAATGATGGAGCCGCCACTGATTTGTCGTCAGTTGCAGAGCTTAAGTAGAAACTGCCATGCTGGTGAAATCAGTCCGCCCTCTTGTATGAAATGTGTGGCCCACACTTTCACGCCGACTGCAGTCCCACCGTCTCCCAGTAATTTCATATTCCGAGTGGAAGGGGGACAATTAAATGAGATCCTGCGTTTTAATCATCCCTCCAGGGCCAGTGCCCATCACAAACATGGGAATGTTGTGCTTTATCCAGATCTGTTTCTCTATTGTTCTTAAAGCTCACCTCTCACAAGAAAATTGACAAAGAGCATTTAATAGTAGGCCCTATATTTGGCGATTCTATGACACCACCTATATAAATCCAAATAAAAAAGGAGAAAACACACTATTTATTGTTGCAGTTTGTGAATAACTATCGGCCACGGTGGAATAGTTTTTATGCTCATTACCTCTGATCCCGAGGGTCGCGGGTTCAAACCCGGCCGGAATCGATTGATTTTTTTTTAGAAAAATCGAAGGAGCAAGTCCTCCGGGAGAGACTTTAAGCCGTGGGTCCCGAGTCTGTACGGGGTGAATCATAAATATGGCTATACGTTTGATCGCGTTGTGTAATGAAAATATTACCATTACAGGAAATATTAAATTACCGTTGATAAGGCAATTATTCAAATTACAACAATGGGATAAAACAAAACAGTGTAGAACTTACGCCATTAGTTAAAATGACATTGAATATGCAACAGCAAATTACAATTGCTACATGGGCAATAACGTATGCTAATGATCGTGAGGCCGCAAGACGGGCAAGACGTGAGTTTAACGTAGCATTGCAGCCGTCGACTTGGGGAAGTGGAAAAAACGACTGCTGGAAATGGGAAGGATGCAGAAAATCAAACCTCCTGGAAGGCCTCGCATTAGCATGGATGCAGAAACAACGATGGGAATTGTGGAGGCGTTCGACGCTAGCCCAAAAAAATCAACCCACCAAGCTGCACGCGAGCAGTGATTTGTTTTGTTCTATTGTTGTAATTTGAAGGATTCCCTTCCCAATGATAACATCACATTTCCTTTAATAATAATAATATTTTCGTCACAAAATGCGATCAAACGTATAGCCATATTTCTGAATCACTCTGTAGATTTTCATGGTCGCAAAAGATCCTTAAGCCTGAATAAAAAGGTATCTAACCAAAATGTACCGAACTCAACATCCTAGTATTACCTTAGTTGCCTGCTAGAGGAAAGGCTATGCCTACGACATTGTAGACAGATGGGAATAATTCCCTGAGAGAAATATATATGTTGATTTTTCCCCTAAAAATAGAGAAATGCCAAAAAATGAAGTGAGAATTTGATCTCAAACTAACCTAAACTCAGCATATTTCCATGTAAAACATGTATTAGTCATTGCTCAGACGTGCAGCCAATTTACAACAAAAACCCGCTAACAAGTGAACGCGTAGCCAATTTATCACAAAAACCCGCTAACAAACAAGTAAATGCTACACTAATGTGTACTAACTCGCCCATTTCATCACACTATTTGCCCAAACTTACACTAATTTGCCCATATAACTCTAACTTGCCCATTTTATCACCTTAACTTGCTAACTAATGTACCGTAGGTGGACCCCTGGGATAAAATCCCTTGTTTGTAGGTAAACGTGTAGCCAACTGACTCTAGGGGGAACATGCATTATCACATTGGCCAACATTACGCTAGCAGTCACTTGGTCTGCGATTGAAAATTCACAGGTAATGTGGTATAAAATAAACGTATATTTTTCTTCCTGAAGATTTTTGAAAAATAATACCTGTGCTGAATTGCTTACCAACGATTTACAACAATAATTAAGTAAATCGGGAATACCTTCAAGGAAAATATTAGGATGAGCTACATATACTGTAGGAAGATCTTAAATATATATTTTTATAGCTGTATATAAGGAAAGAAACATTAATGTTTGCACTAGGAGCCTGAGTGGACAAACTGGTATGTTACTAACGTAAACATTTAGAGGTCCCAGGTTCAAATCCCGGTTCAGGCGTTTATTTTTCTTTTCACGTCATATTAGGCCTTCATTGCTAAATACCAACATTTAATTATAACATCGAAATAAAAAAAGTGTTACTGCTATAAAGTGAAATATATTTAATTCTTTCCTGTTATAGAAGCCGTAAGTTGGCATTCCGAGCTACGTCCGAGCCTCTTATGATAGAGAATTACATAGAAAGAAAATAAAAATTAATGCTTGCACTAGGAACCTGAGTGGATAATTGGTATGTGTCTAACGTACAAAGTTAGAGGTCTCGAGTTCAAATCTCGGTCCAGGCGTTTATTTTCTTTTCTTGTCAGGTTTGGTCTTCATTTATAAATTTAATTATAAAATCGGTACGTGTGTGTGTATGTATGTATGTATGTATGTATATATATATATATATATATATTAGCTAATCTCCGGCGTGCGTTGCTACACCTAAATCAATTAAATATTAAAGGTTAATTAAATTGTATGGTATACGCTGAGACAAACCAAACATGGCGGTTGCTAATCAGTTTTTAATTTCAGATTTCAGGTAAACCTCCACATCTAATTGTCGGATTTCGTTCATTTTTCTACAATACCTACCTCGGTTTATTTTAATAGGATATACTGAGTTTCGTTGTGGAACTTTGAAAATTGCGACCGCTAGAGCAATTTTTAAATTTTCACTTCAGATGAACTCCTACACCTAATGGTTTTAGAGGAAATTGTGGATCTAAACCATCGGGGGATCCAATCAGACACACTCAAAAAATTTAATCAAAATCGGTATAGTCGTTCAAAATAAGTTCAGTGACATACACACGTACAGAAGAATTATATAAATAATCAAAAAAAGTGAAAAAAAAACTTAAGTTATGGATTCCACATATTATAAAAAGTTTATATCAGCATGGATTCGAAAATGTTTAGTTTCTTAATTATATGAAGTTACAAGTACGCTCGGAATTCTTTTCGCGATTATAAATGTGAAATGTATATATTTTTTTAAAAATACGTATGTACACTGTATGCAGCATGAATTGTTATTTTACTATAACTAGCTAATACCCGGCATGCACTGCTATGCCTAAATAAATGAATATTAATGTGTTTTATGATTAGTTGAATAAGTAAGAGAAAAATAATTATAAATTTATATTTTTGGATATCCCGTGCTGATTACCTGGTGTTGCCCGTGAATCTACTTATCTCGATCTTCTTGGCATAAATGAGCTAAAAGTCATAAAATTCGTTATTGCGAGTTATCCCTAAAATAATACCCCGCCATGTGCTACTATGCTTGCAAAAGAATCTACGTACTTGTCTCTATCTTGTTGGCATCAATTAAAAACAAAAGTGGTTATTGTGAGTTATCCGTAAGGAATAAACATATTCTGTCACGGTCTTTTTTGTAGAGCTTTTGAGATATTCAATTCTGTGAACATTAATTTTGGGTGTTTGTTATGATTCAGGCACCGTAAGCCATTTAAGCGTCCAAAGAGCTACTTTTTTTTCACGTTTTCCACTACAAAGGGCTATTTTTAAGGGTGTGGGAGTTGAGTATCACAACTCTCTCATAGCCTATGTTCATCCCGGGAATCTCCTGAACATTTTGCAAGAAGCACCATCAATGGTATGGCCGCGCATAAAGTACGAACAAGCAAATAAACATTCATTTTTATATATTAGATTATAATTTGATATTTCATAATTGAGGATGTTACACCAGCAGTGTAGATAAATTGGTTATTTGTTCCACTTAATTATATAATTATATAAATACATATTGGAAATTAAAACTAACCGTAATATGCAAGTGTAGCATCCTGTAATGTTATGTTCCTTGGAGCAACTTTAAGACACTGTGTGTTAGAAGGGGGAGGCGAGAAAGGTGCTTGAGACAGTCAACTCAATGCTAAAGTACGTGATTTGCATATGCTTAAATATTTTTTTTAAATTTTCTTTTTACAAGTCTTTTTGCTTTTGTGAGATTCGTGGGAGTATAAACCATGATATTTGGATATTTTTGCTACGGGCATTTTTAAGTGTCATACATTCCAACCTTTCTATTATAATGAGTAACGTTGTATTAACTCTAAGTTCCTCTTACAATGATAGGGTGTGTACTGTAATTGATAGCTTATAGATTTGTAATTGTATGTTAATGTTGAGTATGTACCTTTTGTTTACAATTCTCGAGTTTATGCTGGAGGCAACATGAAATACATAACTTAAACATCACATTAGGTAGGTACAGCCTTTGAAATAATTGAGAACGCACAGATAATTTTCAAGTCTCAGAACGAAGCCACTGCGCATGATCAGAGATCAACTATTTGGTTCATAAGTATACAACTATTTGAGAAACTAAATCCGTACTATTTCGTTGTGTGTCGTGCAATGGAAAACAATTTTGTGTAAATAAGTAGTGCGATAAATACTGAAAATAAAACAAAGCAAAAGAATTTAAACAAAAGAAAGAAAAATAATTGAAATAAGGACGAGAGAAAAAAAACGCATGACAGCAGGATCGAACACGCGACCTCATGCATGGGAAACATAAGCTCTGCTACAAATAGTCTCTATGAAGCGATGCAGTACTTCAGGACTTACTTTATAATAGAATTAGATATTAATTTAAATTAATCAGACGTATTTTGTATTAGTAATTCAAATAAATAATTTTATTATGCCACGTGTTTTGTAAACAAAGTAATGAGACGTTACGATCGTTATTCATTTTCTATATATATGAGCTGTTTCCTCTAATTTATTTATTTCCATATATTCCATTCCATAGTAATTCTGTCCGAGGACAGGTCTTTCATTGCAATCATAGCATTTTCATTCTATGCTTTGCAGTTTTACTAGGGAACTGTAGGTGTGGGAGCTTCCCATTTCTTTCCAAACCAGTGAATAATGATGATGATAATGATACGGATGATGATAATGATGGCGGATGATTTTTGATGACCTTTGGGCCCTAAGCTTCCTAAAATTTATCTTACAGATGAGGAAAAAACCCCTTAAAAATCTCACCCAGGAGCTTGTCCTGACCGGGAATATTTCCATAGGCTATATATACAAATTTATTTATATAACGAAGCTTGGTAATATGTAGGCATTATGAACATTAACGATGCTATTAAACAATAATAAACAAAAATCTACCTGACCGGAATCGAACGCGGACCAGCGTCTTCGGAAAAAGAGCATCTTACCGACTGATCCACTTAAGCGAACGATACGAATTCTGCATGAAGAGAGACTTACGCCGTCCGCTTTATACTCAAACGAGTCAGAACATGTAACAACGTACTGGTATGAATCGCTCTTCAAAACTCTCTAACTTTCCATCATCAAGAGTTATTTTTTTCAAACCGTACCTTTCGACGTTCGAGATAGTGAAATATAATTGAATAGTTGCCCCGAAAATAGACATTTTCTTTTATTGAGAAATGTCCCACAATACAGTGTTTTTTCCTTCAACCCAAACTGATTTGTCGCCAGAGGTTCCTGTCTAAAGCATATTCTTCCCTCAAATCTCCAGCTTCCATACTTCTCTTCATTCCATTCATCCTTCGTTCTCTAGGACTGCCTCTTCAAATTCTTCCATTAGCTTTCCAATTAAGGATCTTCTTTGGTTTTCTCTTTTCTCAGAGAGAAAGGAGATCTAATCCACACAAATTCGAAAGTAATGAACTATCCGGAGAGTATCACGACAAGGTACATGGAAAATTATCCATACTCTCTTCCAGACCTGTTTTATTTATTTTTAAAAGTTGGCTTTCAAGTGAATAGTGATCTATATGTGACAAAATGGCGGAAGCATTTAGTTAAGTCATTAATAGCAGTGCAGAAAAACAATTATTGCACATGTGCACATTCATTCAACCACAGTCCCGTGAATTCTATCAGATTCTTAGAAAAACTGAGTGAAAATAAGGAAGATACAAAGAATGTAACGAAATAATATTAAATGGAAAATAAATACTGAAAACTGATTAAGTTGGAAATTTTTTCTAACTGAATCAGTGTTCAATATGTATTTTCTATTTCGTATTATAGCATTTTTAGTTAAATATGTGTTAGATCATTTTTCCACTCTACAGAGATAGATCACTTTTGCACTCATTTCTGTATTAAATTGTTAATATTTAGTAATTAACATGTTATTTTGCATTCAAATTGACTGTATAGATTCCAATATGAGGAGAGATTAAAATGTATATAATATAATAAAGGTAACAGCCTCAAAATTAACATCATACTTTTTTTTTTTCCGTTTTCCCAACAATTTATAACTTGTGGGTTAGATCTTTTTATGGGGCAACTATTCAATTATGCAAAATTTGCTGTGGCACGTATTTTACAGTTAATTTAAATTTCCTAGGGGGTATTAAAATACTTGGCAAAACTGCAGATTTAGGTTTTCATATCTAGAATTTAAAAAAATGTAATGTCTACATGTGTCCGGAATTGCTTTGGTTTATAATATGTTACTGAGTTTACATATTTACTACTAGATCCGGTCAAATAAACATTCACAATCACTCGGATTCGCTCCCCGAGCTCCCCAGTCTCGTTGCTTCTAAGGTGGCACCGGAACTTGGCGTATTCAGGAGAATGGAGGGGAGTGTCAGCGAGAGTGACCTGGAGTCCCATTGGATAAGATTTCCCGTGAACATTGAAGCAAAATAATGTATACATGACTGAGAAAGCTAAAGAGAATGTATTAAATAAACTATCTGAGCAAACATTCGTTCTACAAGCCTTACGCTTTGAATATAAGCTTATATATTACATGTGAAAAATTAATTAAATGCATTTATTACTGTAGTAAAATATATTCCGACAGCGCTAGGTGTGTTTAGAATTGACATAAATGTATTTTCATACAAAATCGTTAAGACAATTTTAAATTACGAGGTTTGCTTTCATCTAGCATGGCCGTGCGGACATAAGCTCTCCATGCATCCCTATCCCTGAGCTAATGCTTTATAATCATTCCTTGTATAATCTACTTCCCTCAAATCTTGGTTAATGTTATTCTCTGACCTCATTCTTGGTCTACCAACTGGGCGTTTTCCCTCTGGTTTTCCTACAAGAAGCTTCCATGCACGCCTTTCACTTCCCATTCGTGCCACATATCCCGCCCATCGCAGTCTACGAGACTTAACTGTTCTAATTACATCTGGCTTCCTATAAATTCCATTAGTTCATTGTTAAGTAGTCTTCTCCATTCACCTGTCTGTTCATCTCTCTTTGACCCCAACATTTTCCTAAGATCTTTATTCTCAAATACTCGTAATCTCCTTTACTCCCTTAAAGTAAGAGTCCATGTTTCGCATCTATGTAATATAACTGGTGAAATAATTTTATACATTTTCAATTTCACGTTTTTTTAAGGAGTTGGAACGACAATAGTCCCTGTAATGCATAATAGAATGCATTTCTAGAATTGAGCCTATATTTAATTTATTTGTGCATCTCATTCCTATTTGTGATTATATTGTTCTTAGGTATTTGAATTCAGTCTCTTCTTCAAAATGTCTCTCAATTTTCATTAGCTGTCCATTTCCATTATATAATGTATTTTCTTTTCATCTAGCAATAAATAAAAATGTCAGACAATACAGAATAACTTACTATTTATTTATATAAAATGGTTAAAATTATCAATTATACATTTATTGAATTTTCGCCGTTTAGAAAAGTGTAAATATCAGCGTACTAATTTTCAAGCGATAGTCCATCATAAGATTGAATATTTTCAAGTTCAGGGAATACTTACACTTGATAAATGTATTTCGAACAAAGTATGTCTTTTTAAAAAATACGATAAATTGACGTAGACAAAAATAATTATTGGCTGGATATGAAATAAGAAGTGGCTAAGAAAACATCCTCACAGCGAAATCACTTTGGAGTAACTTGACAAGAAATTGCTCAGTGCAGATACGGAGAAGTTTGAGAGACTTTCATACCTCATTGCATTGTTAATGGTTGTTATTGTTGATGTGTAGAGGTGCTTGAAGTTCGTCCAATTCTGATGATACAAAAATGTGATACTTTATTTTATGCTGGTTGGTAGCAAGAGTGCAAGTAAATAAGATACACAAAGTAAAAAGAAGGTGATGACAGTGATGAAGGCGAATGAGGAAGTTAAATAAATTTGTTTTCGAGGATGTAATAGGAACAGTGGAACAAATACAATTTTAACAAGACAATGACTAATGTCCTGGTACAGGTTGTCCCGACATACAACTTGCTAAACAACATGACTCAAATCTTTCCACGCATGTCCTTTAACAAATAACTTGAAAATTGCTCTAAAATGTCCAGTCATTGTTCTGAACCGGTATTTTATGTTCGCCACCTCATAAATTCACTGATAGGAAACTTACACTCCTTATTATCCTTAAATCTACAAGAAGATCCGAGACGAGTTCCATTTTTTTTTTACTATGTCTAAAGTTTAAAATTCTATAAAACATTCTAAAATAATATTTTAAGAGATTGTGGAGATTTTGCCTGAAAGTTCTATGGATATATAATTTAAATATAACAAATTGGGGGAAAAATCAGGACCTTTGCATATAAAGTTTTTGGGGGAAAAAAAAGATGAACAGACAGGTGAATGGAGAAAACTACATGGTAGTGAGCTACATGGTATGTGTAGGGAGCCAGATATAATAAGAACAGTTAAGTCTCGTAGACTGCGATGGGCAGGACATGTGACACGAATGGGGAATGGAAGACGTGCATGGAAACTTCTTGTCGGAAAACCAGAGGGAAAACGCCTTGTTGGGAGACCAAGAATGAGGTAGGAAAATAACATTAACCAAGATATGAGGGATGTAGAATATACACTGTAACCCGAATTTCCCTCCATATTGTTTTAGTTTCAAACATAAACTAAATATTTCATTAAATCTAAATTATTTAAATATAGGCCCATAATTCAAGATAAAGATGTAATATGTGTAAACATATCGAGTTTGGACTTTAATTACTCAGAAATTTAGTTGCAATCCAATGATCATATTAATGAATCAATTTTATTAATTATATAAAAGTTTATTTCCTTTTTTTTTTTATAAATGACTAAGACAATCCCTTTTGTTAAATTTCGGTTATTCCAGTACAGACGGCGCCAGAAAGTCTAGAAGACATATTGAATAACACAAGGAACGCATGAATTCCAGGTACCTGAATACAATAGGAACCTATAGATACCAAACACTTTGTTAATAGAAATGTATCAGAACGTCTATTTGAAAACAGATTAAAATGTCAAGTCAGAATAATGTTTATGAATGACGAGTATAACAAAACGTATACAATTGGAGTTTCACTATGAAGTTTCAAATTAAAATTTGGACATATATCAGTTAAAATATAACTATGAACAACACATTACAATTAATTGAAACCAACGGTTTTTAAATAAGCTGTTAGGCCCTTAATAGAAAACCCAAAGGCCTAACTATAAACAACTTGGCAACATTGTCAATAAATAGCGCGAGATAGACACTCCTAATATTAGCTATATCACAAACAGAAACAAAGGAAAGTCACGCCCTTTATATATATATATATATATATATATATATATATATATATATATATATATATGTGTGTAATATATGTTTAAACCAATAGGAATAAATTGTAACCCCTTAATCTGTAGCGAACTGAACGATTGAAGGAATACTGAAGTTTTTTCAAGATAAAAAAACTGAGACGCGTAGAAAACAGAAGCCTCCCAGATAGCGAAGGGAGAACATCGTTTAAGTTTTATTTTAAACTGCGGGAAAATAACGACCGCTACTAGTTCAAATAGAAAATTGTAACTCCTAATCGAGGAAGATCTTATGGCAAGTTCAAATAGCTCTACAAATTACGTTAAGTTTTCTGCCGATTGAGGGTCTTTCCACTTTTCAGCGGTTGCCCTTTTACCAGCCGGCTGCTGGCCCTTCACATCCACATGTGTCAATCACAGATGTAGATGATCAACAGCCAGTGTAGGGGTGACATGTGGTTAACATGTCGAGTCCCCCGGCCGTTATAGCTGGTTCCTCAACCTGGAGCCGCTACTTATTGTAGCTACCCAATTGCCTCACGATGCTGGGTGGGCACCGGTCCCATACTGGCCGAAATACCATGAGAAAATGTCTTCCCCCATGGAGACTCGAACCAGCGCAAGTCCCGTAGCTCTGCGCCAAGGCTTCCTACCTTAACCGCTCGGCTACGGCGCGGGACACGTTAAGTTTTCTAATAAGTAAAATATTGGAACAAAACATCGTAATAAATCTATATTTGAGGATACTGATCCGTAATTTTTTTATTAATGGTAAAAATTCTTCATTATTCCGTAGAGATGTCAGATCATTATACACATCGTATCATCAAGTGTTTTCATTATATTAAATATACGTATAGCAACTCTTATACTAAATAAATCGAGTGACTTGTGAACTTCAATTATTGATGAAACTATCGCTGCCCGTACAAAGTTCCTTCGTTATTCCCGGAAATAAGCGATCCTCAACGCTCACCGAACCAACAACCTGACTAGACCGCGAGCCTAAAACATTTTCACATTACGGGAAATCCTTATAATAAATCCCACATCCTGTGATAAATCCATCACCATTTACCTACACCCATATTAATACCTTCTTCAACACGGAATGATTGGAAAACATTAGTTCAGGATTGGAGATTTGTATGGAGAGCTTATGTCCGCGCGGCCATGAACCTATGGGTTCGATAGTGCCAGTGAGTTAGTTAGGGAGTGTATTATTTTGCAAGGAGTGCGAAATTGAAGTCGCTGCAGATAAACGTTTCACAGTACATCAACATATCGGGTGCGACAAGCATTTGCGGGCTTTTAAAAATGTGAACAAAAGAAAAGTGTCTCAATTACTCTTAAAACAAATAGCCTCCACATGAAATAGCAAGTCATCTCTATTTTTTAAGAAGAGGAGAAAGGTTTATGCTTCCTATTTCTGTGCTAATGTTTATTGTAGTACTAATACCAAACAATTTTATACTACGTTATTTCCTTGAACGCCATAGGTCATATTGTTCCAGACGAATGAACATTGCGTAAAAACTATTTAATAAAATGTTATGAACACACATTAAACCAAATAAAACCGCCGACCGTTCACTTTTGATAACTTAAGGATGACCATGATGATGTGTTGCAATGCCAACTAAGTTAATAACTTTTCATATTAAAAGTAAAGTAGTCCCACTACAGGCCTCGGGAGGCCCTTCGGGTAGTAGGAAGTTAAGGCTCCCACTTTTTCTAGACAATCGGCACTTGATGTCAGCCGGGTTGTCAGCCCTGCGTGACGGCCGCCTTTACCCCCAGAACAAGCGCCTGGTACTCATTTCCGTTAGAGGCTGAGTCGATCCCAGGGCCATAGTGCCGCCAGAAGATTTTGGTCAGTTGAAAAATCCTGACCCCAGCGGGACTTGAACAGTTTAATAGCAATGAGAGTGACCAAGTCATTATTATTATTTTTAATTATTTCATATTAGTACTAAGAACAGTAATTGCTTTAGAATAGTTACCCTAATCAATAATAATCATTTCTAATTAATAAATTAATAACTATTAATTAGTTACTTATGAAATTTATTAATTTTCATTGCATCATTTTTACACTTTCAGGTCATTTTAAGAGAATTTTAAGGGCATATTATAGGCCATTTTTTTAAACATTTTAAGGTCATGAACACCCATGCTCTAGTGACCACATACTTAATTTTATTTATATTTATTAATCTTTGATGCATCT
The DNA here is from genome assembly GCA_030220185.1 of Diploptera punctata. Classification (NCBI taxonomy): domain Eukaryota; kingdom Metazoa; phylum Arthropoda; class Insecta; order Blattodea; family Blaberidae; genus Diploptera; species Diploptera punctata. The sequence goes on from JASPKZ010010272.1 coordinate 465,876, forward strand.
GTATAAATTAGAGTGAAATAAAAGAAAGAAGGAAAAAATAATAATACAGTGAAACTGTATTAATCTTACACATAACTAATCAATTCTAAAGGAGAGACAGTATGTTATGTCAAAGATCACATAATACTACGTTAGTTGTTCCCATATAAATAACTAACACGATCTCACCGATTCCGACTGAATTATGTACAATGACCTATAAACTTGTTAATAAATGCTTGCTTTACCAGTGGAATGCTTAGTATGACTACGCCTGCTCTTTCAATAATAAATGTTGCAATCAATAACAGATTTTCTTCAGAAAACTTGATGAATTAGTAACCTTCATGGGAAGCCCACCGGTAACTTGTCGACATTCCTGCAACAAAGTTCTAACTCTATATGTATTCTGTACAATGATAAGCTACTTTTACAATATGTAATAATGAATGGGTGGTGTAGACAATACGAATTGCCATGAAAATACCAGCGATCAAGAATAAATAATCACAAAAATAATCTAACAATTTTCACACAATAGTTGCAGTTTCAAAGAAGAGAACAAATTGTTTTTTATTTAATTTTATAGTTTGAAGGCCATTATTTTCGCGAGGTGAATATATTAAAATGCATGAATATTACGTATATAGGATACTCCTTTATGCGACAGCCTTATAATATAGAAAGGTGACAAGTGGTCAGAATATCGGTTCCCGCAGCTGGTATAGCACGTTTTCCCATCAATCTGAAGCCGCCATTTGTGATAAAGTGCACCCATTCATTGGTTTAACGTTGGTGTACACTTTGAGTATTTGATTGTCGCTCGCACCTTACCGCAAATAATGTTAAGTTATTAACTAACTCACTGACAATGGCCGCGCGGACAAAACCTCTCCATACATCCCTATCCAGCGCTAATATTTTCCTATCATTCTCTGTATAATCTACTTCCCTCAAATAATAGTTGATATTATTCTTCCACCTCATTCTTGGTCTTCCCTCCGGTTTTCCTACAAGAAGATTCCATGCACGTCTTTAATTCCCCATTCGTGCCGCATGTCCTACCCATCGCAGTCTATGAGACTTAAATGTTCTTATTATATCTGGCTTCCTATAAAGGTCATGTAGTTCACTGTTAATATAGCCTATATTATTTAAAGTCCCAGGTTGTAATTTCGACATTTCTGGTGTTTCTCCCTACTACTGTGTTTGCAATAGACTCTTTTAGCAGAAAATAATTTATGTGTATAAAGTGAAAACTCCTTCCCTCTAGTTCCGAGGGTCGCGGGTTCAAACGCGGCCAGGGTCGATCGACTTTTTTTCGGACGGATATATCCAAGGAGCAAGTCTTCCGGGAACGATTTTAAGTCGTGGATCTCGAGGCTGAAGATTTTCAGGCTCGTAAAAGATCCTTAAGTCTGAATAAAGAAGTCTCTAAGCTAAGTTTACCGACATCAACGTCCTAGTAATACCTTAGTTGTCTGTTAGATGTCTCATTGGGTCGGTGTGTTGACCGCATGGTATTCATGACATCTGTGAGCAAATAAGGTAACTAATAATTAACTTGGTCGATAGTAACTCCTTACAAAGGAGATGATATGGTTCATAAATGGGGCTACGTCATTATAGACAGATCGATAGATAGGAAAGCATAAAGGAAACTTCGATATTTGTATAAATATGTATTAAGTTAATTTCAAGAAATTCGGCCTCCTATTTAAACACCGCTACCTGTGTGACAATATGTTTCATTTGTTAATCATCAATGAAAATATGTCATTACTCTTTGTCAATAGTAGCCCTGAAGATGATCTACAATTTTGTATTAGTTAAAGTTCACCATGAGTAAGGTATACATGTTAATAGTAGGAATTTATGCAAACCCTCTATTCGCGTCCGGAATAATGCTACGTGGAGGGATGAGATGAGATGATATAAAATTTACTATAAGAAACTACAAAATTTAGGCTTTTACACCTTATAAGAATTAATTAAATCCTTAAGCCAGTGGATAAAGATACATAATAAAACCCCGTAAACACAATGATATGAAAAACTAACTGCATTTCATGGTAGTTCCTAATTTGAATTCGTAAGGACATATGAATCTTAAAGTAAAGGTGAAAATTCACATTGTATACTTACCTAGAAAAATGTGAGAATAAAATATACCGAATCTCAAGACAGACATGAAAATTATGTTAGAGATTTTTACTTTAGAAGAATTTATCAATCTGAATCGCCTATCCCTCAACTTCTCCAAAAACAAACATGAAACATTAATTCTGAAATACGAGTTTCAAGAGGATCTTATAAAAGAAGAGAGCCTCGTGGAATAGGCCTACTGCGCAACTCTAGTGCATACACATATAAAAATTTCATACTACAGAAGAACAGAAGAAAGCATGTTTAGGCAGCAAATTTATATGCGAGAGCCGATACTCCAAGACAATTTAAATTTTCATACACAAGTAGTTTAAAGAGAAAGAGAGAAATAAAAATGCATGTAAAGAGACCAAAAGCTAAGACTTAAAATAAACGCGTAAGACTGTTTGATGGATATATAAATAGCACAATACCGTAGTCATATTCTAATGTGAAATTGTATAGAATTGAGAAATCAACTGCACTGGCAAAAAAAAAAAAAAACTTCATTTTTAATTTAGTAAAACTGGACAAATAGCCTATGTCAGCCAGGAATGAGTTTAGGAACTAATGTATTTAATACCTAAACCACGGATATGCTACTGAGCGGTGAAGCGATGTCTCCCTCTACGATGGCGTTGCTGCCATGAATGATGTAGGCATGACGTCAAATTGATGCAATATGCTAGTAGTGAAGAATGGCCAAGCTGAATACTTATACACTTTTTACAGGATGGATTTCTCAACCGAAGTCTAAACCACGACCTCGGGTTTCCAATTTTTTATTGCTTCCATAACGACCATAAAAATGACTGAAAATTCACATAAACTGTTATGTAACCATAGACATGATTCAGACATTTGTTTTTAGTAATTAAGCTATATATTTTTCAGTTTTTATGGTTGTTATGGAAACAATAAAAAATGGGAAAACCGCGGTCGTTGTTTATACTTCTGTTGAGAAATACATCCTACAGTCTAACAACATCTTAGAACGACATTAACGTTCGACCTTAACGAAGCAAATGTTTTATTAGGTCACATCGGTAGAATGGCGATTTAAGTTTGTCTCCTGACTTGGTTGAGTTGCGCATCCATGATCTAAACTATGAAGGAAACAGCACTTGCTTATAACAAGGACCCGGATTTTGATGAAATGTCATCTTTTTTATGAGCTGTCAGAGACGATGCAGATTAATAATTAAGTGCACTGTGCAATAAATATGTAGGATATGAGGTTTTTATAGGTCATTAAAGTGCATTTTTTCCACTTTTTTATTTTTTTATTTGCTATTTTAGGTCATTTTATTTATTTTTCGTACTTTTATACGTCAGTTTTTAAATAATCCATGGTTAAATGCTCATTTTTATGTATTCTTTTGCTATCTTGTTTTTTTTTTTTTCAGGCATGTCAGTGAGAAACCACAGTGCATTGCCTCAATATAACGTGAAACCACTGTGTTCTGCCTCCACATGGGTTGATACTGGACTTTTCCTTCAATGCGGGAATCTTTCGATTTGTAAAATTTCCGTTTGTCTCGCGAGAATAGCGTTTGTATATGATTGTGTTGATTTTCGTGCAGTGTAAAATTCCAAAACAAAAAGTGTCTAGTGCTATCCGTTTAAGACAGAAGGTAACAGAATTAGTGAACAAGTAATTTCTACTGAAGGGAGTGTATTATTTTGCAAGGTTGCGAAATTAAAGTCGCTGCAGATAATCGTTTCACAGTATATCAACTTATCGGACGCGAGAAACATTTGCGGGCTCTTAAAAATGTGAACAAAAGAAAAGTGTGTCAATTACTGTTAAAACAAATTGCCTCCACATCAAATAGCAAGTCATCTCTCTATTTTTTAAAGAATTATGTGAAGTGTTCATCAGTGCAAATATTCAACTACAAAAACTAAACAATTCTAAACTACGTGATTTCCTTGAACGCCATAGGTCAAACTGTTCAGAGTCCCTTAGACCATTTCTAATTAGTAAATTAATAATTATTAATTAGCTAATTGTTTACACTTTTAGGTAATTTTAAGAGAACTTTAAGGGAATATTATAGGTCATTTTTAAACATTTTAAGGTCATAAACATCCGGGCCCTACTTATAACCATAATCTAAACAATTATTGCATAGCACTCGCCCAGTCACTATTTAATGTATGCAGAATGTATCTAATTAACTCCATTAGTCATCATCATCATCATCACTCCAGGGATTAGGCAATTGCCCGTTCCGACTTCATATTGCATCAGCCCAACGTCTTCTACGTCTTCCAACATCACGCCTTCCTCTTGCTTGATAATTTCTTGCTAACAATGGATATCTCTCCTTACTCATTCCATCCATGTGATCAATCCATTTCTGTCTGTAATTCGTGACTTTATCCAATAAAGGCTGTGCTTTCAATTCTTCTCTTATATCCTCATTTCTTATCCTATCAAGTCTTGTACATCCTTTTACTTGTCTTAGGAACCGCATCTCTGCCGTTGTACTCTATCCTTCTGTCTTTTCACTGGAGCCCAAGTTTCACATCCAAACAATATTGTGGGAACCGCCATAACATGATACATTTTTATCTTGGTTTCTTTTCTAATTTTATTTTTGAATGTTCTCTGTATTGTTCCACACACCGTCTGAAATTTATTTATTTTGGAGTCAATATCTCTTTCCACATTGTAGCCAACATCACAGACCAACTATTTGAAACTAGACACCTGTTCTATACTTTGATTTTCTAAAATAATTTTGGATCTCACTGGATCTCTTCCTCTAAAAGCCATGGTCTTCGTTTTCCTTACAGAAATCTTTAGAACTCCATTAGTTATTTGGCATATCTGTGCGTGCGGATACATTCAGAAGTAAAATAAAATACCCGTTTGACGATATTACCTAACTCTTTTGTATTTCTCAGGTTCGAGGGTTCAAATCTAACAGCGATTAATGGATTTTGACGGTATAACAATAATTCTGAGCATAGCATCCTCGGAGGAGAAGTAAATGTGTGTGGGTCTGCATACGCCATTTACGGATGAAAATGTATCAGTCGTTTTATGCTCAGATTTCAATTGGGATATTAATGACATTTCTTGTCAAAGCAAAACAAAAAATAAATAAATAAATAAATAAATAAAAAGAAAAACAAAAAAAAGTGTTCGATATGAACATCAATAAATACTAACTAATTAAGAAGTTCAATTGTCAAGATTTACTTAAAAATGTTCATGTGACGCTTTGTTTTTAAATAAAATGTTAATAAATCTTGGTTCATTACACAATTATTAATCGGCCGCGGTGGACTAGTGGTTATGCTCCTTGCCTCTGGTCCCGAGGGTCGCGGGTTCAAACCCGGCCGGGGTCGATGGATTTTTTTTAGGATGAAAAAATCCAAGGAGCAAGTCCTCCGGGAGAGACTTTAAGCCGTGGGTCTCGAGTCTGAAGATTTTCAGGCTCGTAAAAGATCCTTAAGCCTGAATGAAAGGCCTCTAAGCAAAATTTACCGAATTTTCCCGTCCTGGGACTACCTTGGTTTCCTATATGTCAGTATGAGACGGAACGCTGACCATGGATCACTCAAGTGACATCTATACGAAAACAAGTGTAACTAAATTAGTGTGGTTCAAATTCTTCCCTGTAAGGTGAGAGCGCCTAAATCTCTGTTAAGGGAAACATGGGCTACAAAAAATATATATATACATATTCTCTGGATTGGTACTCCAGTGTGCTATCCATTATACCATCGGGCAAATCTAGTACAACATTTATTTTTCTTATATATTTTCTTTATAAATAAAAATACATGTTTGTACTAGATTTCGAGTAATGGATAGCACACTGGAGTACCAATCCAGAGATTCGGGTTCAAATCCCGTCCAGGCATTTAATTTTCTTATGTCATATATATAACAACTTAGTATACAAATATGTCACATTGTGGAACGATTGCAAAGTATTGAATACCTAGAGTAATTGATGTAACATTAGGGTCAATACGCGTAAAACGGTTTTTTTTTTTTTTTTTTTGGAAAAACTGAAAAAAAACAGACTACGAAAAAAAAAAATTATAAGAAGAAACTGATGGTGACCATATACACGGCAAACCTCTCAACACAAGTTTTTTTTTTATTTCGGATTAAGAGTTCTTTCCGGAGAAAGGGCACTATAACAGCTGTACCTTCGGAGTTGACACATTCTTCCTCGAATGATGTTGTGAAGACGCTGAGAACTTTAATATAAATTGCTGACAGTCTGGAGAGATGAAACTAAAGAAATCAGTGTGCTTTGGTTCTTTGACAAAAAATAACACCTTTGACAATGTTTTCCTCTACCTTTTTGTATTATGTAACGGGCAAACTCATTAGAGACGTTCCTTTTTTTTTTTTTTTTGTTTATTATTAGTAGGGAGCGTTGTTTGTGCAGCTGTATAATAATTAATTATAACACGGTGTATGTGCCACACCTCGCCTTTCTCCTAGGAGGTCTTGATTATTCACAATTTGCATTCCCTGTGTTACTTTAGCACTTTCCTATCATAACCAATGGATAAGTTAAAACTTGACTTCAAACTTTCTACGCCCACACACATTTACATGCATCAGGAATAATAATCATTAGATTCCAAATATGTGAGTACTTAGCCTCTCTCGCATTACAGGACATTTTAATAACTGTACAGAAAAAACAATAACATTTCTCTTCTTCTTCTTCTTTTCCAGGATTAGGTCAATGTGATCTGATGCGGTCTCAAGTCCATCGTTTCCTTGGCCGTACCAATGATCTTCTACCATGCGGTTTGTAGGTGTTGATCGTTTTGGGTAATCTTAAGTATCCATTCTGTCCAAATATTATTTCCATCTGTATTTGTGCTATTCTAGTTTATCGAGTATTGAAAACATATCCAGTTCATTTCTTAATGACTCATCATGTATTCTATCCATGCGTGTACATCATTTTACGGATCTTAAAAATTTCATTTCAGTGGCTTGAATGTGTGAGATTTTTTTTTTTCTGTAAGTACCAAGATTCAGATCCATATATAAGAACAGGAACAGCCATAATTTTATAAAACTTGAGTGGCTTGAATGTGTGAGATTTTTTTTTTCTGTAAGTACCAAGATTCAGATCCATATATAAGAACAGGAACAGCCATAATTTTATAAAACTTGAGCTGAGTTTCTCTTCGAGTCTTTCGGTGGGTTCTTATGGTGCCACCACATCATTTGATATCGGTTCAATTTATTATGTATATTCCAATCGTAGCTATATGTTATATCTGAACCAAGATAGTTAAAGTGTGCTATCTGTTCTATTATTTCATTATTGATTACTATTTTTGTTCTGACTGGCACTTTGCCCTGAAAAGCCATAATTTTAGTTTTTGAAGTTGAGACTTTGAGATTATAATAAATAGAGTCCTAATTGATTCAACATGTAAATGGCTCTTTGTAAATCATCCTCTGACTTCTGTATGATTGCCAGATCGTCTGCATACATTAAAATATTAATATAAATAAAATAAAATTTATTAAGGTAACATTACTCTGTACTCTAACATTATTGGAGAAAAGCTGAGACGACTCGCATGTCCGCATTTCTTGATGGTTGTATTTTTACGGTGAAAAATCGACACTCTTTCGACCAAGGTACTTTCTTCGTCTGGCTTATCGCCTTCGACTTGTCCGGCATGGGTAATCCTTTCGCTAGTAATGCTACCGGCGGCGGCATAGCTCTCGGAGACATTTATGCACTCAAGCCACTCCACTAATACAAGTTAAAGATACCATGAAGGGAGTGATTAATACTACAAGAAATTCATAATTTTCTGTTTTAACTAGTTAGATTATCTCTGCGAAAGAATCAAATATTATCAAAATGCTTATCTTGAGCACGTATTACGAATGGATGTACAGCGCATACCAAGAAGAATGTATAATTATAACCCAAAAGGGAGAAGAATGTTGGGAAGATCATTGAAGAGATGGAAGGAACAATTCGACCTATAATGAGATCGGAACAGGCCATTGGGTTTAATCCGTGTTGTTGATGATGATGAACTAGTTAATTTATAGGTGTCTTTTCTTTTGTCGTATTGACGTAAGAAAATATTAAAATTTTTAATTTATAGTATGACAGTACGGTATCAAATATCATTAACTTCTCAAAAGGAAGCAAGTCATTTAAGACAGTAACAATATATCTGGAAGTCAGTGTTTGTGGCTATCTCTCCATGGGATCGCATATTGCACCAAAACAACCAAAAGTCATCCTATAGGTGGTCCACACGTGCTACCATCTTTATGTTCTTACAGCAAACATATTTCTAATGTCCTTCGTTTCTATTAGATAGTCTTCCTTCTATATTAATTTCAATTCGTTTCACAAAGAACTTCTATTCCAAACATCTCCAGCCTGTAGTTTATATTTTAAATAGCTCTCAGTGAACAGAAGAACAAGTCCACACATTTATGTAGGACACTTCAAATGAAAAGAAGCAAATAAATTACTTGCCATTAATTATATTCTGGCTCAACACGCTTTATAATCATCTGCTCTGATTGTAGCCTGTTGTAAAATCCATGCTACTGCAAATTCTCTCTCTCTCTCTCTCTCTCTCTCTCTCTCTCTCTCTCTCTCTCTATATATATATATATATATATATATATATATATGCATATGAGAGTTTTCTTGGGTTTTCGGCGTCTTGGATTCAAGTTCGGCCTCTGGCCACTGATTCCGTTTCGGCATGATCCCACATGCCATTATCAAGGAATGGCATGTGGGATCATGCCGAAACGTCGGAATCAGTGGCCAGAGGCCGAACTTGAATCCAAGACGCGGAAAACCCAAGAAAACTCTCATATTCATACTTATATCCGCGAAAATCTGCAACATATATATATATATATATATATAAACATTTTTATAAAACTGACAAATTCTAAGAGAAAATAACTCATTACTTTCTTAAAATATTGGGGGGAAATCTATTTTGAGCGAAGGTAACAGAGAAAATCATTGAAATAATAACCAAAAGTAACACGAGGCGTAATGTCATTAATAATAATTTGCTTTAACATGTTGTATAATGTGGAAAGCAACGGGAAACTACCACATCTACAATTCCCTAATAAAGCTGCAAGCATAGCATGAAAATGCTATGATTGCAGTGAAAGACCTGCCTTCGGGCAGAATTACTATGGACGGATGTATGTTGTATAATACTTTGTTTGAGCCTTTGGCATGGATTCCTTGAGAAAATAAAGTTCTTAGGAACATTTTTGGACCAAAGAGAGATTAACAGATAGGTGAATGAAGAAAACTACATAAGAGCGAGCTGCATGGTCTTTATAGAAAACCAGATATAATAAAGTAAAGTGATCCCACTATAGGCCTCAGGAGGCCCTTGGGGTAGTAGGAGGTTAAGGCTCCCACTTTTTCTAGACAATCAGCACTTTATGTCAGCCGGGTTGTCAGCCCTGCGTGACGGACGCCTTTACCCCAGAACAAGCGCCTGGTACTCATTTCAGTTAGAGGCTGAGTCGACCCCAGGGCCATAGTGCCGCCAGAGGGTTTGGGTCAGTTTAAAAATCCTGACCCCAACGGGACTTGAACCCTCGACCCTCCGGCTTGTAGCTCAGTGCCTTAACCACTACGCTACGGCGTGCCCCCACCAGATATAATAAGAACAGTTAAATCTCGTAGACTGCGATGGGCAGGACATGCGACACGAATAGGGAATGAAAGAGGTGCATGGAAGCTTCTTTAGGGACACCACAGGGAAAACGCCTAGTTGGTACATCAAGAATTAGGTGGGAGAACAACATTAATCATGATTGAGGGTAGTGGATTATACAGGGGATGATTGGAAAACATTAGTTCAGGATATGGATGTATGGAGAGCTTATATCCGTGCGGCCATGAAAAATCTAAGTGAAAATACCTAATTATTTTTAAAATAATATTTGGGGGGAAGAGATATTTTAAGCGAAGTTATTGGGGGGAAAGTCATTGAAATAATAAAAAAACAAAGTTTAGATACTGATAATAGAATATTTCAGGGAAAAAATAAGGAAAAATATAAATCTTTTTAGCGGACATATGTGAGAGAGTGAGTTCTCAACTTGGGCTTAACCTAATATGAAGTTAGGAGAGAGAGCAGTGTAGCAGAGAAAGATATGACAGGTTTGCGGTTAGCACCGAGTGGGAAACTCGCTAATCCCATGCATGTATAAATCACATTTACACATTTAAAAGACCGCCGTAAATGATTTATTCCCGACACGAATACCAGTTGAAAAATATAGCAAGAAGCTTAGCCATGTAAACAGTGTAGCCAACCTACGCACACATATCAATACTCCACGGCTACTGTCATCAAAACCAGCAGGGTGGTAGTTATAATTCACTATAGGGGGGAAAAAAACTACCGAATCCACCCTTAAAAATCCCTTTATTCCCACAAGTTTTGCCTCACTGCTATAAAACATTGTTCAATTACATCGTGAAAACATTTTTAAACCATACTTCTATACCGTAGTTATCATTTTAATATGTGTTTTAATGGTTTAAAACCAAACCATAATATTCCAAAATCAAAATAAACGTAGACAGAATTACTCAATGAAAAGTAACACAAGCAAAGACAAATGAATAATGGAATAGCTATTAAAATACACAATTTTAAAGCTTCTCAGAATAAGGCTATAAGGTTCTTTTTTTTAAGTTGAGTTTTACACGGAAAAAGGGCTTTAATGAATCGATGTAAAAATCAATTGTGGAAAAAAGTATGAGGATTGGAATCGTGGTTTGGGTTGCTATTCAAAAACTGAATTTAGCTGTAAATAAAATTTTAATATAAAAAACGAAAATGTAATTTCTTATAAAAATAGGCCTATCAACTGTATAGGCCTACAGTTATATAGGCTACCATAATAGAATACTGAAACAGTTAATCAAGTCAAATCTACCTAGAGATACACACAATGACAGAACATCTTAATTGCGAATTACAATTACGTCACTTAAGTATTAAAACTTGCAATCTTATAGTAAAAGGATTTTATAGACTAAATAAATAAAAATATGTGTGCGCGATGCAGAGATAAGTACGGCCTGGAGGCCTACATAGTATCATTAAAATGGTATAGATAATGTTTGATAATGGATGCATGATTATTAGGGTGTCCCAAAAAAATCGAAGTCTCTTATTTTTAACGCATACCATTTTAATGTATTTATATAATGTACAACAATTATAAGTACAATCAGTGATCGTAGGCCCACGACATCCCGCGCCGACTTGCTCCGAAACATGTCAGTATTTTATTTTCATATTTGAAGAGAAAAATTATACGCTCAGACCGGGACTTGAACCCGGGACCCTTGGTTCTCTAGACCAAGTGCTCTACCAACTGAGCTACCTGAGCAAGTACCGATCTAAATGCAAATCTTTCTCTATATACATTGTAATTCCCATCCACCAAATGCTGTGAAGCCATGCTTCTATCTTGCAAATGGCGGCTCCTTTATTAAGAAGGCATATTTGGGAATAAAGGAGCCGCCATTTGCAAGATAGAAGCATGGCTTCACAGCATTTGGTGGATGGGAATTACAATGTATATAGAGAAAGATTTGCGTTTAGATCGGTACTTGCTCAGGTAGCTCAGTTGGTAGAGCACTTGGTCTAGAGAACCAAGGGTCCCGGGTTCAAGTCCCGGTCTGAGCGTATAATTTTTCTCTTCAAATATGATTTATCCATCATTGAGATGTACGAAATCAATAATAATAATAACATGGTAAAAGCCGTACTGGCTGTAATGTATAATTCCCAAATATGCCTTCTTAATAAAGGAGCCGCCATTTGCAAGATAGAAGCATGGCTTCACAGCATTTGGTGGATGGGAATTACAATGTATATAGAGAAAGATTTGCGTTTAGATCGGTACTTGCTCAGGTAGCTCAGTTGGTAGAGCACTTGGTCTAGAGAACCAAGGGTCCCGGGTTCAAGTCCCGGTCTGAGCGTATAATTTTTCTCTTCAAATATGATTTATCCATCATTGAGATGTACGAAATCAATAATAATAATAACATGTCAGTATTTGATAACTAAGGCGAACGAAATTTGAACAATAGTTTTCTTTATTGTAATATATAGTAAATAGTTATACGTTTTGGGCATTTTGATGTTTTATATTTAATTAAGAGAACAAAAAACAATAAAAGAGAACCTAAAAAATTACATAAAAATCAACAAGCAGTACAAAAGATAATATCTTTAATAAGAATTTCAACATTAAAGAGTTAAACATAGCCATTAATAGTTTAAAATCAAACAAATCTCCAGGAGCAGATAATATACATGCAGAATTTCTCAAACACCTTGGCAATAAAGCCAAAACTCAATTGCTCTCCCTTTATAATCTTTCTTGGAACACAAAAGTTCCTGATGATTGGAAAAAAGCTATTATAATACCTATTTCGAAAACAAAAAAAATCAACAAATACTTTTTCAAATTATCGCCCAATAGCACTAACTAGTGTAATTGTTAAAACTATGGAAAAAATGATTTCAAATCGATTAAATTGGTATTTAGAAACCAATAATTTACTTTCACCCAATCAAGCTGGATTTAGAGAATTACAATCAACAAATCAACAAATTGTACACCTAAGTCAAGCTATTAAAGACAGTTTCAACAGAAAAGAAGACACTCTGGCAATGTTTGTTGATTTCCAAGGAGCATATGACTCTATTTGGAGATATAAATTATTAGAAAAAATGCAGACTTTAGGCATTCAAGGGAATATGCTACTCTGGATCAGCAATTTTCTCATCCAACGATTCATCGCTACAAAGTATAATAATCACCTCTCTAAATACCAACAAACACATCGAGGTTTACCACAGGGTTCTGTACTCAGTACCATTCTCTTCAATATCTACATTAATGATCTACCTAAGCATATAGAAAAGCTCGAAACGAAAACCCTACTTTTTGCTGATGATGTTGTAATATGGGTCTCCAACCGAAAACCAAAGTCAACAATTAATAACCATAGCCCAACAATCACTAATACAGTTAGAGAATTGGACATCCCAGAACTTAATGAAGATAAATATACAGAAACAAATTATCAACTATTTACATTAAGAAAGAAACCACTACCCATCACTCTGGAATTGGAGGGTGAATTATTAACTCAAACACATGAAGCAAAATATTTAGGAATAACTCTGGACACAAAATTAACATGGAAGAAACACATAGAGAATATATGTACAAAGATAGAAACAAGGTTACCATTATTAAAACGATTAGCAGGGAAAAAGTGGGGTTGCAACACACAAACCCTAAACACCTTCTACCAAATGTACATAAAACCTGTACTTCAATATTGTGAAGAAATCCTAGTAACTACTAAAGTGGAAAAACTTAATAAATTGCAGAACCAAATCCTCCGTCTGATAACAGGAGCCGTTAAAACAACACCAATCACTGCCATGCAAATCTTAACAAATAACCCAAACATAGCATCTGAAATTGAGAAAACAGCAGTCACACAGTATGAAAAATTTTTAAGGCTACCCCATAATAACTGGACCCAAAGAAACCACAAGTATGTTTAAAATCTCAGCAAAGCTTCCTAAGCATTGTACAAGAAATCAAACAGAAATTGCAACTTCCACATTCAAAAGAAAATATGCAGATGAGAAACAACCCTCTAGAATTTTTGGAAATCGAATATAACCTTCATTTAACAGAAGACATCAAGAAATCTGAAACTCCTCCATATATTTTAAAACAAATGTCACTGGAAATGATAAATCTAAGATACCCAGCTCCTGAATGGATACATATTTTTACAGATGGCTCCAGCCTACCAAATGATGGTGGCACTGGTGCTGGTGCAGTATGTCCACTTTTTTCCTTTTATCGTAAACTAAACACAAATTCAACAAACTTTGATGGCGAAATTCTAGCAATTTTCTTAAGTTTACAAAATCTCTTATATCACATCCAAAAATTTACAAAAGTTGTAATTCTATGTGACTCCAAAGCAGCCATTCTTGCTATAACACGAGACACAACACCCAAAAGCATCAAAATTATCGAATGTCACAAAATGAAAACATTTATCCCGTCTACATAAAAAAGTTGTACTTCAATGGATTCCGGCCCATTGTGGAGTGACAGGCAATGAAATAGCCGATTTTCTAGCCAAGAAGGGTAGCAAAATTGTTTCAAACCCAACTTCTGCTCCAGTTTCCTTTCACTCTATCAAAAGAATTATCTCAAATAAATACATCAATAAACTTAGAGAAGAATACACCACCAAAACATCCGGAAAGGAATGGGAAAATCTACAAGCTTATGACATTACTACATTACAAAGAAAATCTGCAGTAGCAACATTCAGACTGCTAACGGGACATGACTGCTTGAATAAACACCTACACAGAATTGGCATAACAGATTCACCTAAATGCCCTTTTTGCAATTTAAATGAAGATATGGAAAGAAACCATCTCCTCCGTTGTCCAGCTTTTGTAGAAGAGACCAGCCTTTCTGCTAAATATTGGAGTGCAAGAGAGCGAATGATTTCATTATCAAGTGCTCGACATTAGATACCAACCATATTTAATTATTACTAACCTAGTACAAATTTGCATGTCTCATGTTTGGCACGGGTTGTCATGATCCAATCGCAATAATATTTATTTCAGTTATTAAGGTCAAATAGAAAAAAATAGAAAAAAAAAGGAAGGTACGTATATTTCATTTTGTGAAAAAAAAACTCCTTTATGTCTTGGGAAACCCTAATGCTTATTCATCAACACGAACACACATACACACACAAACACACAAACACAAACACACGCACACGGGAAAGCACATGCACATAAACACGCACACGCGGACAAACACGCACACAAACACGCAAAAACACAAAAATACGCACACAAACAGGTATAAAAACACGCTCAAACACGTACATAAACACAAACACGCACGCACACACAAACATACACACACAAACACACATACACGCACATGCGTGCACAAACACACATACACGCCCATGCGTGCACAAACACACAAGCGCGCACAAACGCACAAACACACACGCACACAAACACAGAAATACGCACGCAAACAAAACGCACGCACACGAACACACAAAAACACAAAAACGCACGCAAACACAAACACACACACACATATATATATATATATATATATATATATATATATATATACACGTCATGACATTTTGTTTAACATACTTCATCATAGGACATACCAACACGTTAATCCATATCACATACTATTTCTATTTTCTTTAACTTCCCCTATCAGAAAAAAATTAGGTTTGCCGATCGATATAAAATTAAAAAATAATAATATTTATATTTGCTTTAAATTTAGCTTAAATATTACACTTAATATGCATTATTAATTGGCGGTTCGTTTTTACTTTTTGCGCCAGTATTATTATTAGTACCATTATCTATTATTATTATGAGTATTATTATTTTAATTAGATTTAGAGTGGAAATATTAATAGGGATGTATTTATATGAAATATTACATTGCATTTTAATGCTTTTTCAATTTGATATAAATTTGTTTGTTGTATTATACATTTTTATTATAAAACTATGTTTCCTATGTTTCTGCTGGTTGACTGGAAGAGAAGGTGTTATGTCCTTAATTCTGCCAGAATAAATTAAAAATAAGCAAATAATAATCTACATTATGTTTATAATAATAATAATAGCTTTATTTTTATGGGAAACCAGATATAATAACAGTTAAGTCTCGTAGACTGCGATGGGTAAGACATGTGTCATGAATGGGGAACGGATGAGGGGGCTTGGAAACTCCTTGTAGGAAAACCAGAGGGAATACGACCAGTAGGTGGGCCCTGGAATGAGGTGGAAGAAGAACCTTAACCGTAATTTGAGGGAATTAGATTGCACAGGGATGATTGAAATAGAAAAAGCTCAGAATAGGGATGTATGGAGATTTTATCCCTTGCGACCATGAACCTATGGGTTCGATAGTGCCAATGAATGAGTTAGTAGTAGTTAATAATAATAACCTAAGCAAATAGCTGCAATCGTTATGGCCTAATACCACTAGCGGTATATGAGTTTATGCGTAACAACTACTTGTGAACACTTCAAAGGTGCAAGATCATTCGTGTCACATTTTAATCTAGTGGCTTAATTGGTTACTCATTCGACCTTCACCAATGGATCCCTGTTTCGCGTCTGGATCACTCCATGTGGGATTCGTACTGGTCGAGTCGGAGCCAAGGCAAATGTTTTCGGTCCCTTGCCAAAATTTTCATTCTATCACTTCTCCATATACTTCATCCATTTCGTTCCATTTCATTTCATCTTCCCTCTAATAAAGCGACAAGTCTGATTAGCCCGCAATCTTATAGGCTACATCACATACCATCACTAATAGGGTATTTTTATAATCTCATCCCTGGATTTCTCCGGACACTGGTAGAGGGTTTTTAACTTTAAAAAATTGTAGGTTGCGTTATAAGAGGCTACTGAAGAACACAATAATCATAACAAAAGTAAATTCTGAGAGAAATTTAAATAAAAAATAATTTAAAATGTTAATGATTAAGATTAATACACCTATTCGATTTACTATGGTATGCTGATTGGGTTTGTAACTCGTGAATACTATCCTGATGCGAATAAAAAGAAATAGTATAATAATTACGTGTTTTACTGCATTTAATTTGTCAATTTCACTAATAAGTTTTTATCTACATAATTACCAAGTTTTATTTATAAATTAATGACGCAATTTATTACATTTGAAGTTTCATTAAATGCCTAGGAAAATAATTGGTAACTATCCACATCATGAAAATCTCTTATAATGTAAGAATACATTTCATTATCAGTGATGTTTCCAACAAATTATACTAAATAAAAGAGTATAATCTAATAGGCTATATAAAAATGAATGAATGTTTGTTTGTTTGTTCCTACTTTATGCGCGGCCATACAGTTGATCCGATTGTGATAGGGCTTTTTGCAGAATGTTCAGGAGATTCCCGGGATGAACATAGGCTATAAGAGAGTTGTGATACTCAACTATTACACCCTTAAGAATCGTCCTTTGTAGTGGAAAATGTGAAAAAAGTAGCTCTTTGGAAGCTTAAATGGCATACGCTGCCTAAACCATAACAAGTGCACAAAATTAATATAAACATAATTGAATATCCCAAAAAGCTCTACAAAAATGCCCCTAACAGCAAATGTTTATCTCTTACGGATAACTCATAGTAACCATTTTTGTCTTTCATTGATGCCAAGAAGATCGAGACAAGTGCAAGCATAGCAGCATATGACGGGTATTCTTTTACGGATAACACATAATAACGAGTTTTGTCTTTTAGCTCATTTATGACAAGAAGATCGAGATAAGTAGATTCCCGGGCAACATCGGGTAATCAGCACGGGGAATCTTAAAATAATTACGATATACATCTATAATTATTCTTCATTTAATTTATTAAACTAATCATAAAAAGTGCATTTTCATCTTTTAGCTCATTTATGCCAAGAAGATCGGGATAAGTTGATTCCCGGGCAACGCCGGGTAAACATCACGGGACATCTAAAAAATATAAATTTATAATTATTTTTCCTTTCACTTATTCAACTAAACATAAAAGCACATTAATTTTCATTTATTTGGGCGTAGCAGCGCACGCCGGGCATTAGCTACTATACTCTACAAGTTAGCATATATTTATATATTTCTTTTAGTTAGTTAGGCACTTAGGCCAATACGTAGGGAAATACTAAATTGATTTTATATACTGGTTAATAAAATGAAGCAAAATGGATTAACTAGGATTTTTATTAATGAAATTCTAGGTTCCTATTTATAAAATCCAATGAAAAACAAAATTCTATATTAATTTCAATTAACAAAGCGTGCTTTGCTATTGTTGCACATTCTTTCTTTTCTTACTTTGCATTAACTTCTCCCTATGTATTTATTTTTTGCATACTCCATTCCTCTCGGGACTTGCAGAAAAAGACCTATCAGGCGATACCTTTTAATTCTGGATAAGACTACCTTTTTTTACTCCTTACAGACACGGAGAACTGTAAGATGAGTGATCAGCTCACTTCGAGACAACACCAACATTTAAGAAAGACACCATCACTAATACCGTATTTACTCAATTAATTGCCTCCCCCTTTTTAAGATATAGGAGTGAAAATTCGAGGGGGAAATTATGCGATGACTATGAAAATGTCAATTCGCTTTAACAATGTAGAACACTCTCAATTAGACATCTAATCTACGGTAATTCCACCGTGGTCATTGAACTTTACTCTCAAATATATTTTGTGAAATTTAAAGAATACGTTGTATTTAATGTTTCTCTACTTTCAGACACTCAAACCATATAAAAGATAACGGTACAATAGATCACAATGAAAGTGCGTTTCATTCCGTTTTCCTTGGCGAAATTTACCACTCGTAACTTAAAATTTGCAGTGTATCTGTTATACTTTCTTCCCATAGTTGAGTTTAACGACACTCGCTGTGACGGAATAATACTGTTACCAATGCACAATGATCCCTGACTTTATTCAGACTGATAACAACAGATACGCGGGTGACATACTGCAGGTATCGTTAGATCTTTGTATTGGATTCGATATGGGTTTTCCACGAATTCCTTTGTGTTGTACTTTAAATCTTCATAACAGTGTCCAAAGTTGTAGCTGTTTTTTTTTTTTGCCTAGAACTTGCATCAGAGGTGGATTTAAAAAAAATCATATATGAAAAACTAGAGGAAAATTAAACGAAGGGGTCAATCATGCGAGTAAATACGGTATGTTCATATTGAACTTTGCGTATGTGACAAGTGTGATAACAGCTAGATAGAGTTAAGGTCTATTTGAGCCTTAAAATATCCAGAAATGTATCTAAAATGTGAGAGGGGAAAAACCGAAAAACTTTCTCCCAGAAAATTCTTCCTAATCAGGAATCGAACCCGGGACTGCTGAGCTCGATTTAACGGTGGACTTTCTGTTGCATATATAACTAAACAGGCTATACAGAATATTCTGAAGAAAATGCACAGTAGATAAAAAAGTACCCTATTCCTGGAATTTTATCCACATGACTGAAAACGTCATTAGAATTAGCGGCTGGTGTTCTAGGAGGAGCATATGTTCTTCGAATCAAGTTTGGTTGCAAAGTTCCAGGAAAACTGTTGAAGTGATGAGCAAACGAGATAAGTTTGAGTAAATTATGATCTTGTGGCAACCAGTAGTTAGGTGGAAACTTCGTCAAAGCATTAAACAAACAAATCAAACCTTTACAACCTGTATTAATTCTTAATGCATCGATACACCAAACTATAAATTAACATATTTATCGACTCCATCACTACAAGAAAGTTCGTATCAGATCCTCTATACCAACCAGCCACACAGTAACAAGGCCTCTCAATGATACAGACATATGGTCCAATCAGCATAGCTTTGGTCTCTACTTTTTAAATACATGGTGATTCACAATAAGTATTACAGACTTCTAGGGGTTGTAGAGGAGACTTGGTAGATAATGTTTTGATAAGGGATCCATGTCCGGAAACGTAGAATTTTGATGTAAAATAAGTTTGAAGATCGGAACACAATGGGCTGATATTTATTGGAGCGTAAGGTTTTAGGCTATGTTCATATTCGTAAAGGACCTAATAAGTGTGTCTTAATGGTTTAGAATACGTATTACAGATTTTAGGGGTTGTATTATAAGTGTGGTTCCATGTGGCGACCCTGTTGTTTGTTGCACAAAGTGTACCCGCGAGGCATGTTTTCATACACATGCCCTACAAGACCTGGTGTGTGCTCAATAATTTCTGCTGCCGCCAGAATTCGTGCAAGAAGATATTCCTCCAACTCGATAGGTGTAGTACAATCCCTAGAAATCTGTAATACTTATCCTAAAACGCAAGACACACGATATCAGCCCATTGTGTTTCGATCTTCAAATTTATTTTACATGAAAATGCTACGTTTCCGGACATGAGTTCCTTATCAAAAATGTATCCAAGTCTTCTCTACAATCCCTAAAAGAATGGAATACTTATTGTAATCATCTTGTATTGCAAAATGTTGCTAATCTCTAACTCGTTAATGCATTTTGCACAATCACTAACTTATTCAGCCCAGTAGAATAGAGGTACATTTTCTCGATTCTGCACTCGAATTTCTCGGTTCAAAATCGAAGTAATTAAACAGAGCCCTTAAGTCTTGAGTAGGAGCTATTGCTATTTTAAAAACTGGTGTAAAGCCGTTCATTCCCTGTTGACATACGTAGGCCTAATATATTTTGCAGCAATTTATGTACGTTGCATTATGCTCATTTTCGCCGAAAGACCTAATGCACCAGGGGCTTAGTACAAAGCTATGGGACTTGCGGTGGTTCTAGTTCCCAGGCGAAACCAATTTTCGCATTGAATTTCGATCAGTGTACGGGATAAGTACCCACCCAGCTCATCAAGAACGAAAATAGTGGCTCCAGGTTGATAAATCAGGCACAACGTGTGAGGGACCAAATTTGCTAACCATTAAACACCCCTATATACTAATATTTGTATATGTCTCTCTCTCGCTCTCTCTCTCTCTCTCTCTCTCTCTCTATCTATCTATTTTTTTCCTAATTTGTTTTATAGCACTTGTTTTAATTATTAATATACAGAATGATACTTTTTTATATCTACACACATGGTTCTTTCATGTATGAGTGCATTAATGTGTATATAGTTGTAGACATCGATTTTATTTATATGTATTCAGTGTTCTGATACACGTGTGTAGCCATGTAGGGATTTGTTTATGTATTATGATTACTGTTGTTTCCCCACCCCCCTTTGTTCATGGAAAAATATGCACATACGGCCAAGCAGGCCCGTGCGCAATGTAAATACATATGTATCTTTCTTTTGAAAAAAAGCAATAGATTAAAAATTAAGAGATTTCAGGCTATGTGGCCGTGGTCCGTGACTGGTATTTCTTTCAGACGTTTCTCCCTTAACTGCGGAGCGCATCTTCAGTGGCGAGTACTTGGTAGGGTTCCCTGGTCAGAAGCTCGATTGTGAGGCTCATTCACAGCCGATCATCCGACCAGGGAACATTACCTAGAAGTATTCGCCCCTGAAGATGCCTTCAGCAGTCGAGGGAGAAACGTCTGGAAGAAACACCAGTCCTGGACTAAGGTCACATAGCCTGAAATCTGTTAATATTATGATTACCGTCCGTGAAAACCTGTATTCAAGTATCCCTATATACTTTTTATGTTCTTCCTCTACTGGGAATATGCCAATATGGATGTGAAGCCAATGTATGGCTGTAGACTTTCTAGAATATATACTAATGGTCACCTCCTGGAAGAAATAAAGTTGGCAGACAAAGATGGAAATGAAAAACCTATATCAGAACTATAATGGATGATAGAAATTTGGAAGGAGATTGGAATGATAGAAATAAATGGAAACTGAACATGGAAAACCTATAAGTGGGGGAAAGCCGAAGAAGGAGAAGAGATTTTATAGGCCTTTTCGTGTTATGACGACTTTTCATAGCGTGCCCATATGGAAGTAGTATATATTATAAAATACTACCTAATAGTGAGTTGCATGAACTTTATGGAAACCAAATGTAATCTTCTTGTACGTATCTTGTAAGCCCACGTTTCCCTTAACAGAGATTTAGGCGCTCTCCCCCTACAGGGAAGCATTTGAACTATACTCATTTAGATACACTTGTTTTCGTATAGATGTCACTTGAGTGGTCCGTGGTCAGCGTTCCGCCTCATACTGACATCTACGAAACCAAGATAGCACTAGGACGGGAAAATTCGGCAAATTTTGCGTAATAAGAAGACTTAAGTCTCAGACTGCGATGGGCAGAATAAGTGGCACGAATAGGGAATGACAGAGGGGCATGGAAACCGCTTATAAGAAAACTAGAGCGAAACCGCTCAGTAGGTAAACCAAGAATGAGGTAAGAGAAGAAAGAATCATGATTTGAGAGATGTAGCTTATATAGAAGAAAATAAACTAAATTAGCTAAGGACAGGGATGTATAGAGAGCGCATATCCGCGCAGCCACGAATCTTCGGGTTCTCTAGTGTCATTGAGTAAGTTAGTTGTTCCATTTTAAAGGCCAGTTTAAGAGCCCTCTTTACAATAATTGTATTGAACATTCCAACTCACGTACTGGCTTCCATTGTTCCCGCACCTTACACAAACCGCTTCTTATCATCTACATTATTTTTTATTCAAGTCATTATAATAAATTAACTTCACTTAATTAAAGGAAGTGTTTATAAAAGTACACCTGATAATGTTATAACCTGCATTCGTTAGGTAGCGCTACATTCGATTTAAGTTATGATAATTAAAAAGGGGGTTGGACTTACAGAACGGCAGGGTATAAATTTTGGTGCGTGTAAAACTATGGTCTAAAGGAGTCCTGAAAATATAAACTGCAGCCAGATAATTAAGTAAGTCTTTTAGCACATCATGCAAATAAAACAATCTACTCTTAGTCTAGTTAATTTCGTTTTTCATAAACTAACTTTATTATTTCATTTTTTGTGATTGTTAAGCCTAGTTCTCCTCTTATATAACAACATAATATGTATATGAAAAAAAATAATAATAAACAATAGTTTTAAAAAACTAAAACAACACGCTATATTAGAAAACCGATCTAAAAAATGAAAAATAATTTTAATTTCCAAAAAGCTTGGGATAAAATTAAAGGGGTCAACAAAAAATCATCTGCAACACATCTAGAATAAAACTAGAGTTATCTACAAAAAAAATAATTTTACCATCAAAATCGTTGGGTGCTTTTTATGGTTTTTACGTTTTCTTCTTAAGAGACTTTACTTTTACCAATATCTGTTTATTATCAAATATATCAGTTGATATAGAGCACCCTACGCTTTTGATGGTAAAATTACTTTTTTTTTTTTGTAGATAACTCTAGTTTATTCTAGATGTGTTGGAGATGACTTTTTTGTTGGCCACTTTAATTTTATCCCAAGCGTGTTGGAAATTAAAATTATTTTTCATTTTTTAGTTCGGTTTTCTAATAAAGCGTGTTGTTTTAGTTTTTTTAAAACTATATTTATTTATTGTTTTTTAGTTTGGTTTTCTAAAAATGTAAATATCTTTAAATTGTAGTAAGAGCTAAAAGTAATACTCTTCTAAAAAAATCCTCCGGGCCGGATTTGAACCAGCGACCTATGGGTTACTGAAATTATATACCACTACAGTCCACCACTCTACCAACTGAGCTACCAGTGGATATAATAATTATTTCTTACAACGAGGGACTAAAACGTCGGTAAGTCCGCAACCTATTATATATCATTTATGAAATGATTATATTGTCATTGGCCTTTTAGAAGTATACAAAGTGAAAATCGTGTTGAAATATTCCGTTACATATATAGATACAGGTCAAGCTAATATAAAGCGTGTAAAAATCGGCGGCTCCGTGGCGCAAGCGGTAGGGCGCTCGCCTCTCACCGCTGAGGTTCCGAGATCGAGTCTCGGTCACTCCATGTGGGTTTCGTGGCGGACGAAACGGAGCTTGGGCAGGTTTTTCTCGGAGTTTTCTCCCGTTATCCCCTGCCACAATTTCATTTCTCCATAATCATCCATTTTATTTCAATTCATTCATCTATCTCTGTGATGGTGCGTCAGGCGTGGTCGGCCGGCACCCTTGTCTTTCACAGACCCCTATATATAGGATTCATCTCCTCTCATCCCTCGAACCGACCCTGAGTTGGACACGAGTTGAGGATATTTAATAGAAATAGAGTTTATTTTAGCTGGCAGAATTAAGGCCATTCAATCAGCAAATATTAAAATATAGACATAAACAAAAGACAATGATGATGGGATCTAATACTAGCTAATACTAACATGAATTATAAAAAAATATTCTAATAAAAACTGTAATAGAAAAACTATGTATATCTTATATATCTTCAAATCCCTAAAAAAATATAATAAACATGGAACTTATTAAAACAATATATTATGCCTTATTAGGGGCACGCCGTAGCGTAGTGGTTAAGGCACTGAGCTACAAGCCGGAGGGTCGAGGGTTCAAGTCCCATTGGGGTCAGGATTTTTAAAAAAACTGACCCTAACCCTCTGGCGGCACTATGGCCCTGGGGTCGACTCAGCCTCTAACTGAAATGAGTACCAGACGCTTGTTCTGGGGTAAAGGCAGCCGTCACGCAGGGCTGACAATCCGGCTGACATAAAGTTCCGATTGTCTAGAAAAAGTGGGAGCCTTACCCTCCTACTACCCCAAGGGCCTCCTGAGGCCTGTTGTGGGATCACTTTACGCCTTATTAAAAACGTATACTACAATATGGTATAAGATGTTGGGGTAGTACTTACAAAAATACACTTAGACCAATACAAATTATACAAAAAAATTAAAATTATAATGAATAAACCATTAGATTTGCCGACAAAATTACTCTTTGATATGTTTAGGGTCTTTAATATAGAACAACTATTTTTACATACAGTATTAAAACTTATTCATAAACATTTAGATCACTTTAACAAAATCAATCACTATTACAATACGAAGAGAACATTTTTTACAACTTCAATAGAGCCAAAATGTAAAACAACAGCAGCTTACATACATTTCAGATACTATGAAACTAGAATTTATAATAAACTACTGTTAAATTATCCGGAAATCTCAAGAATGGATCTAAAAATTTAACAAAATTCGTAAAAAAATGTCTTCAGTAATTATAAAATAGTTTAGAATTACAGTCAATATTGTTGTATTGTTCATATAGAAATTAATAACTTGTGGCTAAGATCACTAAAATATTATTTACTAGCTAATATCCGGCGTGCGCTGCTACACCTAAATAAATTATGTTTTGCATTTAGTTGAATAACTAAAAGGAAAACTAGATATAAATTTATATAATTATTTTTAGATACCCCGTGCTGATTACCCGGCGTTGCCCGGGAATCTACGCATCCCGATGTACTTGGCATAAATCAGCTGAAAGACAAAATTTGTCATTTTGAGTTATCCATAAAAGAAAACCCGCTGTGCGCTGCTATGCTTCCACGGGAATCTACTTATCCCGATCTTCTTGGCATCAATGAAAGACAAAATTGGTTATTGTGAGTTATCCATAAAAGATAAACCTATGCTGTCGCGGACTTACCTGCAGAGTTTTTTAGATATTCAATTCTCTGTACAATAATTTTGTGTATTTGTTATGGTTTAGGCAGCGTAAGTCATTTAAGCTTACAAAAAAGCGACATTTTTTCACGTTTTTTCACTACAGAAGGATATTTTTAAGGGTGAAGGGCTAGAGCATTACAACTCTCTTATAACCTTCCCGGGAAAATCCTGAACATTGTGCAAAGGGCCCCATCACAATCGGATGAATGCTAAGGCAGCACATGCTTTCCCGGGGAATCTACTTATTTTCATTGAAATTCAACAACATTTAAACCGTAATCATAATATGTTCCTGACCGTTTCGGGGCAGTTTACAGCACTGCTTATACTTGGACAGTTCTAAAGAACATAGTACATGTTATAATACATAAGGACTAGGTAATAACTAATAGAGGGAGAAATGGAGTACAAAACGAAGAAAAAGAAAAAATACAACATGATGGCAAAAATAAAAAACAAAGAAAGGAAAGAAGAAAGAAAGGAGCGTTAAACTAAGAACATCTGCTACTTCCTCACAATGTTTGAAAAGTTACATTTCTTGTAAGTACTACAGCATGAAGGTTTCCCTACACCTGTTTACTGTTCAATAATATTCATGCACAGATGTAAGTTCTTTTCAACTTCCATTATTTAATTATTCATATTTATATACTCTTCTTCTTCTTCACTTCCTGGTTTAGGCAAGAGTTGCCTGTTCCGTCTTCACTAATAGATCTAAGACCATCTCTTCCGAGGACGTCCGACATCTCTTCTTCCTCTTGGAAAATAATGGAAGATTTTATTTGGTAATCTACTTTCTTCCATTCTTTCTACATGTTCTTTCCACTGTATCTTGTTGTTAAATATCTTTTCTTTTATGGACGGACATATTTATATACTTCTGAATTTAAAAAAAAAGAAAACTATAAACACATATCGTACATAAACATAGTATACGACAATTGAAATTGGTAATTTTCGATAAATTATTATCGATAAGACCTAAATCTGTATCCATTCTGGCAAGAGTAATCAAAATGGTAAATAGCTTCATCCCTTTGGAATTTGAAAGCCAATTAATACATTAAATTATATTTAACGAAAAAGGTTAGAAGAAAACAAGCACTTGCCATTTTAGTATCTGAAATTCCTTAATTTTGTCCTTCAACCTGAGTAAGTTATATAAAATAATGTTTTATATACCCCTCTTCGATTGCCTTTATTTATTATAATTTTTGTTCTTATGCGATTGTTTCCTTTGCAGGTCACAGTTTTTGTTTTTGTATAGAAATGTTTAATTTATATTATATCCCGATTAAAAAAGGAAGAACTTAATAAAAACAGCAAACTATAGATGAATTAGCATACTAAATACTTTCTACAAAATGTACCCAAGCATTTTTCTAAAATTGGTTAAGAGAAATTACTGAGTCTTTAATATTCGTAGCCAATATTTGTTTTCAATAATACAAATAATTTATATATGAAGGGAATATAATCTATCTAATATATAAAATGAATGTTTGTTTGTCTGTTCGTACTTTATACGCGGTCATACCACTGATCCGATTGTGATGGGGCTTTTTACAAAATGTTCAGGAGCTTCCCGGGATGAACATAGGCTATTGAGAGTTGTGATACTCAACTCCTACACCCTCAAAAATAGCCCTTTGTAGTGGAAAACGTGAAAAAAGTAGCTCTTTGGAAGTTTAAATTGCTTACGCTGCCTAAACCATAACAAATACACAAAATTAATGTACACAGAATTGAATTTCTCAAAAAGCTCTACAACCAAGTCCGCGACAGCATATGTTTATCTCTTACGGATAACTCACAACCATTTTTGTCTTTCATTGATACCAAGAAGATCGAGACAAGTAGGCCTACGTAGATTCCTGTGCAAGCATAACAGCGCATGGCGTATATTCTTCTAGGGATAACTCACAATAACGAATTTTGTCTTTTAGCTCATTTATGCCAAGAAGATCGAGATAAGTAGATTCCCGAGCAGCACCAGGTAATCAGCAAGGGGAATCTTAAAATAATTACGATATATATTTATAATTATTTTTACTTATCTTATTCAATTAATCATAAGAAGTACATTAATGTTTATCTTTCTGGTCATTTATGCCAAGAAGATCGGGATGAATAAATTCCCGGACAACGCCGAGTAAACAGCACGGGGTATCTAAAAATAATTACGATATAAAATTTTCCTTTTACTTATTTAACTAAATATAAAGGCTCATTAATTTTCATCTATTTAGGCTTGGCAGCGCACGCCGGGTATTAGCTAGTATAATATAAATTGATGTTCAAAAGGCTTCAACCGAGTAAGTAAATGAACGAAAAATGATGGAATATCTAAAATAGGTTATCCTAAGCGAGAGTCCATGGAAAGTTCATTTAGCAATAATAATAATAATAATAATAATAATAATAATAATAATAATAATAATAATAATAATGATAATGTTGTATGTATACTAACATAAAATAAGATCATAAGACTTAACCAGAGTCAAAGGAAAAGCATATATATTATACAATTTTATATCAAGTAAAAATATAAAATGATTGTCAGGACTGAAGTGTATACCCTTTATGCTCAGTCAAAATGCTCGGAGCAGCAATTTCTAAAAGGCATTTGTTGCCCCGAGAAAATCCATCCCTTTTTCTTCATTAAAGGATCCAAATGAATTGATATGTAGGGATCTAACATATCTAACTTATATCAATTTAAGACAAATATTAATAAGATATATGGGTTCCGACGGAATAACCAAGTGTAGGGTATAAATGAAGAGAATAATCCCCTGATGAAAATCCATTTTCTAAGATCACAGCTTGTTTAGCAGCAAATGACAGATAGTAAAATAAATGATAGGGTAAACATAACAAAAACTCTTTTACGAGTGTTCCCTAATCAGAGAGTTTTAAGAATTTCCTAGAGTTTTCATGGCTGGCAGAAGGGTAGTTTGAAAGAAGTGTTACGCTGAACCACAAAATAACTTCTCTTCTAGTTTGCTAAACTCTTGTGAAAAGTTCCCTCCATCGTCCTGCCAACCAAATAAACAACCTTCTACAAATCTCGCGACTCCTTTAGCTGTATGTGGACGTCACTTTAGCTCATGGCGATGCATTGCGACACCCTCCTCAACCCCTAGACCTGGCCGTCAAGACGTTGCGGCTGGGGTGAGGTTGGTTCCTGCACACAATTTACTGCAAATTGGAATCGAAACTCTACTTCCTGCTCCTTATACTCCATTCAACAACCGTTTTTAACAAGAGCTTTAAAAATATTTCATGGTTTCATTTTATTTCCTTCTACTCTGCTCTTTTTTTTAGTTCTTTTAATGACTGTAAAGTGTTGTGGACAGTATTCTAGTAGTGAAGTATCCCTATAATCAGTAAACGAGCGAGATAATTTCAAGGGTAAATATCTAACTCATTCACTGGTTCTATCGAACTTATAGGTTCATGGCCGCGCGGACAAAAACTATCCATACATTCCTATCCTGAGCTAATGTTTTCAAATAATCCCCTGTATACTCCATCTCACTCAAATCATGCATAATGTTATTGTCCCACCTGATTCTTGGTCTACCAACTGGACGTTTTTCCTCAGATTTTTCCTACAAGAAGCCTCCGTGCACCTCATTCATTCCACACATCACATGTCCTGTCCATCGCAGTCTACGAGATTAACTGTTCTTATTATATCTGGCTTCCTATACATACCTCGTAGCTCACTATAATTCAGTTTTCTCCATTCACCTGCCTGTTCATCTCTTGTTGGCCCAAAAATGTTCCTAAGAACTTCATTCTAAAATACTCGTAATCTTGTTTCTTCCCTTAGAGTCCATGTTTCGCAATCCATATAATATAACTGGGAGAATAACAGTTTTATATATTTTCGGTTTAATGTTTTTTGAAAGGAGTTGGGACGGCAAGAGTCCCTATTGCATAATAGCACGCATTTCCAGAATTCAGCCTATGTTTAATTTCATCTCATGCCTGTATGTAATTATTGTTCCTACGAGGTAGATATTTGAATTCAGCCACATCTTCAAAATTTCCCTCATTTGTTATTAGTTGTCCATTCCCATTATATAATGTATTTCTAAGGGAAAATATCACCTGGATTATATATACTTGTTCTTCATTTCTTGATATTTTTACCGCTTTAACTGCTAATATCGTAGACCAATAATTAATATTAATCTAGTTAAACGTTTATTACATCAATAAAAGGAGATATAAAATAGTTATGTGACTTTTATGGATTCTAGAAGATATTTAAGAATCCATTTCTCTATGAGTGTATTACTAATCAGGAACAATGATCAGCATATAAAATACATTGGAAGCTATTTAATGTGCTCTCACAAACTCAGTTGATGCCATGGTGCGATAATATAAAAAATCTATAAAAGTAAAGGTATTAAGGCAAACCATTTAAGGGCCAAGGGGGCACGCCGTAGCGTAGTGGTTAAGGCACTGTGCCACAAGCCGGAAGGTTGAGGGTTCGAGTCCCCGTGGGGTCAGGATTTTTAAACTGACCCAAACCTTCTGGCGGCACTATGGCCCTGGGGTCGACTCAGCCTCTAACGGAAATGAGTACCAGACGCTTGTTCTGGAGAGTAAAGACGGCCGTCACGCAGGGCTGACAACCCGGCTAACACCAAGTGCCGATGGTCTAGAAAAAGTGGGAGCCTTAACCTCCTACTGCCCCAAGGGCCTCCTGAGGCCTGTAGTGGGATAACTTAAGATTTAAGGGCCAAACAATAAAGTCAGTCTTCTTTGAGATATTTATTGAATAAATATGAGGTAATTTTATGTTATTCAGTTAAATATAAGTAATAATATGCAGAAGTGCGCACAATGTGTAAAGTTCAAGCACTGTTAGTATATTCCTCAGAGAGATCCATGTCTTTGTTTACATGTTAATGCATGGTATCTGCCACAATTATTTCCACACAGATCGCTCTCACACACAAGGTTTGGTTCATGGAATCGTTTATTCACACATAGTCTTTGGTGTAACCCGTGTTAAATAGGCCCTTCATGGCACAACAGTTTCCAAGAGACAGGGTCCACTTAGGTTTCTGCTGTCTGTGATAAGCAGTTGGCAGTACAGTACTGGGAGTTCTGTGGTTAGTATGAGGCTGTATCGCAACCATAGCTTACAGTTTTTATTAACTTTTTTTCACCTCGAAAAACTGAGTGGATCCTATACTCAAATAAATAAATACATCTGGTGGTAAGGCTAGGAATCAATTCACGATTCCAAATCGTTAAACCTCATAGACGACAAATAAATTGCAAATTCGATTCGATTTTTAAGGTATCCTAATACAAAATTCTAATTTTATAAATTATTATTTTCATAATAATAATAATAATATAAATTATTATTATTATTTTCGTTTCGAATTCAATTTAGGAAAAGTAATCTTGAAATTGAAATAATGAACGTACAACGTAAGCCTATTTTTAATATTACACGAATAGCGTTGAAAATGTCTAAATTTACTGTGAACTGAAACTCAGAACTCGTTGTTTGGAAACAAGTTTTCTGTAGATAATATATTTTGTAAGTCAGTATCTTCATTGAATATGTGATTCTTTGTCTCGTCTCCATTGAAGCATGACTTTCAATGGAGCGTCTGTTTGTTAGTATTCCTGTCCACGCTATAAAAGAATTCAACTTGGTCGCTCAGTGATTTCCCCTTTTTTCAATACCAGAAATAAAATGTAGTCTTACAACTATTAAATTTTAAAACTTCCATTACTCTAAATTGATTAATATTCAAGCACTATATTTTCGGTGGTGAACTAGTGGATATGTTTCTTGCCTCTGGTCCAGGGTCAAACCCAGTCGGATTGATGGATTTTTAGATGGAAAAATCCTAGGAGCAAGTCCTCGGGGAGAGACTTTAAGCCGTGGGCCCCGAGTGTGAAGACTTGCAAGCTCGTAAAAGAACCTTAAGTCTGAATAAAGAGGCATCTAAGCAAAATTTACCGACCTTTTTCATCCCAGTAATACCTTACTTGCCTACTAGATGTCTCATTGGGTCAGTATGTTGACCGCATACCATTCATGACATCTCTAGGGAAATAAGCGTAATTAAATTAACTTGGTCTAGTAAACTCCTCATAAAGGAGAGGCTAATGTCTAACATTGTAGTAGATAAGTAGTAGCAATTACAGTTAAGTTTTAAGGAAACCGAAGAGTGTTCATATTTTGTTTAACGGCTGCCATCATTAATCCGGGTAGTGACAGAGCCGACAAATTTTCCTCAGTCCTCTTAATTCAGTCTGGTTTCTTTAGGTAAATAAATCTACGAGAATGGGTGATTGACTGCGAACCACGGAGACATAAAGGCCGTATGATGTTCGGAGACCGTTTGGGCCTTAAAGTTTCCTGATGTGTTTTACAGGTGAAGAAAAACCACAAAAAATCTCACTCTGGAAACATGTCCTGATCTGGGATCGAACCCGGGCCCGCTGCGTGACAAGACAGTATTCTACTTCGGGACCACAGGGGTGGACTCCCAGCTGAATGTACAAACGCAGAAACGGGTCTTAATGCTTCTGAGTCAATTCGCTCAGCAAGAGGATATCAAAAACATTTTAGAGATATTAAAAATGGTGAAATTGAAAAATCAGCTATTGCAGCACATAGTTTGTTGGAGAATCATAAAATTGAAAAAAGAGGCCCAACTTTTAAAACATTTGGAAAAACCTTTAGAATTGATAATTGGGAGAAGATACATATTCAGAAGAACAAATTTAGATCCATGAATTTCGAGATTCCTGATGAACGTGACCTCATCTCGAAGTTCATCAAATCAACACCAGATGGCAACGTTATTGAGGGAGATTCCAACGAAAAGTCATCATCATCATCACTTGGTGACAACTATTGGTGCTGTCCAGTGTGCCTTTTCCTGGGACTTGTGTTTGTCCCTTGTCGGCGAATTCGCGTGTGTATTCGGTATTGGGTTCAGCTGGTATACCCCAGCCTACACGGCGATTTTATGGGGATTTATTTTGTTGTTTGGAGTAATGTGAGATTTATATGGATATTGTTGCCAAGAAGAATAGATCTTGCTTGATTCGGCATCGGAAACCGAGTCGCTGAAGAGCTCGGCTCGATTCAGGACCACACCACTCTGCGCTGATCATTCTGATCTTGGTTGCTACATGCTGAGTACTATGTATTATTTATTTGGTCGAATATGTTTCTATGTGTAGTACGCCATTGTAGAAGGTGTCCTATATTGCGTACTATTGGGTTTCTATGGTCATTTATGTTTTGAAGCATGGTGGTGACCCTTTCTGCTATGATAGTATTAATATATAGTACCTTCGTGGCCTCATGCATCTCTGTTATCCTTGTGTAACGCGGGGCCGAAAGAACGGTAGTCATAATGTCGGTTGAAAATGAGAGAGATGTTTCTCTTGAAAACTAGTGCCCATGTTTAAAGGAAATACGAAATATGAGGTAAGATGTAAAAAATTGGTCATTAATTTACGAAAGAGGATATCGCTTTGGTGAGATTTTTCTCCATTGCCATTAATTGAGTCACTTCTTGGAAACAACAAACATTTCTTAGTCAAACTTTTTATAATATTTTTTTTTTCGAGCACATCTCAAAACACTACAAAATCTTGTTTAAATTTACAAGATAGCACAACTTTTTCTTGTTTAAAAATGCATTAAAAGGTGTTTTACGCTTACATAGAGTTGATAAACAAGTACGTACAGTGGCTGCTTTGTATATTTAAACTAGACTTGTGGGGGAGGTACTAAATTTAGCTTCATTTCCTCCAACTCGATACGAAATTATGAAATCAGTTTGTATTTTCCCACGTCTCGGCTGCCTATTAAGACATTAGACAAGTGAGCACGTTAATCTGTGGCAGAAAATGGGCCACACGCTCTCCTAATTACCGTAATATCATCTCTGCCGATCTGGAAGCAATTAGGTTAGCTCGCTGAAGGAAGCGGATATGCAATTATGATATTCATTATTATGAAGTCTTACATGAAACACTGGCTTGTTTTACAGTTTGTCATGAACTTGACTACTGATTGTCTCACGCTCAACTGCTTCGTCTGTAGGCGTCTTTAATTTGTTTTCCTAAAACGGAGCCTACTTGATTGCTAAGTTGTCTGTCTTACTATTTCGAGGCTTCCTGCAACCTTCAACAACTAGAATCAAATTTCTCTTCTCCTTGGAGCAAGTTGTTCATTCTAGGAATCGGGTTGACATTATTATTATTATTATTATTATTATTATTATTATTATTATTATTATTATTCTCTTTGAGTGTTTGAACTATAGTTGTGAGGAATATAGTAAATTTACCTTCATTTCTTCACCAAATTTGAAACGAAATTATGAAATCCTTGGTGTTTTCCCACGTATCCGGTACCCGTTGTAAGTAGTTTTGCTTGCCTCACGCCTCTCGGATAAGTTCTTAACAAAATGTTTTGACTAAAGACAGATGAACAGATAGACGAATGGAGAAGACTACATAACAGTGAGCTACATGATCTTTATGGGAAATCGTATATAATAAGAACGATCATATACTCATAGGCCTATTTCTTTCTCCTCCCTTAAAGTAAGAACAGTAAAGTCTATTAGACGATGGACAGGACATGTGGCACGAATGAGAATGAAAGAGGAGAATGGAAACTCCTTGCAGGAAAATCAGAGTGAAACCATCAGTAGGTAGACCAAGAAAGAGGTGGAAAAGTAACATTAACCATTATTTGAGGAAAATGGATTATAAGGAGATTATTGGAAAATGCTGGCTCAGGATTGTGGTGTATGGAGACCTTATGTCCGCCATGAACGGGTTCGATAGTTTCAGTAGTAAGTTATACAGAATTAATGTATTAAGTAATTTAATATAATGCATTTCGTAATTATTGGACATTAAATACCATCCTAATTTTATTTATTATTATTTATATTCTGACAAGCGATGTATTGTCATACGCTGTGTTGCTTTCCAATACAATATTATAAAATTGTACCACAATCACTTAACTTTATAGAAATCACTAAAAATATTCTTCGTTCATAAAATAACCACTTTTTACAGAATATTTATTTAATATTGTGAAAATAAAATTACCTAGAGATCTATTAAAAATTTGAAGTTCTATTGCAATGCAATTGTAAAGAATTACATTTTTTCTTTTCCTTATAGAATATATTAAAGGTAAACCCAATAATGTGTTTTGCTTACAAATTGTTTAAAATGTGTACAATGTGTGGCTAATATTTCATGGCAGAGAACCAGATTTTTTTCAGAGCTGCAAACGGAAAGGGGCAAGTTGCAATTAATCTATGACGTTACTAACCCGTGAAAAGGAACCCTCTCTCTATCATTGATGTCGCATGCTGTAGACCTTCTTGTTTGTTTCTGTATTTCCTTCTGTGGGCCACATGTTGGCTGCTATGATTTTTTAGTCTTCATTTAAACATTTTAAAAACACACACGAAGAAAAAAAGAACTCTTTCTTGTTTCGCTTTTATACACAAACAAAAACCTCCCCTATAACGCCCCTTCTTGATTCTCTAGGTCCTCTGTGTCACCAAGGTTGGCAGCAGTGAATAATTGTATGCCAAGATGTTTGTGGTGTTTGGTTTGTAAAAAGGAAACACTGATACATGGAATGTTATACGTGTTTTAGGGCGTCATCCTTGTTTCTTCTGTTTTTACTATCAGCGGGTCTTAGAGCCTTTATTATGCAAATCTTAAAGAATATTTTATGAATCATTCATTTGTTTTTTATACTCTGGTTTCTATTTATATTATGGACTTGTAAATAGCTTCTAGATGGGATATGTGGATATTGCTAGCTTTGTAAATAGTATTAACGTACTTTGTATGACTGGCAATCATTCATTCTTAAGAGGGTTGATGGGTGAAAAATTGACCATGAGATAAAAATTGGCATTTTTTTAATCAAAAATAGCCTGTACTCTAATGTATATGTTGGCAAAGTTTCAGAGGCTTATGGCGCTTCTAAATGCCCTAAATTACATCTGAGTTAAAGGCTGCGCCAGTTAAATACTACCTGCATGCAAATCTTTAAACTTGTTTTTCTACACTCTTATTTCCACTGCATTTTTGTACATTCAAAATTGAATGGAATTCGGACATTTTGTCCTAGAAGGTTCAAATTTTTACTGCGTGTCCTAAAACCAATGGGTAACAAAGTAGTGCATGGGTTTCAAGATTGAAGTAGTATTTTAAGATAAAAATAAAATATATGCAATTATTAATTTTTTTTGTAATTCCACGCACGAGGTACAATATTAATTTTTTTCTCCCTTTGTATTCACATTATAAGAATTCTAATGCATGATGTTTCTCTAAATTTTTAGGGGTCTTGTAAAAATCAGACATTTTACTAAAAAATTGTGGAACCCATTCAATTATAATATATGCGATTTTTAAAAAATATAATATTTAATAACTCATAAAATAAATGTCACACATCATTATGTATCATGCAGTGAATGTTTGTACAAACAATCAAGTATCTAGCTCAAAAAAATGTAGGAAATAGAAATTTCACCCATCATCCCCCTTAAATAAATCGACAACTTATATTATTAATTACTAGTAAGTACCGTACTATTATTATTATTATTGTCATTATCATATTATTATCATTATATTATTATTATCGTAAGTATTATTATTGTTGTTATCGTATAAAATGTTGTTTGTACATGAAATTTACATTGCTACATTTAATGTATTTTTAACTGTTTATAATTAGTATAGTGTATATCTATATTAGTCAAATATTTATTGTATTTGTGCTGGTTGAGTGGAAGAGAAGGCCTTATGGACTTAACTCTGCCAGAATAAATAAAACATTATTATTATTATTATTATTATTATTATTATTATTACTCATTATAGAACTATTGAAACCTGGAAAACTCGCCTCTAGTTCCGAGGTTTCGAGAATCTAATTGTCTGTGGCCGATGAATTTTTAAGAGCATAAAATTACTAACTTTCAACATACACTGCAATATAAGAATTTTTTTTTTTTTTTGTGCGATAGTGCGTTTTGTCGTAATTACAGCAATAGCGAACATGATTGAAAGTTCAACTTCCTACATTTCTGGGTTGTCAATCTAAATAACTATACTGTAATAAAATAACTATACTGTAATATTACATATTACAAACACGCGTGTGGGAAGGAAAACCAACTGTCTTCTATATATACTACATAAAATGTATATACAGAAAATATACAAAGGGTAGTATTAATATATATTATACAAAACAAATCACAGCATTTTAAATGAACTGAACTTTATTTGAAACAATATAAAACAATAAATACGTACTTGTAGCCATTTTATCACTAATATTGTCTCACGGCCTCCTGTAGTCTCAACTAATAAACATTACCCACGTTGTTAACGTTAGTTAATTGTTTATAATGCACGCAAATATTTCCAACAAAGATGTTATTATTGTACTATTATTTATTATTTTGAAAAAAAAACCATCGACCAAAAAAATAATGGACAACGCACGTTTGTGAAATGTTTTACAGAATTTCGGAAATTAAAAACCTTGCTATCGCTCGATTTTTAAACATTTTCCTCGATTCTGTAAAAAATACTTCCTAACCTCACATCGTAATATACTATTGCACATAATATGAACCCACGAATGACTAAGTGCTCATGCCGAGAATACATATTCCTACTTTACTGTTTTTCTATTCATACCCATTCTGAAAATCCATTATATACTAATTTTTCATAAACTGTGAAACTAATCGCGGCTATCAAATTCCAATCCATACGCTTAAAAAATTAATTTAAAATCAACATTATAAATTTACAGCTCTCTAGATCCAGTATTTAAATTTAAAAAAGTAAATAATTGTTCACAAGAAAATAAAGATAATCACTTTTCTGTATATTTGTACTATCATAAATTTTTACATAATAGGTCATGAGGAAAGAAATGACCACATTCTATCAACTATATTGACCTTAAATTTTCTCATCAATCTGTATCATTAAGTCAAATAACAAAGCTCACATCAGTCCAGACAACGCTTCATTCTCTTTGATCCGTTACGACTTAATCAAACGATCCTGTCAATTTATTTCATGTCTTTACATCTCTCCATCGATCATTTACACTCGGTTATAACAACCTAAACAATATTTATAACCATTACTCATGTTATGTTAAATTATTTCACATCTGTAATTAAGACTGGTTTATTTATTCCGCTGGGCGTTAAAGACGATTTGAGGAGAAATTATTGAACATGTTTACATTATGCATTGGAAATGGACAGCTAATAACAAATGTGGGGAATTTTGAAGAAGCGGCTGAATCCAAATATCTAGCAACGATATACTAATATATAAAAATGAATGTTTGTTTCTTTGTTTGTACGTACTTTATGCGCGGCCATACCGTTGATCCGATTGTGAAGGGTTTTTTGCAAAATGTTCAGGCGATTCCCGGGATGAACATAGGCTATAAGAGAGTTGTGATGTTCAACCCCTTCACCCTGAAAAATCACCCTTTGTAGTGGAAAACGTGAAATAAAGTCCCTATTTTGACGCTTAAATGGCTTACGATGCCTAAACCATAACAAATACACCAAATTAATGTACACAGAATTTAATATCTCAAAATATTCTACAAAAAAAGTCCGCGACGGCATATGTTTATCTTCTACAGATAACTCGCAATAACCATTTTTGTCTTTCATTGATACCAAAAGATCGGGATAAGCAGATTCCTGGGCAAGCATAACAGCGCACGGCTGGTGGTAAAAAATATTTATTTAGGAGTAGCAGCGCACGCCGGGTATTAGCTAGTCACAAATAGGAATGAGATGCACAAAGAAATTAAACATAGGCTCAATTCTGGAAATGCATGCTATTATGCATTACAGGGGCTGTTGTCCCACTCTTTCAAAAAACGTTAAACTGAAAATATATAAATATGTTATTCTACCAGTAATATTATATGGGTGTGAAACGTGGATTCTTACTTTAAGGGAGGAAAGAATAATACGAGTATTTGAGAATAAAGTTCTTAGAAAAATTGTTGGCCCAAAAAGAGATGAACAGCCGGGTCAATGGAGAAAACTACATAATAGTGAGCTACATGGTATGTATAGGAAGCCAGATATAATAAGAACAATTAAGTCATAGACTGCGATGGGCAGGACATGTGGCACGAATGGGGAATGGAAGACGTGCATGGAAGCTTCTTGTAGAAAAACAAGAAGATAAACGCCCAGTTGGTAGACCACTAATGAGATTGGAGAATATAATTCATGATTTGAGTGAAGTAGATTAAACAGGGGATGATTGGAAAACATTAGCTCAGGATAAGGATGTATGAAGAGCTTATGTCCGCGCGACCAAGAATATACGGTTTCGATAAGGCCCGTGAGTTAGAGTTAGTTAGTTAGAACTGTGATATTCAATAAGGAATCATACATTGCTTAAAAAATAAACGCACTTGGTCAAGTTGAAAAGCACATCCTCATGATTAACAGCTCACAATATTACCTCTTAAGATTTAAGGGTCGATATCACCAACAGAGGTAACTGTATTACGCCAGTTTCTCTGTTTATAATGTATAGCTTAAACTGGCGTAATGCAGTTACCTCTGTTGGTGAAACCGGCCCTAAGACTAACATGCAGTACTCTTACTAATATGGATTTCAGGATATTTCAGACTGAGGTCCAAGATTTGTAACATTGCCTTCTCCGAGTAGAAGCGAAAACACTTGAACGAACCTTTGTTTTCAAAGATAGCTTCCACTTTCATTTTTGCCAGTTATACAGTAATTGTATCTCGTTATCAAAAAATAAACATATAGCCTAACATGTAATATTTTAATGAAAATGTTAATAAAACCAATTAAACATTGCAATATTTAGGCGGCTCCTTGGCCCAAGTGGTCAGTCACTCGCCCTCCATCTCAGGGTCTCGAATTCGCGTCTCGGTCAATCCATGGGGGTAGTGCTGACGAATCGGAGCCGGGGAAGGCTTTCTTCCGTTTTTCTCCCGTTTTCAAAAGCTTCATTATATACTCAAGTCATCCAATTAGTTTAATTTGTTCTGCCCCTGTGATAGTGCGTCAGGCCTGTTTAGTCGGCATCCTCATATATCACAGATTTTCATAATAGGGGCTTCATCTCATCTCATTATTCAGGGAAATTACACCGACAATAATACAGGATTTTCTTTATGCACCGATACATTTTCAGGCTATACTTACTTACTTACTGGCACTATCGAACCCGTAGTTTCATGGCCGCGCGAACATAAGCTCTCCATACATCCCTATCCTGAGCTAATGCTTTCCAATCATTCCCTGTATAATCTACTTCCCTCAAATCATAGTTAATGTTATTCTCCCACCTCATTCTTGGTCTACCAACTGGGCGTTTTCCCTCTGGCTTTCCTACAAGAAGCTTACATGCAAGTCTTTCATTCCCCATACGCGCAACATGTCCTGCCCATCGCAGTCTACGAAACTTAACTATTCTTATTATATCTGGCTTCCTACAAAGACTATGTAGTTCATTGTTATGTAGTCTTCTCCATTCACCTGTCTGTTCATCTCTCTTTAGTCCAAAAATTTTCCTAAGTACTTTATTCTCAAATACTTGTAATCTCCTTTCCTCCCTTAAAGTAAGAGTCCATGTTTTGCACCCATAATATAACTGGTAGAATAATAGTTTTATATAACATTTTCAGGCTATAATAAATTTAATTATAAACATTTATGAATTATGAACTTAAAAGCAGATATATTAAGTATTTTCAAAAATTGTCTCGAAATAATTGAGAACACATTTTACATCTCGTAAATATTTCCCTTGTTATTGTGTATTACTTTTTTAGGTACGAGTTATTTTTTAACTGACTTCCTCCCTTGTGCAGGACGGAAGTAATTCCGTTTGTTTGCGCTTGTAGTTTATTTTATGTTTTATACATGGTAGGAAATGGTGTGCATATTGTAATACGTTAAGAACTATAAACGAGCTTGGTTTATATTTGAGACATTAAGCGCCCTCATTAATGTTAATGTTACTAATGCAATAAACTCTAATAAAATGCACATACATTCACTGGGGAACTTTCTTTCACTCGATTTAACCTTTTCTATTCCCATGAGATCCTATGTTGATACTTTAAAAGTACAAGAAGTAAAGCAAAGGATAGTAATGACAAAATAAGCTTTTAACAAGAAGAGAAGTATTTTCTGAGGAGCTTTGGCAGAATAGTTAGGGGAAAGGGGAGTGAAGTGCTTTGTGTGGAATGTAGCGTTGTATGTTGCAGAGATTTGGACATTACGACGGAATGAGGAAAAGCGACTGGAAGCTTTTCAGATGTGGATATGGAGAAGGATGGAACGTATAAAATGGACAGAAAAAATAAAATATAAAGATGTGCTAGACAGAGTGGGTGAAGGAAGAACAATGCTTAAACTCATAAAGAAGAGGAAAATAAATTGGATTGGCCACTGACTAAGAAGGAACTGCCCACTGACGGATGCTCTATAAGGAATGGTCAACGGAAAAAAGATTAGAGGCAGAAAAGGGCATCAGATGATAGACAATATTAAAATAAACTGTTTGTGTGCGGACGCAAAAAAAAAGGCTGAGCCACGGAAAGAGTGGAGAATGCTGAGTTACAGTGAAAGACCTGCCCTTGGACAGAACACTATCTATGTATGTATGTATGTATGTATGTATGTATGTATGTATGTATGAATATATATATATATCCATTCGTTTCAAATCCTCATAAATAAATATCGTCAACTCGTGTCCAACTCAGGGTCGGGTCGAGGGATGAGATGAGATGAGCCCCTATATAGAGGTCTTTGAATGACAAGGGTGCCGGCCGACCACACCTGACACAACATCACGGGTCTAATGGAACGAAATTAAATGAAATGGATGAGATGAATATGGAGAAATGGTGGAATGAAATTGTGGCAGGGGAATACGGAAAAAACCCGAGAAAAACCTGTCCCAAGCTCCGTTTTGTTCACCACGAAACCAAGATGGAGTGACCGAAACTCGATCTCGGGACCCTAGCGGTGAGAGGCGGGCCTTCTAACCGCTTGCGCCACGGAGCCGCCTTCAAATCCTCATAGAATAAATTAAACATGATGTGTGAAATATATTATGCAAATAGAAATGA
This sequence comes from Diploptera punctata, assembly GCA_030220185.1. Lineage (NCBI taxonomy): Eukaryota > Metazoa > Arthropoda > Insecta > Blattodea > Blaberidae > Diploptera > Diploptera punctata. The sequence continues at coordinate 507,557 of JASPKZ010010272.1, forward strand.
ATTACTTGAAAATACAGGCATATTCGAAATTCTGTTTCAAACGAAGGTTTGTCTTTAATATATAGATTAGAAATATTTTATAATGCGTGAGAGGAATAAGTGTTTAAGGATGAACCAATGAAAGATGGAGAAAAAAAAGTAAAAAGTGAAAACGTTTAAAAAAACGTGAGTTGTAGAAGGCGTACGACAGAAAGAAGAGCTCACACATCGCAGACAGAATAATTTGCATTTTTGTTTCGTGGGCGTAATCAATATTGTGATAGTGTCTTGTGTCTAGTCACGGATACATACCTCATAACTACCTGATTACTCAATGTATCTGTTTATTATCTCTCCTTATTTACCTAATCGCAAGGCGAAGAGAATCTTATTCAAATGCATTCTCTTATGATCGAGTATCAGTTACTATTTATCGCTAGTTAACTTTCACTTGTTTTTAAGTGTGTCAAGAGAATTTTATTTTCATCATAAGAATTACGCCGTAGCATAGTTGGTTAAAACAATAAGCTACAAGCCGGAAGGTCGCGGATTCGATTCCCGATGAAATTAGGATTTTTAAACTGCATCAACTTACTCCTGGATGGATTCAGTCTCTAATGAAAATCAATTGATTTAGTGTTTACTTGATGAAAATCCACATGTTCAGTGATTACATAAAATAAAACTGTTAAAGTTTTATACGATTGTCATATTTATTTTATTGCAAATTCGTTACAGCTGTTTCGGTACTTTGTACCTTCTTCAGACGAATACTACGAATACAAATGAATTGTATTATTATATAAACACTCCCACACCACTTGTTACATACTTTTACTGATATGGATATTCAGTGGGAGGGGCCCCTTTATGTATGCGGTTAGCAGCAGGGATTAGGCAATTGCCCGTTCTGACTTCATAATGCATCAGCCCAACGTCTTTTAGGTCTTCCAATATCACGTTCCTCTTACTTGATAATTTCTTGCTAACAATAGATATCTCTCCTTAATCATTCCATCCATGTGATCAATCCATTTCTGTCTATAATTCGTGACTTTATCCAATAAAGGCTGTACTTTCAATTGTTCTCTTATATCCTCATTTCTTATTCTATCAAGTCTTGTACATCCTTTTACTTGTCTTAGGAACCTCATCTCCGCCGTCTGTATTCTATCCTTCTGTTTTTTTCACTGGAGCCCAAGTTTCACATCCATACAATATTGTGGGAACCGCCATAACATTATACATTTTTATCTTGGTTTCTTTTCTAATTTTATTTTTGAATGTACTCTGTATTGTTCCACACACCGTCTGAAATTTATTTATTTTGGAGTCAATATCTCTTTCCACATTGTAGCCAACATCACAGCTCAAATATTTGAAACTAGACATACAGCTGACAACATCTCTGCAATTTCAAACCTTATTAGCGCGCTATAGCTGCGTCAATAGCAGTGATTGGTTGTGGCAGACATCTACTCCCACTCAATTATCTTCTTATGGGCAGTAGAGGGCGAGATTCTCCCTTTACCCCTCGTATAACCTTAACTTCAAAGCCGAACATACGGTGGCTCGTAGTGTGTGTGTATGTGTGTGTGCGTGCGTGTGCGTGTGTGTGCGTGCGTATATATATATATATATATATATATATATATATATATATAACAAAATCCATTTGTATATTCGCAGCATTCATCTAAAGAAGGTACAAAGTACTGAGAGAGCTGTAACGAATTTGTATTAAAATAAATATGAATATCGTATAAAACTTTTAAAAACGGTTTTATTTTATTTAATAACTAAATCTAATGAAAATGTCTACCAGATGCATTTCTGGGGGTACAGAAATGCGTCATATAAGGCTGATAAACCGGCTAACATCTCATGTCGATTGTCTACCATGGTGGGAGTCTGAACCTCATATTACTCCAAGGGTATCCTAGGGCCTGTAGAGAAATCATTTTACTTTTTTATTCATCGTCATCATCATCCTTTGCGGATTAGGTATTTGCCTGTCCCGATCTCACATCTGTTCAGCCCAGCGCTTTCTTGGTCTTCCCACCGATCTTCGTCCTCCAGGATTATGCATCAGTGCCATCTTTGATATTATATCCTCTGTCATTCTTTGCAGATGTTCCTGAGCTCTTCTATTTGATGAAGAAGTGGTTGTACTTTTAGTTCCTCTCTAATATTCTCATTTCTAATATGTTCTTCTCTTGTACAACCATTCACAGCCCTTAGGAATCTCATTTCCGCTGCCTGAATTTTACTTTTTTCTTTTTCCTTCAGGACCAGGCTTCACTTCCATACATCGTCACCATCCTTGAGTAAAATTTTAGCTGCATATCATTTCTTACTTTGTTCCTCAGTGTTCGTCTGATTGTTTCATAAACATGTTGAAATTTCTGTATTTTCTTATTTATATCTTATTCTTCTTTATAAATCGCAGTTCAAATACTGGAAGTGTGAAACCTGTTCCAACACTTTATATTCTATTACTATATTTGTTTTCTTACTGGGTACTTTGCATGGAACGCCATTACTTTAGTTTTTTTAATTTTTTAAGCCCATGTTTTCCTTTTACAGAGATTTAGGCGCTCTCCCCCTGCAGGGAAGAATTTGAACCATATTAATTTAGTTACACTTGTTTTCGTATAGATGTCATTTTGAGTGGTCCGTGGTCAGCGTTCCGCCTCATACTGACATCTAGGAAACCAAGGTAGTACTAGGACGGGAAAATTCGGAAAATTTTGATTATAGGCTTTTTCATTCAGGCTTAAGGATTTTTTACGAGCCTGAAAATCTTCAGACTCGGGACCCACGGCTTAAAGTCCCTCCCGGAGGACTTGCTCCTTGGATTTTTCCGTCCTAAAAAATCCATCGACCCCGGCCGGGTTTGAACCCGCAATCCTTGGGACCAGAGGCAAGGAGCATAACCACTAGTCCACCGGGGCCGACTTTTTTTAAATTGTAAGATTAATAAAGTGGATAGTATTAACGTATAGCAGTGAAAGAAGAAACATATTTGTAAATATACCCGGGACCTCATGAACTGTAGTCAGAAATGGTATCCACTAGCCCATGAGGCTGAATGCCAGCTGGTCTGAATAAAGAAGTTAAAATTTGTCTACTTGTAACTATTCAATCAATTTAATGCACTGCATATGTGACAAAAATAAAACTGCGTAATGTATGAAGAGCAAATGTATTTTGCTTGACTTTGTCTCAATATTTTATTTAACGTCGCTTTTTAACAACTCGGATAATTAAATTATTAATGCAAATACGGGCGAGATGTGCTTACCCTTCAACAGCGTGTCCACGTCGCCTGTAACGCTGTTCGGAGAGAGGCCGGAACATGCGAAAGGGTGAGGCAATCCATGATACGTGTGAACGCGTGCATTGCATCCATGGTGGCCACTTTTAACATATTTTGTATCGTGGATGCGATTATGCTATGTACTGTGTGTGTCAGGACGATTTGTTGTCGTTGCACGCACAGCGTTATTTCCGGACACATGTTTATATGAATTTTTTTCCCCCTTCATTTTCAGTCACGCATCAGTCCCTGAAGTTCGTCGGTGTAATTACCGGTCACTCTGTATTTATACTACCAATGGTAAAGTAACAAACAATCCAGAAATACCTTCGTGTAAAAGGCTATAATGAATGTATTTTAGACATAGGTCCTGAACCTAAATTAAGATAAATAGGCCCTAAAATTACTTTAGAAAAGGCATAATAGAATAGAGCGGAATACAAACCTTAGAGTTATTTCATATAAATTTACCTACTTTTAGATGTTTAAATTATTTATGCACAATTCTCAAAATACAGTAGGCCTACTTACAGTTTTCAGCAATTCAAAAATTATTTGTTGCACAGTGTGTCACAAGGTGTATAGGCCTATAACACTATTTTACCGTCTGTGGTAAAATGAGTCGTCGATAGTTATCTATGACCGATTTTTTTTTTCAGATAACGATGAGGCATACGAAGTCATTTTCATCTGCGTACACTGACATTTAAGCACAGCTATATACGCCTACTAAGTCAAAACTTTAAAAAATGAAAATGGTCAGACAAAATCGGAATATTCCACTAATTTCGTGCATCATATCTATGATCTGTCCTGAAATTCCTCACTCCACCCTAGAATATCAAAGGACTGTAAAAATATCGACCCAGGGCCGTTCAGACTTGCCCTGCCGCCTGAGTTACCTAGACCACTGTTTCCTGATTCTAGAAAATGAAAACGGTTGAGTGATTGTGGAAGTGTACAGAGATAAAAAAGTAAAGATTTTAAGTTGAGCCTCAAAGCGGTGTAAAATTTATTCGCTAAGCTGACAATTTCCATATGCCCCCGCAGCAGCAGTGTGAAAAATTAAAACACAAGAGCATAAAACCATTTGGACTGACAGTATTCCCTCATGTTGGCTGAGTGCCCAAGATACAATCCTATTTCAGGAGGATTTTTTATTTACTAAAGGCACACGAATAGACAGGAGAGGGTTGTTCGGAAACCGTAAATTAAGTCTTCTGTCCCCCCTTCTAATTCTACTTCGTATTCCACTGGGATACGAACTACATCTATCAACTTGTGAGGGTTGGATTAAAAATTATTCATCTTTGTCATAAATTGGCAGAAGGGATGCAGCTCAATTCCGCCGGGAATTAATTTATGAATTATTATTAGCAATGTCCTATTACTACCTTATCACAATTCGTCAAACTTCATCACACAATGAAATAAAAACACGAACAAGAGAAAACAATATTCATTTGTATGTCACAGGTTAAAACCCAAGCCTCTAGGGTAGCAGAAACATTTCTTTTTATTCAACAAACATAATTCTTAAATCAATATTCACAATATTGTTTACAGAATAATCTGTTTTCATTCTAATAATATATAAATGGGAGCGCATTTTACAATCGCGTATGATAACTTCGCTTTAAGTTTTATTTTTGTCATCAAAGTGCATACTGTGTAATCAGGAAAAGTATGGAAGCTAGAAATTTGATGGAAGAAGATGCTTTACACAGGAACCTCTGGCGGCAAATCACTTTGGGTTGAAGGAGAAACACGGCATTGTGGAATCCCTAATAAAAAAAAAGCAAATACCGAGTTGGAATTTCATTTTCGTGATCCTTTTCGTCATTGTCACTTCATTAAAACTAATCCGATTGGCTCAACCAATAGCATAAGGTTCATATTCGGGAGATCATGACATCAAGCCCAGGAACCGAAAAACATGATTGCAATTTTTTTCCTGGTTTTCCTCAATTGTTAAGGCAAATGCTGGATTGAATTTCCATTAACAGGATTTATATCATAATCATTATTCACCATTTTAGATTATCTTTATAATTACCATATTCAGTAAAATCAGAACAAATACAATAGAAACGCATAAGCTATATTTTTATACATAGGCCTATATAAAATCTCACACATATGGCACATATGTTAAAGACTTCAGAAATGTTAATAATATACTAAAAAGGTAAAGTGATCCCACTACAGGCCTCAGGAGGCCCTTGGGGCAGTAGGAGGTTAAGGCTCCCACTTTTTCTTGACAATCGGCACTTGATGTCAGCCGGGTTGTCAGCCCTGCGTGACGGCCGCCTTTACCCCAGAACAAGCGTCTGGTACCCATTTCAGTTAGAGGCTGAGTCGACCCCAGGGCCATAGTGCCGCCAGAAGGTTTGGGTCAGTTTAAAAATCCTGACCCCACCGGGACTCGAACCCTCGACCTTCCGGCTTGTAGCGCAGTGCCTTAACCACTACGCCTAAAATTTTATTTTCCTTCTCCACTCCTCTCTATACATCCACTCCATTTCCTCCCGTCTTCTTGTTCCCATTCCAGTTCTTACTTCTTGCATCCACGAGTTTCGAGATCTTCCTTTCCTTCTTCTTCCAGGTGGACAATATTCCAATGTTTTTCTTCTTGCATTCGTCGTACGTGCCCATACTAATTTAATTGCATGTATCTGATATAATCCACTATTGAATATCTAATATTCATTTTTTCTCGTATGACAGTATTTCTTACTTTTTCTAATTTTGAACATCTTGCTGCTCCCCTCATAACAATAATGATAATAATAATAATAATAATAATAATAATAATAATAATAATAATCATTATAACACAATTAAGGAAATGCTTTCACTACTTTACATTCAGAATACAGATTAAAAGTAAATTAGACCTAAAAATAATTTGACTGTGTAGCGTATATTGTAGATTCAGGCTATAATACGTAAGCGAATTGCAAACAAGATTATTTATATGCGAACATTTTTAGCATTCAGGTACACACACCAGTAGCACACTTGTGTGAGTGTGAATACGTCTATACGGAAAGGCGCCAGTGGCGATCCTGACGGAGAATTTTCATGTAATTCACGCACAAATAGTTTGAATGCAATAACAGTGATGCGTAATTGACTTAAATTCACATTGATCATCAGAGACAACAACAATCTTGCTACAGTGACATAAATGTGGACTGACAGCATTTCAACATCGCTGGGCCTAACACAAGTACACACAGGCCAACATACTAACGCAGTTTCCGTCCAAACGCCCACATACAATCTTCATTTCTAAATATGTTGAAACTTCCAACTTGTTTCAGCAAGGTGCCCAACTTATGACTTAAACACATCAAACTTGAAACTTGAAATGGAGCAGTTACTGGCGTATTATCAGTATTCAACTATTCCTCCGATTGTGATGGGGCTTTTTGAAAAATGTTCAGGATTTTCCCGGGAAGGTTTTAGGCTATAAGAGAGTTGTTATACTCAACTCCTTCGCCCTTAAAAATCACCCTTTGTTGTGAAAAACGTGTTTTTCGAAACTTTTTGCACGCTTAAATGACTTACCCTACGCTGCCTAAACCATAACATATGCACCAAATTAATGTACAGAGAATTGAATAACTAAAAAAAAATCAACAAAGAAGTCCGCGAAATTATCCCTACTTTAAATTATTGTAAATAATTAATTGTATTGTAACTAAAACCCTAACATACCGGATGGTGAAATAGGGTTCATATTATTGGAGATCTTTCACGGATAACTCATAACTATTTTTATCTTTCAGCTCATTGATACCAAGAAGATAGGGATGACTAGATACTCGGGCAAGCGTAACAGCGCACGGCGAATAATCTTTTACAGTTAACTCTCAATAACATTTTTGTCTGTAGTACATTTGTGCCAAGAAGATCGGGATACGTAGACTCCCGGGAAACGCCGGGTAATCAGCACGGCGTATCTAAAAATAATTACAATATAAATGTATAATTATTTTTCTTTTTAGTTATTCAACAAAACATAGAAACGCATTTAATTAATTTAGGCGTAGCAACGCACGCCAGGTATTAGCTAGTTATCAATAAATCCCAAATCACCAAACTAAAATATTAAAATAATCAACGCGTTTCGATAGCGAAACTGTCATTATCAAGACTACTTATTCATTGAATAATAACACTCTAAAATGGATAAACACAATATCAGTTACAATTCTGATTACGTCACATGATCTAACTGACAATTTTAAATTACTTACTGACATCATCAATATAATCTTCCTTTCTTTTAATTGAAGAAAAGAGGGCGCTGACCAGGGGTGAATAATGACAGAGACCCTATTGCGATTAGCGCCCTATTTTCTTCAAATAAAAGAAAGTATTATATATACATATATATATATATATATATATATATATATATATATGTGACAAAATTGAAGGTAATATAGGCCTACTAATCTATTGGTTATGTAATTTTAAAAGTGGTGTGTGGCATAGTTGTGTGTCATTTTTCTTCATTTTGAGAAAAAAAAAGTTTTATTAGTCAGTGTACAAAGAAAAAAGATAGCTTAATATTCATAATCTTGGAGATAATTATTATCCTTCTTCTTCTTATTATTATTCTTCTTCCTTCCAAGTATTAGGCCAAGGCCTGTTACGATCCTATAGAAAAGTTTTCCTCCAGCGTTTCATAGGACGGCCCAGAGATCTTCGTCCTCTTGGTATATAATTATAAACAGCTTTGGGGACTCGATTTGAACTCATTCTTTCAAGATGGTGTTTCCAATTTAGTTGGTACTGTTTAATATATCCCAAAATTGGCATAGTCTTCAATTCTTTTAAGTTATCGGTGTTCCTCTTCCGATACCATCTGGTCTAACCCGCTGTTCTGCGCATGAATCTCATTTCACAAGCCGTTATTCTGCTTTCAAGTTGTCTTTTTTAGTGTCCATGCTTCACTAACATAGGTCAACACTGGTCTAGTCAACGTGTTATATAAACGTAATCTGGTGATTTATTGTACAAGGGATGGTTTCATAACTTGATTAATAATAATAATTTTAAATTTATTATCCTACGTGATGGTATTAATTTTATCTGAAATTCAGTATGCAGTTTCTCTTTACAACTGTGTACTTTACTCATTTTTGTAAAAAACTGACTTAACGCCTTTTATTGATGAATTCTTAACACTATTTTTAAAGCATAAAAGTTTTTTTTGTGAAATATTGCTTTACGGTGTAACTTGATAATGAATATTCTGGAACACCATACAGTGTAAACTAATATGACTTGAAGTCTCGAATTTCATGGCGATGAAGCGCAAACAAACCCCATCCATTATCCGGTTCAGTAATATGCTAAGCAGATTAAAATGGTGTCGGTTGACTTGCTGCACTAACAAGACAGCTCCACGAAGGAAACTATTCCCTATATGCATTTCTTGCAAGTACCCTAACTTATATACTCTTTGTTAAGTTTAAGAAAGTGAGAGACTTTATCTCTTAAATTAGTTTATTTTATTTAATGTTTTTAATAAAACACAAGAAAACAAAAAAAGTATAAATTACTTAAATGTGTGCAGAATGTACCCAATAGTAATAGCTATGTGTGATATCGTTTTCAGTGCGGTCCGCAACATTAAATAACTGACACAAGAAAATGTGCTTTGCCAATTTAAGGGTTAAAATTATTAATTAATTTTTTTGCGCGATAGTGCGTTTCGTCGTACTTACAGCAATGACGACCATGATTGAAGGTCAACTTCCTACATTTCGGGGTTGCCAACCTATAAATAACAATATATTGTAATATTACAAATTACCTGCCTAGTGCGGGAAGTAAAACCACTGCCCTTTATGTATACTACGTACAATGTATACACAAAAATATATCCAAAAGGTAGTGTTAATATACATTATACTAAACAAATCGCTGCATTTTACATGAAATTAACTTTATTTGAAACAATATAAAACAATAAGTACGTACTTACCGCCATTTTATGACTGATTGGTGTCACGGCCTGCTGTAGTTTAAAATAATAAACATTGTCCGCCCTGTTAACGTTAGTCAGTTTTTTTATAATGAACGCAAATATTTCCAACAAAGATGTTATTATTTTACTATTATTTATTATTTTGAAAACACCATCGCGCAAAAAATAATGTACAACGCACATTTGTGAATTATTTTACAGAATCTCGGAAATTAAAAACAACTATTTTCCTCGCTTCTGTAATAACACTTCCCAACCTCGAATCGTAATAAACTGTTACGAGATTTACATTTCATTAACTTCAGCTGAATAGATTGTTCCCATGGAAAGGTTTAGTAAACGATGGAAAAATGTACTTCTTAAAAATTATAGAATCATGTAGTTGGAATTTGCTAATTATGACCCTCTGATGAATCGAGCAATTAGTGTGAAGTCGACGCGACACTTAACAAATACGGCTGTCAAGTGCATAGAATGTTATTATTATTATTATTATTATTATCTTTAGGCTTAGATAATAATTGCTTAATAATATGAAGGCATGGAGTTTATGTTCAGAAAACTATTGGGCGAATACGATAACAGGGGTTATGAAATAAATTTAGAAAAAAAAAATATGGTACGTGGAGCAGAAACCGAAGATTTAATATTAGAAGATCAGAAGGAGTATATTATGGGATGTGAAGAATTTGAGTATCTGGGAGTAAAAGTGGATAAAGAGGTTAAACAAAAAGTGATATTAAGAACAGAATAAATAAATATAGAACAATGACAGCAATGATAAAAAAGGGAGTCTTATGTTACAGACATATACCCAGAAAAAATAAGTTACAAATATATTATTCAATTGTGATAAATATTGTCACATATAGAGCTGAAGTTTGGAAATTCGATAGAAACTTAGAACAAAAACTTATGTCGAAGGAAATAGATTTCATGAGGAGAGCAACAAGATGTTCAAAATTAGAAAAAATAAGAAATGCTATCATACGAATAAAAAAATGAATATTATATATTCAATAGTAGATTATATAAGATACAAGCAATTAGTTTGGTATGTAATATGTACGACGAATGCAAGAAAAAGAAGGAGAAGGAAAGGGAGATCTCGAAACTTGTGGATGCAAGAAAAACTGTAATGAGAACAAGAGGACTGGAAGACATGGAATGGATGGATAGAGACGAGTGGAGAAGGAAAATAAAACTTTAGGCACAGAAATATGTGTAAACATTGAAAATCTGTATATAAATACAATTATTATTAGTATTATAATTATTGTCATTATAGCATTAATAATTTAAGTATGATTAACATTATTACATTAGAGCGGCCATTACTCTCATCGTTGTAAGCTTAACAAAATTTTCACTTAGTAGTTAAAATATTTTTTTTGTGATTGTTACACTTTAATACAACATATTTTTGTTCTGATTGCGTGAAAGAAGCCATCGTGATCTTAACTCCACTAGGTAAAATATGTAAATAAGAAATTTGCATAATTATTTCCGATATAATAATAATAATGAAACATTTTGTGTAAAAAATTATATGGAATTCTGAAATTCAATTAAAAAAATTGGCACCCATACAATATTTAGACTAGACCTATAACTAACTAACTCACTGGTTCTATGGGACCCGTAGGTTCATGGCATCACGGACATAAGCTCTCCATACAATCCTATCCTGAGCTCATGTTTTCCAATCATCCCCTGTACAATAAATTTCCCTCAAATCATGTATAATGTTATTCTCCCACCTAATTCTTGGTCTACCAAGTGGGCGCTTTCCCTCTGGTTTTCATACAAGAGGTTTCCATGTACCTCTTTCATCCCCCATATATGCCACATATCCTCCCATCGCAGTCTATGAGAATTAATTGTTCTTATTATATCCGGCTTCCTATACATATGATGTAGGTCACTATTATGTAGTTTTCTCCATTCACCTGTCCATCTCTTTTTGGCCCAAACATTTCCTAAGAACTTTATTATCAAATACTCGTAATCTTCTTTCCTCCCTTGAAATAAGAGTCCATGTTTCGTATCCATATAATATAACTGGGAGAATAGTTTTTTTTTTTTTTTGTATATTTGATTAGACCTGTATTAGGTTTCTATTTATACCGTTATTATTTATGGACGACTTAACGTTTAAGGTAATGTTGCGTCTTTTTTTAATGATACGAAGAAATGGCAAACTGAATCCTGCTACCTAAATTCCAACCTGGAATTTACTTGGATGACTGAGGAGGAGAACCTGGCAAGAAACACAAATTGGTCAGTTCTAGGGCTTGAACTCGAATCTCCCAAATATGAATCCCAAATGATACCGCTTGATCCAAGTAACTCAGTATATTCTATATCTATAGTGTTCTGCCTTAAGGCGGGTCCTTAACTGCAATCATAGCATTTTCATTCTATGCTATGCTTTGCAGTTTTACTAGGAAATTATAGGTGTGGTAGCTTCCCGTTGCTTTCGGGGATGATGATGATGATGATGGCCAGATCATGTTCGGGGACCGTTTGTAGTTATTTAGTTCTGTTACGTCTAAAATTAGCTGTTTTATATTTACAATTCCACCGCTATGGTCTCGAGGTAGCGTGCTGCCTTGTCACGCAGGGAGCCCGGGTTCGATTCTCGGTCGGGACAGGCTCCTGGGTGAGGTTTTCTCGGGGTTTTTCCTTACCTGTAAGACAAATGTCAGGAAGCCAAGGGCCCAACGGTCCCCAAAAATCATCGGTCATCATCATTTTCATCCTTATCATTTCACTGATGTGGAATGCAACGGGAAGCTAACACACCTAATAATTCTTAGTAAAGCTGCAAAGCATAGCATGGAAATGTTATGATTGCAGTAAAAGACCTGCACTAGGGCAGAACACTATAGCATAGAATATTTACTACCATATATGTTCATGGGTGGGGGCACGCCGTAGCGTAGTGGTTAAGGCACTGAGCTACAAGCCGGAGGGTCGAGGGTTCAAGTCCCGTTGGGGTCAGGATTTTTAAACTGACCCAAACCCTCTGGCGGCACTATGGCCCTGGGGTCGACTCAGCATCTAACGGAAATGAGTACCAGACGCTTGATCTGGGGGTAAAGGCGGCCGTCACGCAGGGGTGACAACCCGGCTGACATAAAGTGCTGATTGTCTAGAAAAAGTGGGAGCCCTAACCTCCTACTACCCCAAGGGCCTCCGGGTCTGTTGTGGGATCAAAACAAAAATATGTTCATGGATTATTTAGCTTCTCTATAAAAATTAACATTTTTTTACTTAATTTGGGACGTTTGAACATCTTAGGTTATATCACGTCTAGGAATTTTGAATCTATAGCAGTAGGCTGTCCATTTTTATAATGTGTTCAAATATCTTAGCAAATGCAAATGGTATGAACAAAAAAATAGGAATGATGAAATTATCATTGATTCTCGCACGGGGAATTGAACTCGGAAATTTCAGAATAGGCTATAAGATTCCAAATGCTAATGTCTGAGCCAGCTCTTTCGCTATAAATAAAATAGTCTGATAAAATCAAAGCGGATAAAATAATTATAATAGGAAATAACAACAAAAATAAATAAAGGAAGATTCTTAAAAAAATAAAATCCCAATTAAATTTTAGCTGGAAGCTTAAAAAATATTATGTTACAAATATTTAAATAAATATAGGGAAATTGAAAAACAATTTAACAAAACAGAGGAAAGCAAATAATGTCAAAATAAATATTCGAATAAAACACTTATTGTTTGAATTAAAATTTATCCTAATCTCAGGAAATCTAAAATAACTCAATTTTATAACGTGAATAGTGTTTAATAACTCAAGTTTGAACAACTGTTTCATTATCGTGATTGAATTTTTTTTCTAAGCTATTTCTATATTCTGTGCAATTTTTTTTATTTCAAAATCCATTGTTTTTTAGGATAACCAAACTTAGGAAGAAAGAACATGACTTAGAAATTAAAAAAATCCTTAATATATAAAAATGAACGTTTGTTTGTTTGTTCGTACTTTAAGCGCGGCTAATACCGTTGATCCGATTGTGCAAAACGTTCTGGAGATTCCCGGGATGAATATAGGCTATAACAGAGTTGAGATACTCAACTCTTACACCGTTAAAAAACACTCTTTATAGTGAAAAAACATGAGGAAGTCCCTTTTTTTTAACCCTTAAATGGCTTACGCTGTCTAATACATAACAAATACACAAATTTATTGTACACAGAATAGAATATCTCAAAAAACTCTACAGAAAAGTCCGCGACAGCATATGTTTATCTTTTAAAGTTAACTCACAATAACCATTTTTGTCTTTCATTGATGCCAAGAAGATCGGGATAAGAAGATTCCCGGGCAAGCATAGCAGCGCACGGCGGGTATTCTTTTATGGATAACCGAAAATAACGAATTTTGTCTTTCAGCTCATTTATGCCAAGTACATCAGGATGCGTAGATTCCCGGGCAACGCCGGGTAATCAGCACGGGGTATCTAAAAATAATGACGATATAAATTTATATTTATTTTTCCTTTTACTTATTCAACTAAATGCAGGAACACATTAGGCCTATCATTTATTTAGGTGTAGCATAGCACGCCGGGTATTAGCTAATACTTTATATAAAATAGAAAGTCTTAATAAAATTAATACCTGCAAAATAAAACAAATTTTTAGGTAAAATTACAAACGACGTAATAGGCCTGCATGAGTTGTGGTAGGATCTATACCAATAAGCCACATCTGTATAGTACAGGTAAATAATGTTATAGAAATTGGGATATACTTTACAACATGTGACGCCAATTTTTTTCTAAATTCCAATCATAGGCCTACACCATGCGCATGCGCCAATAAACGCGAAGCAGTTTACACTATGGAATCACGGGATGCAGCCAACATATACACTATATTTATCGAACCTAAAAGCTAATCTAACCCAATTTAAGTACTCTAACCTGTAAAAGACCAACCTAAAAGCTAACCTAACGCAATTTTAAGTCTAACCTGTGAAAGACCTAACTAAATGCTAACCTAACGCAATTTAAGCACTCTAACCTGTGAACGAATGCAACGCCCAAAAATAAATGGTAAGTTCTGAAATTATATAGTATATGTTTACAGTTAATAATTACATACTCCATGTTGGCTGCACTGGAACACGTATTTGTTGTTGTAAAGTGTATTCGTTAAAATCAATATGGCTGCCACGTAGGCCTATGTATTTAAATATCATAGAAAAAATATATCGAAATAATCGTTTGAAAAAATGTAAAAATCATTGTAAATGGTGGGAAATAATTTGAAAAATGAAATCCTAAAAATAAAATTTGACAGGAGTTTATGGAGGAATTAAAACAGTCACGTCACCTGGTTGTAACTGTAGCCCAGAAATTGTATTATAATTACACTGGAAAACAAGATTTTCTTGCGTACTACAAATGTCATTGTATCAAAACCCCTCCGCAGCGCTATTACCTGCACAAAATGGTAAACAATCAAATTTGCATATATGGTAATCCACAGTCCAAACATTCCACGTATAAAATCATATCCTAGTAAGGACAATACTTTTAGCATCCATGTGAAAATGCAAAATTATTGTAAACTTTTATATTTTATTTCAACATCGTAACTATTTTGCAACCTAACGTATAACTTTTTTTTTTCAAATGCCCCAGGTTTGTCTTTCAACATTCCTGGTTTCTCTCCCGGCATGGCGTACTTGTAACCCACTTCTGAGGTTGGGGCACCTGGAAAGCGGGGTTACGTTGCCCCGATGATATGATGGGTGATGATGATAATGGTGCGCCAGGAGAGTCCCTAATCCTAAACTTAACCTAAGATGAATATGAATGATGATGATTGCGATGGCCATATGATTTCGGGGACCGTTTGGGCCTTAAAGTTTTCCTGACATTTGTCTTACAGGTGAGGAAAAACCCCGATAAAAACCTCACCCAGAAAAACTGTCCCGACCGGGGATCGAACCCGGGCCTGCTGCGTGACAAGGCAGCACGCTACCCCGATACCACAGCGGTGGACTAACTATAATATCATGTAAAATTAAATCGAGCGAAATAATTTTAGAGTGTCAACAAAATTAAGTTCTGTTTTGTTTAAAATGTACTTTACATCCCCATATGTTTCAAATTTATAAGTTTTATAGTGTATTAGCTAATACCCGGCGTGAGCTGCTACGGATAAATAAATAAAAATTGATGTGTTTAACGGAAAAGAGTACGAGACGCTTGTTCTGAAGGTAAAGGCGGCCGTCACGCAGGGCTGACAACCCAAATGACATCAAGTGCCGATTGTCTAGAAAAAGTGGGAGCCTTAACCCCCCCCCATCTACTCCAAGGGCCTATAGTCTGTAGTGAGATCATTTTACTTTTACTTTACCTAATAAGTATATTCTACAATCTCCAGACATAGAGTGTGTAATAAGAATTCTGAACCACTCTGTATATGAAATGCTACAACAGAAACAAAGAAATTATGTGTTAACAAGGTCTAAGTGAAAGCTTGGCGAAGATACGTGTGTGTTTACTAGTTTTTCAGCTCCAATCTCATAGCTTAGAGTTTCATAATTTGTGCAAGCAGAATGTTAACTAACTGCCACTCTTTATCGGCCTCTAGCCCTATCTTAAAATCCAAGTAATGCAAAATAGCGTGGAAAGGAAGTTACAAAGTGTCTACTTGTTGCAAATCCTACTCCTCCTCCTCGTTTACTGAGGCGACATTAGGCATTTTAATCAGCGCCCAACATATTTACAAGTTAACTCTGTTAATTTAGTTTAACATTACCAACTTCCTCAACTAGGTCTATGTAAGAAAAATCTATATACTAACTAGAAGTTATTCAATACAAATATGTACTGTATTTGGAATATAAATCACGAAAATTTTACCAAAAGCAGAATCAATTTCAAAGCTGACAATGAGTTTAAGTCCACTTTCTGGTATTTTAATATTAAACTTACCAAGCTATTGCAGTTGCCTGAAATAATGGCAGTTACCTATTAATTCTAATCACCAGATGGTGAAATTACCAAATAACTGTATTAAATTAGCTAATGTCCGACGTGCGCTGATACGCCTAAATAAATGAAATATGTATTTATGTTTAGTTGAACAAGTAAAAAGAAAAATAATTATAAATTTATATCGTAATTATTTATATATACCCCGTGCTGATTACCTGGCTTTTCCCGGGAATCTACTTATCCCGATCTTCTTGGTATCAATGAGCTGAAAGGCAAATATGGTTTAGAGTTATCTGTATAAGATAGACATATGCTGTCGCGGACTTTCTTATAGAATTTGTTTGAGATATTAAATTTTGTGTACATTAATGTGGTGCATTTGTTACAGTTTAACGAACGTCGATATTCAAGCGTCAAAAAAGCTACTTTTTTAGCTCCGGTCCTATAGCACGTACGGCAGTATGTTATATACGTTAATTTTCCGAAAAAAATAAATGACGGAAAAAAACTCCATTCAAATCGGTCAAGTAGTTTTTTAGTCAATTTCAGGCTCGTAAAAGATCCTTAAGCTTGAAAAACGAGACCTTCTTCTTCTTCTACTACAAGGTTTAGGCTATGCAGCCTGTTCCGGCGAAGTTAAAAGTGGAGTCCATCTTCTACGTGGTCGGCCAACATCTCTTGTTCCTCTGGGATTATACAGGAAGGTTCTTTTTGGTATTCTTTCGTTGTTCATTCTCATTAAGTGTTCTGTCCATTTCTTATTATTTTCGCTGATTTTATCTTCAATTTTATATATATTTAGACCTCTAAGCAAAATTTACATCAACTTCCTAGTAATATCTTAGTTGCCTGATAGATGTCGTCTCATTGGGTCGGTGTGTTGACCGCATGATATCCATAACATCTACGAACAAATAAGGTAACTACAAATTAACTTGGTGTAGTAACTCCTTACATAGGAGAGGCTATGGCTTAACAATGGGCTACGCCATTATAGATAGATACATAGGTAGATAGATAGATGGATAGATAGGTAGATAGATATATAGATAGAACAAACAAAGAAACAGACAACACTCATTCATTTGTATATATATCAAGATTATAAACGCCTACCGTAAAAATTGCGTAAAATTGCTAGTATTGTTGATTATGATTCATCAATCGAGCCTCACGACCACATCGATACTTATCCAAAAGAGTTTTAGTTATTTTATTTAATGACTTTCTTTAATAGGTAAGATCATTAGCGATGTAATTCAAATCTATGCGTGAAAGAGTCGTCAAATTTTCCCCAGAGGGTTCTTACTTCAAGCAGGAAGACAAGCTTGTAAGAAGAATATACAAATGGAAACCAATATGCATCAGAACAGCTGGACGCCCAAAAAACAGATGGCAGGATGATGTTATAAAATATATATTAGAAATGAAAATTGGAAATTGGCCAGTCTGTATCCAGAATAGATCTAGGTGGAGAAAAATTGTTGAGGAGGCCAAAACTTCAATGAGGTTGTAGTCGCCTACAAAAGAAGAAGAAGTTCTTGCTTCAAGGCTTGAGATTCTGCTATGTTCCCTAAAACGATACAGGACCCACTGTTTTAGTTCACTTCAGAAGGAACCCAAGCTCCTGTTTATTTTTTTTTTCTCAAAAATCCATCAACCATAACCGCGTTTGAACTCCAGAACAATTTTTTGTTGTTTTTTTTTTTTTTTTACCAGAGGCAAACAGTTGCCTTTGATGCAGCCTGTAAACTAAATAACTGAGCCAACTATTCTAGTGAAAGAAGCGTGAAAACGCGGCTTAATATGCTAAATTATTATGCGTGCAAAATAGACCTATCTAACCACAAATGAAAGTTCCTGTAAACTAAATGGCTGAGCCGACTCTACCAACATTCGCCAGCCGGTAGCAGCAACTACTTCAGTCGTACTGTGCTCTTCGCAGCGTCGTGCACGGATTTATTTTATTATCTGTTCATATATGAAACAGAAGAACGGAATATATAGTGGATTATCATAACACGCGTATTTTTTCAAGCATTTCAATGCTAAGATAACCAAAATCCTCTTCATAATTTTTTAATTCCGAAATTGTGTGTTTGAACCTTCATTCATACAAGCAAAATGATATGCAAATGAAATGCAGATTGGAGTTGTACGTTCAACTATTCGTAACACAAATCCTGTAAACAAGTGTACATGGAAAGACAAAACAAAATTGAATTGGCGTTTCTCATGCATACGGCAGGAACTCGGATAGAACCAAATGTTCTGGAAACGAACAATATACACGGGTCAATGGACCTGAAGTTACATACACTGAATTATCCTAGATCCGTTACTGCAATTGATATCGACTATACACACACCACTTTACTTCAGTAATAATGATAATTTTTGTATTCAGATTTTTAATGTTTACACATCTTTCTGTGCCTAAACATTAATTTTTTTCTCCACTCGTCTCTATCCGCATCCACTCCATGTCCTGCAGTCCTCTTGCTCTCATTCCAGTTCTTATTTCTTGCATCCACGAGTTTCGAAGTCTTCCTTTCCTCTTCCAGGTGGACACCATTCCATTGTTTTCCTGGGTAACCTTTTTTTCTTGCAATTTAATTGCATATATCTTATATGGTTCGATCCCCGGTCGGGACAGTTTTTCTGGGTGAGGTTTTTAATCGGGGTTTTTCCTCACCTGTAAGACAAATGTCAAACGGTCCCCGAAATCATATAGCTATCATTATAATCCATATCGTTATCATCATCATCCTTCACAGCAACGGGAAGCTACCATACCTACAAATCCCTAGTTAAGCTGCAAAGCATAGCATGAAAATGCTATGATTGCAGTGAAAGACCTGCCCTCGGGCAGAATTACTATGGATGGATGGATATTTTATATAATCTACTATTGAATATCTAATATTTATTTTTTCTGGTATGATAGTAGCTATTTCTTATTTTTTGTAATTTTGAACATCTTGCTGCTCTTCTTAAGAGAGAAGTGTCACTTAATTACGTGACCCTTATACCAACATCCACCAGCCGGTAGCAGCAACTACTTCAGTTGTACCATGCTCTTCAGAACGTCGTGTCACGTAAATTATTATTATTAACAATATAAAATTATACTACTATAGACCTTAGGAAGCCCTTGAAGTAGTGGATAATTAAGCGTTCCAACTTTCTAGAGAATTGACAGGAGATATCAGTCGGGTTGTCAGCCCTGCATGACGGCCGACTTTACCCCAGGACATATGCGTGAAACTCATTTATGTTAGAGGCCGAGTCGACTCCAGGATCATGAAGCTGGCAGAAGGTTTACATTTTGATTTTATAATAATATAAATACCTAATAAAATAATAAATTGAAGCCCATTGTTTTATTATATGAAATGAAATTGAATAGTTGCCCCGAAAACACATATAACCCATAATCTGCTACTCATGATTTGATTAACTGCTTCTGCCACTTTTGTTACATATAGATCAAGATCACTATTCGTTTGAATGCCAACTTTTGAAAATAAATAAAACAGGTCTGGAAGAGGGTAGGAATAGTTTTACATGCACCATGCCGTGATATTCTCTGGGTATATCACTAATCCACTGAAAACTCAAATTTCCAATTTTTGTGGGTTAGATCTCTTTTCGGGGCAACTATTCAATTAATGGATCATGGTATTGAAATGTTATTATCAACAACACATTTGCCTAAACGGATGAGGCGTGAAGACGATCGACCACCCGAGAAAAAAAATCGAAATCTGCTATTTGTGAAAACTTGTTCAATTACTTCTTAAATTCATTGGTAGCATATATGTACTAGATTTTAGAATGGTAATTTGTATCCTTAAAGGTAGGATTTAAAAAATCAATTTTCATTCCATTGAAAATCCACTAAAATAAATAAAAAAAATATATTTTGGATTATGTTGCAGATATGCTCATTTCTAAGTTTTAAAAGCTTAAAGCACAATCTATATGGGTATATAAGCGTCACTGGGGAATGCTCACCAGATAGGGAAATACAATACCCAGGGCGGACCAAAACTAGCGCTGCTGCCTTGCAGTAAGATACTGGACTATCAAAGGCTAGAGGAAGAAAACCCGTCCACGTCCCCCAGGTTGGGGGGTGATGCATCGTGCCAGCTCCTCGTTCATCATAAAAAGAAAAAATGCTAAAAAAAAACCAAACATCATGCCTCGGAAAAACACTCCAGGACGATTAAAGCTAAGAAAAACGACTTTGAGCAATAAATGCTTTAAACTCTGTTTGACGGAGCAAACATATTACAAAAATAGAAAATTACAAATATCCATCCATAGTAATTCTGCCCGAGGCAGCTCTTTCACTGCAATCATAGCATTTTCATGCTATGCTTTGCAGCTTTACTAGGGAATTGTAGGTTGCTTTCCACACCGGTGAAGGATGATGATGATGATATAATGATGATGATGGCCATATGATTTCGGGGACCGTTTGTCTTACAGGTGAGGAAAAACCCCGATAAGAACCTCACCCAGAAATCTGCCCCGACCGGGGATCGAACCCGTGCCCGCTGCGTGACAGGGCAGCACGCTACCTCGAGACCACAGCAGTGGACTATTACAAATATATCAAACCATAATTCAGATCATTTTAACATAAGGTGCTGAAGTCTGGCAAATTCCTACCAGGAAAATGAAAAGAATTTTAAGTACAGAAATGGATGTTTTAAGAAGATCAGCTGGAAAATCTAGAATGGATAGAATACGAAATAAACAAATAAGGGAAATTATGGGTGTACAACAGGAGCCGGACATCATAGACATTATAGAAAAGAAAATATTACAGTGGTATGGCCATGTCAAAAGAATGCCAGAGCAAAGATTGCCTAAAATTGTTACGGAATGGATCCCAATGGAAAGGAGGAAGACCGAAGAAAACTTGGATAGAAGGGGTACAAGCAGCTATGAATATTAGAGGATTGGAGGAAGATCAATGGATTTATAGAGAGGAATGGCGTTTGGTTTCCGGAAGACGGCGGCAGCTGCCATGATACCGGATGATGATGAAGCGTCACTGCTATAAAGTAAAAATTCTCATTAATTTGCTTACTTGTTATAGTAGGCAGTGAGACGTAGTTCTCGCTACTTCTCTTGATGGAGAATTTATATAAAGGAAAATTAAAATTTGTGCGAAAATGCCTGGATAGCGTAAGTGGTAGCGCACTGAACTATCGATTCAGAGGTTCGGGTTCAAATCCCCGTTCAAGCGTTTATTTTTCTTTTCTCTATATATATATATATATATATATATATACACTTACTTACTCACTGGCACTATCGAACCTGTAGGTTCATGGCCGCACGGACATAAGTCTCCATACATCCCTATCCTGAGCTAATGTTTTCCAATCATTCCCTGTATAATCTACTTCCCTCAAATCATAGTTAATGTTATTCTCCCACCTCATTTTTGGTCTACCAACTGGACGTTTTCCCTCTGGCTTTCCTACGAGAAGCTTCCATGCAAAATTCTTTCATTCCCCATACGTGCAACATGTCCTGCCCATCGCAGTCTACGAGACTTAACTGTTATTATATCTGGCTTCCTATAAAGACCAGTAGTTCATTATTATGTAGTCTTCTCCATTCACCTGTCTGTTCATCTCTCTTTGGTCATATATATAACATACACTTTAGGGTTATTACAACTTTAGAGGCAAGACATACAGTTGTTGCTATTCAAACAAATTAAATAATATTTTAAAATCGAACGATTGAAAAATATTTCATCTTAGCCGTACAAATGCAATGGAAGTATATAAGAAATAGGAGCCTAAGCTTCGAGTGCAAAATATCCTGGAGTATAAAGCCATGACTGTATAACATGGAGGCTAACATTTTCATAATATGACTCCTTATGATGATGGAATCCTCACTCAGGTGGCATGTGTCTGACGTAAAGTAAATGGAGTGTGTCCCGTTTCCACTTCCTTCTAAAAAAAAAGCACCACTGTGCGAGATGGCACATCCCCGTTCGAGACATAAAGCATTTTTGTCTGTCAATCCAAGTCCTATACGTTATATAAAGTTACTCTTTTATTCCAGTTTCATATTCTGCCCTCCTTCATCTCACTTTTTTAAAACTAATTTCATTACTGCCCTGTCCTCAAATGGAGTCCTGCATTCCCTGACAATGATCCTTTTTGTCTTCGTGTCAGAATTAACAAATGTTTCTCAACTTTAGCTTATATTTCGAGCCTTTTTTATGACTGGAGGAAATTCAGGTTGAGTATAAAAGCATGGCTATTTTCTTCTACTTTGTTTCGTTCTATAATATAATTTTACAACTTCTTCAGATCTTACACAAAGTGTAAATTACCTCTATAATGTAATTTCCATATGTGTTCAGAAATATATTATACTGAGTTCAGAATAAGTAAGGATTCTATGGGAAAGGTAAAGTGATCCCACTGCACGACTTAGAAGGCCCTTGGAGTAAAATGAGATTCCATCCATCCATAGTAATTCTGCCCGAGGACAGGTCCTTCACTGCAATCATAGCATTTTCATGCTATGCTTGCAGCTTTACTAGGGAATTGTAGGTGCTTCCCGTTGCTTTCCACACCGGTGAAGGATGATGATGATGATGATGATGGCCATATGATTTTGGGAACCGTTTGGGCTTTAAAATTTTCCTGACATTTGTCTTACAGGTGAGGACAAAACCCCGATAAAAACCTCACCCAGAAAAACTGTCCTGACCGGGAATCGAACCCGGGCCCGCTGCGTGACAAGGCAGCACGCTACCTCGAGACAACAGCGGTGGACTAAAAGGAGATTAAGACCCTATTATCGACTGGCACCGTTCACCTTTTACCTTTCTAGACAATCGGCACGATATTGTCAGCCCGGTTGTCAGTCCTGTGTGACGGCCACTTTACCTCCACAAACGTCTGGTATTCATTTCCGTTCGGGTATGAGTCAATCCCAGGGCCATGGTGGAGCTATAGATGATTTAGAAAGTTAAAAATCAAAATCCTTAGGAACTCGAACCCCCGATTTTCCAGTTTGTAGTGTACTGCCTTAACCAACTATGGCGTGCCCATACGTACTAAGGTGTGAAATGTATATTAGGGGCTATAGCTCAAAATATGTAAAAATATGCAATTTAAAACTCTGGAATATGGGTTCCTTCAGTGTAATTAGTCGACATTTTACGGAGATTTCGTACAACTACAGGAACAGAATATGTAATTGCATAAAATACGGGATCTACCTATAAAAAAGAATTCAGCGAACATTATATGAATGCTTTTATTGCTAGAATTTGTTTCCAATCTGCATACAGAACATTGCAGCAAAATTATAAATACATTTTTTGAACTAATTATCTTTGGAATTGGTTTAAGTTATCATTGTTTTGTTTACAATTAATTTAAAGTTATATCAAATACATCGTAATGTTAACTTAATGTTTTCAAATGTTGCTGCCCCCTTTCTAAGAATTACATTTTAAAGACTGTGCATATCTTCAGTACTGCAAGAAAACATAAAATTATTATTTAATAATAACTACACATTTTAAACAAAAAATAGGGGTCTAATAACTTATCTAACAAGACGTTGACAGACACACAAACATCTCGGAAAGAAGAGATTTTATCATGATTTCTGTCATAACAACATCGTTCTCAATTCTTGGGTTCGAACCTGTCCGGGACAATAGTTTTCTCCACAGCGTAAAATGCGATGCATGGTTTCCTTCAAAACAAAAGTAAAGCCTTGGAATTTGAGTCGCAGATTTACACAAACATAAAATAACCTCATGTCTGATTTAAGAGGTCTCTGCGCAAACGTTTGACGACTCATTCACTCTATTAATTGCAGCATAATCTGAGATATTATATACCGTTATTCAATAAAAATACAAACTTATTCTTGAAGAATATATTGGAGGGAGATTCAACATAGATATGACATTTTGCTCAGTAGATATAAATTTTACTGACTACCATATTTCCATATAAAAATGATATAAGTTAAAAATGATATAAGTTAAAAATGATATAAGTTAAAAATGGTATAAGTTAAAAATGATAAAAGGTACAGTGATCCCCTACAGACCTTAGGAGGCCGTTTGGGTACCACATTTCTAAACAATACGCACGAGAATGTCAGGCCGGGAGATGTCAGCCGCGGTTTAATCCTGTTAGAGGACCGCCTTTACCTCAGTACATACTTCTGGTACTCATTTCCGTTTAAAGCTGAGTCGATACCAGGGCCATGGTGCCAGAAGAAAATTTAGTCCAGTTTAAAAATCCTAACCCCAACGGGGCATTAACTTCAACGACAATCCCGACGGAACCAGATTATGAGGAAGACCAAAAATAAGATGTTGGAATTGTATACAATCAGACGTGAAAGGATATGGAATAAAGAACTGGAGGGAGTTGGCGATGGATAGAGAAGGATGGAAGAAGGGCATAGAGGAGGTTAAGGCCCACTCAGGCTGTAACACCAAATAATAATAATAATAATAATAATAATAATAATAATAATAATAATAATAATAATAATACTTAAACATACGATCGAGAGAAAAAATAACTCTTAGCTATTCCTTCCTCTACATCGAACATCTCACTATTCCTCATCCTTTCTTGTTTCAGCCACACGACTCTGGAATTTCGTCCCCTCATGTTACAAGGGCTGCCCGACTCAAAAAAGAGTTTAAAAAAAAATTCACTTCATATCTCCTCAGACAATATAATATATAACCGTGCTCCATGTACACCTTTATTATTCCTTTATATTTTAAACTTTCTTTACCAAGCCATTTACATAATCTAATTATTGTTATTATTATTATTTTTTTTTATTTCTTACCCTTGTCAACTTTATAATGTGTAGTCTATATATATATATATATATATATCATAATTCTTATTGTATGTATAATTTAACCCTGGTGAAGTGGAAGAGAAGACATTACGGTCTTAACGCCATCAGGTAAAATATATAAATAAATGAATTAAAATTAATAAATAATAAAATAATAAAAATAATAACCTCATCGGGGCTCGAACCTCCGACCTTCAGACTTGTACGTATTACCTTAACTAATTAAGTTACGATGAACACTTTGCTGTAACTTAATTGTTTGTACCCATTAATTGTTTTCCACAAAGCTATGTGAGTGTTAATATAACGAAAGGGAAGAAACAAAAAATCTCTAGTGCACATGCACATATATTGGAGTTCAATGAACTGATTACATAAAAGATTAAATGTTTTGGAACTGAATGTTATTGCATTGTTAATTTTAGTTTGTTTATACTGCGGGCAGGAACTGTGCTCCGTTCGCCGTGTGACATGCAATTTCCATATCACTGTGACACGGATTCGAACGAGGGGCCAGACAATTCCAGCTGAGAGATTTTCCACTTTAATATGACGCCATCCATCTGTGGCTCCGGCTTGTGTACCCGCTGTCATTTTGTATTACAATCTCAAACCCAGTGATTCCGGGCTCCACAATCAATATGCTAAGTAGCCCCTAAATACAACTTTAACACCCACTAATATATATATATATATATATATATATATACAAACTGATCAAACACCCACTAATATATATATATATATATATATATATATATATATATTACAAACTGATCATTTATTGTCTGTTTCATAACAAATTTTGCTTTATACATAATTATCGTAAGTAATGCCACAGTGATTTCCAATTTATCAAGAGGATTTGGAAATCAAGAATGACATTTGTTAGGACTATTTAACGAATAAAATTAAGCTCTTTACTCACAAATCATTATTTAAGTATAGTTATTTTAAAATATTTATATATTTAAACAGCTATGTTTGAAAACAAATGAGAAATGTTTGGTTATGCTTCTTTTGTTCATCCACTGAAATTAGATCAAATTATTTATTGCCAAATAGGATCGCAATATTGTAAGAATATACCCTAGTGGAGAAAAAATTAAACATATCAAACTATATATTATAGCGAACATTATAGTTTATTGATTATTTTTTTAGGAAATAACTCAGTAAAATAATTTTTTAAAAACAAAATTATCAAATGCGTAGTTCGAAGAAATCTGTTCATTATTTGCTATATTCAACGTATTTTTTCGAGAGTCAGTCACTGCAAAATAATACTCTGACCTGTTCAGAATATTAAAAGGAGGAGCTTTCTTTAATATGATAAACAGAAGTAGATAAATATCGAGGTGAAACACGACTGTGATTGGTTGTAAAACAAAATTAATTGAAATGTGATTGGTCATTGACTCCCATTTGGGGCATGAGTTAAATAGTTAATTCTAATATTAATCTGTTCTAGAAAGAATGCTTATTCTGGGGATAAAGACGGCCGTCACACGGGGCTGACAACCCGATTATCCAGAAAAGTTAGAGCCTTAACCTCCTACTACCCCAAAGGGCCTCCTGAGGCCTGTAGTGGGATACCTTTACCTTTCACATTGTACTAATATGACAATTCTATGGCCCACAATTTCGTTTACCTCGTGTGATGTACTTAATTCCTGTTACATCGCTGTTCTTTTCCACTGAATTTGTTTTTATACACTTTCATACTTGTTTAGTATGTGTAATCTTATTCACAACTATTCGTACGTTAAAATAATATTAAGCCTTTTGCTACTTGAATTAATGATACTGATTAACTTTATGCTATCACCATTGTGCCTAAGCCTATCAATTTCTTCTATGCTAATTGAAGTGTTGTTTTAATTTATTTAGTGGCATCAACATACCTAATTATAAACATAGATCTACACTATATTAGCTTATATTTTATCATCAACAGAATAAAATAATACGTACTTCCGAGGAAAGACATGAAATGGATTGCCAAATATTGAAATGTAAGTCTAGAAAAAATAAATAAAAAACACCATTTAACCTAGCTTTCGATTTAAACAATTTTGAATTTTTATTTTCATAGTTTATTTCAAATGTTAATTAAATTTATAGTTTTATACATTTTTATGCATTAGTTTTATATTTTTAAATTTTATACATTCCCTATACATTGCAGATGACTTTAATAAACATAGTTACAATTTCAAGGTAAATGCTTGTCTTTAATACTCTATTATCACCATCACCATTATATTATTATTATTATTTATTATTATTATTATTATTATTATTATTATTATTATTATTATTATTATTATTATTGGCTTTGGAGGTTTGGAACGGGAAGACGGCAGCAGCTGTAAAAATCCGAAGATATACAATAATAATAATAATAATACCTGCAAAATTGTGGTAAAGAAGTTGTCCACCAATGGCTACCATCCCACTGTGGGATTGCCGGAAATGAAACAGTCGATCTCCTCGCCAAAAAAAGGATCTGGCATTGAACAAATGCCTAGTTCTAAACCAACGCCTTACTCCTGAGTGAAACGCCACATAAAGTTAAAATCCAAAATTATGAATGACAATAGACTTCAAGAAGTGGCCAGAAACAAAAAATGGGAATGCCTAATAAAACATACTGATATACCGAACGTACCAAGAAGAACATAAGTAGTGCATTTTAGGAGGACAACGGGCCACGACTGCCTGGCAAAACACCTTCACAAAATCAATGTTCTGCCTTCACCGAAATGCATTTTATGCAATCACCCTGATGAAGAAATGGACGAAGGTCATCTGAACAACTGTATCGCTGTCAAACATGAAGATTCTAGGACCTCAAAGTATTGGAGAGCAAGACTGCTAATGACTTCAGTGTTAGATGCAGCACATTAAACAACAACAAAAATAATAATAAATAATTTTTTGTATTGTAAGCCTATGTTTTCCCTTTACAGAGATTTAGGCGCTCTCCCCCTACACGGAAGAATTTGAACCATACTAATTTAGTTACACTTGTTTTCGTAGATGTAATTTTGAGTAGTACGTGGTCAGCGTTCCGCCTCATACTGACATCTAGGAAATCAAGGAAAGGTGGGACGAAATAACTACTGTCTTATTTTGATAAAATTGAATTTAAGAGACTAGGACGGGAAAATTCGGTAAATTTTGCTTAGAGGCCTTTTCATTCAGGCTTAAGGATCTTTTACGAGCCTGAAAATCTTCAGACTAGGGACCCATGGCTTAAAGTCCCTCCCGGAGGACTTGCTTCTTGGATTTTTCCGTCCTAAAAAATCCATCGACCCCGGACGGGTTTGAACCCGCGACCCTCGGGACCAGAGGCGAGGAGCATAACCACTAGTCCACCACGGCCTACATAAATAATAATAATAATAATAATAATAATAATAATAATAATTATTATTATTATTATTATTATTATTAAGAAGTATAATGGATCGGATTGAACACAGAAGGCTAATACGTATGGTATGAACACGTAAGAAGAATGCAGGATGGTAGATTATCAAAGGTCATCTATGCATGGAAAATTGAAAGAAGGAGCGAAAAAGAAAGACCAAGAACAACCTGGAAGAATAACATTCAACATTCAATGAGGAAATTTGGTGAAATGAATCAAGACACAGAGGACAAAGAACAATGGAGAACTTTAATTAACGGAAATTTCTGAATGTGTATTACAAACCGATAATTTATAGCTCGATAGTCATTTACGTATTGTTTTAAACTCGTGTTAATTAGTAAGATCGGTTAAAGAAAAACATCAATGATGAGGAAAATTCTCAATGAATAAAAAATGAATACATGTTTGTTACTGTTAATGCAACTTACAACTCGAGAAAAAGTAAATAAAAATGGAAATCAAACATTAATAAAAGTAAGAGGAGTTTTATGAACGCTTCAGGAAGACATCAAGCAAGCAACTATAATATTATGCTACATGAGACCGCAGCGACAAAAATACGAGGTTCGGTACTCACAAAGCAATGTTTACAGAATTTATTTTACATCTGATCAGAATTTATTAAGGTTTCTCAATTCTTTCACGTGTTTGGAAACAATAATTCCAGGAATATGTTAAAGGCATATACACGAAAACCCAGCTTGTGTCCTGCTATGCGGGAAGTGCAAATTCACAAAATGTGCCGTGAAAAGAGGAAGTAGGGGTCACACTACACACAAAGTGCTAAAAGCGGAATGACCGTAAGCCTTGTTCATATAAAGGCCGTTTACTGAATCTTCTGTTATTCCTCGCCCTTGATATTAAATAAGGAGCATTCGAGGTACAGTCTTACAGAAGAAAAATGTTACAATATATCTCTATCTCTATAATGACGTTGAGCCATAGCCTCTCCTATGTTAGGAAGTAATAGACCAAGTTCGTTCATTCATTCATTCATTTATCAGCATCATCAGCATCAAGGATTAGACCTTAAGGTCTGTTCCGATCTCATGCTAGAATTAGTCTGTCCATCTTTTACTGGAAAGACTTGAAAGTGTATATTGATGTCCCCTGGAAATGTTGCTGTCGTCTTGAAGGGTAAGATATCTCATGGGGCTGCCGTCAATGACTCGATATCAAGTCGGCTGTTGTATGAACCCCAACAGAAGGGATACCTCTTCCGCTCTGCCGACCGTTGAGGATTTTCTCCTTGTTACCCCGGAGATGGGTCTTCATATTTGTCCCTTGAAGAATAGGTGACAAATTCATTTAGTTACCTTATTTGTCAATAGATGTCATGAGGGACATACGGTCAACACACTGATTCAAAGAGACATCTAACAGGCAACAAAGGTATTACTAGGATGTTTGGGATCGGTAAATTTTGCTTAGAGGCCTCTTTGTTCAGGCTTAAAGATCTACGGCCTAAAGTCCTTCCAGGACTTTCTCCTTGGATTTTTCCATCCTAAAAATCCATCCACAGCGGCCGGATTTGAGCCCACGACTCTCGGGACCAGAGGCAAGGAGCATAACCACAAGTCCACCGCGGCAGTTTACTTTATATAAGAGCACTTAAAAAAAGCTAGAATATTTTATTAACCACACAATGTTTCAAATAAAACTAAATAGGCTACAGGAAAACAGTAAAAGACCGGTCTTCTTCTTCTTCTTCTTCTTCACTTCACGGGCTAGGCAAAATGCCTGTTCCGCCTCACAGTTGTTCTGTCCATCTTTTCACTGGCCTTCTTACATTCCTTGAACCTCTTGGCTTGTAGTTAAACGCTGCTTTTGGTAATCTTGTTACGTTCATTCTTTCTACATGTCTAAACCATTTTTCTTTGTATCCTTTGATTTTATCATTTAATGGATATATAGTTAACTCTGTTCATATATCTTCATTCTTCAATCGATCCAATCTTGTGCAGCCTTTTGTTCTTCTAAAGAAGTTCATTTCTACATTTTGTATTCTACTTTGTAATTTTTGGTCATTACCCAAGTTTCACTCCCATAAAGTAATGCAGGAACTGCCAATGTTTTATAAAATTTCAATCTAGTATATCTTCTTGTTTTGTTCTTTAATGTTCTATGTATAGTTCCACATATCATTTGAAATCTTGACAGTTTCACATTTACGTCTTTTTCTGTGTGTTTATAGTAAAATTACAACCCAAATAATTAAATTTGTTACTTGTTCCAGAGGTTTGTTTTCTATTATGATTTTTGATCTTAGTTCACTTCCCCAAAATGACATTTTTTCGTATCCTCCTATAACCATTATCAATTAATTGCTTTGAAAAATGTACGACGAAAATTAATAGGCCTATAGGTTTTGTGTATTATATAAAATAAGCCTATAATACTGGGCGCAGGAATAATGGGGAATTGACCTTAAGTAAGTTATTAGAAACGAGTTGGATTTCTTCTCGGAAGAATGTGTTTGAGTTTTCAATGATAAGCTTTCCCGATCTATAGTTCAAGCATCAACTTAAAAAAAAGAGACAAAAACATATAAAGTTGGTTCTTTATGACTGACACACAGTAATAAACAGAGAGAATGTGGAACATCAAATGTAGTATTTTGTTTAAAAAAATACATGGGTCATGATTTTTGTGCATTGCAACAGAAGGATGCCTTGTTAAAACTGTGCTAGTGTCCATAATGTAGCGGCAGAATTTGTGGAATTTAATGGCGTGGGATGAGAGTGTTCTGGTTAGATTCAATCCTCACGAGTTTTATTATAATGTTACACAATATTACTGTCACGGACACGCCGTCATCATCTGCATGCTAGAGGAGGACGTTTTCTGTCAGACGCATTACCAAACCCTAGATATTTCGTTAATTTACACCAACTCCTTCCATCTATGACCAATGTTAATGTTGCATATCTGAGTCGATGATTTGGACGTGAAGGGAATGGGTGTTGTACGTGACCGCTTCAAACGTATCGCTTTAACTCTCGGGTTGGATGTAATTCGATTGCTACATACCTTAATTAACATTTCCCAAAATAAAAATTGCAGGTCAATAACAAGGGTGAACACATGTACTACGGTCTCTAGAGGGAAGTTGGGGTTAATCATCATCGTCATTCCAAGGATTACTACGTCTTCCGACATCACGTCTTCCTTTTGCTTGACTATTTAACTCATGCCCCAAATGAGAGTCAATGATCAATCACGTTTCAATGAATTTTGATTCACAACCAATGAAAGTCGTGTTTCACCTCGATCATTATCGCCATTTCTTAACCATCTCCTGCTTTTAAATAAAGAAAGCTCCTCCTTTTTATTTTTCTGAACAGGTCAGAGCATTATTTTGCAGTCACTGACTCTCCAAGAAATAAATTGAATACACAAAATAATGAACAGATTCCTTCGAACTACACATCTGGTAAATTGTGTGTTCAATAATTGTGTTTTAATTAATGATTTTTCTGAGCTGTTTACAAAAAAAATTAATAACCTATAATGTTGATTATAATATACTATTTGATGTGTTTCATTTTTTCTCCAATAGGGATCCTATTTGGCACTAATAATATGATCAAGTTGCAGTGAATAAACAAAATGAAACATAACTACACATTTCTGATTTGTTTTTAAAAATCCGCGTTTACTTTAAATATAGGCTATAAATATTTTAAATAAAATAATAATATTTGAATACTCAGCTTAATTTTATTCGTTAAATAGTCCTAACAAATGCCACTCTGATTTCCAAATCCTCTAGATAAATTCATTTGTGACATTACTTAAGATATTTTTTTTTTTTTGCTAGCAATGGATATCTCTCCTTACTCATTCCATTCATGTCCCGCGCCGTAGCCGAGTGGTTAAGGCAGGATGCCTTGGTGCAGAGCTACGGGACTTGTGCTGGTTTGAGTCTCCATGGGGGAAAAAATTTTCTCATGGTATTTCGGCCAGTATGGGACCCAACATCGTGATGCATTTGGGTAGCTGCTCCAGGTTGAGAAAACCAGCTATAACGACCGGGGGACTCGACATTGCTGACCACATGTCACCCCTACACTGGCTGATGATCATCTACCTCTGTGATAGACACACGTGGATGTGAGACCAGCAGCCGGCTGATAGGCTAAGGGCCTTCTTGGCCTGTCGCGCCAGCAGTTTCATTCCATTCATGTGATCAATCCATTTTTGTCCATAATTCGTGTATTTATGGCTGCACTTAAATTCTTCTCTTATATCATTATTTCTAATTCTATCAAGTTTTGTAGATTCTTTAACTTGTCTGAGGAACCTCATCTCCGCCGTCTGTATTATATCTTTCTGCTTCTTCGTCAGATCGAAAGTCTCACATCCATATAATATTGTGGGAATTGCCATAACTTTATAATAATAATAATAATAATAATAATAATAATAATAATAATAATAATAATAGCTTTATTTTACCTGGCAGAGTTAAGGCCTTAAGGCCTTGTCTACCACTCAACCAGGTTTTAAAAAAAATACAAAAGAAAAGTCTTAAATCTAAATTACAATATATATATATATATAAACGATTACAAGTTATGAATACAATACAATTAATATTTATAATGTATTTTGATTTACTCTAAATTTAACGAATTAAATATATAATATGTACAAGATATATAAAAAACGAGGAAAAGATTAATGACATAGTATAAAATTAAATAAATAGAGAAAAATTAATTATTAGACAACAGGTAACTGTATAAGCGTGACTTAAAGGTGCCAAGTGTGCGGCAACCCCTGATATCTTGAGGAAGGAGATTCCAGGAGCGGGCGGAGGCTACATTTTTTATCTTTGTAGTTGGAATTAATATACAGGAAAATAACATATAGTATCGCTAAATCTTGAAAATGGAAATATTTTAACTATTTACATCAAATGATAATATTTTAGATAATTTCAACTGTAGTAGAAATAGAACAAACACTAAAATAATTACATAAATCATTACATTTTGTAGGCTTATTACTTGTACAGTATATACATAGTGCTATCAAAAATCTACAAGTTTAGAAAAAAAGTATATTTTAATTATGATGTTAGCAATACATTCAATTAAGGGCTACAAACCTCGAGACCAAGGTAAGGAACATGATCCGTAGACAACCGAGTAAGATAATTAATAAAAGTAACTACCGAACCCGTAGGTTCATGGCTGCGCGGGCATATGGTCTCCATATATCCCTATTCTGAACCAAAGTTTTCCAATCATCCCCCATATAATTTACCTCCCTCAAAACATGATTAGTGTTATTCACCCACCCTATTCTTGGTCACCTTCTGGACGCTTTCTCTCTAGTTTTCCTACAGTCAGTTTCCATGCCTCTCTTTCATTCCCCATTCATGACATGTTCTGCCTATCGAAATCCACAGGACTTAAATCTTCTTATTACGTTGGTTTACCATAAAGATTGTGTAGCTCACTGTTTTGTAGTCCACTCCATTCACAAGTTTGTTCATATCTCTTCCGACAAGAAAGAATCTAAGGGCTTTACTCTCAAATTCTCGTAATATTTTCCCCTTCCTTAAAGTAAGAGTCCATGTTTTTCATATAACTGGGAGAATAACAGTTTTATATATTTTCAGTGTACTTTTTTTTAAATGCCTCAGTTTTTCATTCCGACATTTCTGGTATTCTCTTCTGGCATAGGCGTAACTGCAACTCGTTTCTAAGGTTGGGGAGCCGGGCTGCCCCGATGAAATGATGGGCGATGATAGTGATGCGCCACGAGAGCCCTTAATCCTAAACTTAATCTAAGCAAATATGAATGATGATGATTATGATGGTCATATAATGTTCGGGGACCGTTTGGGCCTTCCAAGTTTCCTGACATCTGTCTTACAAGTTAGGAAAACCCTTGAGAAAAACCTCACCTAGGAATTTGTCCCGACCGGGATCGAACCCGGCACCCCTGCGTGAGAAGGCAGCACTCTATCTCGAGATCTCAGCGGTGTTAATGTTGTTTAAGAGAATTTGGGATGACAAAAGTTCCTGTAACGCACAATAGCATGCATTTCCTGAATTAATGCCTAAGTTTAATTTCTTTGATCACCTCGTTCCTATTTGTAATTATTGTTCCTAGGCATTTGAATTCAGCCATTTCTTCGAAAATACCTCATTTGTCATTAACTGTCCATTTCCATTAAAGATTCCAAGTGCGACAGGCCTAGAGGGCCCTTGTCCTAC
The DNA here is from genome assembly GCA_030220185.1 of Diploptera punctata. Lineage (NCBI taxonomy): Eukaryota > Metazoa > Arthropoda > Insecta > Blattodea > Blaberidae > Diploptera > Diploptera punctata. The sequence goes on from JASPKZ010010272.1 coordinate 542,409, forward strand.
CAGCCGGCTACTGGTCTCACGTCCACATGTGTTAATGACAAAGGTAGACGATCATAAGCCAGTGAAGGGGGTGACATGTGGTCAGCATGTCGGGACAACCAGCAGTTATAGCTGGTTTTGTCAACCTGGAGTCGCTACTTATTGTAGCTATCCAAATGCCTCACTATGCTGGGTGAGCACCAGTGCCATACTGACCGAAATTCCATGAGAACATGTCTTCCCCCATGGGGACTCGAACCAGAGCAAGTGCCGTAGCTCTGCGCTAAGGCATCTTGATTTAGTGTGACTATATATTCAAATTTGTTGATCTAAATAAATTAGACAATAATTACACTGGTCAACATGATTTTTGTCTCATGAGTACCAATAGCTGTACTTAATGCAGTTTTTTATCGTGTTTTCAAATATGTATTCGGAATTTTTAAATCACCCACAGTTGTTTTTATTTCAATTTCAATTAATGGATTTAAATAATTATTTTTATAAACGTTTTTTCGTCCATTTGTCCATTGTAAAATAAATAAAAATGAGCTAACTCAGGAGATTTCAGTTATGGAAAAGAGATATAAAGGCAAATGGAATCCTAATATGCTGGCCGATTATTGTTGGATCATCAAGAGGAATGCTCCACAGGCGAAATATAGCAGAAAATAGTCATTTCTTACTTTCCAGGTGAGTCCGAATGTTCGAATATTGTGTAGTTAAGAATGTAGAAAATATTAAAGTGTTTGAAATTATAAATGCATGTCTCTCGGAAAACTTGCGTGATGGAGAAAACCAGATATCATATTTGAATTCAGGAGAAAAAATACTATCAGAATCATATATTTTTTTTCTTTCTGAGACAAAAAAAAAAGTTTATTTTTTGTTGTTCAGTGTTATATATATAAATATAAACAGAATTAAAACTATTTTAATTATATATTTTTTCCTTGTATATGTCGTCGTCAACTGTAATAATTTCTGTTATAATCTTCATTATATTATTAAAATTGAAAGGTTTGAATTTTGATGATATAACAAGGATTGTAACAGAAATTATTATAGTTGAAGACGACTGTGTTATATAAGGTAAAAAAAATAATTAAAATAGTTTTAACCTCAATGGTGTTCAAATATGGATATTAAAATTATAGGATTGAAATACTGTAATAGAGAAGCCAAATTTTTAGACTATATACCGTATTGTGATTTAACATTTTCCAATACTGTTTCACAATATAATTATAATATTATATACTGTGAGTCTGAATTTTGACTTAAAAATAGTTTTAAGAGAACAGTCATTTATTTCTCTTTGAGGATGTGTCCACTTAGGAGTGGGTAGGCCTTCGCTATTCTTGGACGTCTCTCAAATTTATTTAAAACAACAAATTGCATCAAATATGACGGGAACATCTAACTTCATTAAAACTTAGGTCAGAAAGGAAGATGTTACTTATATCGCATGTATTTACTCAATTGAGTGCATGAAAGTAGATTATCGCTTATGATGAAATGCAATTCACGTCTTTAAGACCGAGTGGATCAATTTTCCAGCAAGGGGAGGTGCAGTTCACTTGGTATCCGCCAGAAGTGGCCATAAATAATGCATGTCGTCGCCAGTCTCCATAAATAACAGCACTGCTGATGTAATGATTGCGGTGTCAATTGGTGAACACAAGGAATTTCGCAGGTGGGTGCACTAACTCCATTTTATACGCAATATACAACATTCCTCGAGGCCTTTACCTACCACCGTTTCTCAATTTTGTTGAACCAATAGAACACACTCCTACTTTCTGATTCCGAATACGTTCCACGAGGTATATAGTAAATACTAAATAGTAGTCAGAATGAACTCCTATTACGATGCCAGGTTGGGAAGTAGATTTTACAGAAGCGAGGAAATCATTAAAAACCCGAGCCAAGAAAAAGTGATTTATTCAAAATTGCTGATAAATCACCATGCGAAGTAAAGTTTAAATCATTTATAGGCAAGTGGAACATTAATTTTATTATTCCACTTGCCTAGAAATTATTTAATTTATTATAATTTATTCAATGAATTCATGACAAAAAAGGTTTAAAAAACAAATATGAATCATGGGGGTCTCACAGTAAATTTACAAAAACAGAACATATGACAATAAATAGCAATGAAAGAGATAATTTAATATTGGAAGAAGGAATTCAAATAAAGCAAGTGAAACAAACTAAATATTTGGGAATAATTATGGATAACATTGAATGTATAGGCAAAGAGAACATAAAGCAATGAATTGAATTCAGTAGCAAAATAATATCATCTTTAAATTCCATATGGTGGGATAAGCGTATATGGAAAAACACAAAAAATATATTGGTAAAACATTGGTGGAATCTGTTGCAATGTATGAAGTGAGATATGGACAATCAATAAGTACTACAAGAATAGACTAATAGCTCTAGAAATGGATTTACGCAGATGTGCCAGAAAGTCAAAATTAGAACGTCACAAATAAGAAAATTAGAAACATGATGAAACCAGAAGAAAGCATAATTGAAAGAATTGAGGAGGAAGGAATTAAAGTGGTTAGGACATATTTTAAGAATGGAATATGAGCGATGGCCGAAGCAACTATATCAATGGCAACCGACCAGAAAGAAGAAAAGAGGGAGACCAAAGTTAACATGGAAGGAAAACATGAAGATAGTAATGCAAGCAAGAGGGCTAAGTATTTGAAGATGCCCAAGATCGTAGGCTTTGAAGGTTTGGCACGGGAAGACGGCAGCAGCTGTAAAAACCCAAAGATAGATAGAAAATAATTTATTCAGTACTATTAAAATATCTTCTTAATGTAACATCTATGGCCAATGGCTGTAATTATATTCTGATTTCGTGAAGTGAACCTATATCTTCATCCATAATCTCATAGATACAGTCTTCCTAATAGGGCTGGACTATTTGGAAGGTAATCTGGACTAACCAGCAATGGCTCCTAACCTCAGTCCACAGGATTTATTCTTGTTAGTGTTTTCTCAAAGATGCTGTACAAGGCATTTGAATCTACATTGATAATAGAGGAACTGAAACGAGATATATTCAAGATTTCGCAAATCCGGTTTTATAAAAATGTTGTCAAACATAACCTCAAAGTTTCCTCTGGACTCAGTAAACTTCGTCATATATCCGTTTTAAATTGGTCCAAGTGTTAATGAAATCAGACTAAACATATATCTAAATCCTTCAATGTCTTCATAATCAACTTACTCTCATTTAACCCCCTAATAACAAACTACAATAATATTTTTATTTAATGTACAGGTAGGTAACTTTTACAGACCTCGTGTTCTATGAGTTTTTTTTCCCCCTTCTCTCTGGTACCGACGGTTACGGGTTCAAACTCGGTCTGGGTCGATGGATTTTTAGGATGGAAAATTCCAAGGGAGAAGTCATCTAGCGGGTATTTTAAGCCGTGAGTCCCGAGTCGGGATCGTGAAAGAATCTGAAGTCTAAATTAGAGTTTCTTAGCAAAATTAAATCGGTCTTTCCTATCCTAGACAGATAGGTAACTTTTGGACCAAAAAAAAAAAAAAGGAAGAAAGTAGAGAAAAAGGAAGTTGAGTAAATCTTTTAGGAGCAATTTCACATGAAATGGTTAATCTTTTCCTAATCTCTAATTACTATAGGCTTATTATTTAGAATCGTAAATTTTGGCTGGATAAAAAATACTGATACAGTACATAGGCCTACAATGTTTGCATATTTATTTCCCCACAGAAATAAATAGTGATCTTCAAATTTATAAATGCTTCACATTAAGTCCTACACATCGCAACCAATGTTCCCGCGACCTTCAAATTCTGAGAACTGTAATTTTCAGTCACGTAATTTTTAGACAATGAAGAAGTAGTAAATTAAATAAATGTTCTTTATCATACTACCAAACACTGTAAGTTGAGCAGGCTCGCTGACGCGTTTAGCTGCCACATTCTCAGCTACGCATGTATAGTTGGCGGTGTCTTGAAGACGCGCTTGGCCGACCAGGAGATGGCCCTCACTGGAAACTATGAGGTTGGTGTCAGGTTCCAGGGGCACTCCATTCCGCAGCCAGTATACCCTCGGAGGAGGCACCCCGGGAGGCGGGTGACATCTCACCTCAGTCTGTCTGTCTAATTCCACAGCCTGAGAATATGGCGGTGAATCGAACTGTTTCTTCAGATCTGTAACAATAATAAAATATAATGAATACAACAATTCCACTTATTTATTTATTTATTTAGCCGGTGTTTACTGGATTATTAAGTCAAGTTTGGCATAATTGTGACCGCTAGAGCGATTTTTAAATTTTAATTTCAGGTCAACTCCTACATCTAACAATCCGATTTTGCTGGATAACAAACTCGACCCTACTTGTTTTAATTGAATACGATATGTCAAAGTCTGGTTCTGATAAAACAAAAAAATGCTGCTAGGACACTAATAGATGCATCTAGGCCTAAATTTTAGTCATTGTTATATTGGATGTCTACTAGAAAGAATCAGTGAAGATCTGTAAACATTTTTCAAAAATATTTTCATGAGAACAACTTCATTCGTTCGGAATTCGCTGAAAATTTATGTTTCAAACATGTCAACAATAAACAAAATTAAGTCAAATATGTCAACATAGGCCTATCCATAAATTAAATTGCATGTATCATAAATATATAATATTGTGTGATATAATATATATATATATATATACCCCCCCAGGAGCTATCACCTTGACGTAGTGGGGGGGCTTAGTACCCGATGAACCAGACGACTCTACTGGGGAAGATTGACTTAGGTTAATCTTGCTGGTGGGTAAGAGGCGAGGGGAACTAAGTATAGCTCACAACGAAGGAATGGCGTCTGTATCCATATTGGGCGGCCACATCTTCGTCAAGTCAAGTCTTCAACGGTCAACAGGGCGACAAGGAATAGCACAGCTAAACTTGTAGGGCTTGAAGAGCGGAAGAAGCAGCCCTCTCTTGGGGGGTGGATACCCAGAGGAGCATGTTTGGAGGCTCAGAGGAAGCAGCCCTTCCACCATCCTTGTCCTGCGAAGCGCTCGTAACGCTTCCAGGAGACATTTATCTTACTGAGAAGCTTCATGGAAATCAGCCGGATTGTCATAAAAGGAACCGACCCAAGCAAGATAAAAGGATACGATTTGGAATAAAGGACATTTTGAAATTAGGAAATTGGAACGTAAGGGGAATAAATACAAAAGAAGAAGAATTAGAAAGAGAATTAAAGAAAAAAGAAATAAATATAGCAACAATAACAGAAACAAAAAAGAAACTAAAAAGAACAAAGGACTTACAACACTATACTATGTTGTATAGCGGAGTAGAACAGACAACAAGAGCGCAGTGTGGAGTAGCAATTTTAATAGATGAAAAATGGAAGAACAAATTGAATAGCTATGAGTTTATAAATGAAAGAATCCTGATAGCCAGATTTAAAATTGAAAGAGGATATATGATGATAATTGCTGTGTATGCCCCAGAGGAAGGCAAGAAAGAAGAAACAAAAAAATTTTATAAAACATTACAAACATTAGTTGATAATATACAAAAGATCATCATTTAATAATAAGTGGAGACTTAAATGCCAGAGTAGGCAATGTCCCTATACCTAATGTAATAGGAAATAATGGAGAAATAACAATAAATGATAATGGACAGGATTTGAGACAGTTTTCAGCCTATAATCAATTAAAAATAATGAATACCTATTTCCGAAAAAAGGACATACATAAATATACAAGAAGTGGATATAACTCAAGATCAATAATTGACTATTTAATCGTAAACAACAAGCTAGGAGCCTTGGTAAAAGATGTGAGAGTACATAGAGGCAGCGATATATACTCTGATCACTATCTCGTGATAAGTAAAATAAACATAATAGCTAAATGGCGGAAAAATAACATAAAGAACAAAAGAAACCAAGAAGAAGTATATAAAGTATATTTATTACAAGATCAAAGTATTAGACAACATTATGAAAGCAGAATGAATAAATATATATCAGAGATAGCGACGTCAGAAGATATAAATATTGAATGGGAAAATATATCAAATGTAATACATAAAACAGCAAATGAGATATTAGGAAAGAAAATAGAATAAGGAATAGGAAGGGCTTGAGAACTTGGAATGCGAATATACAAAATGCAGTGAATGAAAAACAAAAAGCATATCATACATACTTACGACTGAAAACAGAAGAATCTTATGAAGAATATAAAATGAAAAGGAGAATTGCTAAAAGCATTATAAGAAAATCCCACCAGGAGTCATGGGATAAATTTATAAGCTCAGTAGAACATGATATGTATGGAAGACAAGAAATAGGTTATAAATTAGTGAAACATCTAAATCAGACTGAGAAAGATTCTGCCAGATTGAATATAATCCCAGAACAAGAATGGATCCAGCATTATGAAAAACTTTGGAAAAAGGAGGAAATTGAAGGAAAAGAGAACAATGAGGAAGAAATAAAAGTGGAAAATATTGATGTAATAGACATAAATGAATTAGAAATGGCTTTGAAAACCACTAAGAATAGGAAAGCAACAGGATTAGATAATATAAATATGGAATTAATCAAATATAGTGGAATATTGTGTAAACTACGAATACTTCATCTAATTAATATATGTTGGCAGACCTATGGGATTCCAACCACTTGGAAAACAGCAATTGTCAAGAATATATTCAAAAGAGGAGACCGGAGAAATTGCGAGAATTACAGAGGGATTAGCTTAATGAATACTGGCTACAAAATATATACGAAAATAATAAATAATAGATTGAGGAACATAACAGAAGTAATAATAAGTGAAAATCAAAGTGGATTCAGAAAGGGAAGGTCATGTATAGACAATGTCTTTACACTGAAACAACTCATAGAAAAGAGAAGAGAACATAACTTAGAAACTCACATAGGATTTATAGATTTGGATAAGGCCTTCGATCGAGTAAACAGACAAAAATTATGGGAAATATTACGAATAAAAGATACCCGCTGTGCCTTGTTGAAACAATAAAGACATTATATGAAGACACAAATATAATTATAGATACCGGATTCAAAAGAACAGATGCAATCAAAACAAATACTGGATTACGACAAGGATGTAGTTTATCACCCACTTTGTTTAATATATATATAGACGATATTTTTAATAAATGGAAAGTTTTAGTAAATCCAGGAATAAGAATGGATAATAAAATGTGCATAAATAATCTTTTATTTGCTGACGATGTAATCATAATACAGAAAAATGAAGACGACTTACAGAAATCAATGCATGCATTAAATGAAATATGTAAATTATACGATCTAAAAATTTCTGTAAGGAAAACGAAGACCATGGCTTTTAGAGGAAGAGATCCAGTGAGAACCAAAATTATTTTAGAAAATCAAAGTATAGAACAGGTGTCTAGTTTCAAATATTTGGGCTGTGATGTTGGCTACAATGTGGAAAGAGATATTGACTCCAAAATAAATAAATTTCAGACGGTGTGTGGAACAATACAGAGAACATTCAAAAATAAAATTAGAAAAGAAACCAAGATAAAAATGTATAATGTTATGGCGGTTCCCACAATATTGTATGGATGTGAAACTTGGGCTCCAGTGAAAAGACAGAAGGATAGAATACAGACGGCAGAGATGCGGTTCCTAAGACAAGTAAAAGGATGTACAAGACTTGATAGAATAAGAAATGAGGATATAAGAGAAGAATTGAAAGTACAGCCTTTATTGGATAAAGTCACGAATTACAGACAGAAATGGATTGATCACATGGATGGAATGAGCAAGGAGAGATATCCATGGTTAGCCAGAAATTATCAAGCAAGAGGAAGGCGTGATGTTGGAAGACCTAGAAGACGTTGGGCTGATGCAATGTGAAGTCGGAACGGGCAATTGCCTAATCCCTGGAGTGATGATGATGATGATGATATATATATATATTAGTCTATATATTTTAGTGCGCAACATTTCAATTAGTATGTTAAAGTAAATATATAAAATATATACATCTCACGGAGAGATACATATAAACCCTAATCACTTCAGGTAATATAATTTATTTGTTAAAGTTAAAATTAGGTATTTACGAAGAATTGGAAAAGATGATAAATATTCAAATATACAACATCCTATTACGTATTTCTATATTTTTAGTTAGGCCTATAGTTCACTGAATAACGAATTCTGGTTAAAACGATATGGAACATGCGTGTGACTGAAAAAGTGTTTTATTTTAAAATGATACCACACCTATTTTTCAGTTAAATTATCACTGGTCAACATGATTTTTGTCTCATGAGAACCAAGTTGTACTTAATGCAATTTTTTTTATTGTTTTCAAATATGTATTCGGGATTTCTCCATCGCTCACAGTTTTTATTTTAATTTCAATTAATGGATTTAAATATTTATTTTCTGCTTAACAAACATTAAAGGGATTACGTCAAAATCAAAACATACAGTGGTGACTTGCAATCTGCAATGAGACCAGTTCCACACTGCAAAGAATTGCCCATACCAAAGCCTCCAGAACATGTGACATTAGATGAAGAGAGCTCAGATTCTGATGGAAGTAAGGAAGAAGAAGAAACAGATTTTGGTGATACAACTTTTGAACAAAGCTGTTCATCTGAGCCTCATTTATTGACTCAAGAAGATCTTACCGATCTCACACGAGATTTAAAGTTATCCAAAAACCAGTATGAAATGCTTGGTTCCGGCTACAAGGATTGAATCTCTCGGAAACCTTGCGCGATGGAGAAAACCCGATATCATATTCGAATTCAGGAGAAAAAATACTATCAGAATCACATATTTTTCTTTCTGAGACAAAAAAAAATATTTTTTTGTTGCTCAGTGTTATTAATTAAAATTCTAAAGTAAATATCAATTGCATAGTGTTTGTGTGTCTGTGTCAACACAGAATGTAACAAGAAGGCACGACGAACTTGGACATAACCGCTCGTCTATAGGAGATACATTTTGCCTATTACTCGTAGCAGACTACTATTTATTATACGAGTAATCACAACTGTGGGAATCAAAAATAGACCTAATGCGAACTTTATGAGATTGGAGGCGGAAGTAAACCTTTTTCTGGAAATGTCTTCCAGATATGAGAATAGTTACCTAAAATTTTGATTTATAATTTTTATTACATCCTTATATGTACATATGCCTATAAAACTTAAATATATTGTCCCACAAGATTATGTTTCCAAAATGAAAGGCAATGTTAATGTGCAATTTGCTCCTTGTCTTTCAAATGTACCTACGACAGGCATGATGTTACTTATGTTACGAATTATGACATGTGTACACAACTGAAGTTTACTTTTTATCTTCTAAATACTCAAGGATCTTAATCACTCATTCATAAATTCTCCTGCAGTCTTAAAAAAAATTAATTAAAGAGCATTATGCACTTCTATGAATGGAAATGTGTATATTATAAAAGACCAAGTTGAAGATATTGATGACAAAATAAATAAATTTAATCTAATGTGTGGCACTATTAAAAGAACCCTTAAAAACACAAGAAAAGAAACAAAAATGAAATTTTATAAAGTAATGGCTGTTCTTATATTGATGTATGTATCAGAATGTTGCACGATCACTAAAAGACAAGAACAAAGATTGGAAGAAACCGAGATGAGATTTTTAAGGAATATAGCAGGATATACACTGCTGGATAAGAAAAGGAATGAATTAAATATTTTCAAACTTACAGACCGAATAATTAAATATGGGAACGACTGGAAAGAATATATTGATAGAATGCCAGAAGGAAGATTTCCATAATTATTGCTAAATTATAAACCACACGGAAGGAGAAATGTTGGACTCCCACACAAACCGCATGGAAGGAGAAATGTTGGACTCCCACACAGAAGAGGGTCTGAACAATTTTAACAATTCTAGCTTTCATGAAACCGGAACGAGCCAACAGGCTTAATCCCTGGATGATAATGATGATGATGATTCTCACTAAGTTGTGAACAGTATTTTAAAATATAAGAAAACGTACACTAAATATTTTCAGTAAATAATAAAAAAAATACAAACTTTTAAATATCTACTGTACATTTCCTAATTCGCATTATATACATACATAAACACTTTTGAAATTCATGTTAAAGCACCGTTGAGGTTATGTAATAAAATGTTAATTATATAAATTTTTACCTGGTAAGTCAGTCGTCCTCAACTAAGTTATTAAACTTCAAGTTATTCTAATATGGAGGCCTTTCGAAAAAATGTTTCATCTTCTGCATTTTAACTGGAACTGTTGGCTGATGGTGTTGTATAGGTTGTATAATGAATTTATGTCTGCGGTTATGTTCTCGTTGAGCAGGTCTTCATACCTTGCTTCTTTCAGAATCTCTATGTCTTCAAGGATGCTGATCCTGTTGTTGTTATACTCTTTGCGTACTATTGACATAAATTTGTCGATTTTTTCATATTCGGAACATTTCAAAAAATTTATTAATATTGAAGATAAATCAAGTTTTCCAAACATATACTCGAATCAGGTCATCGATTTGAAAAATCGATAACTCTATGTCAATACTACACAGAGAGTATAACAACAACAGGATCAGCATCCTTGAAGACATAGATATTCTGAAAGAAGCAAGGTATGAAGACCTGCTCAACGAGAACATAACTGCAGACATAAATCCATTATACAACCTATACAACACCATCAGCCATCAGTTCCAGTTAAAATGCAGAAGATGAAACATTGTTTTCGAAAGGCCTCCATATTAGAAAAACTTGAAGTTTAATAACTTAGTCGAGGACGACTGACTTACTAGGTAAAAATTATATATATATATATATATATTTTTCATTTGAACATTATTTTTTTAATTATATCGGAATTGAATATATTTGAAAAATTTTCCGATACGATAACCGTGTGTCCGTGTTAAGAAATATTTCCATCAGAAGTACATTAAAATAATAACTTAAAATATTTCCAATTCGTAAAGTCGGCTTACATAACACTCATCAATTTGTGAGAGCGAAATCTTGAGTCATTTCCTGATGTGCATAACACAATAATGAATAGACATCCGCATTTAAGAAACACTTCATGTCAGAGGAAGTTTTACAGACAGAATTAATGGTCATCTGACACCTTTCAAGATGTTAATGATGTAACTGCTTTCCTCCTTAAGTTTCATTTAGTTACTACGAAGAGGAAGAAAATTGTAAACCTCTTACAAGTTAATTTTGCAATTACGTGTTTCTTCCTACCTAATACACGCACACTAAACCCTCTTCTCAAAACGCTTCATCTTTTCACACTCTTAAGTATCTTCACTATACTTTTCGCACAATTAATATTTTCGAGGTTGAATTAAGCCTACCAATTTCTATTAAAAATTGCCTTGCTAGAAATTATGATTGTGGCAAATATTTCAGTTTTCAAATATCCTTCACCAATGAAATATGGCATGCCTTTGTCGATCACAAAAATCTATATATATATATATATATATATATCATCATAGTACATTCACGAATTTAGGCCATTTGTTGACTTGTTTCGGCCTCAAGAGAAACACCATCCAAAAGTCTTTTGAGTGGACGTCCTGGTCTTCTTCTTCCTGCAGGTTGATATCTTAACATTTGTTTGGGTATTCTGTGATCTTCCATTCGATGAACATATATATATATATGATTAATAAAGTGTTCTTGGATTTTCCGCGTCATGGATTCAAGTTCGGCCTCTAGTCACTGATTCCGACGTTTCGGCATGATCCCACATGCCATTATCAAGGAATGATAAGTTCGAGTCACAGGTTTAGGTATTATATAATTAGTCACACAGAGTTTTCGCTGTGGTCCGTCTCCAAAGCTATACTCCCATCCAAGGTTTAGTTCTTACGTAGTTAAACACCTTCAGTTTTCATTTTGGTCCGTTTCGGAAGCCGATGGGTGGGTGTACGGCTTCGGAAACGGACCACAGCGAAAACTCTGTGTGTCTAATTATATAAGACATGTACCTGTGACTCTAATTTATCATTCCTTGATAATGGTATGTTTGATCATGCCGAAACGTCGGAATCAGTGGCCAGAGGCCGAACTTGAATCCATGATGCGGAAAACCCAAGAAAACTTTCTTAATCATACTTATATCCGCGAAAATCTGCAACATAACACACACTTCCATAGCGCAAGCGGTTAGACGCTCATCTCTCATCGCTGAGGTCTCGAGATCGAGTCTGAGTACCACATGGGGTTCGTGGTGAACGAAACGGAGCTTGGACAAGTTTTTTCTCGGGGTTTTTTCTCCTGTTTTCCCCTGCCACAATTCCATTTCTCCATACTCATCTCATTCGTTTCGTTTCATTTTATTCATTCGTTTCTGATGGTCCCGCGCCGTAGCCGAGCGGTTAAGGTAGGAAGCCTTGGCGCAGAGCTACGGGACTTGCGCTGGTTCGAGTCTCCATGGGGGAAGAAATTTTCTCATAGTATTTCGGCCAGTATGGGACCGGTGCCCACCCAGCATCGTGAGGCAATTGGGTAGCTACAATAAGTAGCGGCTCCAGGTTGAGGAACCAGCTTTAACGGCTGGGGGACTCGACATGCTAACCACATGTCACCCCTACACTGGCTGTTGAACATCTACCTCTGTGATTGACACATGTGGATGTGAAGGGCCAGCAGCCGGCTGGTAAAAGGGCAACCGCTGAAAAGTGTAAAGACCCTCAATCGGAATCGGATCGTTTCTGATGGTGCGTCAGGCGTGTTCGGGCGGCACCCTTGTCATTCACAGACCTCTATATAAGGGGGTTTCATCTCATCTCATCCCTTGACCCGACCATGAGGTGGACGCGAGTTGAGGATATTTATTTATTTTATTCAAAGACGAAGCTTATTTCGAAATTAAACACATTTTGGGCTGTTGCACCCCTGGCTCTCAACGGGTCCATACACAAAATGTCCCATTCGTAGGCCGTATTGGTCAAATCAATTTAGATGGAAGATAAATTTAAACTGAATTTTAAGAGAACCATCCTTCATTAATTTTACCATTTACCTCATTACAAACCCATTTATTAAATACCGCAATACTATCGTCGTCGTCATCGTCACCATCATCATTAATAATAATAATAATAATAATTATTATTATTATTATTATTATTATTATTATTATTATTATTATTATCATTATCGTATAAAATTTTGTTTGTACATGAAATTTACATTGCTACATTTAATGTATATTTAACTATTTATAATTAGTAGCCTATAGCGTATATCTATATTTGTCAAATATTTATTTGTATTTGTGCTGGTTGAGTGGAAGAGAAGGCCTTATGGCCTTAACTCTGCCAGAATAAATAAAACATTATTATTATTATTATTATTATTATTATTATTATTATTATTATTATTATTATTATTATTATATCATCATCTTCACAAATTTCCTCTACAAATACCACTAGATCTTAATAGATTAATAAGTTTGACTAACTTTTGCAGTAGGCCTATGTATTCTTATTTCCATAAATAACAACTTACACCAATTGTTGAAAATGGGGACAATCAACCAACTCGATATATTACCCTAAGCCAGAGTGGAGGTTGTAACTCTTTTCAATACTCTCAAATATCCCAGAGTCTGTTGAATAATTAGTCAGTACCTTGGCAAACATTTATAGATAAATTCCCAACTAGATTTGAATGAATCGCCTATTTTAAATTTATAATAGAGATTTAAAAAATTGTTGCATAGTTACAGTTGTTATGTACTATAATAACAAAATTCATTCAATTGTAATCATGTCTGAAGAAGATACAAAGTACCGAAACAGCTGTTACTATATATCTAAAGTTTAAATATGTTGTTGCATATAAAAATAACTATCAAACAATGAATAAATACTGAATAAATATTGTACATATTAATTAAATATCCGAAAACAAACGTAGCCTATAAAAATTAACCAGGCTGCTGAACAAGGGACATTCTACGAAGAGAATGGTACATGTTTTCTTTACTGTCAGTATGGACAATAGATGGTTTACTCACGCAATTCCATCCCGCATATTGTCACTTTAGCCTACTTACGGTAGGTAGAGGGGGGAAAGAAAACCCTTCGACTTCTATCAACAAATTTGGAATACGGTTATAATGTTCATCTAATTAGTACATCCTTCCACTTCTTTTTCTGCTTCTTGTATATAGTTCCATTATCTCTAGCTTATGATCTATGTTTCCGGCCCATATAATATCAAATCAACGTTCATTATCAACATTCCGTTACTAGTATTTATGGGAGAACGCCGTAGCGTAGCTGTTAAGGCAATACGTTACAAACCGTAAGGTTGAGAGTTCCAGTCCTGATGGGGTCAGGATTTTAAAAACTGACTCAAACCTTGAGTGGCACTATGCCCCTGGGGTCGACTCAGCCTCTAACGGAAATGAGTGCCAGATGCTTGTTCTGGGGGTAAAGGAGACCGTCACGCAGAGCTGAAAAGACGGCTGACATCAAGTGCTGATTGTCTAGAAAAAAAGTGGGAGCCTTAACCTCCTACTACACCAAAAGGTCTCCTGTGGCCTGTAGTGAGATCACTTTACCTTACATTTTACTAGTAATTATTGTTTCTTCTTTAAAACTACAGTATGCAGCAAATACAGTATACAGTAATATACAGCATATCAAATTTCTCAATATTCATTAAAAGTAAATCATTACCTTACATGGAATTTAAAATTATTTTTGCACGATGTAACTAATATAATATACTTACTGTTATTTGTTGATGTTCAACGTAATTTGACATTCCCGCATTCAATCTTGGTTGCTATGAAAACAAAAATAAATTTCAATATTTTAAAAATAACCAAAAGCACTAGTGCGGTAAATAAAAACATTTATTTTGAAATATTGATAGTGATACTGCAATTTGTATTAAATTCGGTATTAATTCATCACATCCAGCTTTCCACACCTCTTCTATTTCATCATCATTGCACACATCGTCTAAAACTTTCTCCACAATCAGAAATAAATCCCAAATCAAATTGGTTTTACAGTTTTAACAAATATAAGATGGCGACATGACCAACAATACTTATTATTTCTCCTTAGCAACTCATATACTCAAATAGCCGATTCACCTTCTGAAATATAACATTTACCTTCTATTATATATATTAATATTTTAGCTAATATCTTAATTACTAAAATAAATACACATAGTGCAAAAAATAGTATGCAATACTCAATACATAACGGAATTTCGGAAATTAAAAAAAAAAAAACGAGGCGCACAAGTGTTTACCACACTCGTATCGCAATATACTATAATGAGACTGTGTTTGCTGCTTATAAAATAGTTCTAGTAAGATGTGAAACATGTTTTACTACACGTTATCAAAGAAAAAAAATCAAACGAGTTACAAGAAATGTTGTCTTTATTAATCCCAAACAATAAATATTGTATTACTTGTTATTTACATAATTATATTTTTATACAAAGCAACACTGAAATTTTAGGCGCCAGCGTAATAAACCAGTACGATTAAAGTTGTCTAATTGCATAGTGTGGGTTGTTTTATCTGCACAAGTCACTAAGCACATAATGGATGTGTAACAAATGCCGAACGCATAAATAATTGAGCGGAGATGAAATAAAATTACATGTGTGCAAATGTTCAACTGTTTACATCTCACAATATGCTCCTCCCTAATTTGGTAACTGCACTATTTTATAAACACGACTTGCTATAGTTGTTCTACGCTATTTTCTTAATCAATGGTTGCATCTAGGAACCAGACTCATAATTAATTCAGATTAGGCAAGTTTCGTCATGAATGAAAAATAATCACATTTTAATTCAAGGTTTCGCTCCACGTCTTATATGGTACCACTTTCTCGTACAATAGAAGTAATAACAGCTTTGGGTGACACTTTTAGAATTTAAGTTGAATCAAGTCTTCATGGCACCATTGAAGGCATTCAATTTATTGTACGAAAATAGCACTATAAGGAGGAATTAAACCAATATTTAACAGTTGATAGACGTAAGAAAAGTGAATTTATTAATAGTTATATTTTAATAATATATTGCGATACGAATTTGGTAAACACTTGATTTCGGATCGACGAAAGTTTAAAAAAAAAGAGGTGCTAGCGCAGAGTTTTTTTTTTAATTTCGGAGGTTTCGTTGTGTGTTTACCACATGAGTATTGCATACTATTTTTTGCACTATGTGTATTTATTTTAGTAATTAATATATTAGCTAAAATATTAATAAATATAATTGAAGACAAATGTTAGATTTCAGAAGGCGAATCGGCCATGTGAGTTGCTATGGAGAAATAATAAGTATCGTTGGTCATGTCGCCATATTATATTTGTTAAAACTGTAAAACCAATTTGATTTGGGATTTATTTCTGATTATGGAGAAAGTTTTTGACGATGTGTGCAGTGATGATGAAATAGAAGAGGCGTGGAAAGCTGGATATGATGTATTAATACCGAAATTAATACAAATTGCACTATCACTATCAATATTTCAAAATAAATGTTTTTACTTACCGCACTAGTGTCTTTGGTGATTTTTAAAGTATTGAGATTTATTTTGTTTTCATAGCCGGGCATTGGCATCTTTTAAAAGAAATCTAAATTTATATTTGCTCTAAACTCGACTTCATTATTATCCAGTGTAAGATGTATATATTAATTGTGTTTCCCGTATAATGTATCATATTTATATTATTATTATTATTATTATTATTATCGTATCATTAATGTTATTACCCTATAAAATGTTGTTTGTACATGACATTTACATTGCTACATTTATTGTATCTTTAACTCTTTATAATTAGTATAGTGTATATCTATATTTGTCGAATATTTATTTGTATTTGTGCTGGTTGAGTGGAAGAGAGGGCCTTATGGCCTTAACTCTGCCAGAATAAATAAAGTATTATTATTATTATTATTATTATTATTATTATTATTATTATTATAGCAACCAAGATAATATGCGGGAATGTCAAATTACGATGCACATTAACAATAACAGTAAGTATATATTAGTTACATAGTGCAAAAAAGTTTGTAATGTTTTGATTTTGTTTGATTTCATAAATTAACTAGTTTAGATACGGTCTCTTGATGTGGAAACAGGTCTATGGCCTAATTCCATGACGTAGAAAAAGAAGAGAATATGTTTTTGTTTCTCTCAGAAACTCACTTAGGCTAGGTAACGTGTTAAATAATTCATTTTAATAATTTTAGCTGTTTTTTTTTCACTTTATATAATATAAAATCTATTTTTAAGCAACGCATTTTGAAAAATTAACATTTTGAAAATTAATTCAAAAAGGAATCTAACAGTTTTATTATAGTGCAATGAAAAATGTTTCCAAACTTATTTGAAAAAATGTCATTTGTACAGAAGAAAAATTACATATAGGCGCGTCCGGCCTATAAGGCTCTTGACCTATCAGCCGAATGCTGGCCTTACTTCTACATGTGTTAATCATATAGGTAGATGATCATCCTGCCAGAATAGGGGTGACATGTAGTCAGCGTGGTTTTCTCAACCTGGAGCCGCTACCTATTGTAGTTACCCAAATTCCTCACGATGCTGGGTGGGCATCGGTTCCATACTGGCCGAAATTCCACGAGACAATTTGTTCCCCCATGGAGACCCGAACCAGCATAAGTCCCGCCGTAGTTCTGCACCAAGGCCTCTTGTCTTAACCACTCGGAACCATGCACTATTATCCAACATTAATGATGGAGTAGCCACAATTTAAGTTTTTTTTTCACGAGACTCGCTCTGAAATACAGGGCTATTCAGAAAGAAGGAACAGACGTCAAACATTTATTTCTTAAAACTAGAAGAAATAGAAACAATTCCAACGTTCCTGGAAAGAGATAAGTTCACATTTTACTATTTTATGCATTCAATACGAGCACCATGTGTTACACGACAAATAACAAAATGGTGGCTCATTTATTTCAACACACGAATCAGATAGTCTCTAGTTATCGAATTCACAGCTTCAACAATTCGATGTCGCAGATTTTCAAGAGTGTCAGGCACAGGTTGGGGGGAAACACGGTCTTTTATGTAACCCACAGATAAAACTCACACGGGGTTAGGTCTGGTGACCTTTGAGGCCACCGGTGATGAAGTTGATCTTCTGCTCCTCCTCTTCCAATCCAACGTCCTGGAATGGTGTTATTCAGGTAACGTCGGACGTGGTTAGAGAAATGCGACCGTGATCGAAACTCCAAACTATTCTCTTTCCAGGAACGTTTGGATTGTGTTTCTATTTTTTGTAGTTTGCAAGAAATAAATGTTTGTAGTCTATCCCTTCTCTCTGAATAGCCCTATATAATTACATGCATTTTTGGGGCCCTCATGTTATTCTATGTGACACTTGAAAAGGAATTTGTCATATTTAAGAGATTTAGAAAGACAATTAGAAACATTTGAAATTAATGTAAGTTGAGTGAAATATCTCACTTTAATTAACAAAGCTCATGCATAATTCACACTCACATCACAGCATGCAGAGAGCACATACCACACATTCCCCATGTACAATGCTATTTTTTCTCTATTACGCTATTTTATTAATTCACACGGCCTCACTTCCTGCGGTTTTGTTGCCAACGCATTATTTTATTTATAAAAACAGTCTCGTATCGTATCATATTATTTTTATTCACCATGTGTCGTCTATACAGCCCTGCTGCAGTGTTATTTTTATTATCGGTATCATCCAAATAGTTTGTTCATTTTTAATTTTTATTCTGAATATTTATGTAACATAAATTGAAACACGTTAAAATTAGGAAATCTCTATCCGCAAAATATTGGAAAACATTTTTTTATTCAATGCTCCTGGTTGTCATTTCGACATTTCTGGTGTTATCTCCTTGCATTAGCTTAATTGTAACCCACTTCTGAAGTTGGGGTGCCTAGAAGGCGGAGTTAAGTTACTCCGATGATATAATGAGTGATAAATGATAATGAAGCGCAGGAGAGTTCTTAACCTAAATTCCAGACCAATGGACAACCACAGGAATGATTCCCTTTAAAGAAAAATGCCTATGGTTTGACTAGGAATCGAACCGGGGACATCATGAACAGTAGTCAGAAACTAGCCATGAGGTTGGTCAATATTGGAAAATATTTGTTCGCAGAAAGCTCAAGTACACTATTGTCCACAACGAAATGAAATATAGTAAGCAAACTAGCAATTTTAAAAGATTTTTATTAACATACTTAAAGAAAAAGATGACAGAACTTGTTTTCGAGTGATTTCAGGCAAGTTTTGTCAAGTTCCGAAGTTTTAAACAAGAATTTCTGGATTAAATTCTCCTACAATTAGACCTATCTTTAGCTGATAAAGTTATTTCCAATAATTTAAACAATCAAACGTCGGCCTCCGTAGTCAAGAGGTTAGGTTATTTGCTTCTGTTCAGGAGGGTAACGAGTTCAAAACCGGCCGGGATCGATAGTTTTTTTTATGATGGAGAAATCCAAAGGAAAAGTCCACCGGAAGGTACCGGTACCTGATGCCGTGGATCCCGAGTCGAAGAGTTTCGGGCTCGTAAAATAAGTTCAAGCTTAAATTAGGTCTCTGAACAAAATATATACGGACTCAGAGGGAGCCTCTGAGTAAGCGTGAGGTTGCGTCAGTTACTTAAAATCCGCTGCTGAATTCAATGGAGCATCCAAGAATGAGAAAATCACTTCAAAATTCATATACCACATGTAACTTACCTATAATGTATTATTCAGTTAAAACAATCACAGACTCATTATGCATATTTTAGCATATTTATGCTATATTTACGACATAAATACGTACACATATTATACGTTTTTTAGGGCATAAATTTCCTTTCCCTGCTGATTACACACAATTCTCTTCGAAACGCTTCTTGATTAAATTTTGTTGCTACACATTTGAGCACCTTTGAGTATTACTCGATTAAACATATAATAAAAGCTAGTAATCATCATCATGCGGTATCATGACAGCTGCCATTGTCTTCCGGGAACCAAACACCATTCGTATATGTCCATCCAATGATCTCCCTCCAATCCCCTGACAATCATAGCCATTCGCACGCTCTTTATCCAGGTTTTCTTTGGTCTTCCTTTCATCTTCCTTTTCATTGGGATCCATTCCATAATAAGTTTAGGCAATCTTTGCTCTGGCATTCATTTGACATGGCCATACCACTGTTATATTTTATTTTCTATATTGTTATCATGACCGACTTCTCTTGTACACCCATAATTTTATTTATTTCTTTATTTCGTATTCTATCCATCCTAGATTTTCCAGCTGATCTTCTTAAAACATCCATTTCTGTACTTGAAATTATTTTCATTTCCCTGGTAGGAATTTGCCAAACGTCAGCACCATATGTTAAAATGCTCTGAACTATGGTTTGATATATATAAATATATATAAATATATATATATATATATGTGTGTGTGTGTGTGTGTGTGTGTGTGTGTGTGTGTGTGTGTGTGTGTGGTGTAATTTTCTATTCTTTGTAATATTTTGGCTCCACAAGAGTTTAAACAATTTATTGCTTGTTTTATTTGTGCGATTCTAGTTTTAATTTCCACTGTGTTATCGCCTGAATGGTCTAGCTAATAATAGTTTTTTTAAATATAGTTTCACTAGCATATGGCCTGATTAAACCTGTCAGTTTTGTGATACTCAGTTGATGTAATGAAATACTGTACACGTAATTTTACGAAAGAAAAGTGCTGTGACACGAACACGTGCACCCACAATTTTGTTCATTTGTTTACTGTTTTCACCTG
Source organism: Diploptera punctata (assembly GCA_030220185.1). NCBI lineage: Eukaryota > Metazoa > Arthropoda > Insecta > Blattodea > Blaberidae > Diploptera > Diploptera punctata. Next base: position 563,290 of record JASPKZ010010272.1, read on the forward strand.
CAGTTATTGTTTTCAAAGCACGTCTACTAATTCTGGGGGTCACAACGTCAGCATTGTAATGTATGCCCAGATATTCATGCAAAATTAGCCTTGATTGACGCGTATTGTAGTGTTACAACCCCACGCAACACCACTGATCAGGCGCTAAATGAAACCTTTGTAACTGCTGGGAGTTGATCATAATACCGTCATAAATACACCTAACATATTGTTAAGAGAAATGAACATAGAGTTCAGGTGGTCTTTTCTTCCTTTCTCCATTTATTTTTATTTTCTACATCATATATATATATATATATATATATATATATATATATATATATATATAGGGGCACACCGCAGCATAGTGGTTAAGGCACAACACTACAAGCCGGAAGGTCGAGGGTTTAAGTCTCGGTGGGGTCAGGATTTTTAAACTGACCCAAACCCTCTGGCGGCACTATGCCCTGGGGTCGACTCAGCCTCTAACGGAAATACGGAAATTAGTACCAGAAGCTTGTTCTGGGGGTAAAGGCGGCCGTCACGCAGGGCTGACAACCCGACTGACAGCAAGTGCCGAATGTCCAGAAAAGTGGGAGCCTTAACATCCTACTACCCCAAGGGCCTCCTGAGGCCTGTAGTGGGATCGCTTTACTTTATATATATATATGGCTGAAAATAAAAATAAATGCCTGAGTCGGGATTTGAACCTAAGTTTCTAAACTCTGTACGTTTAGCGTTCTAACCATCTAAGCTACTCAGGAATCCTAAAATAAACATTTATTTTTCTTATATATGTAGTATTCTCAATTTACACCAGAGGTAGCGGGATATCGTTCCAACTGCCATCTTGGTGGCCACCATAACAATTAAGCATATTTAAAGAGAATATATATATATATATATATATATATATATATATGACATGAAAAGAAAAATAAGTACCTGAAACGTGATATGAACCCATGACCTCTACTTGATAAGTTAGTGCGCACCAGTTACGCTATTCAGGCACCTTATTTTTAGCAGAAACGTTTATTTTTCCTTTACATATATCCTCTATCATGAGAGTAGCGGGAACTCAGTCTCACTGCCCTCTCGTGGCTACTATAACAAGTAAGCAAATTAAAGAGAATCTATACTTTATAGCAGTGACGCTTGTTTATTTCCATGTTATAATTAAATTTTGGCATTTAGCAATGAAAGCCTAATATGATATATAAAGAAAAATAAAAGCCTGAAAATATATAAACTTGATTCCACGGCGCTACAGGCCTACAAGCTGGCTATTGACCTCACAACCACATGTGTTAATCATAAAGGTAGACGATCATTCAGCCACTGTAGGCCTACGGGTAACATGTGGTTAGCATATCGGTCCCCTAACCATTATTGCTGGTTTCCTAAATATGTAGCCGCTACTTATTCTAGCTACCCAAATTCCTCACGAAGCTGAATGGGCACCGGTCCCATACTGGCCGAAATTGTATGTGAAAATTTCTTCACCCATGGAGTCTCGAACCAGCGCAAGTCAAGTTATCTTGCGTCAACCACTCTGTTACGGCGCAGGATGTATATATATATATATATATATATATTATATATATATATATATATATATATATATTGAAACAATCAAATTCCGCACACACTAAAAATTGTATGAATTCTAATTAAATATATAAGAAAAAACCAATTGTTCTCTGTATTCTATATTTCTAGCTATTAATTAACCACAATCAAGGACAATATCACAAGAATTTTTATCTTGCCGACTATTTAACTCATGCCCCAAATGGTATTCAATGACCAATCACGTTTCAATGAATGTTGTTTTACAACCAATGACAGTCGTGTTTCACCTCGCTCTTTATCGATTTCTCTTTATCAGCTCCTGCTTTTGTGATAAAGAAAGCTCATCTATCCTTTTTTTTAATATTCTGACAGGTCAGAGCATTATTTCTGTCCAACAAATACATTGAATATAGCAAATAATGAACAGATTCCATAATTTTACTGTGTTGTTCACTTAAAAAATAAGTTAATAAATTATAATGTTGATTATAATATACAGTATGATGTGTTTAATTATTTCTCCACCAGGGTGCATTCTTACAATATTGCGATCCTATTTGGCAATAAATAATATGATCAAATAGCATTGAATATAGGCTACATAACCTCACATTTCTGATTTGTTTTCAAACATCGTCGTTTACATTAAATATATAAATATTTTAAAGTGCCGTTAAATATACTTTAAACAATGATTTTTGAGTAAACAGTTTAATTTTATTCGTTTAATAGTTCCAACAAATGCCACTCTTGATTTCCAAATCATCTAGATAAACTGAAAATCACTCGCAGAGTGTAGCAACGGGAGTGAATTGCCCAAATATATATAAAAAAATCGCATGGTGTTTTAAAATATTATCTAGTCAATTAAATTAAAATACTAATTATCATAAGTAATGCCACGAGTGATTTTCAAATTATCGATAAATTCAAGACTCACGAAGTGAGAAGTGAATTTATCTAGAGAATTTGGAAATCAAGAGTGGCATTTGTTAGGACTATTTAACGAATAAAAATAAGCTGTTTACTCGCAAATCATTATTTAACTATAGTTATTTTAAAATATATATTTAATGTAAACGGCGATGTTTGAAAACAGATGAGAAACGATTGGTACGCTTCATTTGCTTCTTTTGGTCATCACTGCAACCAGATAATATTATTTATTGCCAAAGGATCGCAATATTGTAAGAATGCACCCTAGTGGATAAATTTATAACCAACATTTTAGGTATTTATTAATTTCTGATGTCCTATGATCTAAATGTGCCAATTATATTTTTCTGCAACGCCATTTCCTGGAAAATAATTCGCTTAAGAAAGTGCAAACAGTGGTTCCTTTTTTTTTTTTTTTTTTTTTTTTTGTGATATAACCAATTACTTTAAATATTTAGGATGTGACATCAGTTATGGGTATGATAAAGATATTGAACACAAAACACGTCAGTTTCAAGCTATTTGTGGTACAATAAATAGAACATTGAATAATAAAGCCCATAAACAAACAAAATTAAAATTTATAAAACAATGACTGTCCCTGTCCTTTTGTATGAGAGTGAATCTTGGATTACCACTACCAAACAAGAAAGTAAAATCCAAGCAGCCGATATGAAATTTTTAAGAAGAGTAAAAGGCTGCACTAGAATGGACCAGATAAGAAACGAGGATATCCATGAAGAACTGCAAATCTACTCCATAAAAGAAAAGATATTTAACAACAAGATACAGTGGAAAGAACATGTAGAAAGAATGGAAGAAAGTAGATTACCAAATAAAATCTTCCATTATTTTCCAAGAGGAAGAAGAGATGTCGGACATCCTCGGAAGAGGTGGTCTTAGATCTATTAGTGAAGAATGGAACAGGCAACTCTTGCCTAAACCAGGAAGTGAAGAAGAAGAAGAAGATCAATTGCTACAAATGCTTTTATATTATCTCCCGCATGCGCTATCTGCTGACATTCATGCACTATATATACATTCTGGTAGCCGGATTTCTTACAGAGTCAGTCACTGCAAAATAATGCTATTACCTATTCAGAATGTTAAAAAGGAGGAGCTTCCTTTAATATGATAAACTTCAGCTGATAAATTCTAGGCGAAACACGATTGTGATTGGTTGTAAATAAAACATCATTGAAATGTGATTGGTCATTAACTCGCATTTGGGCATGAGTTAAATAGTCTAAGGGTCGTTTTCACCAACATAGGTATTACGCCAGTTTAAGCTATGCATTATACACGGGGAAAACTCGCGTAATACAGTTACCTCTCTTCGTGAAACCGACCTTAAATAAATTGATAATAAATTTCCTATTGACGCTGAATGGGACGAATCCTACTGGCGGAAATTCCATGAGAAACTTGAACCACAGCATGTCCTATAGTTCTGGGATAAGGTATAATGCCTTAGATCTCAATGAAAACGTGGTAATAATTCATTGCTTTTCCGACTTTTTATTATTGTTATCCTTCATGGCAAAATTGCAATTTAGGTTGTTTGTACATATTATTGGAGTTAGTAAACTGACAAGAAAGAGTACATAAATCGAACACGTGGATACCAACACACCCCTGTTGTATCACAATCATGATTGAGGTTTTCTTGGACCACCAATACATCTCTAATACCCGGACCACACCCTTCCTGACCTCTGGGTCCACACCTGTAAACATCAATATTAATCCACGCTGACATATTTTGGGCACACCAATCAAAGACCTTTACACAACATTCAACATTAAAGTTAATACCTCAAATAGACTTCAAAATAAACTGCCTTATCTTTAATCGTAATTCACAGAACCATTATTAAACAATTTCGGATGTAAAAACTCGTTCACGGAACTTCCAATAAAACTACTAATACAGTAAAAAAATGTAGCTAATTACCAAATGGCATATGACCTGAAATAATGGAATACTTTTTTTTTTTTTTGCGAGATAGTGTGTTTTGTCGTAGGCTACTTATAGCAATGGCGACCACGATTGAAAGTTCAACTTTCTACATTTAGGGATTGCCAACCTAAATAACTATACTATGGAGAAGACTACATAACAATGAACTACATGGTCTTTATAGGAAGCCAGATATAAGTTAAGTCTCGTAGACTGCGATGGGCAGGACATGTTGCACGTATGGGGAATGAAAGACTTGCATGGAAGCTTCTTGTAGGAAAGCCAGAGGGAAAACGCCCAGTTGGTAGACCAAGAATGAGGTGGGAGAATAACATTAACTATGATTTGAGGGAATTAGATAATACAGGGAATGATTGGAAAGCATTAGCTCGGGATAGGGATATATGGAGAGCTTATGTCCGCGCGGATATGAACCTACGGGTTCGATAGTGCCAGTAAGTAAGTAATAAAATAACTATACTGTAATATTACATATTAGAAACCACGTGTGCGATGTAAAACCACTACCCTCTATGCATACTATATACAATGTATATACAAAAAATATCGAAAAAGTAATGTTAATATACATTATACGAAACAAATCACTGCATTTTAAATGAAATGAACTTTATTTGAAACAATATAAAACAAATATGTACTTGTCGCCATTTTATCACTAATTGGTCTCACGGCCTCCTGTCTATTACTATTGTCTATTATTTTGAAAACACCATCGCGCAAAAAATAATGTACAACACACGTTTGTGAAGTGTTTTACACAATCTCGGAAATTAAAAACCGAGCGATTTTCCTCGCTTCTGTAAAAACACTTCCCAACTTCGCATGGTAATACACTATTAAATCGCTTTATTCCCGACAGATTATAACCAAATAAATATTGGGATTTATTGATTCATTGAAATCCCTATAGTCTTGATGTTATTGTTAAACCTCTTTTTGTCTTTGTATGCCATTTAATGAGGGATGATTGTTAAATTTTAACATTTTTTTAGAGTGTTCTGCCCGAGAGCAGGCATTTCACTGCAAACATAGCATTTTCATACTATGCAGCTTTACTAGAGAATTATAGGTGTGGTAGCTTCCCGTTGCTTTCCACACTGGTGAAGGATGATAATGATGATGAAGAAGGCCAGATGATGTTCAGGAACCATTTGAACCTCAAAACTTTCTGGCATTAGTCATTTAGGTGAGGAAAAAAAAAACAAAAAAAAACAAAAAAATAAAAAAAAAACTCACCCGGGAAACTTGTCCCGATCGGGAATCGAACCCGGGCCTGCTGCGTGACAAGGCAGCGAACTCAAATATGACCCATTATGGTCCCTGATAGTAAATATTTCTCATATACGATAAATTGAGGCTCGCTGTACCGTAATTGTTTAAGGTAATATGCTACAAGCCGGAAGGTCGGGGGTTCAAGTCCCAGGGTCAGGAACTTTAAATATCCCAAACTTTACGACCCTGGAGTCGACTCAATCTCTAACGGAAATGATTACATTTTTTTTTCTGGAGGCAAAGGCGGCCGTCACGCAGGGCTGACATTCCGTGCCGATTTTCTAAAAAGTTGGGAGTTTTAACCTCCTACTAGCCCAAGGGCAGATTGAAGCCTGTAGTGGGATCACTTTACCTTTTTTGTATACATTGAATCATCAATCAAATGTCAAAACATAAAAATATGAGTATCTTTTGTCCAGGTGAACTTAAATAAGGGCGATTTTGAAATATATCAGCCAGGTTGCCATATGACTCTTTCACCACAGCTCCGCAATGAATCGATACTCAGCGTTCTGCGGCCAAATTAATCACATCGGTTTAAACAAAAAGCCTATCACTCTGCCACAGTGAAATGCGGTTAACTGAAACTCTACATAACCCACATGGAACCGTACCATAATTAACGTTCAAGAAAACAAAATGAAATTATGAGTAGCGAAAATTGAACGCAAGTTTAATTTCATACAGATTATGTCTCTATAAGTGTGTCAACTTCCTACCAAATCTGAAAATTAATAACGTATAGGATACCGGTATTGAATTCTGTCATTTTAACCCTTAAATTCGAAATGTATCCTTTTAGATACATGAGTTGGTTTAGTTAATTTAATATTTTAAATAAATCAGAAGAAAACGAACAAAAAGAAACCACTTAAATGTGTCTAATTATACAATATACGTGATAATAACAGTTATACAAGATTTCGTTTTCACTGCGGTCCGCCACATTCAAATATCTAAAAGAAGAAATTCCTGTTTTGCCAATTTAAGGATTAATATGGTCTATTGAAAGGTGAAAAATAGTAGTGTTTCAAAATCTAAATATTCTTCTAATGGGTTATTAAATAAATGAGAACTTATGACAGAAGAATACATTACAAGGAACGAAACTACTGTTTAATTTATTCTAAATTGAAAATGAAACCGCAGCTTCTATTTTTCTCCCGTAAATTAAGCAGGACCTACGATTATGAGAGGATTGGAATTAGGAGATACTCAGAACACATATACTAGAATATAGGTAACTAACTCACTGGCACTATCGAACCCGTAGGTTCAGAGAGCGCGGACATAACCTCTCCATATATCCCTATCCTGAGCCAATGTTTTCCAATCACCCACTGTATAATCTACTTCCCTCAATTCTTAGTTAATGTTATTCTCCCACCTCATTCTTGGTCTACCAACTGGATGTTTTCCCTCTGGTTTTCCTACAAGAATCTTCCATGCACGTCTTTCATTCCCCATTTGTGCCACATGTCCTGCCCATTGCAGTCTATGAGACTTAACTGTTCTTATTATATCTGGCTTCCTATAAAGACCATGTAGTTCACTTTTGTGTAGTCTTCTCCATGTCTGTCTCTCTTTGGTCCAAAAATTTTTTCTAAGAACTTTATTCTCAAATATTTGTAATCTTCTTTCTTCCCTTAAAGTAAAAGTCCATGTATTTCGCATCCATATAATATAACTGGTAGAATAACAGTTTTATATATTTTCAGTTTAATGTTTTTTGAAAGGAGTTGGGACATCAAAAAGTCCCTGTAATGCATAATAGCACATATTTCCAGAATTGAGTGTATGTTTAATTTTTATGTGCATCTCATCCCTATTTGTGATTATTGTTCCTAGGTATTTGAATTCAGCTACTTCCTCAAAATTTCCCTCATTTGTCATTAGCTGTCCATTTCCATTATATAATGTATTTTTATGTGTGACCATATATTTAGTTTTATTGATATTTACTTCCAGTCCCAATTTCAGAGTGTTACTCAGTAGTGTGTGCGTGTTGGCCTTTAGTATCTCCTCGCTATCGGCCAGTAGTACTACATCATCAGCATAAACTAACAGCTTATTAATACCATTGAGTTGTAGGCCTTCTTCATCCTCTAAAGATTTGATGGCAGGCTCTAGTACAAAATTAAATAGTAGAGGAGATAGTGCATCTCCTTGCTTCAATAGGTACTTTTTTTATTTTCTTTTAAACTTGATACTGGGATCACTTTTCAAACTATTCTTTATAAAGAAATAAAATAAATATGTGCACTAGAAGACCTGTAAGAATGTACTATTAATCGCTGTGTTGTGTAAGCGCCATTTTACGCTACAACTTACCATCTAGCATGTACCAGACGATGCAAACAATTTACCCACAGATTACTTAAATACCGTCGGTTAATAATTCTCTTCGCGGATATGACCATCAGAACATAACACTACTTTCGAAACGAACTTGTGGGACATATAAGTTACCACGCAGTCTGTAACTGGGCCCAAAATACAGACTTAATTCATCTTTCCAATAATGGTACACCTCTAGTATTTTACTTATAATATTATAAGAATGCTAATGTTAATTAACTTGTGGGACATATAAGTTACCACGCAGTCTGTAACTGGGCCCAAAATACAGACTTAATTCATCTTTCCAATAATGGTACACCTCTAGTATTTTACTTATAATATTATAAGAATGCTAATGCTAATTAACTTGTGGGACATATAAGTTACCACGCAGTCTGTAACTGGGCCCAAAATACAGACTTAATTCATCTTTCCAATAATGGTACACCTCTAGTATTTTACTTATAATATTATAAGAATGCTAATGTTAATTAACTTGTGGGACATATAAGTTACCACGCAGTCTGTAACTGGGCCCAAAATACAGACTTAATTCATCTTTCCAATAATGGTACACCTCTAGTATTTTACTTATAATATTATAAGAATGCTAATGTTAATTAACTTGTGGGACATATAAGTTACCACGCAGTCTGTAACTGGGCCCAAAATACAGACTTAATTCATCTTTCCAATAATGGTACACCTCTAGTATTTTACTTATAATATTATAAGAATGCTAATATTAATTAACTTGTGGGACATATAAGTTACCACGCAGTCTGTAACTGGACCCAAAATACAGACTTAATTCATCTTTCCAATAATGGTACACCTCTAGTATTTTACTTATAATATTATAAGAATGCTAATGTTGATTAACTTGTGGGACATATAAGTTACCATGCAGTCTGTAACTGGGCCCAAAATACAGACTTAATTCATCTTTCCAATAATGGTACACCTCTAGTATTTTACTTATAATATTATAAGAATGCTAATGTTAATTAACTTGTGGGACATATAAGTTACCACGCAGTCTGTAACTGGGCCCAAAATACAGACTTAATTCATCTTTCCAATAATGGTACACCTCTAGTATTTTACTTATAATATTATAAGAATGCTAATGTTAATTAACTTTGACTATTTAACTCATGTCGCAAATGGTAATCAATGACCAATCACGTTTCAATGAATTCTGTTTTACACCAATGACAGTCGTGTTTCACCTCGCTCTTTATAGATTTCTCTTTATCAACTCCTGCTTTTGTGATAAATAAAGCTCCTCCTTTTTTAAAATTCTGAACAGGTTATAACATTATTTTTCTCCAACAAATGCATTGAATATAGCAAATAATGAATAGATTCAGTGATTTTACTGGGTTGTTTATTCAAAATATAAATGATTAACCTATAATGTTGATTATAATAGTTTGATGTGTTTCATTATTTCTCCACTAGAGTGCATTCTTACAATATTGCGATCCTATTTGGCAATAAATAATATGATCGAGTTGCAGTCAATATACATAACCTCACATTTGTAATTTGTTTTCAAACATCACCGTTTACATTAACTATATAAATATTTTAAAACACCGGTAACTATATTCAAATAATTATTTTTTAGTAAAGATCCTAATTTTATTCGTTAAATAGTCCTAACAAATGCCACTCTTGATTTCCAAGTTCTCTAGATAAATTCACTCCTCACTTCGTGATAATTTGGAAATCACTTGTGGCATTACTTATGATAACTGTATTGCTTACAGCAATCATGAGAGGAAGAGGGTCGATATACGCACAGAACTCAAGTTTAAGTCTACACGGTAATAACTAAAATGGATTTAATATAATAAGTCATAAATTATACATTTATTTATATATGTTTCAAACATATTAAATATGTATAATATTCTTCTAACAGCTTTTCTTCTTAGTAACCGAACAGTCCCAGGCAAGGGATCGCTTCTTCGATCCTTGCCGTGTTGACAAAAAAAAATATTTTCTCCGACTGTTAATGATGAAGGGCTTCGAGTCGCGGACATTACGGATCTCGTACACAATCCGCGCACGATCATGTGATAGGAGAGGGGACCTAGGAGGGGATAAACAAGGAAGGGGCAGAGCACAGAACACAATACACGGCACAGAGTCTACTATAATACGACATGGCAGTCAGTTTTACGTCATCACAGTTCAAGAATAAATAACTTGTACTTAATATATAATTAATGGAAGTTTAAATTAAAGAAATAAACCCACAACAAAGTAAAAATAAAAAATGCAGTGAAAAAAAAAATATATATATATATCATTTTAAGAAAACAGAAATATCACCACGAAAAAAGTTAGCAAAATTAGACACAACACTTACTAATATCTTATTCGTAAAAAATACTTGAAACATTTTAAATGTACTTTACAGAAAAAAAATGTCATAATCAATGATTATTATAGTATAATAGTTTGAAAAATTGAAATTATAATTTAAAATTATAAAATTGTTACCTAATAGGCCCATCTCCTCAACTTTGTAAACTATCAATTCTCTGTAGGTCTTTCGGCACTAGTCCCATCATTAACAGAAGCAGGACATAGGTCTGTATCTACTGACCCTGAATGTATTGCATTACAAACTCGAGACAGACCTATTAGGTAACATTTTTTATAACTTCAATGTATAATTCTTAGGCATTACCCTCCCTTTTACATGGAAGTGAGGTTTGGACATTAAGAAAAAGAGACAGTACCAGAATCAAAGCAACGGAAATGAAATTTCTCAGAAGGAAAGCAGGATAAACTCTTCTAGATCGAAAAAAAAGAAGAAGAAATTTTATAACAATTAGAAGTAGAATCAATAGAAGAAAACTCTTCTTCGGCTTTCCCCCACTTATAGGTTTGCCGTCTTCAGTTTCCATTTATCTGTATCATTCCAATCTCCCTCTTCCAAATTCCTATCATCCATTATGGTTCTCACGTAGGTTTTCCATTTCCACCTTAGTCTGCCATGTTTATTTCTTCCAGGGGGTGACCACTGGTATATATTTTTTGGCCATCTTTCATTTTCCATTCTTTGTACATGGCCATACCAATTAAGCGCTTGATTTTCAATCCTTTTGACAACAGATGTGGTGACATTAATTTCTCTCCGAAGGAATTCATTTCTTATTTTATCCTGTCTTGTTTTTGGAAGCTTCTTCTAAAATAATCAAATTAAACTGTTCTAATTTTATTCTTTTGTAATTCCGTCAAAGACGAAGTTTCACTTCGATATGACAAAATATTCTGTATAGAAGAAAACTCAACAGATATAAATTAAACTGGGTAGATCATGTAAAAATGATGGATAATTCAAGAATCCCAAAAATGATGATGGAATATAAGCCCAAAGGACATCGTCAACCAGGAACAACTCTTAAAAGACTGCTATATGGGGCCGGAACAGGTCTACAAAGGCCTAATTCGTGACGGATGATGATGGTGAATTTTAATTTTGTGACTAACAGTTCAATGGAATTTTATTAATGTTGCCTATTTACTCATGCCTCCAATGGGAGTCAATGACCAATCACATTTCAATGATTCTTGACTTACAACCAATCACAGTCGTGTTTCGCCTCGAATTTATCAACCGAAGTCTATCATATTAAAGAAAATTTTTCCTTCTTAACATTCTGAATAGGCCATAGCATTATTTTGCAGTGACTGGCTCTAAGAAATACGGCTACCAGATTCTATATAAAGTGCATGAATGTCAGCAGATAGCGCATGCGGGAGATAATATAAAAATATTTGTAGCAATTCATTACACCACCAAAAAAAAAATAAACCACTGTTTGCACTTTCTTAAACGAATTATTTTCTAGGAAATGACGTTGCAGAAAATATAATTGGCATATTTACAACATAGGACATCAGAAATTCATTAATACATATAATGTTAGTTATAAATTTCTCCACTAGGGTGCATTCTTACAATATTGCGATCCCTTGGCAACTAATAATATGATTTGGTTGCAGGGATGAACAAAAGAAGTAAATGAAGCGTACCAATCGTTTCTCATTTGTTTTCAAACATCGCCCTTTACAGTAAATATATAAATATTTAAAAATAACTGTAGTTAAATAATGATTTATGAGTAAACAGCTTAATTGTATTCGTTAAATAGTCCTAACAAATGTCACTGTTGATTTCCAAATTCTCTAGATAAATTCACGTCTCACGAAGTGTGTCGTGAATTTATCGATAATTTGGAAATCACTCGTAGCATTACTTATGATAAGAGTCTGTATTCCAAGTATTAACATTACTTCATATATTAAAAAAAAAAGCTTCACAAAAGAACGTACTACATTATAGAAAAGTAGATGTAATAATAATATATTACATAGTAGTGCAAAGAGAAGGAGAGAACTTCGGAGAAAGTTTTGATCCCTCCTTTCACTAAAAAATGTCTTGGGCTCATGATTACCTATTAACAGTATTACCGATACAACCAAGATAAAGAAGGACAATGAAAGGAGGGGAAAATTAATTTGGAAATGAACTGCTCTTGTTACTTGGGAACGGATTAATATTGTATACGAACGCCTAGCCTACCTTGCAAAGCCTTTCCTAAATAACCAGGCCATAACAATAACATGGCCAGAGTTACGATAGACTAGGATTTTCTGAACGCTCCTTTATACTCATCTCTTGTATTCACACAGCAGGGATGAGCAAAACTGCGTTCTATATACAAAATAACCAACCCATTTTAACGTCTTATACCAAAGCCTCAAAATCCTCCTCAACCTCAAGTAAAAGGAAAATTCTTTATTCTGTTAAAAGCCTCTCTTAAGGAAGTTAAAGTTGAATGATTACCAACATTTAAAATCCACTTCTGTTAGGAATGAACATAAAACCCGAAATATACAGGGTGATTTACAATACGTATTACAGACTTCTAGGGGTTGTAGAAGAGACTTAGTAGATAATGTTTTGATAAGGAACCCATGTCCGGAAACATACTATTTTGACGTAAAATAAGTTTGAAGATCGAAACACAATGGGCTGATATCGTTTGTCTTGTGGTTCAGCATAAGTATTACAGACATCTAAGGGTTGTACTACACCTATAGAGTCGGAGGAATATCTTCTTGCACGAATTCTGGTGGCAGCAGAAATTATTAAGCACAGGGCGTGTCTATGAAAATATGAGTCGCAGGTACACTTTTTGCATCGAACAACAGGGTCGCCACATGGAACCACACTTGTAGTACAACCTCTATAAGTCTGTAATACTTATTCTTAAACACAAACAAGCGATATCAGCCCATTGTGTTCCGATCTTCAAATCTATTTTACATCAAAATGGTACGATTCCAGACATGGGTCCATTACCAAAATTTTATCTGCTAAGTCCCCTCTACAACCCTTAGAAGTCTGTGATACTTATTCTGAAACACCCTGTATGTGTGTGTGTGTATGTGTGTGTTTATGTGTGTATGTGTGTGTGTGTAAAGGTATACAATTCCACTATAAAGATATTATATGCCTGCCAGAACTCCCACCAATCGTAAACTGAAATAAACAGCAATTTTTATACTTTTGAATAGAAATATGCATGTCTGTGACTTGAAATTTACTAATCACAGGTAGATCATGGCTCTCTCTCTGTCTCTCTCTTTGGGCGATACTGAATATCGTTTAATAGTTTCTCCTAATACAATAGCGATGCTCTAAGGAAAGCGGCAGTATGTCGTACATTTATGTAACAGAATTCTCCATAAAACGAGCCTATATAAAATATACATAAACAAGAACAGCATATTCATCTACTACAAATTAAGCGATAATTTTAATATATTTTTTTAAATAACAAAAAAATATTAAAATATATATACAGTCAATATACCCATTTCATCAATTAATGTTTAAAAAGGTCAACAAGTTTCCACAGCCAAGCTCTCATTCTCAAGACCAGATATTGATATCTGGTCTTGAGAATGACAGCTTGGCTGTGGAAACTTGTTGACCTTTTTAAACATTAATTGGTGAAATGGGTATATTGACTGTATATATATATATTTTAATATTTGATCACCAAGAAGATCACTTGTGTATTAAATAAACAAAAAAATACAAATATAAAGTACTCATTAAAAATATATCCATTTTTCAAAATAAAGTACGTAGAAACTTGAGTCTGGATAAGAGACTTAAACATTGAATATAAGTGCTGTTTCACTTGTCAATTTAATTTAAAACGTTGACTTTCCACATCTTAAACGTAGAAAAAACTTTGCGAACACTATTAACACATATCCGCAACTTTTCAGCTTTCGAGTGGCAAATTAATAACCTATAGGAGATTGTAAAATTGTAGGCATTCACGGCCGGTGTCTTGATTCTTGTTTGGTTCGTCTTCCGGGCTAAATGGCCGTGGTCTGGTTTTCTTGAAACCCGACGTTTCGTCAGTTAAGGATATTCTGCGTTCTCTCTGTAACTTGACTGGCCAGTCTGCAGGATATTGTTGAAGAGTTCACATAGAGCACGCAGAATCTCCTGAAGAAGTCTATCGCAGTAGACGAAACGTCGGGTTTCAAGAAAACCGGAAGACGAATCAATAGGAGGGGATTGGTGATGAAGTTACCAGTAATTAAATTGCAACTCTCTCGCTCTCGCTCTCTCTCTCTCTCTCTCTCTCTCTCTCTCTCGCTCTCTCTCTTTCTCTCCCTCAAAGTTTTACTTATTTATGAGCTGATGATTAAGTAGCCTGGTCACTCCACTGGGAAGCATAGGGTTTTGATAAAAGCTCCCCAACAAACTCTATTGTTTGCCAATGTATTAATTTCATTCCAAATCATCCCTGACTGTTCAGCTTCATCCCTTATGGTATTACTCCATGTTTCCCTTGGTCATCTTCTTCGCCTTCTCAATAACCAATTCTAATACAGCATTTCATATCAAAGGTTGTCAGCAATTGAACATTTCAACTTGCTTTCATCTCAGTTTCTTTGATAAGACAGATTAAGACGTGCAGGTCATCAGCCTACAGCTTCCGATTCCGTTGATGGGGATGCCATCCTGGCATCCGGATCTGCTGCCTTAGTTCTTGAGGTAGAGTAGGGGCATTTCCTCCTCTAGTCACTAGCTATGGGTACCCCGCCAATACTCGGTTAGGCTGATTGCATTGGTAAACGCAATGAGCGATGGGGTCGCCACGTCCATACGCCGGAGCTGATGATTAATGTAGATTAAAATTGTGTTTACAACCTGTGAATTGCGTGAAGACTGAAGAAAATTATAAAAAACATCTCCAGTGAGGTTGACTGAATCCAGTATTGAGATCCGTGGCCTCTCAAATACGATAGCCAAACACTTTGGTTTGAGCCAATTCGTTGGCAAAAAAAAAACTAATATAAAGTTTGCGACAGCACTACAGAAACAATTATATATGCTTATTAATTCAAATATGACTATCTACTTAATAATGATTGTTATGTATTGATAACAAAGCGACAAATAGCCCATTTTCAGAACAGATTGTGGTAATGTTTGGGTTTCCCATGCATACTCGTATTGATATAAATTTAAAATTCTAGAAAATGTATACCAAAATGTTGATTTTCAAAGCGTCATCCATATTTATGAGTAAAAATTCAATCGCAAAACACTCTACTATGAAGGAACGCAAAAACATTGCTGATAGAGTACATGAAATCAAATATACATAACATTTGAACTTTGGACTACTAAAGGTGAAAGCATCATTCATTGTTCAATTCTGCTAATTGAAATATTAATTGTGACAAGCGTAATTACTTTACACTTTAATTAAGTTTCACCGGGTTAATAAATTTACATACCAGGCTAATTTCCGATCATCGCATCAAGTACCGTATTATTCATAAACTGAAAATCATAACAATTATTGTGAAATGATATTAAATCAAAATTTAATCAAAAAAATGGAGTAAACAACAATTAATATTGTTCAATTTAGAGTGAAGTGTTAAAAATAAAACATGTATGGATATATGAATCATCCTACTTCCGAGGGTATCAATTTCATAAACATTGCATGTGTTACACTCGAGGATCTCTAACCTTTATTTTTGGTCTTCCCACATTTATCTCACTTTTTGGGATAAGCGATTAGAAGGGTTATGCATACTCTTTTATTAAGTCATTGCAGCTATTTTTAATTCATATGAGTAATAGTTTAAAAAAACTAAAACAACACGCTTTATTAGAAATCCGAACTAAAAAATAAAACATTTTAATTTCCAACACGCTTGGGATAAAATTAAAGTGGTCAAGAAAAAAATCATCTCCAACACATCTAGAATAAAACTTAAGAGTTATCTACAAAAAAAGAATTTTACCATCAAAAGCGTGGGGTGCTCTATATCAATTAATCGATTTGATAACAAACAGATATTGGTAAAAGTAAAATCTCTAAGAAGAAAACGTAAAAACCATAAAAGCACCCCATGCTCTTGGTCGTTAAATTATTTTTTTTGTAGATAACTCTTAGTTTTATTCTAGATATGTTGGAGATGATTTTTTTGTTGACCACTCTAATTTTATCCCAAGCGTGTTGGAAATTGAAATTATTTTTTCATTTTTTAGTTCGGTTTTCTAATAAAGCGTGTTGTTTTAGTTTTTTTAACTATTGTTTATTTTTTATTTTTTAGTTTGGTTTTCTAATTAAAGCATGTTGTTTTAGTTTTTTTAAACTATTATTTATTTTTTTAATTTTTAGTTTAATTGATTGTCATAAACCGGAATCCCATGAAAATTTATTTGGTTACAATATTTTTAGTGTCTGGGCACGAATATAATTATATTTTTTAAAATTATTATTATCTAACATTATTATAATATTTTTGAATATTTTAATATTGATAAATAGTTACAGTTAATCGTATCCTTCTCATATTTTTTGGATAAATTACAATGTGGTAAGTTTACAAAATTGTCATTAATATTTTACAGAATAAGAAAAAATGTAAATATATTTAAATTCGATACTATTGTAGTACGAGCTAAAAGTAGCACTCTTCTAAAAAAATCTTCCGGGCCTGATTTGAACCAGCGACCTATGAATTACTGAAATTATATACCACAACAGTCCACCGCTCTACGAACTGAGCTACAAGAGGATATAATATTAATTTCTTACAACGATGGACTAAAACCTATTAACCGGTCTTTATTTATTTGATTTCCTGATGATCCTGGCCAGGATCTTAGAAACGATTTATGAAATTATTGTATTGTCGTTGGTCATTTACAAGTATACACAATTTCAAGTCGATCCCATGTTTTTTTAAGTGGGTTAGAATCGTGTTGAAAGATTCCGTTACATAGACAGATTCAGGTCAAGTTAATATAAAGCGTGTAAAAAGAGTCTTTACTTCGTGCATCACCATAAACCACATTTTCGTTGTTGCTCCTTTTCATCTGCCTTTCTGAAGCCCAGAGTTCTACTTTTATACCAACTACTTCTAATGGACATTTAAGGAAATTACATTAACCTATGACCAATCCTATAATTTTAAATCTTACTTCAGAATTTGCTGTTATAAATTTCAATTTAGTACACATATGAATAGCATCAAGCAACTTGGTATTATAAGGTGGAGAATGCAGGAAAGAATGGATGGAAATAATTAAGGAAGCCAAAGTTAAACTTAATGGATTTAGAAGAATCAGGTCTACAACAGATCAGATTTTTAGCTTGAGACAGATTTTAGAAAAGAAATGGAAATATAATGGTACTGTACATCAACTATACATAGACTTCAAAAAAGCATACGATTCAATTAAGAGGGAGAAGTTATATAGTATCCTGCTGAAATTCGGAATTCCTAAAAAGTTAGACTTATACGAATGTGTCTAAATGGCACAAAGAGTAGGGTGAGTGTAGGCAAACATTTTTCGGCCACTGTTGAAATCCGGAATGGGTTGAAGCAAGGAGATTCACTATCTCCTCTACTATTTAATTACGTACTAGAGCACGCCATCAAATCTCTAGAGGATGAAGAAGGCTTACAACTCAATGGTATTAATAAGCTGTTAGTTTATGCTGATGATGTAGTACTATTGGCCGATAGCGAGGAGGTACTAAAGGACAACACGCACACACTACTGAGTAACACTAAGAAATTGGGACTGGAAGTAAATATCAATAAAACTAAATATATGGTCACACATAGAAATACATCATATAATGGAAATGGAAAGCTAATGACAAATAAGGGAAATTTTGAGGAAGTGGCTGAATTCAAATACCTAGAAACAATAATCACAAATAGGAATGAGATGCACGAAGAAATTAAACATAGGCTCAATTCTGGAAATGCGTGATATTATGCATTACAAAGACTTTTGATGTCCCAACTTCTTTCACAAAAAGTTAAACAGAAAATATATAAAACTATTTTTCTACTAGTTTATTATATGGATGCGAAACATGGACTCTTCGTTTAAGGGAGGAAAGGAGAATACGAGTATTTGAGAATAAAGTACATAGGACAATTTTTGGACCAAAGAGAGATGAACAGACAGGTTAATGGAGAAGACTGCATAACAGTTAATTACATGGTTTTTATAGCAAGCCAGATATGAGAACAGTTAAGTCTCGTAGACTGCGATGGGCAGGACATGTGATTATACAGGGGATAATTGGAAAACATTGGCTTAGGATAGGGACATATGCAGAGCTTATATCCGCGCGGCCATGAACCTACGGGTTCGATAGTGCCAGTGAGTTAGTTAAGGTTAAACCTATCAATATTACATTGGGATGTAATGCCTTG
Source organism: Diploptera punctata (assembly GCA_030220185.1). Classification (NCBI taxonomy): domain Eukaryota; kingdom Metazoa; phylum Arthropoda; class Insecta; order Blattodea; family Blaberidae; genus Diploptera; species Diploptera punctata. The sequence continues at coordinate 582,191 of JASPKZ010010272.1, forward strand.
TAGATGTACATGTGAGCATGCGAACCGGCGAATCATAATAAATGAATTATCACCAGGATATAAGTTACGACATGTAACACGTGATTCACATAAATTGAATGTTTGTGTATTCTTGCAATATAAGTAAACATAGAGAGTTTTTCTATGCATTGCTTCCTCATACTGTTTTGTATTTAATACCATAAATATTTCTACAGAATAAAATACTGTATGCAAAAGAATTATGCTTCCTCCGTACTTTGAAATATCACTAAGGGTCGGTTTCACCAACAGAGGTAACTGTATTACGCCAGTTTAACTTATGTATTATATATGGAGAAAACTGGCGTTATACAGTTTAAGCTATGCATTATACATGGGGAAAACTGGCAGATTACAGTTACCTCTGTTGGTGAAACTGACCCTAAATGTCTCTATATTATTTAGTCAAGTAAATATTGAAAAACTAGTGAATTTTAGCCCTCCATGGTATCTTTACCTTGTCGTGGTGGAAGACGAGGTAGACTCGCTGGCAGATAAATGACCTTTAACTCAGAAGACGAGGTACACTCGCTTAACGCTGCCCGTTATATATTTTGCATTTGTTGTACATCCCTTGGCAGGGTATGTTTTGTCATCATTTATAAATAGTAGAGGAATGTGTTTTGGCTTTCAACCTTATTGAGTTCTTAAGTGCCGTTATATTTTGTTCGTTTTGAGTGTCTGAAAATATACAATATAATTTACGGTGAATTAAATAAGGTCTGGTTAAATGCATTGGTCATTTAAACCTCAAGTGAATGGGTAAATGACCCCGAGAGCTTTGCCGGCGGTAGCATTGCTGCCGAATGAATTATCCATGCCGATGAGGTCGAAGGCGAAAAAAGCCAGACGAAAAAAGTACTTCGGTCGAAAGAGTGACGATCTTTCACCGTACAAATACAACCGTCGAGAAACGCGGATAAACTGGGTTAAAATTCTCCGGAGATAAAATAGTCCCCCAATCGTTCTCCGGGCGGGGACTACTTCAGGGAATCCATGCCAAAGGCTCAATCATAGGGATATGTTCCTATGAACATGGAATGTTAGGTCCCAAAAATAGATGAATGCAGAAAACTACATAACAGTGAGCTACATGGTGTGTACTGTATAGGAAGCCAGAAATAATAAGAACGGTTAATAATAATAATAATAATAATAATAATAATAATAATAATAATAATAATAATGCTTTATTTCAGCTGGCAGAGTTAAGGCCATAAGAAGGCCTTCTCTTCCACTCAACCAGCGAATAGTAAAATTATACAAAAATTACTTACTTACTTACTCACTCACGTCTCGTAGACTGCGATGGGCAGAACATGTGCCACGAATGGGGAATGAAAGATGTGCATGGAAGCTTCTTGTAGGAAAACCAGAAGGAAAACGCCCAGTTGGTAGACCAAGAATGAGGTGGGAGAATAACATCCATGATTAGGGAAGTAGATTATACATGAAATGACTGGAAAGCATTAGCTCAGGATAGGGATGTATGGAATATTTATGTCCGCGCGGCCTTGAACCTACGGGTTCGATAGAGCCAATGAGTTAGTGAATTATAGATCAAAATAAAAACTACCAAATAATAAGAAAAGTGTTGTAGTGAGGTCGTTAAACAAAGTGGACCTGTCTCATTACTGAAGTGTTTTCTCCCAGTGAAGAACGCTGCATTAAATGGTTTTCATTTATCTGATTTCGGTGAATGGCTGATGAAAGAACTGAATTCCTGATAACGCACTAAATAGGGTATATATACTTGAAAATCCTATGTTGGAATTAGTGGCAGCATTAATTCAGAGCAACTTGACGAATGTGAAATGAACTGTATCAAGAATGGAAATCTACGCCCTAACAACTTTTTAAATAAATTCTTATTCATTTAAATTCGTCTTCTTGATGAAATAACTTTTCTATTCAATGTGTTTGACGATAAACAACATTCAGGAATTTGTGTGTTAAGTTCACAGAATAATATTACGCATGCACGTGGCGTAAATATTCCATTGTTTTAAACAGCTGTTCCAAGTATATTGTTAAATACAATATTTGAGGTAAAGAAAATGAAGAAGAATGTAACCTATTGTTCGAAACCTGGCCTAAGGATATATTTTTTCCTTATTCAACAGTAATAGAAACAGAAAAAATAATGCATTCTTCGGAAGGTCTTATATAAATAATCCAAAAATAAAAACTATATTTTTTGACGCGGTTCTCCTGGACTGAAAATTATCGGATTTCTCCAAGCGCGATAGGCCTAGAAGGCCCTTGGCCTACCAGCCGGCTGCTGGCATCACATCCACATGTGTTAATCACAGAGGTAGACGATCATCTAACCAATGTAGGGGGTGACATGTGGTCAGCATGTCGGGTCCCCCATCCTTTATAGCTGGTCTTCTCAACCTGGAGTCGCAACTTATTGTAGCTACCCAAATCCCTCGCCATGCTGAGTGGGCACCGGTCCCATACTGACCGAAATCCCATGAAAACATTTCTTCCCCCACAGAGACCCGAACCACTGCAAGTCCCGTAGCTCTGCTGCACGGCTTCTTGCCTTAACCATTCGGCTGCGGCGAGGGACGAAAATTATCGGATACTCAAATGAAATGAAGCCTGCAAAGGTACATCAATGGCCCCCTATGGATAACGTTAATATATATAGGCCTATATATATAATGTCATTTGCCTTATTGATTCATATTATTTACCATGGTCAATACGTTCAGGAATATTCATCGAATTGTAAACTTTTGTGTTCCATGTATGATTGCAATAATAATAATAATAATAATAATAATAATAATAATAATAATAATAATAATAATAATAATAATAATAATAATAATAATAATAATAATAATAATAATAATAATAATAATAATAATAACAATATATTATTATTATTATTATTATTATTATTATTATTATTATTATTATTATTATTATTATTATTATTATTATTATTATTACTATAAGAATTAAGCTAAGCTAGACATTCTAAATTGGAAAAAAAAAATCAGAAATACAATCATCAGACAACAAATGAAAGTCCAAAATTCAATATTAGATTTTGTGAGATACAGACAACTAGAATGGTATGGTCATATAATTAGGATGCCAGAGAAAAGGTTACCCAGACAAGCTTTGGAATGGATTCCACCTGGGAAAGGAAAGAGAGGTCGACCTAGATTTAAATGGGTGGATGATGTAAGAAGAGGTATGAGGGAGATAGGTCTGGGAGAATTGCAATGGGAAGATAGAGAAGAATGGAGAAAAATTTAAAAAGCTCTGGCAGAGGAATATGTTTTATTTCATTATAAACTTGTTTATAAATAAGTTAATTAAAAAATAGGAAATAAGACAGGATGGTAATGTAGGATACTTTAAATTAGAGATAGTAGAAATGCTTACATTTTTATTCGGCAAACCTTGAGGAAAATTTAATTAGGAATACCTAGGCACACGTGGAATGATAATATTCGGTGAATCTATCCTACAGATATCCTACCTAACTCTAGTATTTTCTGTATTTGAATTTTTCGATACTGTAACTTCTAAGGAAATAATTTCCTATGTAATTTACATAAATATAAGATTATCATTATAACGTTAACATTAAATGCAATATTATCCTCCTCCTTGAATAGATAACATTTATTACTAGGCTATGCTTCTTCTTCTACTTCCTTCCAAGTATTAGGCCAAGGCCTGTTACGATCTTATAGAAAATTTTCCCTCCAGCGTTTCATAGGACGGCCAAGAGATCTTCATCCTCTTGGTGTATAATTATAAAGAGTTTTGGGGATCCGATTTGAACTCATTCTTTCAAGATGGTGTTTCCAATTTAGTTGGTACTGTTTAATATATTCCAAAATTGGCGTAGTCTTCAATTATTTTAAGATATCGGTGTTCCTTTTCCGATCTCATCTGGCGTAACCCGCTGTTCCTGCGCATGAATCTCATTTCACAAGCCGTTATTCTAATTTCATGTTGTCTTTTTAGTGTCCATGCTTCACTACCATAGGTCATTACTGGTCTAACCAAAGTGTTATATAAACGCAATCCGGTGTTTTTTGTACAAGGGATGGTTTCATAACTTGATTAATAATTCCCAAACTTTTATTATAACTAGTAATTTCTTCAGGGATATCCTTTCATCCCAGATAGAGAGATAATATCCAAGATATTTAAATTGATTAGTTCTCTCTAAAATTTTATTCGAGACAGATTTTACTTTGTATGGGGTCCTTCCCATGAAATGCCATAATACTAGGCTATGCAAGTAGGCTATATCATTTATTCTACAAAACAAATATAAGAGAGAACAAAATAACTGTAAAATATTTCTGGTAAAATTTTGTGCATTTCTGGGAGACTTTTGAGTGAGAGTTTACTGAAAAAAATTGTTTAATTTGATTCTCTAAGGCTGTAATAAACACAACCGGAATACTGTAAACAATGTTTTTACTCGCATCGACGGAGTAAAAAGGTTTAAGATGTTTTGGTCAGCCTTAAGAGTAGAGAGAGAAGATGCAATAGAAAAGGAAAACCTACCATGTTTGTAACATGTTTTATCTGAACGTTGGAAGAAGGGAAACCATGGCCGGTAGGGCATTATGGGTCCATAACTGTCAAACGAGCAAGTGTGTGAGCTCCAGCACACAGTGGAAAGAAGACAGAATGAGACTGGAAAGAAACAACAAAAACACATGCTTTTAGAAAAGCTTTCATCCACTTCTTTGTGTATACATGTTGTGCTGCTAGAAAGTTGATGTTTTAAAGGAAACACGTACACATCAGCTAGCATTAATGCTGTGTATTTTTTTAAAAAATATTAATGCATGCTTGTTTTGTTTTAGTATAAGTATAAGCATGTACTTCAGAAATTTCATCAGCAATGCATTTAAAAAATAGGGATTTCAAAATATTTACATCAGTGCAAGTAAACATACGTCTATCTGCTTTAAAAAACGTATTACAAAGCAAAATCACTTAGGTCTGTTGTTCACATAAGAGAAAGTACTTTTGATAGAAATGAAAAGTATTGAGAATTGACACAGTACAGAAGAAATTAAGGAATTCGTTATAATTCGATTATTTTTTGTAATTACAGCATTAAACTTAAACTGATAATAATAATAATAATAATAATAATAATAATAATAATAATAACAATAATAATAATAATAATCATCATCATCTTCATCTTCAGCATGAAGGATTAGAACTTAAGGTCTGTTCCGATCTCATGTTAGAATTGATCTGTCAACCTTTTACATTTCTTCGTCCTAGTGGTCTGTAGTTAAAAAAAATGTTTCGGGATTCTGTTCCTATTCATTCTATTGAATGGTCCATCCATTCGCATCTGTATTGTGCACTCCTAATAGCTTGAATATATTTAGTTCTGTTCGTATATATTCATTTCGTTTCCGATCTGTTATTGTAGTATAGTCAGCCACACCTCTCAAAAACCTAATTTCTGAAGTTTATGTTATTCGTTCCTGCATTTTAATTAAGACCCAGTGCTCCGATATATATAGTAGTATTGGAACCGCCATTGTTTTGTAACATTTTAAAAGTGCCTTCTTTCTCTTAAACAAATAATAATAATAATAATAATAATAATAATAATAATAATAATAAATAATAATAATAATAATAATAATAAATCAAATGTAATTCGTGGCAAGGCTGAATTTAACAAACTGGAAAGTGGCAGTTCATAAAATCATTTGATAGCCTGACAGAATCCCTCAGCCTTAGTTTGAGATTTTTTATCTTGATTTTTGCTACTTCTCTTATCAAATATATTCTTAATTTTACTCGCAAATGTGAATGGACGTCATTTCACAACTTTTGCACTCAACGAAAAAAATCTACGGTATTGCCGGGAATCGAAGAGCCTATGGAATTGGACGTGCCTACCGTTACATCACAAATCAAGTCTTTAAAAACATAATGGTATTTATGTTTAATGTTGTATTTTTGAAGTCAACATGTTTGTCTGTTACATTTAATATTACTTCTGAAAATTATTATGGGAGCAGAAGGGCTGGCACCTTGTCAGTGATGTTACAAAGGTACCGGTTTGTTTATAGTAATAACACAGTTAATATTAGAACAATTTTAGCATTAAGCTTCACAGAAATGTGATTTAAATGTAATAAAAAATATTATGATAATAAAGTATTTAACTTCTTTATAAACTTGTCCCAAAAAATACTAATTGCAGACTCAAGACTATACTTCTATAGTATCGACTAGAAGTATTGAAACTTACTGAAATAAAGAGTAATTACAATTTTCATAAATTTACTGTTATTTTATTTATACTTTAAAGTATCAATATATTTTTTATATTTTAAATAAATCAGTTTTACTGTATCACTAAAAGGTTTAATAAATCCATATCAAATGCAAAATAAAATGTAAAACAGGGAATTAAACCATAAAGGAGGATGCAAAATATTTAATAAAAATAATAAAAATAATAAAAAATGTCCCACCATTATTCGAAATTATACAGTATTTTTTAGCAAGATCGCTACCTCCTTAAAATCGTATCGCTTTGTCTTCCTTTTCTCCAATTAAAGCAAAATGGCTGTGTATATATATATATATATATATATATATATATATATAATATATATATATAAAGCCAACTTCTAAGTATATTTTCGGGTCTATGATACTTGAGGAAAAATATACTAAAATTTCCAGAGATACATATTTTCCTACATATTTCTTAATTTTTTATATACCGGTAATATAATTAAATTGTATCATTTTATTGCTTAGCAAATTAAAATAAAGTTCATGTATCATACACTTATTTATCTGTATCCTAAACTGAGAAGAGGGATCTATTAGAGTTTATAAAGTAGTAGTAGTAGTCCTGGTCACTCCACTGAGAAGCATAGGCCTTAATAAAGCTCGTCAACGAACTCTGTTGTTTGTCAATACCTTAATTTCATTACAACTTATCCCTGCCTGTTCAGCTTCATTCACGATGGTATTACTCCATGTTTCCCTAGGTCTTCCTCTTCGTCTTCTCACTCCTTGGGGGTTCCAATCAAATGTCATTTTTGTTAAGTTATTATTCTCTCTCCTTAACACATTACCAACCCACTTCTATTTCCTAAATTTCACCATCATCAACAACAACAAGGATTAAGCCCAATGGCCTGTTCCGATCGCATTATAGGTCGAATTGGTCCTTCCATCTCTTCAATGGTCTTCCCAACATTCTTCTCCCTTTTGGTTTATAATTATACATTCGTCTTGGTATGCGCTGTTCATTCATTCGTAATACGTGCTGAAGTAAGCATTTTGATAATATTTTTATCTTTCACAGAGATTAAATATATTAAGTTCTGTTCTTATATCTTGGTTTTTCTCTTTATCGGTCATTTGGTATCCTGCTATTGCTCTCAACATCTTCATTTCAGCAGCCTCTACTTGTTTACTATCTGCCTTTGTTAATGTCCAGGTTTCACATCCATAGATAAGAGATGGAATTGCCAATACTTTGTAAAACTTCAAAATTTTCTAAATTTAATTTGTTTATTATAAATTTAATTTTGATTCGATCTCCTCCAAATTTCTTTATTTGTTATAATATCTGGCCACCTTATACCCAAGATATTTCCCAGTCAACGATTTACAAAGATTTGCAATTTATTTCCAATTTGTTTTGTAGCCTTCCAAGTTGAGCGTATATAAATACCTTCAAATATTTAACTCAATCGAACAAGCATTCAGATTTTAAAAAAATTGCCTAACTTCTGGGTTCCTGTGATAAAACATATGGCAATATGAAGTTAGCGTAAATTAGAGAGACAATAAATATATGGAAGCGCTCTAGTGAAAACTACACAAGATGTACTACGTATCCCTACACTAGAATAAAATTATAATTAAAAAGAAGCCATGAATCAAGGTAAATGGTTTTAGGGGTAGCTGAGGCACTTGTCACTGACTGCCTTAATAAGAGGCTCAGTTAGTACAGTAGCAATTAGAGATGTGTGTCTGTGACGTGTGATTAGCGAATCTGACAGACTGTAATCCTTCCCCTTCTAATTTGCCACTCTCTCCCTCCTACAATGTCTTGGAAAAGGCTACATGTCACAAGATGAGAGACCAAAATCTGTACGAGACAAGTTTGTTGATTTACTGCTTCATGAGTATGCTAGTGTTACTTTTATTTCCTTCAAAAAGCTCCATCGAATTTGCCAAACAAATGCCCACATCATACATATATATATATATATATATATATATATGTAGTTTTTATCATTAGTATGTAATTTGATGAATAATCCACTATCAAATCATAAAACGTGCAAACATTTACGCATAAGCAAACCATGAAATATGCATTAATTCGCACACTATCACACCAGAAAATATTTTTCACGTACTATAAAATAATAAAATATACATGATTTAATATACTATTCAAATGCTTTATACAGGTAAAAATCATTCAATATTCTTCTTCTTCTTCCTTTCATGTGATAGATCTAGTGGTCGGTTATGGTCTCAATCCAACGTTTGAAGGGTCTGCCCAAAGATCTCTTGCCTGATGGCTGGTAATTTAAGATTTGACGTGGTATTCTTTTCTGCTCTTTCTTCTTACGTGAGATTCCCAGTTGTTTCTGTATTTTTGTATATATTCCATGACTGATTCTGTTCGTAATTCTTTGAGAATCTCATAATTCCTTTTATGGTCTGTTCTTGAGTAACCCGCAGTACGTCTCATAAATTTTATTTCTTCCGCAGTTAGTCTTTGTTCATCTACACTGTGAATTTTCCAGGCCTCACTGCCGTAACATAATATGGGTCTGGCCAGTGTTTTGTAAATTTAATATTAATTGCAACATTAATTTTAAATTAATTAATATTACATTCAATATTAATTTTGATAACTCTGAATACTTGGCTTTATACTACATTAAAACTAATATTTTTAAATTTATTTAATCGGATTTGTGAAAGTATCTGTTAATATATAGTATTTTCTTTTTAAGAAAAAGCACAGTAAATGAAGGACCAAAAAAAAATTCCATGGTGCGACAGGCCTAGAAGGTCCTTAGCCTACGAGCCGGCCTCACATTCAGCCACTGTATGGGGTGACATATGGTCAGAATGTCGGGTCCTCCAGCCGTTATTGCTGCTTTTCTCAATTTGGAGCCGCTAGACTACTTATTGTAGCTATTCAAATGCCTCACATTGCTGGGTGGGCACCCGTCCCATATTGGCCGAAATTTCATGAGAAAATTTCTTTCCCCATGGAGACTCGAACCAGCCCAAGTCCGGTAGCTCTGCGCCAAGGCATGTTTTCTTAACCACTCGGCTGTAGCGCAACATATTGATAATATTAAGACCGAGAGTCTATGTTCTAAAAATGCAATTTGCCCATTATGGAGATAATTATTTACCATTTAATAAGAAAGTTAATCAATGTTACATTATATAATTTTTTTATTCATAATAGGAATTAGTAATATATGCTATTAGTCTATTATTTGGAAAAGAAAATATCTTTGTGACTCCTTAGTCTAAACGATTTTGTACGAAATTCATCCCAAGGAACTCGTAATTATAACTTGCTCACCAACATTATTTCTACTACATAGTGTATGTAATTATCGTAAGTAATGCCACGAGTTATTTACAAATTATCGATAAATTCACGACTCACGAAATGAGGAGTGAATTTATCTAAAGAATTTGGAAATAAAGAGTGTCATTTGTTAGGACTATTGAACGAATAAAATTAAGCTGTTTACTCACAAATCATTATTTAAAGATAGTCATTATAAAATATGTATTTATTTAATGTAAACGGCGATGTTTGAAAACAAATGAGAAGCGATGTTTGAAAACAAATGATAAACGATTGTTACGATTGTTCATCACTGCAACCAGATCATATTATTTATTGCCAAAGGATCGCAATATTGTAAGAATGCACCCTAGTGGAGAAACTTATAACCAACATTATACGTATTAATTAATTTATGATGCCCTATGATGTAAATATGTCAATTATAATTTTCTACAACGTCATTTCCATCGTTTAAGAAAGTGCAAACAGTGTTTCTTTTTTTGGTGGTGTAATTAATTGCTTCAAATGTTTTTATATTATCTCCCGCGTGCGCTATCTGCTGACATTCATGCACTATAACTTACATACAATCTGGTAGATGCATTTCTTAGAGAGTCAGTCACTGCAAAATAATGCTATGGCCTATTCAGAATGTTAAAAAGGAGGTGCTTTCTTTAATATGATAAACTTGTTTGATAAATTCGAGGTGAAACACGACTGTGATTGGTTGTGATTGGTCATTGAATCCCATTTGGGGCATGAGTTAAATAGTCCCTGAAGTAAATGTTCTATTTTCTTCTTTTCCTTAATATGTAAATATTGTTATTTTGTTAATTAAACATTTAATTAATGAATATGGATTTTCATCAAGTAAACACCAACTCAATTGATTATTGTTATTTTGTCTAAATTGAAAGTTTATCATCATCAAACTTCACGGATTTGGTCTTTGCCTGTTCTGATCTCTCATCTGTTCATCCCAGCGCTTCCTTGATTTTCCTACCGATCTTCGTCCTCGAGGATTATACATCAGTGCCATCTACGGTATCCTATCCTCTGTCATTCTTTGCAGATGTTCTATCCAATTGTTCCTATGTTGTTCTATTTGTTGAAAAAGTGGTTGTACAATTAGTTCCTCTCTAATATTCTCATTTCTAATATGTTTTTCTCTTGTACAACCTTTCACAGCCCGTAGGAAGCTCATTTCCGCTGCCTGAATTTTACTTTTTTCTTCAGGGTCCAGGTCTCACTTCCATACATCGCCATGGTAGTGCCATCGTTGAGTAAAATCTTAGCTGCGTATTCTTTATTACTTTGTTCCTCAGTGTTCGTCTGATTGTTCCACAAGTATGTTGAAATTTCTGTATTTTCTTCTTTATGTCTTGTTCTTCTTCGTAAGTTATATATCAGCCCAATTATTATTATTTACCGAACTATACATTTCGTAGCGTCCTGACGTAAACACTCAAGGATACAGTTTGAACCCTTAAAAGATCCATGCTATGCTAATCGATAACTTTAATAACTCGTTTTAGTACGAAAATGCGCTGCCTGTTATGACATTTATCTAACTCCGAAAAAATCTTACCCAAAAAACTCGTCCCAACCGAGGATCGAAAACAAGCTCGCTGTGTCAGAGGCAACAACATTATCCCTAGAATTGAGCGATGAAGATAGAATTTGTTGTAGCTATAAATAGGTGCAATGAAGGTGAGTATAATCTGAGAATACCTAGCAGTCAGTCAAGCTGTATGTGATCACAAGTGGTTCGACCCAGCTTGGTTAGATGGCTGTTTAATTATGATAATTAGTGGCCATTAGGAGGACTGGGCTGCTAATGGCTCTGAGAAATCTGGATGCACTTCCCGGCACGCATAACTATCTGCAGTGTTTCTCAAACTGTGGCATGATAATCAATAGAACTTTACTCTGCTTTAAAAAATAGCATTACAATATTTACATTTTGTATCGGTAATAAAAAAGTAACTAAACAATATATCAGTCGTAGCGTAGTGGTTAAGGCACTGAGCTACAAGCCGGAGGGTCGAGGGTTCAAGTCCCGTTGGGGTCAGGATTTTTAAACTGACCCAAACCCTCTGGCGGCACTATGGCCCTGGGGTCGACTCAGCCTCTAACGGAAATGAGTACCAGACGCTTGTTCTGGGGTAAAGGCGGCCGTCACGCAGGGCTGACAACCCGGCTGACACCAAGTGCCGATTGTCTAGAAAAAGTGGGAGCCTTAACCTCCTACTACCCCAAAGGCCTCCTGAGGCCTGTTGTGGGACAATATATCAGTGTTATCAGACCTACTGTTCTGTTTTAGGTAAACTTTCTGTTTTTTTTAATATCTATTGTTGTACCGCGTAAAATCTCTATTATAGGCCTATAATAAATCCATGGTGCGACAAGCCTACAAGGTCTTTCGCTTAACAGCAGGCTATTGGTCTTGCCTTCATATCTCAGAGGTGGATAATCTGTCAGCCATTATAAGTGTGACATGTTCAGTCTCCCAGCCGTTAGAGTTACTTTCCTTAACCTGAATTCGCTACTTATTTAGCTGCCCAAATTCATCACAAAGCTATGCTTGCACTAGTCCCATACCAGCCGGATTTCTATGAGAAAATATCTTACCCCATGAGGACTCAACCAGCGCCAAGTCTTGTAGCTCTGCACCAAGACATGATGCCTTAAACCGTTCAGCTGCAGCGCGATTTACACACACATATATATAATCTTGCCTTTTCTTTCTAAAATGTTTCCATTGTTATTATATTTTAACACCGGACCAGCCTCATGGGGTAAAGGTTACGGTTCATGAGGTCCTGAGTTCGATTCCCGGTCAGACCATAAGAATTTTTCCTGTGCTTGCCCATGGTCTGGAATTTAGGTTAAGTTTAGGTTAGTAACTCTCCTGATGCTTCATCTTCATTTATCACCCATCATATCATCGGGGTAACGTAACTCCGCCTTCCAGGCGCCCCAGCCTAAGAAATTGATTACAATTCTGCCAATGCCAGGGGAAGAAATCCAGAAATGTCATAAAAGACAACCTGGTGGCATTAGACAAAACAAAATATTTTAACACCAATAACTGCATTACGATGACATTGAACGCAAATATCATATAACATAAATTCTTTAAAAATGATGTAGGATAGATCGAACTCCATTTTCAACGCTCAGCGATTCTGATATGAGAAACTAATGGTCTCCAGAATCTTATTATTTACGGAATCATTTGACCATTCATTCACCAGACATTAAAATCATTCATCAGATGTAGATAAGATTATTGTGAAATCGCAACGAACGAATAAGATAGTAGTTTTTCTTTCTCAGATTTTAATTTTTTGGGAGAATCATACAAAATTCTTAAATATACCCAACACCGGTTTATTCGTGATCGGATGCAAGTATCTAAAATGTAGGCCTAATGTGAGAAATGTTATATCTCTTACTTGTTATAGTTAATTCTTCACTCTCTGGGGATTAATAAGGGATTGAGATACGATATTCATGAGGAAGTGCCGTGTATGGCAGTCCAAGGGAATTAATACGTATCTGATCACATATATATCAAATTAGTAGACTACGTACTGAAGTCCCAGGATGCATATATTTTTAATAAGAATAAGACTCAGTTAACCCTTCCTCAAGAATCTCCTAAAAAACGTCGTTAGAGTTCGTTTCCGTCCAGTATATATGTTAGCCGTGCAAGAATTCTAGATTGAAGTGAAACAATTCCTATTCAAAACAAAATATTGCATTCAATTTTTCTCACAATTTACTTGTGATCCACTGGCAAAGAAGAAACTGCCAGCTGACGGATGCCCAATAAGTAATGGTCAACGGAAAGAAGGTTAGTGGCAGAAAATACATAAAATGATAGACAATATTACAATAAATGGTTTGTATGCAGATACAAAAAAGGAAGGCTGAATTAAGGGAAGAGTGGAGAAAGCTGAGTTTGCAGTAAAAGACCTTCTCTTGAGCAGAACACTATGTAAGTATATTGAAATACGTATTTTATTTGGTTTCGTTAAGAGTTGTAATTTATCTATCTATCTATCTATCTATCTATCTATCTATCTATCTATCTATCTATCTATCTATCTTCGGGTTTTTACAGCTGCTGCCGTCTTCCCGTGCCAAACCTCCACAGCCAACGATCTTGGGCATCTTCAATGTTTAGCCCTCTTGCTTGCATTACTATCCTCATGTTTTCCTTGCATGTTAACTTCGGTCTCCCTCTTTTCTTCTTTCTGGCCAGTTGCCATTATTATTGTATTTTCGGCCATCGCTTTTACAAACATAGATGCTCTTGCTTTAGCTCTTTTGGATTTATTTAGTTGTAATTTATCATTTAATAAAAAATAAAGTAACGTCTTATGGCATCTAAGGAGTAAAATCTATTCCACATTTTTCAAGTAAAATTTCTAGCTTTTATTTGTGGAAACTTGGCAACACTGCTGCGAACATCCTTCAACAACTAAAAAATATTTTATTGCATACTACATTCATATTCATACCCGCATTCCTTATAAGATAGTTAATTTTCATCCGGCAGCAGGGAAAGCTACAGAAAGACAATTAAAACGATGGTTACCCGTAAAAGGACACTTGTTCTAACATATGGAACGATGAATGCTTGAACATTCTTCAAGGTGACGAACATTGTATATAACTAAGGTTCATAAATACGGAGATAATGTAATGTTTGAAAATATAATTTCAAATTTTGAGAATCAACTTGCACTTCAGAATGCTTGAATTCCATTCAATTTTTTTGTTGGAACTACGTAAGGAACCATTGCAGCATATCCTACAAATTTTAGAACTGGATATATCTTTTAAAAAATGAAAACATATTTTATCACATACATTCATGGACATGTGTGTACTCTGAATCTTACACAAGATCTATGCCTAGAGCATGGAACTCACTTCCCAGTCATGTCAGGGACTGTCAATCTTCTTCGTCTTCTTAAACTTAATTTGTAGGATTTTCATCCTGTTTATTTCCAAAATCACTTCTCGGAGGAAGACGTATTGGATGTGCATTCACTGTCTATCCATCTCTTGGCTGGTCTTCCTCTTGTTCTTCTCCCGCTCATTGGTCTACCTTCTTTAGCTCTTTTTGCAAGTCGGTTTTCTTCCATTCTATCTATATGACCCTTCCAATATCTTCGTCTATCTATAATAAATTTGGTTATGTCTTGAATATGGCATTTGTCCCTAATTTCTGTGTTGTGTATTTTATCAAATAATGTTTTCAGCTGGATAGTTCTTAAGATTTTCATTTCGCATGTGCTTATTATTTGTTTAGTTTTTGTTGTATCAGTCCTAGTTTCTGCTCCATATACGATAAGTGATCGAACTATCGTTTTGTAGGCCTATATGTGGGTTTTGCTTTCCATTGACATATGTTTGTTGCGCCAAATTAAATATTTTATATACCCTGATATTTGTCTGCTTTATCAGCTTGTTTCTTTACTTCTTTTATTAAATTTTTAGTGTTTGTTATTAATACACCTAAATAATTAAATTCTGACACTTTTCTATAATTTTTCTATCCACTTCTAATTTGCATCTTACTGGACTGTCAATCACTATCATTATTTAAATCCAAATTAATTGATATCTTAAGTTCGACACAATGAAAATAATAACTGCATAACAATTATATTCAGCATTTTGTATATACTTGTAAATATTCATCTACGAAGCTTTACTTACTTAATTTCATTTTATATTATTTTTATTTTATTTTATTTCATGTTTTGTTAGTATTAGCTAATATTAGAACATATCCCCATTGTCTTTTGTTTAATCTATATTTTAATAATATTTTTAAATTGTAAAGTAATGTTTGTATAATTTTACTATTCACTGGTTAACTCTGTTAGCTAAAATAAAACACTATTATTATTATTATTATTATTATTATTATTATTATTATTATTATTATTATTATTATTTATTATTATTATTATTTATACTGGCATTGCTCGTAAGGTATTTTAAATAAAAACCACAAAAAGACAAAACAGTGACATTATAAAACTGCAAACAGGGTACTGGACCTTGCATATGGAATAATAACTATAATAATAATATATAATAATAATAATAATAATAATAATAATAATAATAATAATAATAATAATAATAATAATATTTTATTTATTCTGGCAGAATGAAGGCCATAAGGCCTTCTCTTCCACTCAACCAGCACAAATACAAATAAATATTTGACAAATATAAATATACACTATACTAATTATAAACAGTTATAGATACGTTAAATGTAGCAATGTAAATTTCATGTACGAACAACATTTTATAGGATAATAACAATAGTGATACGATAATAATAATAATAATATAAATATGATAAATTATACGAGAAACACCAATTAATATATATATATATATATATATATATATATATATATATATATATATATATACCTTACACTGGGTAATAATGAAGTCGAGGTTAGAGCAAATGTAAATTTAGATTTCTTTTAAAAGATGCCAATGTCCGGCAGCCCCTTATTTCTTGTGGTAGGGAATTCCAGTTACGAGAAGTGAAGATGGTATATGACATGGAGTGATGTGATGTCCTATGTTGCGGTATATTAAGCAAGATACTATGTTGTGATATTGTGTTTAAGTTATGGTTTGAGGATAGATACTGGAAGCGGGATGATAAATAATTGGGAATCGAGGTATGTAGGATCTTAAATAAGAGAATTAGACAGTGCAATTTTCTTCTCTCTTTTAGATGTAGCCATGACAATTCGTGGAATAATGGAGAAATGTGATCGTATTTTCGAACATTAAATATGAATGTGATACACATATTATGGACACGCTGCAGTTTATCCGACAATCCGTCATTTATGTCAGTTAGTAGAACGTCACAGTAGTCAAAATGCGGCATCACTAAGGTTTGAATTAAAATTCTTTTAAGAGCTGTAGGGAGAAAATTTTTAAGACGCTTTAGGGAATGCATTATGGAGAAGATCCTTTTAGATGTTTGTTTTACTTGCACATGCCAATTTAAATTAGAATCTAAGTAAAGTCCCAAGTTTTTAACGACGTCGGTATAAGGAATTTGTTCATTATCTAATATGACAGCCGGCATATTGCCATTGTTTATGGAGTGTAATAGTCTTGCATGTCCGATAATTATTGCTTGCGTTTTCTTTACATTTAGTTTTAGCCCATATTGTCTGGACCATAAAGATATATGCCTGAGGTCAGTGTTTACTTTGTCAATATATTCATTAATTTCGTCAGGCCTAAAGTGTGTGTAAATCTGTAAGTAGTCGGCGTAAAGATGATGCTTGCAGTTTTGTAGTTTCCTGGTCACGTCAATAATATAAATCGAGAAGAGAAGAGGTGCGAGGACGCCGCCTTGAGGTACCCCTTTCCTCACCAAGCGCCAGGAAAAAATGCGAATATTAACAGAAACTGATTGTTGACGATTAGTGAGGTAAGATCTAAACCAATCAAGGCAGTTTTCCGACAGATGTAGTGTCTTTACTTAACTAAATGAATGGAAATAAATACTCTTCGATCATTACACATTTCACCACGTGGAATAGAACATGTGTTATGAGAATGTGCATTTCTGTTGGAAACCAGAATTTCAATTTTGGGGAAATAATTTGCATTTCAGAATACTTGCATTCCAGTCGCAGTATTTTAGTTGGAAACTATCTCATCACTGTAGCTTATTCTTTTTCCACGTGGAGCGTGCAGACGTCAATATAAGGACAATAAGGGAGGATAAATTAATCTGGAGCTGGATGGGTCACGAAGCAAGATTGGTGTGGTACTATTCTCACGCCGTACAATGCTGTCAGATGCATTTCTACCGGCAGCGTGCATCGCCATGATTTATGTGAACTCCACGCCCACCTTCATCAACTCCAACCGCTATGCCACGTTTAATGAATTCGTCCAATTCACATTACATACAGAACTTACAAGAAAACCACTATGAAAATTATCCTTCCTTTTAATTACTGTACGCTACAATGTTAAACATTTCATTTATCATAAGTAATGCCACGAATGATTTCCAAATTATCGTGAGTCGTGAATTTATCTAGACAATTTGGAAATCAAGAGTGGCATTTGTTAGGACTATTTAACGAATAAAATTAAGCTGTTTACTCACAAATAATTATTTAACTATAGTTATTTTAAAATATTTATATATTTGATGTAAACGGCGAAGTTTGAAAACAAATGAGAAACGATTGGTACGCTTCATTTGCTTCTTTTGTCCATCACTGCAACCAGATCATAATATTATTTATTGCCAAAGGATCGCAATATTGTAAGAATGCGCCCTAGTGGAGGAATGTATTATAATACTATTAATAATAATAATAAGAAGAAGAAGAAGAAAAAGAAGAAGAAAGGTTCGCCCTAATGGGCATTGATTGTTCTTTAGTCTAAAAAATTGTTCTTTAGACTAAAAAAAAAACCAACATTTTAGGTATTAATTAATTTCTGATGTCCTATCATGTAAATATGACAATTATATTTTTCTGCAACGTCATTTCCTGGAAAATAATTCGTTTAAGAAAGTGCAAACAGTGGTTTCTTTTTTGGTGGTATAATGAATTGCTACAAATATCTTTTTATATTATCTCCCGCACGCGCTATCTGCTGACATTCATGCACTATGTATACAATCTGGTAGCCGTATTCCTTTGAGAGCCATCCACTGCAAAATAATGCTATGACCTATTCAGAATGTTAAAAAGGATTAATATGATAAACTTTGGTTGATAAATTCGGGGCGAAACAAGACTGTGATCGGTTGCAAATAAAAAAATCATTCAAATGTGATTGGTCATTGAATCCCATTTGGGGCATAAGCTAAATAGGCAAGTATATGACACTAACAAAATGCATGTTTGGCAAAAGTTGCATATACACATAATAGGCAGATGCAAAAAATCTTCATCCATACAAGTAGGCTTAGAAGGTACTTATATAGGCCTACATCAGTATTTGAGAATAGTTTTCCCGAAGTATGGGTTTCAAATTCCGCGACCAATTACTTTACTAAGGCAGACCCCATCCCTTTATTTCCTGTCATAAAAGCAAAGACTGGATCGGAATTTCAATGCAAAACTCATTAAACTAACTAACTAACTAACTAACTAACTAACTGGCTCTATCGACACCGTAGATCCATGGCCGCGCGGACATCAGCTCTCCATACAACCCTATCGTGAGCTAATGTTTTCCAATCGTCCCCTGTATAACCTACATCCCTCAAACCATGGATGTTATTCTCCCACCTCATTATCCGTCTACCAACTGGGCGTTTTCCTACAAGAAGCTTCCATACACCTCTTTCATTCCCCAATCGTGCCACATGTCCTGTCCATCGCAGTCTGCGAGACTTAACTATTCTTATTATACCTGGCTTCCTATACATACCATGTAGCTCACTATTATGAAGCTTTCTCCATTCACCTATCTGTTCATCTCTGTTTGGTCCAAAATGTTTCCTAAGAACTTTATTCTCAAATACTCGTAATAATCTGTCCTCCCTTAAATTAATAATACTTACTTACTCACGGGCACTATCGAACCCGCAGGTTCATGCCCGCAAGGACATAAGCTCTCCATACATCGATACCCTGAGCTAATGTTTTCCAATCATCCCTTGTATAATCTACTTCCCTTAAATCATAGTTAATGTTATTCTCCCAGCTCAATCTCGGTCTACCAACTGGGCATTTTTCCCTCTGGTTTTCCTACAAGAAGCTTCCATGCACGTCTTTCATTCTCCATTCGTCCAGATGTCCTGCACATCACAGTCTGGGAGACTTAACTATTCTCATTATATCTGGCTTCCTATAAAGACCATGCAGTTCACTGTTATGTAATCTTTTCCATTGTCTGTTTATCTCTCCTTGGACCAAACATTTTCCTAAGAACTTTATTCTGAAATACCCGTAATCTCCTTTCCTCCCTTAAAAGTATATATTTAAATTTAAAAGTGTCAATTTTTTTTTATGCTTCCCGTGCAAAATTTGCTTTTTATTACTTACAACCTTTCCCATGTCAACGCCCCTTTAATATAATTAATTACATAATATAATTGTCCACCGCTGTGGTCCCGAGGTAGCGTGCTGCCTTTTCACGCAGCGGGCTCGTTTTCGATCCCCGGCCGGGGCAGTTTTTCTGGGTGAGTTTTTTATCGGGGTTTTTCCTCGCCTGTAAGACAAATATCAGGAAAACTTTAAGGCCTAAACGGTCCCCGAAATCATATGGCCATCATCATCATCCCTATCAATATCATCATCATCACTATCATCCTTCACCGGTGTGGAAAGCAACGGGAAGCTAACACACCTACAATTCCCTAGTAAAGCTGCAACCATAGCATGAAAGTGCTATGATTGCAGTGGAGGACCTGTCCTCGGGCAGAATTACTGTGAATGGATAATATAATTCACTATATATCTACAGTGAATTCAGTATCTTAATGGAACAGACGATTGCTTTCCCTGATTGCGTGGACGAGAACTTCACATGGCCTAAACTTCAAGACAATCAGGGTAAATAAATCATCATCATCAATGGCAGTCATGGATTAGGCCATTGGCCTGTTCCGCTTCAGGAAATAAATTGATCCCTCCATCTCTTCTTAGGTCTTCCTGGGTCTCTTCTATGTAAATAAATACATATTATAAAAAAATGAAATGCTAAAAGAATAAAAAAACTTTACTCTCTAAACAATAACTCATTTTATTCTGCCATAGGCCTATATAAGGCTAAAGTTTTAAAAAAGTACAATAC
This sequence comes from Diploptera punctata, assembly GCA_030220185.1. Taxonomy (NCBI): domain Eukaryota; kingdom Metazoa; phylum Arthropoda; class Insecta; order Blattodea; family Blaberidae; genus Diploptera; species Diploptera punctata. The sequence goes on from JASPKZ010010272.1 coordinate 602,655, forward strand.
AATTTGTACAGTTTTAATCAGTACAATGGGACGTTTTAAGTAAAGATATTGCTTTGGCGGTTTCAATATTACATGGCAGTTGTGTTGATTACACGTTGTGCTAAAGCCATTAATACTGATTTACTTGCTGCATCGGTCAGTTTTATATTCTCAATATGCAAATTCATCTAACACACATTTTCCATTTAAATTCATACCTTCACTAAAATAGCTCTATTTTTCATCGAATCACACAAAAAAAAAAGAACATTTTGATTAACAGCCACTCACGATTTAAACACAACTCTTCATTCTATTTTGTCACAGAGTTAAGCGAAATTTGTGACAAATAGAGGTGCCTCATGTATCTTCTATGGTTAGAATGTAAGTGTTCGCTTTTTCAGAGTTGTGCGCTCATTTGCAAGCATTTAAATACCGTATATACCTAAATTACATCTAACTTATAATGAGGAATGTGATATATCCTTTAAAATACAAAACTATAATAAAGCTTTAAGAATTATCAACCAAGTTTTTAAACCATCAAAAGTGCAGAGACACACAAGAATGAAAATCTATCAAGTTCTCGCTAGACCCATAATCTGTTATGGCAGTGAAGCTTGGACCATCAGAACTCAGAATGATCGTCATATTACAGCCACGGAGATGAAATTTCTGCGACGAACTACAGGTTATAGCCTTCTAGACCACCAAAGAAATTCAACCATAGCCAGAGAGTTAAACATCGTACCTATATCTGAATAACTCCAAGAATATAGAAACAATTGGCTAGCCCATATTCAGCGCATGGATCGTCACAGAATACCAAAACAAATTCTTCACTACATTCCTCGAGGCAGAAGATCTGTGGGTCGACCTTTTCTGAGATGGCGGGAGACCATAACGGGCCACTGGGCCTAATACTTGAAAGGACGATGATGATGATGACCTAAATTACACTGGTCAACATGATTTTTGTCTCATGAGTACCAGTAGTTGTACATAATGCAGTTTTTTTTATCGTGTTTTCAAATATGTATTCGGAATTTCTCCATCACCCACAGTTTTTTTTAATTCAGTTTCAATTAATGGATTTAAATAATCATTTTTAATGAAGATTATAAAACCAACTGGAACCTTAATACATTTTATAATCCTATCATCTATACTATGGGAACATTTTAACATTCTCTCCCCCCCCGTTCACCCTATAAATCTACAATTATTGATAATTGCAGATTAGATATATTCTTAGATGGTGAAGTTTATATCCATTTGTTATTTGAGATTTATTTTTTAAGATTGTCTAGCATGTTTTTTCGTCCATTTGTCCATTGTAAAATAAAACCAAATGAGCTAACTCAAATGACTTCAGCTATAGAAAAGAGATATAAAGGCAAATGGAATCGTAATATGCTGGCCGATTATTGTTGGGCCATCAAGAGGAATGCTCCACAGGCGAAATATAGCAGAAAATCGTCATTTCTTACTTTCTAGGTGAGACCGAATGTTCGAATATTGTGTAGTTACGAATGTAGAAAATACTTACTTACTTACTCACTGGCACTATCGAACCCGTAGGTTCATGGCCGCGCGGACATAAGCTCTCCATACATCCCTATCCTGAGCTAATGCTTTCCAATCATTCCCTGTATAATCTACTTCCCTCAAATCATAGTTAATGTTATTCTCCCACCTCATTCTTGGTCTACCAACTGGGCGTTTTCCCCTCTGGCTTTCCTGCAAGAAGCTTCCATGCCAGTCTTTCATTCCCCATACGTGCAACATGTCCTGCCCATCGGAGTCTACGAGACTTTACTGTTCTTAATATACCTGGCTTCCTATAAAGACCATGTAGTTCATTGTTATGTAGTCTTCTCCATTCACCTGTCTGTTCATCTCTCTTTGGTCCAACAATTTTCCTAAGTACTTTATTCTCAAATACTTGTAATCTCCTTTCCTCCCTTAAAGTAAGAGTCCATGTTTCGCATCCATATAATATAACAAGTAGAATAATAGTTTTATATATTTTCAGTTTAACATGTTTTTAAAGGAACGAATGTAGAAAATATTAAAGTATTTGAAATTATAAATGCCTGTCTCTCGGAAACCTTTGCGTGTTGGAGAAAATCCGATGTCATATTTGAATTCAGGAGAAAAATACTATTACAATGATATATTTTTCTTTTCGAGACAAAAAAAAAGTTTATTTTTTGTTGCTCAGTGTTATTAAATAATGTTATTGTTACAGTGATATAAAATGTCTAATATTCAAGCGTTTTTATTTGAAAACTCCATAAAAACGATAAGAATGTATAGTTTTAATTTTCAAAATATTAGTATAGGCCCTCTATTAATCCGTAAATCATTACAATGATTTTATGAGCATACGGATTAATACTTCATCAAGTGTAATGTATTATTGAATTAATTAATTTATGCTGATATTGTATTATTACGTGATGGCGAGGAGATATTAAGGGACAACACTACACTCTATTGAGTAACACTAAGAAATTAGGACTGGAAAAAACAACAATAAATCTAAATACCTGTCCATACATAGAAATGCTTTATATAATGGAAATGGTCAGTTAATGACAAATGAGGGAAATTTTGGAGAAGTTACTGAATTCAAATACCTAGGAACAATAATCACAAATAGGAATCAGGTGCAGAAGGAAATTAAACATAGGTTCAATTCTGGAAATGCGTGCTATTATTCATTACAGGGACTCTTTCATTCCAGATTCTCTAAAAAAAAATTAAACTGAAATAGTAAAATCTGGAGTTGCTTCTCATGTTTGGGCCGAAAAACATAATGTAAATTCGAATACCAAATTATAAAAACAGTTAGAAAATATAAAGGAACTCACCATTTGGAAAAAAATTATATTCAGAAGAACAAAAATAGAGTTATGAATTTCGAAATTCCTGCTGAACGTGACCTTGTAAGGAGATTCTTCGGCCAGCCGAAAGAGGGAGCTGATATCGACATTCAGAGTTCACAACATAAAACTCATCAGTCTGACCAAAGCTGTGGATGATATCGAAGATATATCGAAACATGTTAGAGAACAAATCAATATTAAATTGAGGTAAGATGATTCCATATTCAAGAAAACTAGATGAAAATATATACAACCGTTATTTTCCTAGTTATATGGATGCGAAACATGAACTTTTACTTTAGGCGAGGAGAAAAAAATTACGAGAACTTTCTGATACGATTCTTAAAAAACTTTTTTGGGCCAAAGAGAGATGAAAAGGCCGGCGAATGGAGAAGATTACAAAAATCAGTGAGCTACATGATCTTTATAGGAAACCAGATATAATAAGAATAGTTAAATGTCGAATACTGCGATAGACACGAATGGGGAATGAAAAAGGGACAAGGAAGCTTCTTATAGGAAGACCAGAGGGAAAGCGCCCAGTAGGTAGAACAAGAATGAGGTGGAACAATAATTTTAACCATGATTTAAGGGAGTAGATTATACAGGGAATTCTGTTGGGTTTGTCTTTCGGACTAAATGGCCGTGGTCTGGTTTTCTTAAAACTCAACGTTTCGTCCACTACTACGGTAGACGTCCTCAGGAGGTTCTGCGGCTGCAGACGGTTAAGCAGTTAGATCATAGAGCACGCAGAACCTCCTGAGGATCTCACGAAACGTTGAGTTTTAAGAAAACCAGGTCACGGTCATTTAGCCCGAAAGACAAACCCGACAGGAATCAAGACACCTGCCGTGAAAGCCTACAATTTTACATATACAGGGAATGATTGGAAAACATAGCACAGGTTATTGGGGAACTTATGCGGGCATGAACCTACAGGTTCGGTGGTGCCAGTGAGTTAGTTAGTGAGCTAGTTATGAATAAGGAATAACATTACCACTGACGTAAGATTTGTGCTGTGATTTAGAAGTACAATATATTTTCCGCCATGAAGAGGAGAACTGTCTTTATTTAAATATGTGCTCGTCAGAAGTCAGAACAATGCAAAGGGCCTTCTTGATCTTCAACAAGATAATGTGCGCAACATAATGACGGTGACCAGGCAGAATGGTGAACAGGCTATTGATTTATGGCGAAACCTACATTAAGCTTTAATGGATAGGTTTGTTTTCCTGACAGCCAGGTTTTGATTTGTAATGATGAACGATGACGGATTGTACGCATTTATACATTCACATATTCTGCAGTAATGGCATATGTCCAGTGTGCATGTCTGTTGGTTTGTGCTTAATGAAGTTGATGTCCCTCTCAAATAAATAAAGTTATAGTCCTTTTACGTCAAATTTGATTAACTGGTTGGACATGTCCTAATAATGGAATGTTGTTATATGTAGTCTGATTTTGCTAAAACTTGCTGAGCCATATAGGACATCCTGTGTTAAACCAGATGTGACTATACTTCAAAAATTCTTAAAATTATTTTATATGCATTATTTATTTGAGTTAACTATAAATAAAAATAGTAAAATATGAATAAAATTGTAAAATATTTCATCATCATCAACAACAACAAGGATTAAGTCCAATAGCCTGTTCCGATCTCATTATAGGTCGAATTGGTCCTTCCATCTCTTCAATGGTCTTCCCAACATTCTTCTCCCTTTTGGTTTATAATTATACATTCTTCTTGGTATGCGCTGTTCATTCATTTGTAATACGTGCTGAAGATAAGCATTTTGATAATATTTTATTCTTTCACAGAGATTAAATATATTAAGTTATGTTCTTATATCTTCGTTTTTCTTTTTATCGGTCCTTTGGTATCCTGTTATTGCTCCCAACATCTTCATTTCAGCAGCCTCTATTTGTTTACTATCTGCCTTTGTTAAGTCCAGGTTTCACATCCATAGATAAGAGATGGAACTGCCAATACTTTGTAAAACTTCAAAATAGTTTTGTAAAATATTTCATCTTTATAATCAAGATTTAAAAATAATATCATTATGATGTCCAGATGATGTTTGGAGACCATTTGAGCCTTAAAATGTCCTAATATTTATCTCACAGGCGAGGAAAAAACCCGAAAAACATCATGCAAGAAAATTATCCAGGCCGGAGATCGAACCCGTGGCCGTTACGTATGAGGCAGCGACGCTATCCCGAGATCATAGTTGTGAACTCATCAGATAAATCTAAAAATAAGGAATCCTTGAAGACATGGTAATCAGGGTTTCCTCCCCTTGACAAAATAATAACTCTAACCCTATCCTTACTTAGGAAATGACAGTAAATGTCAAGCAGATTTAAATGACACCTCATAAGAAGTCTACACTCAGAAATATCGCCGCCGTAAAAACAAAGATAATAAAAATTTTAATTTATGGAAGCATCATCACAGAGATTACAAGCAGCATTCAAGAATGTAAATTCAAATATAATTAACGTCGCTAAAATGTCAACACACATATTATTATAAATTACTTGCCGACTTTTAAAAGTTGGTAATATTAAACTAAACAATACCAAGAAAAGAAAACAAACGGCCTTACGAACACAAAGGCATATTTAAGATACTTCCTTGCTACACAAACGAGCTTTCCAAATGTCACATAATAGATAGATTAGCTTGTGCTAAGCAAACATTGAATTACGTAAGAATTTCAGTGAATAACTTAAAAAAAAATAGCAATTTATCTTACGAAGGACCCAACTTCTCATTTTCTTGTTTTGTTAACAAAATAATACATTACAGATATTCATTTGTTATACTTTTTAACAATAATGAAAATTATGACTTGCCGCTTCCTATAGAAAACAAAACAAGACTTTAAAGAGATTAATTCTATAGAAATTCAAGATGGTACTAGAGCGTTGTTTCATTCCTAGAATGATATTGTTGTTTGCCTCTTTTATAGTCCGCTGTTCACCTACAATTCCACAACTATGAATTTATTCAAGTAAAATTTTATCACCTCACCTAATATTCTTCTTCTTAGACGGTTTCGGGACCTTCTTTCAGCATTTCCACGACCGTTATGTCGTTCTTGAGGTGAAATTACTGAGAATGGAACTGAAGAAGGTCCCGAAACCCGGTCTAACAAGGGAATAGTACGCACAGTTGTATTAATAACATGAACAACGCCTGAGACCCATTTGAAAGTTCCAATGTTTTTTCTGGGTAACCTTTCTTCTTGCATTCGTCTTACATGCCCATACCAATTTAATTGTTAACATCTTTTGTACTATAGTCTCGTATGACTATATTTCTTATTTTTTCCAATTCTGAACATCTTGCTGCTCTCCTCAAGAAATCCATTTCCATAGACAGACGTTTTAGTTGAATTTCCATACTTCAGCTTCATATGTGATTACTTCTCACTATTGAATTATATATTTGTATCTTATTTTTCCTGGTTGTATGTCTGTTCCATAGGACACCATTTATCATTGTTGTTACTGCTCTACCTTTATTTATTATGATTATGTATAATAATAATAATACATTTCCGGTTTTAACAATGTTATACATTTTTCCGGCACCAATGATTTGTCTTTAATTTTGCTTTATAATTTTCCTCCATTTGTCTCTATTATAAGTTTATAATACATTTCTTCCTCTATTTCCCAGTTCTTCAAGGTTTCTCTAGTCCCTTGGATCCACGTGAGATTTGGTCGTCCTTTCCTTCTCGTTCCTGATGATGTCCATTCCATTATTTTCTTCGGTAATCTTTCATCATCCATTCGCCTAATATGCCCGTTTTTCTTGGATAAATTCTAAAATTGAGTATTGTACATTCATGTTCTCTTTTATAACTTCATATCTAATTTTCTCTTTCTTTGATATCCTAACAGATCTTCTCCAATAGTCCATATCTGCTACCATTAATTTTCTTTTCATCTGATAATTTATAGTCCAAACCTCTGAACCATAAGCCATAATACTTCTATTTTTTTTAATTTTATTATTATTCCACGGTAAGAGAGGCCTAAAATACTTTGATATACCAGCCAAATGCTGACCTCACATCCACATGTGTAAATTACAGAGATGGACGATTATCTTACAAGTGTAGGAGTGACATTCGATCAATATGTTGGATTCTCCAGCCAGTTTTATCAACATGAATAATAATAATAATAATAATAATAATAATAATAATAATAATAATAATAATAATAATAATAACAACAATAATAATAATAATATTTAATATCCTGATAACTCTTGTTTACGTAAGTTATTCACTAGCCCTCTTACTAATAAACGATATATAACTTTTATACAAGGTTTATACACATTACAGTTGAAAATTCTTACTAATAAACACTGTATTAGCTGCTCAGTGTATAAGAGATGTACAACTTTAAATGGGAATCGTTATACATGCCTGCAGCCTTGTTTAAGGATTGTATAACTAGAAAAAATGTCGGACTTTCATATCAACTGATTGTTTTCTTATGATGTTGATGAATATTTTCTTAAATTTAACGCAAAATGCAAAACTTTAACGACTGTTTGATGGATGCACAGGACATAAATAATATTTATAAAGCTCTGGGTAGGAAAATAAAGACATCATAAAATGCCTTTTGTTACACTCATTCTCGATTAGGCCTAATAATATTTTAAAGTTGAACGTTGATTCACAAAAGAATATGTTCTACAATAGTTGCTGTAGACAAGATTAACCTGGATGTAGTTTAAATGCTTGATAATATTATTTTAAAAAAAGTTATTGCATCATTAATACGTAATACACATACCGATATAAAAATCTAGAAATTATAGAGGTACTATTATTGCAAAACGTTGCATGTTACCTTGATAGTCTTGTGGTTAGAGCTTCTGACTACGGTCCGTTAGATCGTCGGTTCGATTCCCGGTCGGACCTATTTTTTTTTCGCTTAAAGCGTTATTCTGTTGTCGGTAACATTTCCTACTATTTTGAACGTTTTCTAACGCATCTTAAAATACTGCATATAATTCATAAGTAATGGGAAAAACTTATTAGCTTCCAAGAATTGTTCGAAATTCTTGACGTTAGATGGCAGCACATTATCTATGAAACTAATTTAACGATATATTTGACACATGTCAGTCGACAAGTAGTATATCTAGTTTTATGGGGGAAAAATTCAATTTAAAACTTTTCTTTAATTTTGTAATTATTAATTAATTTTTTAGTTTATTTTAAAATAGATAGGGCTAATAGCTTGAAGGAAAATGTATATAAAGTAATTATTTTTTCCGTACCTCCTCAATTAGGGAATCTCTCTCTATTCTTATCTATACTCATTTCTTACACAATTAATCACTAGTTGATGTCGTTTTCTTTCTGTTACAAACTGCGCGTAATATGTTCTGACGTCATATTGATGACGAATATGTGACGTATTGTGTGTAACGGTTGTATTGTTATATAGCTCCTGCACAACGTTTATTAGCAAAGGAAATTATACCTGATCTACATAAGGCTTATATATTGAATAACTAAACAACTGCTGAAAGCCAATATAAGAGCTTTTTATTAGTAAGACCATATGAGTAATAACTACAGTACAAAAAGTATTTTTCAATGTATATCGTCCTAGGTTTTAATAACGGTCCATCCATCCATAGTCATAGTGATTCTGCCCGAAGGCAGGTCCTTCACTGCAATCATAGCACTTTCATGCTATGCTTGCAGCTTTACTAGGGAATTGTAGGTGTGGTAGCTTCCCGTTGCTTACCACACCGGTGAAGGATGATGATGGTGATGATGATAATGATAAGGATGATGATGATGATGGCCATATGATTTCGGGGACCGTTTGGGCCTTAAAGTTTTCCTGACATTTGTCTTACAGGTGAGGAAAAACCCCGATAAAAACCTCACCCAGAAAAACTGCCCCGACCGGGGATCGAACCCGGGCCCGCTGCGTGACAAGGCAGCACGCTACCTCGAGACCACAGCGGTAATAACGGTAGTAGTTAATAATTCTCAAGATGGCTATATTTATGGTGATATATGAAACTGTCCTTTAAGTGCAAGATAGATCTTATTACTGGCAATTATCAATATATACAAAATGGCAAATAAATAATAATGTAAACTGATAATATAGTAATAAAAATACAGCACTTGACATTTTCCGAGAATGTTTTTCCCTCTCTGTTGAGTATTCGATAAATTGGCTGGAAGGTAAATAGTGCAATAAAAAAGTACTTTTACGACTGTTAAAAAAGCGTAAAATCTAAAATCACCGACCAGATGGCTTGCATGAAAGCTTGCCAATTCTTAAATTCAACAGACAAAGCATCCGGTAAACAGGTTTCTGTTTAGAATAGCAAATAAAAAAATATAAAAAAAAGAGAGGTTTTTATCTCAACATGTGGTCAATATTTACGAAAATACGATACACCACTTTATTCCAGGGCAAGACCACAAAGTGGCCCACAAACGCCAGAAAAACATTCATCATATTGACTAACAGATTAGATTAGAACAACGTGTGAACTGGGATTATCAACGCCTGTAACATGGCAACCTTGTGTGTTCATTGTAATACAGGACCCTTCGTAGTTTCTTAAGAATAAATGGAAATAAACTACTCGTATATTCTACTGTGTTATGTAGTTATATGGTGTTCCTGGTTTCGACTTATCAGATATTCATACATTACTCACATTGCCATTTTCCGGGCTTGGCCCATGGCCTCGAGGAAGCCCTATTCTGGCCCTTTGGCCCTACTTTTGATAGACGAGATATTTCCGTTCGATTTATATGTTAAAACCATAAGAAGAACCCTCCGAAAAACTCGAAGAGAAACTCAGCTCAGATTTTATAAAATTATGGCTGTTCCTGTTCTTTTATATGGATCTGAATCTTGGATACTTACAAAAAAAGATATCTCACACATTCAAGCCACTGAAATGAAATTTTTAAGATCCGTAAAAGGATGTACACGCATGGATAGAATACACAATGAATCAATAAGAGATATTTTCAATAGTCGATAAACTAAAAGAGTGCAAATACCAATGGAAAGAACATTTAGACAGAATGGACAATACAGGATTACCCAAAAAGATTAACACCTACAAACCACATGAAAAAATATCTTTGGGACGGCCAAGGAAACGATGGACTTGAGACCGGAACAGGTCGCATTGACCTAATCCTGGAAAGAAAGAAGAAGAAGAAGAAAACCATTTTAATTTATTGTCTGTCAATGTATTTGTTAACTCATATATTTGTAATTGTTCTCTAATATCGGTATTGGGGATACGATCTCTTAAAGTATGTCCTGCTATCCTTCTTCAGGAAAGCATTTCTGCCGTTTCTTTTTTTTTTTTTTGCAAATCTATTTAATATCCAGTTTTCACTTCTGTATGTTAGGAGCGGGACTGCCAAGTCCTTGTAAAATCTCATCATTGTCTCTTTCCTGGTTTTATTAAGCAATGTTCTTTGAATGTGCCACACATATGCTGGAATTTTGATAATTTATTATCTGGAACTTTCTCTTTTTCATATGATAATCCATCCATAGTAATTCTGCCCGAGGGCAGGTCTTTCACTAACATTTTCATGCTATGATTTGCAGCTTTATTAGGAAACTGTAGGTGTGGTAGCTTCCCGTTTTTTCCAGACCGGTGAAGGATGATGATAATGATAAGGATGATGATGATGGTCATATGATTTCGGGACAATTGGGCCTTAACGTTTCCCCGACTTTTGTCTTACAGGTGAGGAAAACCCCGATAAAAACCTCGCCCAGAAAAACTGTCCCGACCGAGGATCGAACCCGGGCCCGCTGCGTGACAAGGCAGCACGCCACCTCGAGACCACAGCGGTGGACCATATGATAATAAGCATCCTAAATATTGTAAACATCTTACTTGATCTACTATGCAATCTAATTAATAAACTAGGATTTGATACCCTATTATTTATGAATTAAATTTTTTTTTGTAGAACTATTTTTGATCGGATATGATATTGTCCTTCAAATGCAATTACTATTAATTTGGCTGTAGGCGTAATTTAAACAATTTACAACAATTTGAAATGAATTTAATTGTAGATATATAGAAACAGCGCAAGATGTTATTCGAACTGAATTTCCACTCATCTCGAAACATTTCCTTGAGTTCAGTAATCCCAAAAGTCCATGCGATACGTCTAATATTGCGATGTTACCGCCAAATATTAGCGGTCGTGCTACAGTTTACTCTGAAGTATTTATACAGTGCTGATGTATATTGCCAAATGTTTGAGAATACAAAAGCTGTGTTTACTAACTGAAGTCAATAGAGTGTGCGTTTAAGCTGTTTGATCTACAGATTTCCAATTTTTTAGAACAGACGTTTGAATTTAATATTGATAGACCTATTACAACGTGGGCACACTCTATAATGTCTTTGATCAGCTTCGCGAGTCGTAACTGGACGTGAAAAAGCAGGCAAAATTTGCTCTGGCGTATCTTATTACAGGCTTCAGGTTCTTTAACTTGTCGTAAATGTACAATACAGGACCCGTCATCAAAATATATGCCTTGAAAATCACTGCTTTTACTCTCCTCCAAATTAAACTATAATTCAAATTTCTTACTTCCTTCAATCCCGGCAGAGTTTGAATTAGTTAAATTTTTGACGACCGGTAATTCAATAGACAAATCCCAAATGGGTATAATTATTTTCTTCCCGGTCGACAATGTCCTTTGGGTTTAGGCCTATATTGCATCTTCATTTTTGGAATTCTTGAATTATCCATTCTTTTTACGTGGTCTAACCAGTTTAATTAATATCTGTTGAGTTTTTCTTTTACTGATTCTACATCTAATTGATCTAAAATGTCATTCTATCGATCTAAAAGTGTGTATCCTGAGAAATTTCATTTTTGTTGCTTTGATTCTGCTCATCTCTCTTTTTTTTAATGTCCAAATCACTTCCGTATAAAAGGGAGGGAAATGCCAAAGTAGTATATATTTTTATTCTTGTGGATTTTTCTACTACCTTAGCTTTTAATGCATTATTTAGAAAATATGACTTATAAATGTAATGCTTTACGTTTCGGCCTTTACCTATAAACTAATGCATAGAAATTAAATTTTTATTAAGCATACTTTAATCTGAATGGTGTAGTAAACCAAACAATACACAATCACAAGTTATTTCTCATGCTTCCCTAATGAGTACACGTTATTTATAAAAACCATCCCAAATTAGAATACTTTCCCCTAAACAAATCATATCTCAGAAGAAATAAATATTTTAAAACTCATCTCTACAGAAACTTAATTTTATTATTGGTGATTGTATTAGCTTGTCTCAAAATAGTTTTTTTTTCTTATGCCCCAGGTTATCATTCGACATTTCTGGTGTTCTCTCCTAGCAATGACATAATTGTAACCCACACCTGTAAGGCGGAGTTACCTTACTCCGATAATATAATGGGTGATGATGATGACGATAGTGGTGCGCCAGTAGAATCCTTAATCCTAAACTAAGTCTAAGGCAAATGATGAATGATGAAGATTACGATGGTAATGTGATGTTCGGGGACCGTTTGGATCTTAAAGTTTCCTGACATTTGTCTTAAAGATGAGAAAAAATACTAACCCAGGAATCTTGTCCGGACCGGGTCCACTACGTGATAATAGTGAAACCTTGTATTTTTCAGACACTGTATATTGAAGAAGCAAGTAATGATTCTAAACATTTAAAATATTAAAAAATAATGAAAATGAAATTAACAATAGATTTTCTCTCTTGCATTATAAGTCATTCATGCATTTTTTATTACTGGGACACAATCGCTTGGAGCACACAAATTCAATGGAAATTATAATATTGCGTTGCATCAGTTTAAAACAAAATTCCTAATTCACCAGCCAATGTTTTGTTATAAGGAAAAGGGTGCTGAATAGCTTTGTTGTCCAAAACAAATGGACAATCTATTATTGTACAGAACAATAAATACAACATGAATATCTTCAACCCTCTTTATATTGTCAAACTCTTTTCAATTCTACATGAATATAGGAAATAATTTTGAATTCTATAATAAGCATAGAAAGAACATGGCTTACAAACATAATTTTGCTATTCGGAAATTGCTTTGTACGTGCTATCAGTGCCAAAACCACTTTTTTACAGATAACAATAAATAGCGTAATCTATAACGAATTTCAATATAAATTAAATCCACATAATCAACAATAGATCTAGTCATAAATATGTTTATTGGAGCGAGTTCACAATCAATAAACTAATAAAAATATCCGGAGCTGACATACTAATAACACTGAGCAACAAAAAATTAACTTTTTTTCTTGTCTCAGAAAGAAAAATATGTGATTCTGATAGTATTTTTGCTTCTGAATTCATATATGATATCGGTTTTTCTCCAGCATGCAAGGTTTCCGAGAGACAGGAATTTATAATTTCAAACACTTTAATGTATTCTACATTCGTAACTACATAATATTCGAACATTCGGACTCGCCTAGAAAGTAAGAAATGACGATTTTCTACTATATTTCGCCAGTGGAGCATCCCTCTTGATTGTCCAACAATAATCGGCCAGCATATTAGGATTCCATTTGCCTTGATATCTCTTTTCCATAGCTGAAATCTCCTGATGAAAGTGTTCCCCGTTTTATTTTACAATGGACAAATGAACGAAAAACGTTAATTAAAAAATAATTATTTAAATTCATTAATTGCAATTGAAATAAAAAATGTGGATGATGGAGAACTTCCGAATACATATTTGATTTGAAAACACGATAAAAAACTGCTTCAAGTACAACTATTGGTACTCATGAGACAAAAATCATGTTGACCAGTATAATCGACAAATTTCTGTTGCCAAATTTTTATTAGGTTAATATAAATTGTAATTAATAGTAAAATAAAATGGAAATTTTAATAGGATACACCGAGTTTCGTTGTGTCGAAAATTGTGACCGACAGAGCGACTTTTAAATTTTCACTTCAGGTGGAAGTGCCTGTGCTCTTCATAGCTTCATTGAGATACCTATATTTTTCCAAATTGTAATTGGGTTTCTCCTTTTTTCCTCCTTTCCTGATTTCATTCATATCCCATCTTTACTAGTCTCTCTCTTTACTCATTCTCATTACAAATCTAGGCTATCATATGCAACCATACCTACAATGAATATTCAATCGGAGAGTATGTGACTTTGGCATCATGTTGGTCAATGTGATAACACATGTTCCCACTAGAGCCAACTGCCAACAATTTACTCACGTATAAGGAGATTATATCCCAAGAGTTCACCTGCATTAGTGGGCAAGTTAGGATCAGTTAGCGTTAGATGGGCAAGTTAAGTTAATTTGGGCACGTTAGGGTGAAAAATAGGGAGTTAGTACACTAGATTAGTTTAGTGTTCACGTGTTTCTTAGCGGGTTTTTGTGATAAGTTGGCTACATTGTCTGAACAATGACTAATACACATTTTACATTGCAAATATGCTGATTTTAGGTTACTTTGAGCTCAACTTCTTATTTTATTTTAAGGAATGTTTTATTGTGACGTTCTACTAACTGACATAAGTGACGGATTGTCGGACAAACTGCAGCGTGTCCATAATATGTGTATCAGATTCATATTTAATGTTCGAAAATACGATCACGTTTCTCCATTATTCCACGAATTGTCATGGCTACATCTAAAAGAGAGAAGAAAATCGCACTGTCTAATTCTGTAATTTAAGATCCTACATACCTCGATTCTCAATTATTTATCATCTCGTTTCCAGTATCTATCCTCAAACCATGACTTAAACACAAGACCACAACATAGTCTCTTGATTAATATACCGCAACATAGGACATCACATCACTTAATGTCATATACTATCTTAACTTCTCGCAACTTGAATCCCCTACCACAAGAAAAGGGACTGCCGGACATTGGCATCTTTTAAAAGAAACCTAAATTTATATTTGCTCTAACCTCTACTTCATTATTAACCAGTGTAAGGTATATATATTAATTGCTGTCTCTCATATAATTTATCATATTTATACTATTATTATTATAATTATTATTAACATTATTATATTACCCCCCCAGGAGCTATCACCTTGACGTGGTGGGGGGGCTTAGTACCCGATGAACCAGACGACTCTACTGGGGAAGATTGACTTAGGTTAATCTTGCTGGTGGGTAAGAGGCGAGGGGAACTAAGTATAGCTCACAACGAAGGAATGGCGTCTGTATCCATATTGGGCGGCCACATCTTTGTCAAGTCTTCAACGGTCAACAGGGCGACAAGGAATAGCACAGCTAAACTTGTAGGGCTTGAAGAGCGGAAGAAGCAGCCCTCTCTTGGGGGGTGGATACCCAGAGGAGCATGTTTGGAGGCTCAGAGGAAGCAGCCCTTCCACCATCCTTGTCCTGCGAAGCGCTCGTAACGCTTCCAGGAGACATTTATCTTACTGAGAAGCTTCATGGAAATCAGCCGGATTGTCATAAAAGGAATCGACCCAAGCAAGATAAAAGGATACGATTTGGAATAAAGGACATTTTGAAATTAGGAAATTGGAACGTAAGGGGAATAAATACAAAAGAAGAAGAATTAGAAAGAGAATTAAAGAAAAAAGAAATAAATATAGCAACAATAACAGAAACAAAAAAGAAATTAAAAGGAACAAAGGACTTAAAACACTATACTATGTTGTATAGCGGAGTAGAACAGACAACAAGAGCGCAGTGTGGAGTAGCAATTTTAATAGACGAAAAATGGAAGAACAAATTGAATAGCTATGAGTTTATAAATGAAAGAATCCTGATAGCCAGATTTAAAATTGAAAGAGGATATATGATGATAATTGCTGTGTATGCCCCAGAGGAAGGTAAGAAAGAAGAAACAAAAAAGTTTTATAAAACATTACAAACATTAGTTGATAAATATACAAAAGATCATCATTTAATAATAAGTGGAGACTTAAATGCCAGAGTAGGCAATGTCCCTATACCTAATGTAATAGGAAATAATGGAGAAATAACAATAAATGATAATGGACAGGATTTGAGACAGTTTTCAGCCTATAATCAATTAAAAATAATGAATACCTATTTCCGAAAAAAGGATATACATAAATATACAAGAAGTGGATATAACTCAAGATCAATAATTGACTATTTAATCGTAAACAACAAGCTAGGAGCCTTGGTAAAAGATGTGAGAGTACATAGAGGCAGCGATATATACTCTGATCACTATCTCATGATAAGCAAAATAAACATAATAGCTAAATGGCGGAAAAATAACATAAAGAACAAAAGAAACCAAGAAGAAGTATATAAAGTATATTTATTACAAGATCAAAGTATTAGACAACATTATGAAAGCAGAATGAATAAATATATATCAGAGATAGCGACGTCAGAAGATATAAATATTGAATGGGAAAATATATCAAATGTAATACATAAAACAGCAAATGAGATATTAGGAAAGAAAAATAGAATAAGAAATAGGAAGGGCTTGAGAACTTGGAATGCGAATATACAAAATGCAGTGAATGAAAAACAAAAAGCATATCATACATACTTACGACTGAAAACAGAAGAATCTTACGAAGAATATAAAACGAAAAGGAGAATTGCTAAAAGCATTATAAGTAAAGCCCATCAGGAGTCATGGGATAAATTTATAAGCTCAGTAGAACATGATATGTATGGAAGACAAGAAATAGGTTATAAATTAGTGAAACATCTAAATCAGACTGAGAAAGATTCTGCCAGATTGAATATAATCCCAGAACAAGAATGGATCCAACATTATGAAAAACTTTGGAAAAAGGAGGAAATTGAAGGAAAAGAGAACAATGAGGAAGAAATAAAAGTGGAAAATATTGATGTAATAGACATAAATGAATTAGAAATGGCTTTGAAAACCACTAAGAATAGGAAAGCAACAGGATTAGATAATATAAATATGGAATTAATCAATATAGTGGAATATTGTGTAAACTACGAATACTTCATCTAATTAATATATGTTGGCAGACCTATGGGATTCCAACCACTTGGAAAACAGCAATTGTGAAGAATATATTCAAAAGAGGAGACCGAAGAAATTGCGAGAATTACAGAGGGATTAGCTTAATGAATACTGGCTACAAGATATATACGAAAATAATAAATAATAGATTGAGAAACATAACAGAAGTAATAATAAGTGAAAATCAAAGTGGATTCAGAAAGGGAAGGTCATGTATAGACAATGTCTTTACACTGAAACAACTCATAGAAAAGAGAAGAGAGCATAACTTAGAAACTCACATAGGATTTATAGATTTGGATAAGGCCTTCGATCGAGTAAACAGACAAAAATTATGGGAAATATTACGAATGAAAGGATACCCGCTGTGCCTTGTTGAAACAATAAAGACATTATATGAAGACACAAATATAATTATAGATACCGGATTCAAAAGAACAGATGCAATCAAAACAAATACTGGATTACGACAAGGATGTAGTTTATCACCCATTTTGTTTAATATATATATAGACGATATTTTTAATAAATGGAAAGTTTTAGTAAATCCAGGAATAAGAATGGATAATAAAGTGTGCATAAATAATCTTCTATTTGCTGACGATGTAATCATAATACAGAAAAATGAAGACGACTTACAGAAATCAATGCATGCATTAAATGAAATATGTAAATTATACGATCTAAAGATTTCTGTAAGGAAAACGAAGACCATGGCTTTTAGAGGAAGAGATCCAGTGAGAACCAAAATTATTTTAGAAAATCAAAATATAGAACAGGTGTCTAGTTTTAAATATTTGGGCTGTGATGTTGGCTACAATGTGGAAAGAGATATTGACTCCAAAATAAATAAATTTCAGACGGTGTGTGGAACAATACAGAGAACATTCAAAAATAAAATTAGAAAAGAAACCAAGATAAAAATGTATAATGTTATGGCGGTTCCCACAATATTGTATGGATGTGAAACTTGGGCTCCAGTGAAAAGACAGAAGGATAGAATACAGACGGCAGAGATGCGGTTCCTAAGACAAGTAAAAGGTTGTACAAGACTTGATAGAATAAGAAATGAGGATATAAGAGAAGAATTGAAAGTACAGCCTTTATTGGATAAAGTCACGAATTACAGACAGAAATGGATTGATCACATGGATGGAATGAGTAAGGAGAGATATCCATTGTTAGCCAGGAACTATCAAGCAAGAGGAAGGCGTGATGTTGGAAGACCTAGAAGACGTTGGGCTGATGCAATATGAAGTCGGAACGGGCAATTGCCTAATCCTTGGAGTGATGATGATGATGATGATTATTATATTATTTATTATTATTATTATTAATATTATTATATTATTATTATTATTATTATTATTATTATTATTATTATTATTACCGCAAGTATTATTATTGTTATTACCGTACAAAATGTTGTTTGACCATGAAATTTACATAGCTACATTTAATGTATCTTTAACTGTTTATAATTAGTAAGCTTATAGTGTATATCTATATTTATCAAATATTTATTTGTATTTGTGCTGGTTGAGTGGAAGAGAAGGCCTTGTGGCCTTAAATCTGCCAGAATAAATAAAACATTAATATTATTGTTATTATTATTATTATTATTATTATTTATTTTATTTTATTTTTTTTGGGAAAGAATCAACATGTATATTTTTTTTTTCACCCAGGTAGTCATTCACATACTGTAACAATAAATTGTGCGTTTTTCCTTTTTTTATATGAATTTATGATGGTGGCATAGAAATCTATATTAATTGTTTGGTTTCTATATATTCGAGAATGTTCTTTTAATTTCCTATTCTTTGTCTTGGATCATTTCTTATTTTTTCTCCAAAAAGAAGAGAGTAAAAAATGTCTGATAGCTTAGAACTCTACATTCTAATGTAAAATTTAATTGTAGGAACATGTGTTTTGCGGTGAGGAAGTCACAAACAGAAGAGCGCACTTCCTCCAGGAAAGAGGTAGGCACATGTTCCTAATTTGTCATTCGGACAGATTGTGAAACAACCCTTCGTGGCTTCCAACCTGCAGAAAAGGCAGGTCACCTGGGAAGCTGATAAATTACCTCTTCTCTTACCTTTAACACGAACAAACTTATCGCCAGTTAATGAAATTTCACCAAGCTCATATTAATCTCCAAATTCCCGAACTTTGGATACTCTGTTAAAACCTCAGAATCAAGTGGTACAAGTTACAAATGATGCATAGTCCCATAACCTAGAAAATTAATTAAATATAATATATCTACTGTATGTCCGCATGGCCATCTACCTCTGGGTTTGATAATGCAAGTGAGCTACTTGGTTAGTTAATTATAAAATTACAATATGAAATAAACAATGTAATTATAGACCAAGTTCAGAATTTTAATTATTTGGGATGTCATTTAACAAATCACATAGGCATATTCGATGCTAAACTCGAAAACCACGCCGACACCTTTCCCCCAGTACTGGCCAGCGGAATTAAAACTGCAATAGATGAAATGAAAAATGGCAAAACACCCGGAGAGGATGGAATATACAACGAATTGCTAAAACTGGCTTCAGATCAAATACTACCATCACTCACAAACATCTTTAACAAAATTCTGCAGACAGAAGAGATACCCGAGCAATGGAAATCAAACACAATCATTCTTCTCCACAAGAAAGGCACAAAAGATGACATGAATAATTACCGACCCATAAGCCTGATGTCCAATCTATACAAACTATTTTCAAAAGTGCTAACAAGAAGACTAACAAAAGTCCTGGACGAAAACCAGCCAACAGAACAAGCCGGATTCCGCTCAGGCTTTAGTACAACAGACCATCTCCAAGCAATTAACCAAATAATAGAAAAGACAGTTGAATACCACCATACATTATATCTAGCATTCGTCGACTACAACAAGGCATTCGACTCAGTAGAACATTCAAGTGTCCTCCAGGCATTACACACCCAAGGAATCGAACACAAATACATCCGCGTTCTGGATAAGATCTACAGCCAAAGCTATGCCAAGGTGAAGACAGAAATTGTGGGACAACCATTCAGTCTCAAAAGAGGAGTACGACAAGGCGACTCAATTTCTCCTAAACTTTTTACATGCGTGCTTGAAGACATATTTCGAAAACTAAACTGGAACAAGACATACGGAGTAAATATAAACGGGAGCAGGCTATCCAACTTAAGATTCGCTGACGACGTGGTATTGTTCGCCAGATCCCCTAAACAACTCCAATCAATGCTACAAGAGCTCTCAGAAACTAGCAAAATTGCAGGCCTTTCGATGAACAAAAGCAAGACACAAATTATGTCTAATGGTCCGGAAAACCCAATCAAAGTCGATGGAATGGATCTTCAATATGTAAGCGAGTACATATACTTAGTACAACTACTCTCCTTCCATCAGAAAGTAGAGAAGGAAATAAGCAGAAGAATAGCTCTCGCCTGGAAGGCGTTCTGGTCACTGAAATTTATACTGCTGGACAATTCACTCAATCGGAAACTCAAAATGGAAACACTACAAACCTGTGTTCTTCCAACACTGTTATATGGCTGCCAAACTTGGAATCTTACTGCCAAACTGAAGTACACACTCCAAGTATGCCAAAGGAAAATGGAGAGGAAAATCTTAGGCATAACTCTGAAGGACAGAATCTCGAATACAACACTTCAAGCGATATCCTCAACAACTGATCCCGCACAACAAGCCATCAGGAAAAAATGGAAGTGGGGAGGCCACGTCGCAAGAATACAGGACGACAGGTGGACAATAAAAACAACCATGTGGGACCCGTACACAGGCAAGAGACAGCGCGGAAGACCAAGACGACGATGGACTGACATCTTCAAAGAACGAGCAGGGGCGCAATGGTCCAGAGTCGCCAGATGCAGGAAAAGCTGGAGAACGATGGAGAGCCAACTGTGTATTAACTAATCACAGAACAGACAGTGTATACAAACCAAGTGCTACATCCAAGTCAACTTCTCACCACGGAGTAGCTCACCGGGTGACACACTCAAATAGAGCTTAACCCCTGTACAGGGAGGCCTTTGCCCTAAAGGGACATATCAGGCTTCATTTATTTATTTATTTATTTAGGTAATGACAGAAATTTAGATAAACACACTAAAATACAACGATTCAATTATCTATGTGGCACAATTAAACGCACTTTATTGAATAAGACTAGAAAAGAAACTATTTTTAAGTTTTAAAAACTATTGGCAGTTCCATCTCTTACCTATGGATGTGAAACCTGGACATTAACAAGGGCAGATAGTAAACAAATAGAGGCTGCTGAAATGAAGATGTTGAGAGCAATAGCAGGATACCAAAGGACCGATAAAAAGAAAAACGAAGATATAAGAACAGAACTTAATATATTTAATTTCTGTGAAAGAATAAAAGATTATCAAAATGCTTATCTTCAGCACGTAGCCTATTACGAATGAATGAACAGCGCATACCAAGAAGAATGTATAATTATAAACCAAAAGGGAGAAGAATGTTGGGAAGACCATTGAAGAGATGGAAGGACCAATTCGACCTATAATGAGAACGGAACAGGCCATTGGGCTTAATCCTTGTTGTTGTTGATGATAATATGAAATAACATTAAGGTCCTTAGGAAGTTACATTATGAGGTTTAATTTAATATTTGAGTTTGTATTTATTAACATCGGCCGCGGTGGACCAGTGGTTATGCTCCTTGCCTCTGGTTCCAAGGGTCGCGGGTTCAAACCCGGCCGGTGTCGATGGATTTTTTAGGATGGAAAAATCCAAGGAGCAAGTCCTCCGGGAGGGACTTTAAGCCGTGGTTCCCGAGTCTGAAGATTTTCAGGCTCGTAAAATATCCTTAAGCCTGAATGAAAAGGCCTCTAAGCAAAATTTACCCAATTTTCCCGTCCTAGTACTACCTTGGTTTCCTAGATGTCAGTATGAGGCGGAACGCTGACCACGGACGACTCAAATGACATCTATGCGAAAACAAGTGTAACTAAACTAGGATGGTTCAAATTCTTCCTTGTAGGGGGAGAGCGCCTAAATCTCTGTTAAGGGAAAAATGGGCTTACAAGATTACAAGAAGATTTATTAACATTCTTACCTCATATGTTTATTTTGTTGGACTGTCGTTTCAAAGCTATTGCTCCATCTTCAGCTTCTTACAAACTTTTTTTTTTCTTTTCTTCAGGTTGCCGGCCCTGGATCTGTGTTCCAAAGAACTTGGTAATGAGGCTCCTTTCTCCGGGAATTTCAAAGTTCATAATTTTCTCCTTATTCTTCTATATATAGATTTTTTCCCATATTGTGAATTCATTAGTATTTTCTAACTGTTTTAATAATTTTGTACTTATATCTATTTTGTGTTTCTTTGTCCCAACATGAGCTGCTATTGCAGATTTTTCTACTTCCCCCTTTTTTACATTTCTTATGTGTTCTTTAATTCTAATTTTTAAATTTCTCTTTGTTTTCCCTATGTATACTTTATCACAATCTGCACATTTTATTTGATATATTCTTGATTTATTAATAGTTGTAGTTGTAAGCCCATGTTTTCCCTTAACAGAGATTTAGGCGCCCTCCCCCTGTAGTGAAGAATTTGAACCAAACTAATTTAGTTACACTTGTTTTCGTATAGATGTCCTTTGAGTGGTCCGTGGTCAGCGTTCCGCCTCACATTGACATCTAGGAAATCCAAGGTAGTAGGGCCTACTAGGACGGGAAAATTCGGTAAATTTTGCTTAGAGGCCTTTAATTCAGGCTTAAGGATCTTTTACGAGCCTGAAAATCTTCAGACTCGGGACCCACGGCTTAAAGTCCCTCCCGGAGGACTTGCTCCTTGGATTGTTCCGTCCTAAAAAATTCATCGACACCGGCCGGGTTTGAACCCTCGACCCTCGAAACCAGAGGCAAGGAGCATAACCACTAGTCCACCGCAACCGATATTTTTTATTAATAAGAATGTTAAAAAATAAACTCAAATATTAAGGTCCTTCTTTATAAATGAGGTGAGTCTGTTTCATCTTACCTCGTAAAAGTAAGTTCTTTTAGGACATGTTTCAAAATAATTCTGTTTTAACTTCAATTACTCTGCCCCGATGATGTAAGCAATGATGATGATGATGATGATGCACGTGGAGAGGCCTTAATCCTATACTTAAAGACTATGTTAATGATTATAATGATAGCCACATGATGTTTGGGGTCTGTTTGTGCCTTAAAGTTTCTTGACATTTGTCTTACAGGTGAAGAAAAACCCCAAAGAAAACAATCGCTCAGGAAACTTCTCCCAACCGTGGATCGAACCCGGGCCCGCTGCGTGACAAGGGACTTCTGCTCATATTAATGTCAGTTTGAAGATACAAATATGTCTCAACTAGCATTATAAATATTATTATTGTTGTATTTAATATAATATGTTTCTGTCCTGGTTAAGTGGAAGATAAGATCAAATGGCATTAACTCCACCAAGATAAATACTAAATACTGCTCT
Organism: Diploptera punctata; assembly: GCA_030220185.1. Lineage (NCBI taxonomy): Eukaryota > Metazoa > Arthropoda > Insecta > Blattodea > Blaberidae > Diploptera > Diploptera punctata. The sequence goes on from JASPKZ010010272.1 coordinate 626,110, forward strand.
AATAAAGTGGCAACATAGTTTCCACCATCGAATGCAACTTAATAATAATAATAATAATAATAATAATAATAATAATAATAATAATAATAATAATAATAATAATAATAATAATAATAATAATAATCCAGGGATTAAGTATGTTGGCTCGTTCCGGTTTCATGAAAGCTAGAATTGTTAAAATTGTTCAGACTATCTTCTGTGTGGGCGTCCAACATTTCTCCTTCCGTGCGGTTTATAATTTAGCAATAATTTTGGAAATCTTCCTTCTGGCATTCTATCAACATGTTCTTTCCAGTCGTTCCTATATTTAATTATTCGGTCTGTAAGTTTGAAAACATTTAGTTCCTTTCTTATATCTTCATTTCTTTTCTTATCCAGCAGAGTATATCCTGCTATATTTCTCATCTCAGCTGCTTCCAGTCTTTGTTCTCCTCTTATAATAATAATAATAATAATAATATAATAATGCTGATGATGATAATAATAATAATAATAATAATAATAATAATGTTTATTTTACCTGGCAGAGTTAAGGCCATAAGGCCCTCTCTTCCATTCAACCAGCGAATAGTGAAATTATACAGACATTACGTGCTTATTACAATTTTAAGATATTATTAAAATATAGACTAAACAAAAGACACTGGTGATGTGATCTAATACTAACAAAAACATGGAATATAATAAAATTAAAATCGTCTTCTTCTTCGGCTTCCCGCCACTTAGAGGTTTGCCGTCTTCAGTTTCCATTTATCACTATAATTCCATACAATTAAAATAATATAAAATAAAATTAAGTAAAAAAAGCGTCCTAGATGGTAATTTACAAAATGCTGAATATGGTTGTTATGCAGTTTATGTTTCCAATGTGTAGAACTTAAGGTATAAGTTAATTTGGATTTAAATAATGATAGTGGTTGGCAGTCCCTTAACAGGTTAAACAATAAACAAATTCCTGAATATAGCCTATAACAAACAATTAATGATTGAAAAATGTTAATGTTGGTCCCTAGGGACGAAGTTAGATTAATGAGTGTAAAAAAAAGACATAAAAGTAACAAAGTTGAATAACAAACTAAACAAGAGATAACATTCTTAAAACTGATTTTATGAATACAATACAGAGAGGGCAGAATATTTTTGATTCCTTTAGAAAATCATTGACGCGTTTCCTGAACATTACCATAGTTTGTTAGGTGGGGTTGAAGGCCCTCGAATATTCTTGGTCGAGTGAGGGTGAAGTACCTTAAAGAAGTACTAATCGCATTTGCCACGCGGTAAACCGCCGACATAGACAGTCTGTCCCCTTCTCTGCCTTCTTTATTACACGGACCAAGAGTGTGGGAGGGTGAACCTCAACTTCCTTTCTTATGGCTTCTTCTAGGTCTTCCTTTTACTTTCCCCCTTTCTTAGATTCTTTTCAAGCATTTTTAAAGAAACTGTTTCATCAAAAATTAATTTGGAATGAATAATTGAACAATGTTACGTGTTCTTGAATAAGAACTTAATAAGAAAACCGTATATCGATTTTGGAGACTGCGTCTTCAAATCAATAAATTTACAAGGAAGAAACAAGGAATATTCCTTAAAATATACATTATAAGTCCAACTCCTTTCAAAAAACGTTAAACTGAAAATATATAAAACTATTATTCTACCAGTCATATTATATGGGTGCGAAACATGGACTCTTATTTTAAGGGAGGAAAGGAGATTACAAGTATTTGAGAATAAAGTACTTAGGAAAATATTTGGACCAAAGAGAGATGAACAGACAGGTGAATGGAGAAGACTACATAACAATGAACTACATGGTCTTTATAGGAAGCCAAATATAATAAGAACAGTTAAGTCTCGTAGACTGCGATGGGCAGGACATATTGCACGTATGGGGAATAAAAGACTTGCATGGAAGCTTCTTGTAGGAAAGCCAGAGGGAAAACGCCCAGTTGGTAGACCAAGAATGAGGTGGGAGAATAACATTAACTATGATTTGAGTGAAGTAGATTATACAGGGAATGATTGGAAAGCATTAGCTCCTGATAGGGATGTATGGAGAGCTTATGTCCGCGCGGCCATGAACCAACGGGTTCGATAGTGCCAGTGAGTAAGTAAGTATATATATTATAAGTAAGGCTAGGATTTTTATGTAATATTAACGTGCAAAATTCTTTGTATAATGCTTTTATAGCTTCTATTAATTTTTTGGTAATGTTCGTATTGTCTAAAGTTTCCCATAACATTTTTTGAGGAATACAATCATATGCCTTGGTTAAATCGACAAAAAGCAAATGTATATCTCTGTTAGTAGCTCTTTTTTTTTATCATTTGTGTTATGCAAAATATATTATTTGAGCATGACCTACCACTTCTAAAACCAGATTGTTCTTCCATTCCTTTATTCTGGTATTCTAAATCAATCATTTTATTTAGTATATAGAATTATAGGGGGTTAATAAATTCTATCTTCAAGCCACAGTTAGTCCAAAAGCATTCAAGACTGAAAGTGTATAAAACACTGGCTCTTCCAACTCTTTTGTATGGTAGCGAAGTATGGACGTTGAAACAGAAGGATATACAGAGACTTAGATCTGCTGAAATGAGATATCTTCGGAGGACTGCAGGATACACACTACTAGATCACAAAAAAAATGAAGACATCTTAGAAGAATTACACATGGAATCTTTAGAAAACAAAATTTCTGATTATAAGTCAAGATGGATACAACATGTTCATCGAATGGAAGATCACAGAATACCCAAACAAATGTTAAGATATCAACCTGCAGGAAGAAGAAGACCAGGAGTCCACTCAAAAGACTTCTGGATGGTGTTTCTCTTGAGGCCGAAACAGGTCAACAAATGGCCTAAATTCGTGAATGTACTATGATGATGATGATAGAATTATAGGTTAACCTATTTTGCACCAATCATATTCATAAAAAATTAAGAAATCAACAGCACAAGAATTAAATATCACAGTGATTATGAGATAGAATCTGTCAAATGAGAGTTATTATTTTTATTATTTATTTATTTAATGCAGGGCACTTGAAATACAGATCATTCACCCAAATGACAGACCTTATTAACTTATTTACAATAACTATACACAATAGAAACAATAACATAAAAACACTATACAATATAAATAGAATAATCTTTAGTTATTGAAGATCCAGGAAGTGGCCAGAGGATAGTTTTGTCAAATTAGAGTTAAAATACCCAACCTAGAGAGACAATACAATTTTTAGAAACGGTTTATGAGTCCAAATGCAATGAAATTTTGTGAAATATGGATAGAGAATACTTTTCACTGAAGAAAACTACATTTTCATTCTACAATTATATCATGGCACAGAGAGAACACATCACAGACAATATCAGCCATACACGACACACTTGTATGCAATCTAGGATCATAATTACAATTTAACCAAATATAGGCCTATACAGGGGCCTTAAATCATCATCATCCGTCACGAATTAGGCCTTTGTAAAACTGTTTCGGCACCATCTAGCAGTCTTGTAAGATGTCTTCCTGGTCGACGATGTCATTTGCATCATTTTTGGGATTCTTGAATTATCCATTCTTTTTCATGGTCTAGCGAGTTTAATTTATATATCCATCCATAGTAATTCTGCCCGAGGGCAGGTCCTACACTGCAATCATAGCATTTTCATGCTATGCTTTGCAGCTTTACTAGGGAATTGTAGGTGTGATAGCTTCCCGTTGCTTTACACACCGGTGAAGGATGATGATGAAGATGATGATGGCCATATGATTTCGGGGACCGTTTGGGCCTTAAAGTTTTCCTGACATGTCTTACAGGTGAGGAAAAACCCCGATAAAAACCTCACCCAGAAAAACTGCCCCAACCGGGGATCGAACCCGGGCCCGCTGCGTGACAAGACTACCTCTAGACCACAGCGGTGGACAAAAAAAATATATATATATATATATTGATTTATATATATATATATATATATATATATATATTGATTTTTTTTCTTCTACTGATTCTACTTCAATTGTTATATATTTTTTTTCATTCTTTTTTCGATCTGAAAGAGTGTATCCTGCTTTCCTTTTGAGAAATTCCATTGCTGTTGCTTTGATTCCGCTCCTGTCTCTTTTTCTTAAGGGGCCTTAAAATTTAAAATAAATATATGTAAAATGGCTATTAAAGCACAACATTTCTGGCACAAATATGCACAATTTTTTGCCATATTATTGGAGTATGTTTTATTAATTGAAATGATTGCCTTTGGGTTGCATGTTGTTAAAACTTAACATGTCACACTATATAACGATCCTCATAACATAACAGGCCTACACTGAAGTAAGAGAAATATTATATTAAAACTAATTACGAATAAGCAAAGCATAGAAATTAATTAACCAAATAAGGTCTGAGTATTAATTCATAATGGAACAGCTAATAAAGCATTTAATTTTAGGTAGATAACTGGAGGGCTTGTCCATCAAACAAGCTTCCACAGTACAGCAGAGTATAAACACTTTCAAATTTAGTTGATAGTAAGTGGCCAGGTTGGTGGTTAATAGAAAGTGGCTTCATTGTAGGAGCATCTCCTCTCTGGTTTCAAACTAGAGTCGGTAATTTATAACGAGTGAATGTAACCATTATTTATACTGTACTCCGACTCTGTGTATTGCGTTCCACCAAGTGCGCTCGTGGGAATTCAACTGAAATGTGAAACGGAATTGCACGCAAAAACATTTTAGGCTACATTCATCTTGCACCTTACTTCAAATTGGCTCTACCTGTAGGTTATTCATTCCACATTATCGTTATGCATAAATTAAGGAACACATAACTGCAAATATAAATGGCTACAGCAACTTAATATGATGGAACATTTCGGAGTACCTCGTCAGATTCTTCACTGCATATTTCAAGAAGACCTTGGACTGGACCGTCTCTTATTATTATTATTATTATTATTATTATTATTATTATTATTATTATTATTATTATTATTATATAATTTTACAAAGTGTTGGCAGTTCCATCTCTTATCTATGGATGTGAAACCTGGACATTAACAAAGACAGATAATAAACAAATAGAGGCTGCTGAAATGAAGATGTTGAGAGCAATAGCAGGATACCAAAGGACCGATAAAAAGAAAAACGAAGATATAAGAACAGAACTTAATATATTTAATCTCTGTGAAAGAATAACATATTACCAAAATGCTTATCTTCAGCATGTAGCCCATTACGAATGAATGAACAGCGCATACCAAGAAGAATGTATAAATGTATAATTATAAACCAAAAGGGAGAAGAATGTTGAGAAGACCATTGAAGAGATGGAAGGACCAATTCGACCTATAATGAGATCGGAAAAGGTCATTGGGCCTAATCCTTGTTGTTGATGATGATTATTATTATTATTATTATTTATTAAACTCAATTCCAACCTGGTTGAGTGGTAGACAAGGCCTTAAGGCCTTAACTCTGCCAGGTAAAATAAAGCTATTATTATTATTATTATTATTATTATTTCGCCACAAAAGCATGTTAGGGTTATAGCTTACTATAACAAATTTATACTATATATATATATATATATCCATCGCTGTGGTCTCGAGGTAGCGTGCTGCCTTCTCAGGCAGCGGGCCCGGGTTCGATTCCCGGTCGGGACAGGCTCCTGGGTGAGGTTTCTTCGGGGTTTTTCCTCACCTGTAAGACAAATGTCGGGAAGCTTAGGAAACAAACGGTCCCCGAAAATCATCCAGCCATCATCATCATCATCATCATCATCCTTCACCGGTGTGGAAAGCAACGGGAATCTACCAAACCTATAATTCTCTAGTAAGGTTGCAAATCATAACATAAAATGCTATGATTGCAGTGAAAGACCTGCCTTCGGGCAGAATTGCTATGGATGGATACTAGATTGTGAAACAGAAATATTAACTTACGGTTTTGAATGAGTGTTATGAATTACATAAATTGACTATAAATGTATTGGCATATTGTTATGAATGTGTGTTATGAATTTCATAAAATGTCTATAATAATTTTGGTTCTCACACATTGAGGAAGAAGCCTCATCGTCGTTCAAAACCAAGTTTAACCAGAATAGTCGTTTTCGAATATAGGACAATCAAATAAAACATGTTTTACAGATTGTATTGGTTCTTGACATTTACAATTGTGATCACTGTCTGGGTTACTATTAAATCTCCTAAAATAACTTTCAAATTTTCCATGGCCAGTCGTAAATTGTGTTAAGAAGAAATTTGGAGCGTCCCTTAAGAGGCTCGGAATTGCACTATATCGCTAATGTTAAAATAGCTTTTAACGTAAGCCCATATGTCTTCTCAAGATCTACTAAACTGATTTCCTTAGTCTTGTCGGGGATATTTAATAAATTATTATAAATACACAGCATTTCTTAGATTGAGAGGTTGTATTTAAATATAAAATCTTATTGAGAAATAGGACAAATATTGTATTTTCTCAAGATTATTAAATGGACTTCATTATTCTTGTTAGGAATATTTAATTAATTATTATTATAAACTACAGCATTTCTTAGAATGAAAGATTGTAATTAAATATGTTGAGAAATAGGAAGTAAATATTATTTTTTCTGGAAAATTAATTTTCATAATGTATATATCATCATGGCAGCTGTCGCCGTCTTCCGGAAACCAAACGCCATCCCTCTCGGTCCATCCATTGATCTTCCTCCATTCCTCTGATATTCATAGCTGCTTGTACCCCTTCTATACAAGTTTTCTTCGGTCTTCTTCTCTTCCTCCTTTCCATTGGGGATCCATTCCATAACAATTTTTGGCAATCTTTGCTCTGGCATTCTTTTGACATGGCCATACCACTGCAATATTTTCTTTTCTATAATGTCTATGATGTCCAGCTCCTCTTGTACACCTATAATTTCCCTTATTTCTTTATTTCGTATTCTATACATTCTAGATTTTCCAGCTGATCTTCTTAAAACATCCATTTCTGTACTTAAAATTCTTTTCATTTCCCTGATAGGAATTTGCCAGACTTCAGCACCATATGTTAAAATGCTCTGAATTATGGTTTGATATATTTGTAATTTTCTATTTTTTTAATATTTTTGCTTATATATATATATATATGTACACACACACACAAGTACACGTTTCATCCCCCCATAATGAATGTATTCTGTTAAATATACATTTTAGAAGGCATTTAGCCTACCAGCCGACAACTGGCCTCACTTCCACATACATTAATCACAGAGGTGGACGATTATCTAATCTTACTTACTTACTCACTGGCACTATCGAACCCGTAGGTTCATGGCCGCGCGGACATAAGCTCTCCATACATCCCTATCCTGAGCTAATGCTTTCCAATCATTCCCTGTATAATCTACTTCCCTCAAATCATAGTTAATGTTTGGTTCTCCCACCTCATTGTTGGTCTACCAACTGGGCGTTTTCCCTCTGGCTTTCCTACAAGAAGCTTCCATGCACGTCTTTCATTCCCCATACGCGCAACATGTCCTGTCCATCGCAGTCTACGAGATTTAACTGTTCTTATTATATCTGGCTTCCTATAAAGACCATGTAGTTCATTGTTATGTAGTCTTCTCCATTCACCTGTCTGTTCATCTCTCTTTGGTCAAAAAACGATTATCTAATCAGTATAGAGATTACATGTCAGGTGTCCAGTCGTTTATAGTTGGTTTTTTAACCTGTAGCCGCTACTTAATGTAGCTACCGAAATTTCTAAAAATGTTGGTGGACAGCGATCTCTACTGCCGAAATTCCAAAGGAAAATTTCTTCCGCCTTGAGGAATCGAACCAGCACAATTCCTGAAGCTCTGAACCAAGGCATCATTCCTTATACCGCTCGACTATGGCGCGGGACAGGCCTACGATATAAAAAGGTATATTCCAGAATATTTTTAATACAACTAAAACAATGTTTAAATATTCTGTTATTCTGTAAATCGATCAAAATGTAATCCCCATTCCACCTTTACTTGAATTCGAATAAAAATATTTGTTGTGTTTTGTTAAGTTGGCCCTAAACACATTTCACGTGAACAAACTAGTTGAATCTTACTTAACGAAAAACGAAGTTGTCCAATTAGAAGGTGTTGCAATGGGCAGGAAAGGGACAACATGGGTCGCCACTTGATCAAACCGATGACCGAGTCCCTAGGGTCAACTAAGTTTGTTTGAAAAGTCTCACCCCTGCATTTGAGACACACTATCCGCAAACAGACTAATCAACCCTTCCCGGATCTCCTCTCCTCAAGAACTTAACTTCGCCTACACTGCTAGATGAGGAAACTTCCCACGCCACGTCCATCAATTCTTTCAATATTACTCTGTTACATTATTCATGACTCTATAATGCCATATCGACGTCAAATGGGATGTTTAGAAAGTCTAGTTACGTAATCAAATTTAAATCATGCCACAGAAAAAAGAAGAATCCCACATTCTTCAAAATTAACGTTCTAAGCTAAAAAATGCTATTTTTATAAAAATAATGGTTAAAAATGTGTATTCAACGAAAACATTTCAAAGATTTTTTTAATTATTAAAAACGTAAATAGTAAAAACACATTAGTCATTTAAAAAGGAAACAAAAATAAAAATGTATAAAATTATGGTAATTCCCACAATACTGTATGGGTGTTAAACTTGGGTTCCAACGAAAAAACAGGAAGATGGAATACAGACGGCGGAGATAAGGTTCCTCAGACAAGTTAAAGGATGTACAAAACTTGATAGAATTAGAAATGAAGATATAAGAGGAGAATTAAAAGTGCAACCTTTATTGGATAAAGTCACGAGTTACACTGAGCAACAAAAAAAACTATTTTTTGTCTCAGAAAGAAAAATATGTGATTCTGATAGCATTTTTTCTCCTGAATTCAAAGACGATATAGGTTCTTTCACCTTCACGCAAGGTTTCCGAGAGACAGGTACTTTTTTGATTTCAAATACTTTAATATTTTCTACATTCGTAACTATACAATATTCGAACATTCGGACTCACCTAGAAAGTAAGAAATGACGATTTTCTGCTATATTTCGCCTGTCGAGCATCCCTCTTGATGGTCCAACAATAATCGGCCAGCATATTAGGATTCCATTTGCCTTGATATCTCTTTTCCACAGCTGAAATCTCCTGATGAAAGTGTTCCCCGTTTTATTTTACAATGGATAAATGGACGAAAAAACGTTTATTAAAAAATAATTATTTAAATCCATTACTTGAAATTGAAATAAAAAAACCGTGGGTGATGGAGAAATTCCGAATACATATTTGAAAACACGATAGAAAACTGCATTAAGTACAACTATTGGTACTCATAAGACAAAAAACATGTTGACCAGTGTTATAGATAGAAGTGGATTGATCACATGAATGGAATTAGTAATGAGAGATATCCACTGATAGCAAGAAATTATCAAGCAAGAGGAAGACGTGATGTCGGAAGACCTAGAAAGCGTTGGGCTGATGCATCATGAAGTCCGAACGGGCAGTTGCCTAATCCGTGGAGTGATGATGTTTGACTAGCATACGTAAGTGTAATATTAGAAACTATTCATCTTCCTCTTCCTGTTCGTAATAAGAGATACACTATCTCCGCATATTAACTTCTTTGACAAGGATATCGATTCAACAATGTACGATCGATATGGTACAACATAAAATGCCAAAAGAAAGCAACTTCAAAAATTACCCAAAAAAAAAAGGGTTAGTTCTGTTGCTAAAAAATTAAATGTTGTATAATGAATCTGCATTATTGTTAATAGTTATGTCTTATACAATTATCTGTTATTGATTTTTTCTCAAGCCCAAAGATATTTAACAGTAAATATATGTTATTTATAACTATATAGCCGGCTTAGAAATCGCCCGGAAGTAAGATCGGAATACATAGTCTCACATTTGGTAAATATTAAACAATATCATTATTTTTAGCTTCTAATGTTGTATTATTCGCTAAATAATCGCTCCAAATCCAACGCGAGGTTGAGTTTTTCATTAGACTTTGTCGCTCGTAATTTCTTCAGAAAAAAACAACCTCTTGTTACATAACTGTTGACTATTTAACTCATGCCGCAAATGGGAGTCAATGACCAATCACATTTAAATGATTTTTTTATTTACAACCAATCACAGTCGTGTTTCGCCTAGAATTTACCAACTAAAGTTTATCATTAAAATATAAATGTAGTCAATATTTTAATATTATATCACCAAGAAGATCACTTGTGTATTAAAAGTTTATCATAATAAATAAAGCACATCCTTTTTAACATTCTGAATAGGTTATAGCATTATTTTGCAGTGACTGACTCTCTAAAAAATACGGCTACCAGATTGTATATATAGTGCATGAATGTCAACGCAAAGCGCATGCGGGAGTTAATATAAAAACATCTGTAGCAATTGACTATACCACAAAAAAACACTGTTTGCACTTTCTTAAATGTATTTTTTCCCAGGTAATAACATTCCAGAAACATAATTGTCATATTTACATCATAGGACATCAGAAAATGATGTTTCATTTTTTCTCCTCTAGAGTGCATTCTTACAATATTGCGTTCCTTTGGTAATAAATTATATAATCTGGTTGCAGTGATTAACAAAAAAAGCAAATGAAGCGTACCAATCATTTCTCATTTGTTTTCAAACATGGCCGTTTACATTAAATATATAAATATTTTAAAATAACTAATATTTAAATAATGATTTGTGAGTAAACAGCTTAATTTTATTCGTTAAATAATCCTAACAAATGCCATTCTTGATTTCCAAATTCTCTAGATAAATTGGAAATCACTCATGGCATTACCTATGATAATTCTGCAATCAATTAAAATCTTAGGTAATTCAAAGAACTTTGTATAGTTAGATTCGTTTCTTTGATAATTTCTTTCTTTTTGCAGAGTTAGTAAAATAATACAATACAAAAGAATCTATACAACGTAATTCTGGAACAAAATGAAATTGAATGCTAATATTAAGTGGTACTAAGTATTAAATATTGAGAAATGTACGTGAATTTGTTTCATCAATGTACGATTTTCATTAATTAAAACGAGATTTTAATTATTCTTTGAAGGTTTTCATATTCCATCTCCAAACGGATATATCTACCCCTGTGGTAATGAAGAATAGGCTGTTGAACACCTTGTTTTAGACTGTCCATCTCATGGATATAAGCGATATATTCTGATGTTCATTTAATTGAATATAATCAAGTACTGCATAATCCAATAATTGATATTTTAAAAAGGAAATGCTGTTACACAGAATTTAAAACATTTGTAAATGCTATTTCTACCATATTTTAATTCATCTTTATTACTACTTACTTTCTTAATCTTAATTCTATTAATTCTTGTTTCATTCATTTGCTGTTTTTGTTTCATTTATATTCTGTAACTATGTGCATTTTCAATTTTATTTTATATTTTAACTACATCCCTAACATACATTTATAAAATAGGGCTAAAAATCTTTGAGATTTAATAAACAAATAGATAAATTATTCTGCGACACATTGTTTTAATTTATAATCAGTTTTAACTCTATGTTAGATTTTTCAAACAGAATTACACACGTAATAAGTAGCAAAAACAAAGAATATAGCATACAGACTGGTACTAGCTATAATATTTGACAATGATTTCCGTTTTAAAATGTGTAGGTAATGAATATCACCAATTCAAATACTTTCAAAAACAAAACAGTGCAAAAATTGCCGTATATTTAATCTTAGGATCACTGAAAAAAATGCAGCGGGGCCGGGTTCGATTTCCGGTCGGGACAAGTTTCCTGAGTAACTTTTTTTCGGGTTTTTTCCTAGCCTGTAAGATAAATATCAGGAATCATTAAGGCCCAAACGGTCCCCGAACATCATATGGACATCATAATCATCATTCATATTCGCCTTAGAATAAGTTTCGGATTAAGGACTTTCCTGGCGCACCGCTATTATCATTATCACCCATCATATCACCGGGGTTACATAACTCCGCCTTCCAGGCGCCCCAACCTCAGAAGTTGGTTTACAATCACGCCAACAATCAGGAGAAAAGACCAGAAATGTTAAAACGACAACCTGGGACATTGAATAAAAAAATAATACATTTTCTATAAACCGAACAGAATTTGTAATAAGTAACGAGTGTAAACAACATGTTTCAATAGGTAAACAGAATTCATTCAGAAAGAATACACGTTAAGTTTCTAGATTATACCCCAAAAAGAAAGCGAAATATGGCAATTGAAGCTATGTACGGAAATTAGCTAGTACATGATATGTAATGATCCTAATGGATTAAGTAATGGAATAGAAGCAAATAGTTACTCTCTCAATAGTATTTACAATGCGAGATTGGGAAGTGGTTTTTACAAAAGCGAGAAAACATTTCACAAACGTGTGTTGTACATTATTTTCTTCACTATGGTGTTTTCAAAACAATGAACAATAGTAAAATAGTAACATCTTTGTTGGAAATATTTGCGTTCATTATAAACAACTGACTGACGTTAGCAGTCTGGCCAATGTATATGGTAAATGCCAAAAATATTTTAGTTGAAACTGCAGCAGGCCGTGACACCAATCGGGAACAAAATGTCGGCAAGTACGAATTTGTTTTATATTGTTTCAAATGAAGTTCAGTTCATTTAAAATGTTGTGATTTGTTTCGTATAATGTATATAAACACTACCCTTTTGTATATATTCTTATATACATTGTATACATAAGGGCAGTGGTCTTACTTCCCGCCCTAGATAGGCAATTTGTAATATTACAAGAACAATTTTCTAAATTTCCAGGTTGCCAACATATAAATAACTAAATAACTACACTGTAAAGTGGTCGTGGGATCACTTTACAGTGTAGTTATTTATATGTTGGCAACCTGGAAATTTAGAAAATTGTTCTTTCAATTATGGTGGAGAGAACGCATTATCGTGCAAAAAATAAATTAATGTTCAAACTATAAAACAATAAATACTTGATAGATGCAAGGAGTCACAGTAACCGCGGGTACCAGAAGTCAAACAGCGAACACCTGACAGACACTTGCTTGAATGAGAGGTATATATACAGGACGTCGTCAGACTTTACGTGTATGGGAATCGTTTTCTTGCAAACTAGATAAAAAAAAGTTTTGATTTAATGGAGTTGAGAAAATCATCTTCCCTCCCTCTGAAGTTGGTTTGCAATTTTTTTTTCTCTTTAACCAGTCGTGCAGGCAATGGAGTGAGCGCGGAAGACAAAGTAAAGAAAACCTGACAGCCCTCCAAACCATAAACTTTTATAACTCAAACCTTATATCATCTACAATGTATACGTGTTATTCTCCTAACCTATCATTTTCATAAAAAAAGTACTTTGAAACTGTATATACCTTCTTAAAAGTTGTACGATAGATGTAATCTTTGAGAAATATTATGTTTACCTTAGTAAATAGATCTATAAGGTTTTTTGAACGTGCCACGGGTATGATATGACCTGATAATTATTGAACAAAATTGTCTGGATTTGCTCTCAACCAAGATTCTCGGAAGGCATATCGTTAATTAATAACTAAAAATCTCCGCCCTAGATTTAGTAAAGGCAGAATTAAATTCAGAGCTCGTTTACCTTGTCCGACACACACATTTAGCTGAATTTTTCCATGAAAGATGGCTTGTAGTTTCGAGTTTAATGCAAAAATGGACATATCAAATGGAGGTCAGTGACAGGAAAGATGTCAGTAGCGGAGATGCATGGCAGTTATTAATGTAAAAACGCTTTGTGGAAATTATAAATTTTATTAATGTAAAAGTTGAAGTTAATATTGTCAAAATAATGGGATAAATAAATGTTAATTGTCAGTTTTCTTTTTCAGTGCCGCAGGTTGTCATTTCGACATTCTGGTATTCTCTCTTGGCATGACGTTATTGTAATCCACTTCTGAGTTTGGAGCGACTGGAATGCGGATTACGCTGCTCAGATGATATATGATGGTGCGCTAGGAGAGGCCTTAATCCTAAAGTTAATGAATAAGTATTAATGATGATGATGGCCAGATGAAGTTGGGACCGTTTGGGCCTTAATGTTTCTTGACATTTGTCTTACAGGTGAGGAAAAACTGAAAAAATCCATCACCCAGGAAACTTGTCTCGAATGGGGATCGAACCCGGGCCCTCTTCGTGACAAGGCAGCACGCTACCTCGAGACCACAGCGGTGGACAATTTTCAAATATCAAATTCTATAGTCGGCCGAAATACAGTAAAACCTGTCTATGAAGGAACATGAAGATTCCTTAAATATATTTCCGTCTTGGCAGTTTTCCTTCTTATAAAGGGTTCCCAAATTACAAGCTTGAATTTTCTCATGCAGCGTATGGGTTTTACATGCACGCTTTAAAGACATAATGTATTGACTGAAATACAGACAAAATAGTGTTTGTAACACAGCTCAATTTGCACGGCAATACAAAACTTTATTACAAAAAATGAGAAGAACTCAACTACAGGAAGACTGAAGAGTTTTCCAACTGCCTCTCAGGTAACGTAAGCAGGCAAATAAAGCGAGGGATTCCCCGCTGTCACACATAAGCAAAGGTATCCCCCGCAATACAATGGCAACACAAGAAGGTAAAATTATACAATGCAGAAAGCGTCATACGCATAATTTTCACGTATGGTCATTAATACTGTAATTTGAACGTGCTTAAGAATACTTTTCCGTCTTACTGAGGTAAAATAATTATTGGTACTTTAAAAAACATTCCGTTTCCGCGTTATTGGAAGTTTCCGGCTTATACAGGACGATTTTACATATAAAATCGCACCGTTCTGGAGATTTTTTTCCGTCTCTACAGGTTTCCTTCTTATAAAGGTTCCGGCTAAGACAGGTTTTACTGTAGGCTACATTTCATTTTAAGAATATCTGTGCTTTTAAAATGTGTAGACCATCACTAAACTAATACCTTAAAATACGGTATCTAAAAATCAAGAAGTTTATGACAGATTATAAACTAACTCACTGCCTTTATCGAACCCGTAAGTTCATGGTCAAGCGGATGCTATCCATACATGCCTATCCGGAGCTAATGTTTTCCAATCATCCCTTGTATAATCTACTTCCCTCAAATCATGGTTAATGTTATTCTCCCACCTCATTCTAGTTCTACCAACTTGGTGTTTTCCATCTGGTTTTCCTACCAGAAGCTTCCATGCACCTCTTTCATCCCCCATTCGTTCCACATGTCCTGCCCATCGGAGCTTACGAGAATTAGCTGTTCTTATTATATCTGGCTTCCTATACATATCATGTAGATCACTGTTATGTAGTTTTCTCCATTCACCTGTCTGTGCATCTCTTTCTGGCCCAAAAAAAATTCCTAAGAACTTTATTCTCAAACATGGTATCTTTACCTTGTCATAGTGGAGTCGTTTGCTTGCTTAAATGACCCCGAGAGCTATCCCTGCACTGAGGTAGTATTGCTGCCGAAAGGGTTACCCATGCCGGATAGGTCGAAGGCGTTTATCCAGACGAAAAAAGTACCTTAGTCGAAATAGTGACTCTTCAACCATAAAAATACAACCGTCAAGAAACGCAGACATGGGTTCCACTGGGGTAAAATTCTCCGGGCGGGAACTACTTCAGGGAATCCATGCCAAAGGCTAAAACACAGGGACATGTTCCTAGGAACATAGAATTAGGAACATGGAATGTTATGACAGGTTATGTAAATTATAAATACAAAATAAGAGCATGCGAAATGTTCGGATATATTAAACTTAACTTGGAAGGAGACGTATTATACATAAGTGAATTATTATAGATGTTTACAAATAGCCGAATATCAGTTGAAAATTAATATGTAATGTAATTTTGTACTTTTAAATGTAAAGCAAGATGTCATATTCAGTAACTTTATTTTAATTTTAATTAGAATACAGCACTTTTTTGTTATACAATACGTTAATAACATTAACTCAAAAAAATATACTATGCATGTTATAAAATAATGTAATGATACTTTTATAATATCAGATATTTTATTTGTGTTTATTACTTTTTTCCGCAGGTATTCCTATTTTGTGAAACAGCTGAACATAACATTTATTATTAATATTATTTAGAAACAATGTTTCAAATGTCTTTGTCCTTGTCCGATAATTTTACAATTTAATTGTAAAATACAGTTGGAATTGTGTTTCTATTTTTTGTAGTTTGGAAGAAATAAATGTCTGAAGTCTGTTCCTTCTTTTTGAATAGCCTTGTATATAAAAACAAATATTTAGAATACAATCATGATACCTACATGTTATATTGTATTAATCCGAATACTACAAAAACATCAGATTGAAAGTATCTTCCGCACTGAAAACACTATTAACCAACATGCTCGGGTGTACTAAAGACAAAATACCTTTAGAATCTACAGGCATCTACGCTATCACTTGCACCTCATGTGAACGAATATACGTAGGATGTACCAACAAATAAATTGCTTGCCGAATAAAAGAACATAAGGCTGCAATAAACCGTCAAGAACCTACTTCAAGTCTGCAGCATGTCGACCTCACAGGAACTTTGATAAATCTAGGGAAGCAATAAAAGTTGAGAAAATACCACATTCTATGAAACGTATGATGCCCAAAGATTAGCATCTAACGGAAAACTGCTCTCGCTGTCATCCCCAAAACAACGTAGAAGGTATCAAGAATACCACGTTTCGGCAGCATGGAACATGGTCAACCCTTGGATGGGTGTACAGCTTCCAAAATGGACCAATATGAAAGCGGTTGTCACTAAAAATCGGATCTATTTTTTTTTTCAAATGCCCCAAGTTATTTTGACATTTCTAGTGTTCTCTCCTGGTATGGCGCACTTATAACCCACTTCTGAGGTTGGGCCGCCTGGAAGGCGGGGTTACCCCGATTATGTGAGTTAATGGCAATATGGCAATGATGCGCTAGAAGAGGCCTTAAATTAACTTAAGCTAATTAGGCGAATATATTGATAATAATGATGGCAAGATGGTGTTCGGGGACCGTTTAGGCCTTAAAGTTTCCCGACATTTATCTTACAGGCGAGAAAAACTCCGGAAAAAATCTCACCCAGTAAACTGGTCCCGATCGGGGATCGAAGCCGGGCCCGCTGCGTGACAAGGCAGCACGCTACCTCGAGACGACAACGGTGGACAAAATCTGATCTATTGTAGACCTATTTGTTCTAAATCCACATTGATTATCACATATTATGTTGTCAATATATGGAATAAGAGGAAGTATGAATATATTTGTTAGAATTTTATACAAAATTGAAAATAATGAGATGCCCCTGTATTTGTTGCAATGTAAGTAATTTTATAAGTTCACAGCCTAATAAATAAATATACACGAAGAATGTTAACTCTTAACTAAAATGAAACAAGCTCATAAAATATGTTGTGTTATTAAAATTAAACAGAAATTGAGGATCGTGCCGACTAAAAAACATGACGAAGAAGATAGAAATGTTAAGCAGCACGAAGCGAATGGAATATTAATGTCTGTGAATTAATAAACAATATGATGCGTTATCTTCTTTTCTTGGATCAGGCTCCAACTTTCCTGTCACGAAGAAGGGAATGGTGAATTCCATCTTTGCTAAAACGTAAGCAATTGTAATTTATTCTATCTATTCCACATTTTAATGCAAATTTAACGGAAAGTTACTTCATCTTACTTCATTCATGAATAAATCATTAGAAAGCAAGGTTACCAGAGGTCAGAACGACAGCTATTTTGTTATTAAACAATTAAAGTTTCACATCCAATCTCCTCAACTTGGAACTTCTGTTTACCCACTGTTTATTAACTGAAATATCTTGTGAACTAACAGCTACATTATATTCTAGATAAAACTACTTTAATATGATCTAGGGATTAAAATGCATTAGGGACATTTTTCTTGTCTCTCACCAAATCAAACACCTTGATGTAACTTGTACTTAACATTAATTTGTAATGCAATTTGGTGAGGTTTGGGAGGTCCACCTAACCAAATCCACTTTCCTCGACTTCGTGAGGATCATCCTGGGATGAGAGAGAGAGAGAGAGAGAGAGAGAGAGAGAGAGAGAGAGAGAGAGAGAGAGAGAGAGAGAGAAGAGAAGACGAACGACAAAGACAAAGAGCAGGAGCAGGAGAAGGAGGAGAAGGAGAGAGAGAGAGAGAGAGAGAGAGAGAGAAAGAGAGTGAGAGAGAGGGGGTGGGGAGGGAGAGGGAGAGAGAGGGGGGGAGGGAGAGGGAGAGAGAGGGGGGAGGGAGAGGGAGAGAGAGAGAGAGAGAGAGAGAGAGGGAGAGAGAGAGATTGGTATACAGACAACAATGGGAAACTATTTGATTTGTACGTATCCCTAGTAAAACTGCATACATGATATGATGTACAATGTTGTATTAGTACAGAAGAATGTGCTCTTGGGCAAAAACTATGAATTAATGAATGAATGAATGAATGAATGAATATAAACATGAAATTTAGGTAATGACAGAAATTTAAATAGACACACCAAAATACCATTCCATTATCTATGTGGCACAATTAAACGTACTTTATTGAATAAAACTAGAACTATTTTAAAATTTTATGAAGTATTGGCAGTTCCATCTCTTACCTATGGATGTGAAACCTGGACATTAACAAAGGCAGATAATAAACAAATAGAGGCTGCAGAAATGAATATGTTCAGAGCAATAGCAGGATACCAAAGGACCGATAAAAAGAAAAACGAAGATGTAAGAACAGAACTTAATATATTTAATCTCTGTGAAAGAATAAAATACTATCAAAATGCTTACCTTCAGCACGTATTACGAATGAATGAACAGCGCATACCAAGAAGAATGTATAATTATAAACCAAAAGGGGTGAAGATTGTTGGGAAGACCATTGATGAAATGGAAGGACCAATTCGATCTATAATGAGATAGGAACAGGCCATTGGGCTTTATCCTTGTTGTTGATGATGATGAAATAAAATAAAAGCCAGAACCGAATTTGAACCAGACACTTCTAACTTTATACGTTAGTGTGCTACTTAACGCATAGAAAGGAAGAAAAATAAATGTTTATGCTGGGATGCCTAACTGGCGCAATTGGTAGCGCACTAATATGTAGCGTTAGAGGTCACGGGTTCAAGTTCCGGTTCAGGAGTTTATTTTTCTATTCTTGTCATATTTGGACGTCATTGCTGAATGTCAAAATTGAATTGTAACACGAAAGAATTTAGGACTTATATAATAGCAGGCAACACGCTATGAACTGGATGTCCCGGGTTCGAGTATGGGTAGTAGCGAAGGGAATAAATATTTTCTCTATTAATTCGTGTCCAAACCGGTCCTAGAACATATTCGGCCTCCTAAAAATAAGTACCAGGAAATTTAGCTCATAAATTTGGTCAAAGTCCGCATATCCCCTGCCCCCCCATTCGTTCTTTTGATTATGACTAGTAGATCCAAGCACAAGCGATCTGTGGGTAATTTTAATTATGCACCGATTCTTTAGAAAAAATCATTAAATTAATACGATTTTACAAATTACATACAATATTTCGTATACATGGTGATTCATAATTTCTATTACAAACTTCTAGGAGTTGTAGAGGGGACTCAGTAGATAAAGTTTTGATAAGGAACCCATGTCCGCAAACGTACTATTTTGATGTAAAATAAGTTTGAAGATCGAAACACAATGAGCTGAAATCGCGTTACTCTTGTTTCAAAATAAGCATTACAGACTTCTAGGGGTTGTACTACAAGTGTGGTTCCAAATGGCGACTCTGTTGTTCGTTGCACCAAGTGTACCTGCGATGCATAATTTTCATACACACGCTACAAAAGACCTAGTGTGTGCTCAATAATTTCTACTGTCACCAGAATTTATGCAATAAAATCTTCCTCCGACTCGATAGGTGTAGTACAACCCCTAGAAGTCTGCAATACTTATTCTGAAATACAAGATACGCGATATCAGTCCATTGTGTTTCCATCTTCAAACTTATTTTACATCAAAATGGTCAGTTTCCGGACATGGGTTCCTTATCAAAACCTAATCTACTAAGTCCCCTCTACAACCCCTAGAAGTCTGTAATACTTATTGTGAATCACCCTATACAAATAATCATTAATATAGTTACTTAATCAAGCAAATACAGTATTGAATAAAAACTTACATGTGTTCTAGATGAACTTGCGACATCTTATTGAGATAAAGAAGAAAACTTACCTGTAACAAAAGAAAGAAAAACAAATTAATATCACATATATAGCTATGTAGTTTGTCCCCAGAGAAACCACAGGCAACACAAGTGGCACTGCATACCCCTATATTATTCCCATGGAGCATTAGTTCAATTCTCTCAGATACGAATATCTGGATTCCATTCTAACAGTCCAGTGTTTGAATCGAAGGAATTCCTCAGTTTCATGTATATATACACATTTGGTTGACGAGTTAATCAATATTGTCAGGTATTTAATTACCGAATACATAGTTACCTTGCTAATTGATCTAAAACTACTATATATATATAAAACTAATTACAATATTAATATAGAATAATTTATTCCTAAAGTGATGTGTCACACTATTTTAAGAACAGCCGTAACTAACTCACTGGCTCTATCGAACATGTAGGTTCATGACCACGCGGACATAAGCTCTCCATACATACTTTCAATCATCCCCTGTATAATCTACTTCCCTCAAATCATAGTTAATGTTATTCTCCCACCTCATTCTTGGTCAGCCAACTGGACGTTTTCCCTCTGGTTTTCCTACGAGAAGCTTCCATGTACCTCTTTCATTCCGAATTCGTGCCATATGTCCTACCCATCGCAGTCTACGAGACTTAGCTGTTCTTATTATATCTGGCTTCCTATACATACCATGTGGCTCCCTATTATGTAGTTTTTTTTCATTCACGTGTCTGTTCATCTCTTTTTGGCCCAAAATTTTCCTAAGAACTTTATTCTCAAATACTCGTAATATTCTTTTCTCCCTTAAACTAAGAGTCCATGTTTAGCATCCATATGTAATTTAGGAACAGCCTTACAAAATGGAATTTGACAGTTTCCTGGAGAGTAACATTTTTTTTTAAGTTCCATCATGCCAGCCTCTCATACAGGTATGTGGAAAACATTCGCTATATGGCCAACTGCCCGAAGGTTTATTGTTCCATGAACCCAGCATAAACACGTGTATAAGAAGATTGTATACTCATTCCTAGTCTCAATTCAAATAAGTAAAGAAGTCTCATTCATTTTACTTTGTTTTGACATATTTTACAATATTTTGAAAATAAAAATGTGAATTTCTGAAACCATCCAAATAATGTGCTATTTATTTAAATTGCGTTAGGTTAGCTTTTAAGTTGGTATTTCACAGTTTAGAGAGCTTAAATTGCGTTAGGTAGCTCTTAAGTTGATCTTTCACAGGTTAGATTACTTGAATTGCCTTAGGTTAGCTTTTAGGTTCGTTAAAGTTCGTGTATATATTGGCTGCATCCCGTGATTCCATAGTGTAAACCACTTCGCGTTTGTTGGCGCAAGCGCATGGCGTATGATTGGAATTTAGAAAAAAATTCGCGTCACATGTTGTAAAGTAATTCCAAATGTTGAACCAAATCACTAAACAATCTTGTTGGAGTGGATGTGATTTTATATTTCCTTTGGGCTACCGGTAATCCTTTTAAGATTACACTGGGTAACAAATTTTGGGCAAATTTTTGTTCCTCAGTTTTTTCATGGTTCTTACATAATTCAGGCAATTCAAAAATATCAGTTCACACACATAGCATAAATAGTTCTATGGAAAATTAATATATTTGAAAATATGGGAATTAACACAAAACTGTATCCACAAATATGGATGGAATAAATGCCAACTTAGTTGGTATTTTGTCTGATGATATGGAATGGGATTTTGTTTCAGCATCACTGACTTGGCCATCAAATTTATTAAAAATGAACTTGTGACCGCTCTTTTCTTTTTGTTGCTGCGGACTGTCCCTCACCCAACTCCAAACGTAGTCCCCCATCATGTTTGTATCCCACCTGTCCTGATATCTTGATTCCATGATTTTGAGATCCTGATGGAATCGTTGTCCATGTTCTTCACTCACATCGCCCAAATTTGGTCTAAAGAAATCCAAATGTGAGTTCAGGTTATGCACAACATTACGGAATGCTTGCCATACACTTTTTTCAACTGGTGTTATATTTTGTTCTAATTCTGCGGAATCCAGCAACTGTCTTATTTGAGGTCCTGTAAAAACTCCAACAAATACTTTTGCATTAGACAAACGTGGGAACATAGAGCGAATATGTTGCAAAGCATCTGACGATTTAACCAAAGCTTTAATATACTGTTTTTATAATCCCAATTTAATGTGGAGAGGTGATAGTAACATCTTCCTGTGATTAAGAGATCCATGTAGAACATTATTTACTTCTGGAACAAGTTCGTTTCTTGAAGGCCACAATTGTTGAATGTGGTGTTGGCAAGTTGCTCGGCTGTCCCATAAACAGAGGAAACATGAATACATGGATGCGATCGAACCGTTAACATTTGGAGAAAAATAATATTAACCAATCTTATAATTAAAATTGAAAAAGTAACGAAAACGAACCGCCGACATTCGGAGAAAAATAATCACATATTTGAAATCAGCGCAAAAAACTGAGTCAGAAACACTTAGTATACGCAGAACAACATTTTCATTGTTACGCAGTGTTAAGAATTTGCGTTTTAAGGATTCAGTTTGTTTTCACTATATAATATTCGATTATTTATTTATTTATTTTAACATAAATGTTAAAAAAAACTTTTACTTAAGATAACTTTTGACATCCCTTGGAAAGTCCTAGATATGAGCACGACATACTGGCTTCATTTAATTGACCATTGAACAGGCTTGCAATTACAGTGGGAGAGGAACTACAGGTGCGTATATATGTACTTTGTGCTTTTTCCCCTCCTATCTCACTGTCACGAACTCATACGAAGTACATAATAAATTAAAGAGTACGGTAAAGTTTCGTGTCAGAACTAATCACTTGTACTGTCTGCCATGAGCTTTTTTAAATAAAGCAAGACCCAATCAATTGGCTTCAGCTGAGTATGAGTGTGCACGTATATTACAATATTTAATTCATTTACCTTGGCTAGGTTCGCTCAGTTTCCGCTACATCTGAATTCATTACCTACACGCTCTGCGAGTCCTACAAATGTATATTCTTTCTCCTACTTTACAGAACACTTTTTAACAGTGCCAATGAAAGTCAATAATTTCCCTCGAAACGCATTCAAGTTTTATGAACAAGACGACGATCTCCTTTTTTTAACAGCTAACTAAATTTACTCAAGTATCTACGACTATGACAAGTAAATATGTCTACTGAAATGGATTGTTTTAGATGCTCAACTAGACATTCTAAATTTTAAAAAATCAGAAATACAATCGTCAGACAACAAATGAAAGTCCAAAATTCAATATTAGATTTTTGTGAGATAGGCCTACAGACAACTAGAATGGTATGGTAATTTACGTAGAATGCCAGAGACAAGATTACCCAGAAAAGTTTTGGAATGAATTCCACCTGGGAAAGGAAAGAGAGGTCGACCTAGATTTAAATGGATGGGTGATATAAGAAGAGGTATGAGAGAGATAGGTCTGGAAGAATAGGAATGGAAAGATAGAGAAGAATGGAGAAAGAAGATAAAAATTTAAAAAGCTTTGGGCAAAGGAATATGCTTTATTACATTGTAAACCTATTTATAAATAAATAAATAAATAAATAAATAAATATATATATATATAATAAACATAATGACACTATCTCATCTAGGCATGTAACTATATCGCTAAACAAACAAATTATTCTGGTCAACCTGTAGAATAAAATAGTATGGAAATGCTAAGGTAAGATTTTTTCTTGATTTATGTATAAAGATAGGGAAGGAGAGAGATAAGAAGAAGAATCAGGCGATATAGATACATGGCAGTGAAGCTGTTTGCGTCAATTTTCCATCCCCTATCCTATTTTTTTCTGCTCTATCCTCGCTACTATCCACATACCCTTTCCTCGATCTTCCTCTTTCTCTTTTCCCTTCGCCCTTTCTTCCATTACCTGCTAATGTTTACTCCCTTCTTCAATTCTCATCACATGTTTAAACCTCTTCAATTGTTTCCATTTTATTTTATTCTTCGGTCAATATCTGTTTTAATTTCTCCCCTTTGTGTCTATTCATTATTTCATTCCCTCTTTATATTCCCATTATCATTCCATATCATTTCATATCCACATATCTCTAATTTGACTTTCACATCGGCCAACTTTCTCCTAATAATAATAATAATAATAATTGACATCGTCCGATTCCTAATAGCCAATTTTGTCGGTCCATCCAATCTCCTGGTTGTAGATGTTTCTCCTTCATATATAAACATATTCCTTATAATAGTAATAGTAATAATAATATTAATAATAACTATTATTATTATATTGGTTCAATTATTATTTTATGCACTTCTAATTCATCACTGTTATCTAGGGGTAATATCAATCCTTCGTACGCAGCGAGTTCGGGAAAGATCCGCGATCAGGACTCGTTTCCTGAGTGAATATTTTCGAAGTTTTTCCTCACCTGTAAAACAACAAACGTCGGTAAACTTTATACAGATGGTCTCCTAACATCATCTGGTCATCATAACCATCATCCATATCATATACGTCTTCTTTTAATTATATGAATTACTTCTTGCCTTAAATGTTTGGATTGTCTCGGAGGTGGCACTGGCATTTAGCTGATCACTCATTCTGAGAGGCTCTCCATGTCCTTACGTGATCAGAAAGTAAGTGTGCGATCCTGAGTTTCAAATCCTGTCTCGATAGGTCGTATCCTTCTAAATTTCTAATGGAGTGTCCCCTCCCTGTAAATTCTCAACCCTAACGCAATTAATCAAAATTGCAATTTGATAAATTCCAATTAAGGGCACAGAAAACCATACTATACATCGAACGTGTTTTTAAAGAATTTATTTTAATTACAATTGACGTATAAATTTTCAATACGGTTGATTACTAAAACTGATGTAAGTTTTTGTTTTATGTCAAATTTCCAATTTGTTTATATATAAATTTTCCAGTCTTAAGAATGGTCTCACATAAGGAGTTCGAAACGTCGACAAATGCCTGAATAGAACATAAATTTGACTGGGATAACTAATGTATTATCAATTTAACTACAAATTAGAAATGTACAATTCACAAGTATAGAAAATAGCAATTCTTCTTCTTCTTCTTCTTCACTTCAAGGTTTAGGCGATTCGCCTGTTCCGAATTCACAATGATTTCTTCCTTCTCTTCCTAGGTCTTCCTACATCCCTTAATCCTTTTGGTTTATAATGATATGCTATCTTGGACAATCTTGCTTCTTACATTCTTTGAACATGCTGTTCCCAGTCGACGCGATGTTGTTGAATTCTATCATTTATTCAATATATTTTTAATTCTTTTCTTATGTGGTCCAATTTTATGCATCCTTTGGTCCTTCTTTAAAAGGTCATTTCTGCACTTTGTATTCTACTCGAACTTCTCTTATTTGTTACTCAGGGCTCACTACCTTATAAAAGTATCGATATCGCCATCGTTTTGTAGAACTTCAATCTTGTATCCTTCCTTGTTTTATGTTTTAGTGTTCTATGAATGGTGCCACATATCATTTGAAATGTTGATAATTTATTATTTACATCATTTCTTGTTCTATATCCAGAAGACAGTTCACAAGGTAGATAATTAAAATTTAATACTTGTGATAGAGGTTTATTTTCTAGTATTATTTTCGATCTTATGGGCAATTTTCCTAAATAGGCCATTATTTTTGTCTTTTCTATAGATATTTTAAAATCGTACTCTTTACTTATTTCATTTGAACAATGTAGAGAGAATTGTAAATCGTTTTCTGTATAGCAATTCATTATTTAAAAAAGAGATGCGAGAGAGAAATATTAATCATGCAAACACTAAATTCCGATAATAAACTGACTACGTTAGCCATGGTACAAAACAAACATTTCATTCACGTTGTATTCGGCATTCATTTTCAAAGCAATAGCACCAGATTTATGGGCATCAACCAGGAACATTATCAGTGTTAAGCTAACTTAATTCATGGGGTAATGAATAAAGCCAAGCTACGTGAATTTATTGCTAACATTATGGCCTGTTTGTTTTTGTACTTGATACTAAGCGCTTATGTTTCCAGTCGGCTTTTTTGCATCTTCATTGAGAGCTCTCATTCATTGCATCTATTGGAAATCCCTG